>CANJKZ010000238.1:1207500-1952500 GCA_947471745.1 Closterium sp. Naga37s-1 | reverse complement strand
TGTGACTGAGTCAGGGTGATGGTGCGCCGTGCTCTGTCTCGGGTGATCTGCAAGCCAAGATAGCTCCGCAGCTCACCCAGGTCAGTGCAGGTGTGTCTCTCCTGCAGCTCCGCCTTCACTAGGGCCAGTGCCTCAGTGTCAGCAATAGCAAAAAACAAGTCGTTGACGTATACAAGGATGTAGAACGCCGGCAGAGTAGTGTCGGTGCATAGAAACAGCGGCGGGTCAGCAGTCGAAGGAGCAAACCCAAGAGCCGCAAGTGTCGTCCTCAGTGTGTCGTGCCACTCGTGGGGCGCCTGACGCAGGCCGTACACTAGTCGCCGTAGGCTCCACTGGATACCCTCAGGAAACGACCCAGTGAAGCCCTCTGGACGGCGCAACCAGATGGCCTCGTGAAGGCTACCCTGCCAGAAAGCTGTCGAGAAGTCGAGGGAGTTCAGCTCGTAGTCACGCTGAGCTGCAACGTGTAGCAACACCCGAAGAGTGGTCATCTTCGGGGTGGGGGAGAAGGTCTGAAAGAAGTCGACCCCAGCACGCTGACTGAAGCCTCGAGCAACATAACGTGCCTTGAAGGCAGGAAGAGAACCCGGCGGTCGCTTCACCCTGAAAATCCACATGCCACTGACGATGTTCGCCCCAGGTGGGGGAACCTCGTCGACGTAGGTGCCTGTGGACTTCCAGGAAGCCATCTCTGCGTCCATGGCTGTCTGCCACTGAGAGGAGTACTCACCCGAGATCGCCTCTCTGTAAGAGCGCGGGGTGGGGATGTCAAGTGCATCCGGGTCTCCCTCAGGGGCAAGCAGCATGGTCGCGAGATGGGGTGCAGCGGCCGCAAGGCACTCCAGCTCCTCCTGTCTGTCCTCAAGAACGTCACAGCCAAGGGCAGTACAGCCAAGGGCAGTCTCACCCCCGACGGACGGATGACAGGCAGGGACAGGGTCAGAAACAAGACTCGCAAGGTAGTATAGGCGGTACACAGCAGGAGAGTCAACGAGCTCAGCGACTAAAGCAGACGCAGCAGGAGATGAGAACGAAGGGTCAGTCACCACCGTAGCAAGAAAGCGAGTAACAGTCGGACTGGACGCATGAGCAAGGTCAGACGGAGGGTCAGCAACGTCAGGAAGAGAGGACGCAGGAGGTAACGGCAGGACAACACGCTGTGGAACAGAGGAAGGACGGAGTGTCATATCGTGAGTGCCTGGGACAACCGGAGCACGAGGACGACGCACACGATGCACACGAGTACGCACAGCGGCACTAGGCTTGGGCTCAAGGTCAAAGCTAGACTCAGGCTCTCGACGCTCAGGGGTGGAAGCATGAGTCTCAGGCTCTCGACGCTCAGACAGGGACTGTGTCACCGCAGTGTAAGGAGCAGGAGCAGGCAGTGGGGAGTGCGGTAGCAGCGGCGGCTGAGACTTGTCTGCCGGTGGAAACAGTAACGGAGGAGTAGTACCTGCCACTGGGAAGTCCGTAGCACCTGGCGGAAGATTGAGAAGGTGGCGAAGAGCACCAGCAGCTCCCGTACCTCCAGCACGAGCAGCTCCTCCAGTACCCCCAGCAGCACATCCAGCACCAGTAGCACCAGCACCTCCAGCACCACGAGCTCCGACAGCGCCAACACCTCGAGCACCAGTAGTACCTCCAGCACTTCCAGTGCCTCCAGCTCTAGCTCCAGCGCCTCTAGCACCTCCAGCACCAGCAGCACCACCTGCTCCGGCAGCTCCAGCACCTCCAGTACGAGCACCTCCGGGACCAGTAGCTCCAGCACCTCCAGTACCTCCAGCTCCAGCGCCTCCAGCACCAGCAGCACCAGCACCGCCAGGGTCAGCAGCTCCCGCAGCTCCAGCACCAGTAGCACCAGCACCTCCAGTGCCAGCAGCTCCAGCACCCCCAGCACCTCCAGTAACAGTAGAACCTCCAGCACCACCAGCTCCAGTACCTCCAGCTCCAGTACCTCCAGCACCGGCAGCACCTCCAGTACTAGCAGCTCCAGTACCTCCAGCACCAGCAGCAGCTCCAGTACCTCCAGCACCAGCTGCACCTCCAGCACCTCCAGGCCTAGCAGCTCCAGTACCTCCAGCACCAGTAGCACCTCTAGTACCTCCAGCAGTACCTCCAGGCCTAGCAGCTCCAGTACCTCCAGCACCAGCAGCACCTCTAGTACCTCCAGCACCAGCAGCACCTCCAGCACCTCCAGGCCTAGCAGCTCCAGTACCTCCAGCACCAGTAGCACCTCTAGTACCTCCAGCAGTACCTCCAGGCCTAGCAGCTCCAGTACCTCCAGCACCAGCAGCACCTCTAGTACCTCCAGTAGTACCTCCAGCACCTCCAGCACCAGCAGCACCTCCAGGATTAGTAGCTCCAGCACCAGCAGGACCGTACCCTCCACCACCAGGAATGCCTCGCTGAACGACCCACGCACGAATCGCCTGCGGCGAGAGCGTCTCAAGTAGAGCAGGCTGCGGTGGATATCCAGCTCCAGTACCTCCAGTAGTGGTAGCTCTAGCACCTCCAGCAGTACCTCCAAGCCTAGTAGCTCCAGTACCTCCAGCTCCAGGACCTCCAACAGGGTCACCCACAACTCCACTGCCACTAGGACTCGCAGCACCCCCAGAGTCAGCACCCCCAGTCGCAGCACCCCCAGAACCAGCACCCCCAGGTACAGCACCTCCAGAGCCCTCACCCCCTGGCTCAGCACCTGTAGTCTCGGCACCAGAGTCCACAGCAGCAGGCTGCGGAGGCGGCGAAGACGGTCGAGGCGGAAAACCCGGGGGGGTTTCCAAGCGTGGAGAGCGGCGAGTGGCCGCCGTGTCGTCCGCAACTGGGTCACCCCCCTCAGGTGGGCCAGAGGAGTCAGAAGAGATCTCCACTGGCTCATCCAAGGGGGGTGGGTCGGCCTGAGACACACCTGAGGGAGCAGGACCCTGTGGGGGGAGGGGGTCTACCGGGGGGGGGACTGGTACCAGGAAGAGGGGTGCTAGGGGAACCGGGTGGGACGCGTGCGGGTGTAACTGGTAGTAACAGACAGACTCGTCAAAGGTGACGTCCTGGGAGGAGAAGACTCGACGCGAACGCGGGTGGTAGAACTGCCACGGCGGGGCGTCTGTGGGGAAGCCAAGGAAGACGCAGCGGAGAGTGCGAGAGGAGAGCTTGCTCGCTTTGGAATCGCGAACAAGGGAGAGCGCGCCCCAGACCCGAAACACTGACGCATCACCAGGCTTCCCCGTCCACCGGAGGGTGGGCGAGGTCTCTGGCACAGAGCCACGGAGCCAGAGGTTGAGCTGATGCGCAGCGTATCGGACCGCAAACGGCCACAGAAAATGGGGAGGAGCCGCATGGATCATGGAGGTGCGAGCAACCTCCATGATCAAGCCAATGCGACGCTCAGCAATCCCATTCTGCTGAGGAGAGGCCGGAAGCGTGAACGTCTGGTGGATGCCCTCGTCTCGACAGAACCCTGCAAGGAGGTCAGAGGAGAACTCACCGCCCCTGTCAGAGTGCAGACGCAGGACTGGGAAGTCCTGCTCAAACCGCTCGTGCAGCTGGAGACGAGTAGCACGGATCCACGGGATCAGGACACCGCTGACGTCCGCCTTGCGCCGCAAGGGGAAGACAGTGGTGTAGCGTGTGTAGTCGTCAACAACCAGCAGTAAGTAGTGCTCGCGGTCCGTTCCACCGATGGGGGCCGGGCCCCACACATCCATGTGGAGAGTCTGCAGAGGAGCAGTGGTCGGAGGAAACTCGGAGGAGTGAGGAGCGGCGCGCTGCCGCCCCTCGACGCAAGGAAGGCACGGCGGGGCAAGCGAGCGCGGCAGGGGGGGCAGGGTCCTGGGGAGGCCAGAGACAAGGAGACGGGAGTGCATGTTGCGTAGACGCGGCAAGGAGGGGTGACCAAGACGGTGGTGCCAGCGCTGAGTCTCGTGCGTGAGTACTCTGCACGAGAAAGACGCAGCTAACTGTCCCGACGCAGACGCCCGACTCGACGCAGCCACCTGACCTGACTCAGCCACCTGTGCAGACGCAGTGGTCAGTGTGTACAAACTAGACCCAGGCTGGCGAGTGAACGTAGCCAGGTGACGGCCAGTCCGGGAGCACGTACAGATCGCCACACGCTGCCCTCCAGGAATAAAGGTATCAACCCAGACATCCTGAATGGCAGCGTTGCTCGCCAAGTTCGTCGAGAACGTGGGGAGGTGGAGACCTGACAGAGAACCGGAGGGGACTGCTGGACAAGGGAGGACAGTGGAGGCTCGCACAACTACTGGGCCCCCAGAGGGGTCAGCCAGTGAGACTGGGACATGTGCTGCGAGTGGTGTGACTGTGGTGCAATCATGAAAGAAGCAACGTGACGCGCCTGAGTCAAGCGTGAAAGTGTGCAAGACCTCAGCTGAGGCAGGACCTGTGGCAGGAGACGCACTAGCACCTAGAGCGTCGGCAGACTCACGGGCACCTAGAGCTGCAGCAGACTCACCAGCACCTGGAGCAGCAGCAGACTCACTAGAACCGAGAGCAGTAACCTCTACACAGCCAGGGACGCATCGCTGAGAAGCACAGTCGCGAGGTCGCTTAGGCCACGTATAACCAAAACCTCCACCACCAGGACTGCCTCGCTGAACAACCCACTCACGAAGCTGCTGAGGGTTGGGGTCGTCCGGGAGAGGCAGTGCCCGCTGCTGTCCACCCCTGGCCGCAGCAACTGCCGCGAGAGTGGCCATGACAGACACTGACGGTCAGGAGGAGGTCCAGCACCTCCGGCTCCTCCAACACCAGCAGCACCTCCAGCACTCCCAGTAGCACCTCCACCAACAGCAGCAGTAGCACGAGTAGCAGCAGCAGCAGTAGTAGCAGCAGCAGGGCGGCTCAGTGGGGCTGGGCGGCCGCACCTCCAGCACTCCCCAGCAGCACCTCCACCAGTAGCAGCAGTAGCACGACTAGCAGCAGCAGCAGTAGTAGCAGCAGCGAGGCGGCTCGGTGGGGCTGGGCGGCCGTACCTCCAGTACTCCCAGCAGAACCTCCACTAGCAGCAGCAGTAGAACGAGCAGCAGCAGCAGCAGTTGTAGTAGTAGGGCGGCGCGGCTCGGCCTGGGCGGCGCGGCTTGGGCTGGGCGGCGCGGCTCGGCAGGGCGGCGCGTGTGCTGGAGGGGCGGCGCGCACGGGCTGCAGGGGCGACGCGCGGCTCGGCCGGGCGGCGCGCGGGCTGCAGGGGCGACGGGCGGCCCGGCAGGGCGGTGCGCGGGATGCAGGGGGGACGCGCGCGGCAGGGCGGCGCGCGGGCTGCAGGGGCAGCGCGCACGGGCTGCAGGGGCGACGCGCGGGCTGCAGGGGCGACGCGCGGCTCGGCAGGGCGGCGCGCGGGCTGCAGGGGCAGCGCGCACGGGCTGCAGGGGCGACGCGCGGGCTGCAGGGGCGACGCGCGGCTCGGCAGGGCGGCGCGCGGGCCGCAGGGGCGATGCGCGGCTCGGTAGGGCGGCGTTCGGGCTGCAGGGGCGACGCACGGGCTGCAGGGGCAGCGCGCGGGCCACAGGGGCAGGCACGGCTGCAGGGGCAGCACGGTCGCAGGGGCGAGTACGGCTGCAGGGGCAGCACGGTCGCAGGGGCGAGGACGGTTGCAGAGGCAGCGCGGTCGCAGGGGCGAGCACGGCTGCAGGGGCAGCGCGGTCGCAGGGGTAGCGCGCAGGCTGCAAGGGCAGTGCGGCTGCAGGGGCAGCGTAGGAAGAAAATTTTACGGGTAGGGCAGGGCGGAACGTTCGGTGGGCCCTAGGAACGATTCTGTTCTAATACCATGTTAGAATAAGCAGGTAGGAATGATGGACTAGGTAGCATGCATGAGTACAAGTACCTAACCTTAAAGTGTTGTACCCCTTGTAGGCTAACCCAATATAGCCTAGAGAGAACACAAACATACAGTTTGACACTCGGTATAGCGGATCGGTTCGACGCCGCGATCGTTTTTTGCACTTGCAACACGCCCTAAGTTTATGGTAAGTTTCAGAGTTGTAACCTTCCTAACCGTACCGTTCGTTTGGCAAAAAAATCTCAGATGTTCCACGCCCTAACTTTCCGAGTTTACCGAAGCTCCCAAACCGTCCAGCGTTTTTGGTGGTTCGAAAATCCAAACAAAGCGCCAAACAAATCAGATGTGGCAGCGCCGAAGCGGACATGAGAGGGAGGGGGAAGACATCAGCTTGCTTGGACGCCCGAACCAGGGCTCCGGCGGCGGCGGAGAGCTGATTGGTTGGTTGAAAGGTTCGTAAGGCCTTCTGGTTGGTGGAGCCCTGCCAGCCAGCCCCGGCAGCATCAGTGGTTTGGCCCACCAGGTTGGTGGAGGGGAGGGGAGAGGAAGCAGGAACCACAAAAAAGTGCTTGCTGGGCTCGCTATTTTTTCTCCACGTCAGGAAGAATAGATAGGCATGAGGTGTCGTGAGTCATAACAACACGACGTTGAGCTGGCATGAGGTGTATTATTATCTGCGAACATACCTTTACGTCTGCAGGGCAGGATCGAGGACAAGCAATGGCCAAGAGAAGTCGTAAGCTTTAGTATCCGTGAAGCTTCTGGCTTTTAGGTATTGTCAAACAAGTAGCTAGCTCAGCCTTGCTTCGAGCTTCGTCGCTATCATCTTCCCACGCCATGGAGTCCGCAGAGGAGGCAGTCGTCGACCTTTTCAGACTCGCTCCGGCGACTCTCGCTGAGCGAGCAGTCGCCATTCGCCTCATCTTCTGCGACTCCTTTCAGCGACTCCTTGCGATCCTTCGCCACCGGCTCGTCAACCGAGTTGCGAAGCTTCAAAAGTTCCTCGCCATGCTGGTTCGGAGAGCGTGGACGAGCCTCAACCCGCGCAACCCTGGGTTCGTGCTCGGTACGGTCGTCCTCGGTGCGCTCATCGTCAGGCGATATCGCCTGCGATCGTTCAAGGCGGAGATGGCTGTGCGACGCAAGTTCTGGGCGAATCTCATGGCGACGGCGCTCACGTACGACGAGTGGGCGCACGCCGCGGCGATGCTCGAGAAGTACCAACCGAGGCGACGGGTGAGAGCGAGCGACGGGTGAGGCCAAATGGAGCGAATGAAGGGAGGAGAGGAGGAAGGGAGTGGGAGTGGGGAAGACAGGAGAGGAGGGACGAGAGGGGAGGAGGTAAGACTTGCAGTTGTCCCGAGTCGCGAGTGAACGCGACGGCAGTGGGACCCGTGTCGCGGGCGGTAGTGGCATGCGCGGGGACTGATTCTTCATGACGGCCAAGGCTGATTATTGAGTCGACTCAATACTAGTCCCATGCGCGGGGCCATGCTTCATAGCGGTCCAAGCCCGCACGTCGCAACGTTGCGGTCGCCTGTCTCGCCCCGCCCTCGTGTCGTCCCCTCCACCACGGCCACTCCCATCGCCGCGGGGCTGCGTGCGCTGCTCTGCGAACACGTGCTGCGCGTCGAGATGCGGACTCTTCGTCGCCCCGCACCCGTTTTGTTCCGCTTGCCGCCGTAGTCCCTCAGTCCGTCAGTCCCTCCGTCCCTCGGTCCCTCAGACCCTCGGTCCCCCAGCTCATTTACGCTGCGCTCTTCCCCTCCCCTTCCCCCACAATCCCCCCACCCTCCCCCTTCCCCCCTCCCTCCCCTCCCCTTCCCCCTCTCTTCCCGTCCCTTCCGTCGCCCACCCGCGGCCGCGGCAGGACTCGGATTTATACGACGAGGACCTGCTGCGCGCCAAGCTGGTGGACCTGCGGCGGCGGCGGCTGGAGGGCGGCGTGGAGGGCATCGTGTTCGCCATGCGCTCCGACTTGCTGCGCAACCTCGGCAACATGTGCAACCCGCAGCTGCACCAGGGCCGCCTGCAGGTAACGCGCTAGACGCTAGACCCGTGACGCGATGGCCTCTAAAGGCGAGGAGAGGAGAGGCGCGCTGCAGGCGCAACGAAGGTTGGGGAACGGGCGAGATGGTGAGCGAGTGGATGGGTTGTGCTGTACGGTGTCCGTCCGTTGTTCTCCCCTTCCCCTCCTCCCCTCCCCATTCCTTCCATCCCTCCCTCCCTCCTCTCCCCCTCCCCCCCCCCCCCTCCCTCCGTCCCTCGCGTACCATTTCCGTCTCCTCCCTCCCTCCCCCTCTCCCCTCTCCCTCCCCTCACTCCTCCCCCTCCTTTCACTGCTCCCCCTTCCGTCCCGCCGCCCCTCACCGTGCAGATGCCGCGCGTAATAGAAGAGTACATAGACGAGGTGCGCTTCCACCTGCGCACTCCATTCCTCCGTTGCTTTCCCAACCCCCCCTCTCCCTCCGCTCCTCCCATCTCTACCTGCCCCTACCCCCACCCCATTAGATGCCGCGCCTAATAGAGGAGTACATAGACGAGGTGCGCTTCCACCTGCGCGCCGTGTGCGACTCGCACGCCGACGCCTTCCCGCGCGACGCCAAGCTCGCATTCATCCACGAAACCCGCCACGCCTTCGGCCGCACAGCGCTCCTCCTCTCGGGCGGCGCAGCCCTGGGCGCGTTCCACCTGGGCGTCGTCCGCACCCTCATAGAGCACCGCATGCTCCCGCGCGTGCTAGCAGGCGCGTCTGTGGGGTCGATTATCTGCTCGTTCGTGGCCACGCGCTCTGGTTCGGAGCTGCAGGCGTTTTTCGAGGAGAACATGCAGAGCCTGACGTTCTTTGAGAGCATGGGGTCGGTGTTTGCGACGGCGCAGCGCCTGCTGGTGCGCGGGGCCATTGGGGAGATTGGCGTGCTGCAGCGCCGCCTCAGGCAGCTCATTGGGGACCTCACCTTCCAGGAAGCATACGATCTCTCAGGTGCGTCTGGCTTGTGTTCTCGGAAATTGCGCAACCGCACGGGCAAGGGCATATGGGCAAGGGCGCACGGGCAAGGGCGTATGAGCAAGGGCGTATGAGCAAGAGCGTATGGGCAAGAGCGTGGGGGCAAGAGCGTGGGGGCAAGGGCGCATGAGGAAGTGCAATCTTTACCCCTTCAAACAAGTTTGTTCAGACCTGCATGGTCACACAATTCAGTATTTCCGCATGACAACAAGACGCACAGTTTAAGGCTCCATCCATACGAGCAAATCGCATGCATAGGTACCATGGAAGGAAGGAAGGAACCCTCCTTTCACAATGCACATAAATATCCTTGTCAAACACAATAAAAAGGGTATCTTGCACTGCTACTCGCATGCACGACTCGTTTCCCCTATTGTACTCAGATCGTGACCTGTATACCTGCTCTCTGGATCCTTGTTGCTGCCTTCTCCCTGCTGCCTTCTCCCTGCTGCCTGCTGCCTGCTACCTGCTGCCTGCTGCCTGCTGCCTGCTGCATGTGTTCCCTGCTGGGTGCTGGGTGTGGGGTGGTGCCTGCTGGCTACTGGCTGCTGCGTGTGGTGTGCGTGCATGCGAGCAGGGCGAGTGCTGGGCATCCCAGTGTGTTCCATGCGCCCACAGGAGCCGCACCGTCTGCTGACGTACCTCAGCGCGCCGCACGTGGTGATCTGGAGCGCGGTCACAGCCTCGTGCGCGTTCCCAGGGCTGTTCGAAGCACAGGAGCTCATGGCTAAAGATAGCAGCGGCCGCATCGTGCCCTTCCACATGCCCTCCGAGGTGAGCAACGCATTGCACTGTTTTCTTTCTGACCACAATGGGAGTGGTGGGTGGGTGAAGATGGGAAGTGGCAGTGTGGTGGGAGGGGGAGGGGATGGGATGGGAGGGAAGCACTGGGAGGGGATAAGAGGCACTGGAGGGGGCTGGGAAGGGGGATGATGAGTACAAGATGGAACATGGCCATGCCTTGCACTGCACTTGAGTGATGAGCACCACGCAGCTGCACCAGCAACCAGTTATACGCACACAAACACATTGCTATCTCACTTCTCCTCTCCTCCCGTCGCTAATTCCGCATCCCCTTCTCTCCCCCTCCACCCCATGCACACCCACTTGCTTTCCACATTCCCTTCCTTCCCACCCCGCCACTCAACCCTCCGCCCCGCTCCCCTGCTTCCCCACCTCTGCTCCCCTGTATCACCACCGTTACCCTGCGCCCCCCACACACTTCCTTCCCCTCCGCCTTCTCACCTTACCTGTGTCAACCCTCTTTCCTCACCTCCACCCTACGCGCCCCACATGTGCTTGCCGTTCGTGCCGTGCTTGCCGTGGTCGCAATGGCAGGCGGGGCCGGAGGAGCCAGCAGCGGCGGTGAAGCAGCGGGCGTGGAGGGACGGGAGTCTGGAGAGCGACCTGCCGATGCAGGAGCTGCGCGAGCAGTTCAACGTGAACCACTTCATCGTCTCCCAGGCCAACCCCCACATCGCCCCCCTGCTCCGCCTCAAGGACGCCTGCCGCGTCTACGGAGGGGACTGGGCCGCCAAGGTACTAATGGGGGGAGGGGGGAAGGGGAGGGTGGGGGTTGGGGGTTGGGTTTTAGGGGGTGAGGTGGGGAGGGAATGGGGCTGTGAGTGGGGGGAAAAGGGAGGGGGGGCGAGATGGTGGTGGTGGTGGTGGGCGAGGTGTTTTCTGTGACCTGGCTGTGCTCAACTCGACGCATTTCTCCATGGCGCCACCCTGATTGGATGATCACGTTGCTCCCATCTACCCCCACCCACCCACGAGCCGTCACTTGCTGCGTTGCTTCATTTTACTCCCCTTGTCATCGCTCCCCCCCCCCTCAATCTCCCTCCCCCTTCACCAAACCCCTCTTCCCCCTCACCTCCCCCCCACCCCTCCCTCCCTCCCCCTCCCCCTCCCCCCTCCCCCTCCTGTTCTGCCTCGTTCCCCTGGCAGTTGGCGCAGTTAGCAGAGATGGAGTTGAAGCACCGGTGTGAGCAGGCGCTGGCCGTGGGGTGGCGATGGGGTTGCACCCGCAACTCGTCACCCACTGCATCCCTCCATTTCCCTCCCTTCTCGCCGTTTCCCCCCTCAAACTTCCTTCCCCTTCCCACACCCCCTTCTTCCCGTTCCACCCCACCCTCCGCCCTCCCCTCCCCACCCTCCCACCCCCCTCGTGTTCTTCCTGTTCCTTTCACCTGCAGTTGGCACAGTTAGCGGAGATGGAGTTGAAGCACCGGTGTGAGCAGGCGCTGGCCGTGGGGTGGAGGGTGGGCGGGCTGGCCAAGCTCTTTGCGCAGGCATGGGAGGGCGACATCACCATTGTCATGCACGCCACGCTCGCACAGGTACAGTGCGGTGCTGTGCGGTGGGAAGAGATGTGGCAGTGGTGGAGTGGTGTTGGGAGGGGAGGGGTGTGTGGCCGTGTGGCAGAAGGGATGTGGCGTTTTGGGGTGAGGGAGATGGGGTGGCTGAGTGGGTGGAGGGGAAATTGAATATACGCTTTTCAACAGGGGAATGAAGGGTCGAATCGAATGTCATGCAACCAGGCAGGCTGCAGCCAGGCAAGTGTGTTAACATGGGTAGCAGCAGCAGCAGCAGAGCAGTGTCACAGCTCATTCTTCCCCTTCACGCTGTCACTTGCCACCCTTCTGTGCGCCTCCCTCCCCACCTTCTCTCCCCCGCCCCCCTCCACCCACCTCCCCACCCACCCACTCCCCTTCCCGCTGCCGGTTCGCCAAGATCTGTCAGAACCCCACTCCATCCTTCCATTCACACCGTCGCTTGCCCCCCTCCTGTGCGCCTCCCTCCTCACCGTTTCTCCCCGTATCCCTCGTACCCACCCACCCACCCCTCTTCCCCCGTCCAGTTCGCCAAGATCATTCAGAACCCCACGCCATCCGAGCTGCGGGCGGCCATCCAGCAGGGCCGGCGCGGTACGTGGGAGCGGCTGAGTGCCATCCGCGCACACTGTGGAGTGGAGCTCATGCTGGACGAATGCGTCTCCATCCTGCACCGCCACCGCCCACCTCCTCCTCCCACCGCTGCCGCTGCTGCTGCCGGGCGCGGCGCCACCCTTGGGCCCGCGCTCTCCCCTGCTGCCCGCACGCTCTCGCACCCGTCGCTGCCGCTCATGGCTGCTGCGCATGGTGCAGGAACAGGGGAAGAGCGGGGCAGGGGAGGGGCGCAGGGGGGCGCAGGAGCAGGAGCAGCAGGCACGGTGACAGGGCTTCCAGTGGGCGCAGGGGGAGTATCAGGGGGGACGACCGCAGGCACGGGTGGGGTGTGGGGAAGCAATGGTGCAGCGCGTGGGTCGTTCAGGAAGCGTATCCCCTCGTGGAACCAGTTTGCTCGGGAGAGCTCCTGGGGGTCCCTGGATGAGGATGGGGCTGCTGCTGCCGCTGCCCTGCCTGCCGCGGCGGCGGCTGGGACCGGGGTATCGACGGCGGCGGCGGGGGGTGAGAGCAGCGACAGCGATGGCGAGAGGGAGCGGGAGAGGGAGAATGCGATGTTGGCGTGGATGCGAGCAGGAGGGCCGCTGCTGCGGACGGCTTCCAGTGGCAGGGTGGTGGGGCTGGAGGAGAGGACAGAAGGTGGTGCAGGAGAAGGGGGGCACAGCCGGGCAGAGCTGGCAGGGAGCGAGGAGATGGCAGCAGGGAGGGCGGTACATGGGGAGCAGACTCATCCCCAGTTCTTCACAGAAGCACACGGTGCTGCCACCATCACCACCACCACAGCAGCAGCAGCAGCAGCAGCAGCTGCAGGAATATCCAGCCTGCCGTCTTCCGCCCCTGGCCTGTACCTGCCCTTTCCTCCCAGCAATGCTCACCCTGTGCTGTCACCCGCCTCCCCCCCCTTCCAAGGCCACGGGTTCCTCTCCCACCTGCGCTCCCACTTCTACCCCTCTCCCTCCTCCGCCAACCCCACCACTCACTTCCTCTTCGCTCCCACCGCCGCACCTGCTCCTGGACACTTCCACGCACCCTCCTTTTCACCTTCTCCTGGGCCAACAGATGGTGGATTCCTCGTGACCAGGGGCAGTGGCGGGGAGGAGGAGGCAGAGGAGGAGCGAGTGGTGGGGCTGGTACTGGAGAGTAGCATGCATTGTGCGCCCAGCACTGCTGTCAGGGCTGCTACCATGCGCTCTGTGCTTGAAGGAGGAGCGGTGCACGCTGGTGGGGGGAGTAGCTTGGGGTTGGGCTTGGAGATGGGTGTTGGTGTGAGCATGGGGCATGGGGGAGGCATGGCGGGGCATATGTTCCGGGCGGGGAGTGCAGGTGCGGTGGGTGTGAGTGATGTGGCGATGCAGCCTGCTGCCTCCAGTGCTGCTGCTCCCCTTGCACATGCTCGTGTGCCACACCACCAACAGCAGCAGCAACAGGAGCAGCAGCAGCAGCAGCAGCAGCAGCAGCAGCAGCAGCAGCAGCAGCAGCAGCAGCAGCAGCAGCAGCAGCAGCAGCAGCAGCAGCAGCAGCAGCAGCAGCAGCAGCAGCAGCAGCAGCAGCAGCAGCAGCATGGTTTTGAGTGTGGGTCACAGGAAGCACGAGTGAGTCTGGTTGAAGGAATGGCAGGAGCACCAGCAGCTTTGGCGGGAGCAGCAGCAGGCTCGGCGGGAGCAGCAGCAGGCTCGGCGGGAGCAGCAGCAGGCTCGGCGGGAGCAGCAGCAGGCTCAGCAGGAGCAGAAAACGCACAAGGTTTGGAGGAAGCACAAGGAGCAAGCAGGAGCTCGCATGGCAGCAGTGCAGGAACAGCAGACACTGTCACACCCCCCATGGCACCTGCAACCCTGTCTCTCTCCGCTCCCCCCCTCGCAGCCCCTTCCTCCCATCCCAGCAGCCCTTCCTCCTCCGCTACCTCCCCTGTTTCCATCTCCCCGTCCTTCTCTGACTGGCGCCACTGCCAATCCAGCACCGCTGCCAGCGCCAATGGCACAGCCAGTGCCAGTGCCAGTGCGGCAGGCAGCCCTACTGCAATAGGTGTGGGTGGTGGTGAGGAGGGGTTAGGAGAGGAAGAGAACATGCAGCAGGGGGCGGGTGACGGGGTGGAGGAGCAGGGCACGGAGGAGAAGCATGTGGTGGATGGGCAGGCTATGGGTGCACACTGACCGTGGGCTTCGGATCAGAGGTCACACAGACACACACTTGTAGCTTCTGTGTTTGACATTGTACAGGTTTGCTGTTCTCTTATTCGATGCAAACGTTATGATGATGTGAGAGTAGAATGGATCTTAGCATTATGCATGCATGGACATCTAAATGGTATCACAAATACGTAATTTGTATAAAAATATTTACAGAGACTACCTAGCTAAACGCAAAGTGACTTGATTGTTAGAGTGTAAGGAATTTTTGGCATTTCTTACCGCGTACGTAAACACCGCCCGTTGCTACTACCGGTAACCGGGCTTTGCCAACCTTCTCGCGCACTATTCACTAAACCATGCACTGCTGGCTGGCCCGGCCGTGTCGGCCTACGATTCGGGACTAGCCGAACCTCGATACGCCAGCGTAGCATTAGCTAGCTCGCATGCACCACGTTACCGTAAACATGTTCGCACATAAGTATTCGCTTATGCCTTCGCTCATACTTTTTTACTAGTTTGACAACCTAGTGCAATCCGAGCTATCTCGTTCCATTGCACCCGCAACACTTGGCTATCTGAGCCACTTTCTTACGGACCGCGCATTTTCGGAACCAGCAGTGAACCAACTTTTGATTTTTGCACTTAAAGGGACAAACGTCCCTTAGCACCTAGGAGCTGTTGTCCTCGCATTCTTTCGTAAACGCGTGCAGCTAAGACGAGCCGCTGTCCTTTGACATGGCTGAGCATATCAACGTCACGACCCTCACGCAGGAGCACACCAACTGCTACAGCAGCTGCACTAAAGCACCAAAGAAATTGCGGCTCTGACGGCAGAGCGTACGTAACTGCAAAATGACGTTGCACGAACGCAACAAGCACAGGCACGCAAGCACAGCACATCAAGCATCCCAGCACGTGTCAACCCTCGAGCGCGGCCAGTGATGGCGTCGCCCGCAATGACGGAGACGACGACCACGGCACGACACACATTGGAGCGACGAATGCGGCCACGAGTCAGCCACGCGTCACGATTTCTGTGCCGCTCAAGCCACAGCGTGTGCCTTGCTTCGATCCGAGTCAACGGGGTGGTCCAACCGTTCAGGCATCATCGCCACAAAGCCGACGGACTACGAGAGTCTGCCATCACGGGAAGGAGAAACCGGACCCTGGACGCCGTCGTATTTCGTGGAGGTAGCCCAATATCGCACGTGGGACGCATGTTGTGCAGGTCTGCGCGCAAGGTTCGAGCCAGTCGCGGCTTCGATCGCGGCGCAATAGAAGCTCCGCACTTAGCGCCAGCTCGGTTCCGTCCAAGACTATACCAGCTGGTTTCTGGCATTGTGCGAGCATTTGGGATACATGCATGAGGCGGAGCACATCGACCGTTATGTCGGCTGCCTCAGGCACGACATCTCATAAAATTCAGCTGCGCAACATCACTGGGTTAACAAGATTCTCGCGATGGCGAGAAATCTCAACTTTTTACGCCGACCGCGATCGGGGTCCTACGGCAATAGCAGCAGCTGGGGACATCGGCCTCGAGGGATGAACAAGCACGCCACAACACGTGCCGTCATCTCGAATGCCGCTGCGGCACCGTTCACAAGGCGCTGCTTCGCGTGCAACAGGCCGGGGCACCGTAAGAGCGAATGCCAGGAAAACGCTAAGGGAAAGGGGGAAGCTGAGCAGCAGAAACGGACCAAGCAACAGGGAAACGCTGGCAGTCAGTTGCAGATGGGCCCTCTACTCAAACGTCACGCCGCTTGCCCGAGCCAACCGACCCTCATCGAGTAATTGTGCCGGTTCACGCAATCGACCACACCCGCCCAATAAGGAGGCTACAATGGTAAACAGTCCTATACTGCTTAGCGGGAAAATACAGACAGACTTAGACGGATGCTTCGTAGATGGAGGGGCTAGCCACAGCCTGATCAACATCGCAACTGCTCGGAGATTGAAACGACCGACTCTTACCTGAGATCGACGCACCATTGCTTGACAGCACGTAGCTGGCGATACGGGAATGCGTGGATTGATTTCGGATTCGCTGCAGGGGTAGCTTCACGTTCACCCAGGAAATGCTGGCAACGACCCTCGCCGGGACCGATATTTTTCTCGGCCGTGATTGGTTGCGACGACACAATCCACGAATCGACTGGACGATGGGTGACTGCACCATGCGAGTAAATGGTAACAACATGCCCTACATCGCTGGAACTTGCCTGAGTCTTCATCGTGTCAGAATCCCAACCACTAGACCATTGGGATAAAAGGGCTTGTTAAGTAGCGGGTCAGTGCGCCCATAACCCCCCAAGCCAACGTGCCTGTAACCCTTCCCTAGGAACAATCGGGGATCACCAGTGGACCTCTGACACATCGGAGCGTATCAACGCGTTCACGATGAAACGCGCCGTAGCGGCAGGAGCTGACGTGTATGTGGTTGACATTCGGGAAGCTGAGGCAGTAGACAAGCCGAGTGACTTGCAGAAACTTCTCGCTGACGTACTGGATGACTTGGCAGCGCAATTGAAGCAGTACAGTGAGATTTTTTTCGGACGATTTGCCAAAGGGACTCCCACCTCAGCGACCGCACTACCTTAGGATAGAACTGGAACCGGGGGCACAGCCGAGAGTACAGCGACAGTTCAGACTGACCCAACCTGAACTGGACGAACTGCGGAAGCAGTTGGATTACTTGCTCGACAAACAGTTTATTCGACCGAGTTTGTCGCAATTCGCTGCACCGATACTGTTCACACTAAAGAAACATCTGATGGCAGGCTATGGTGTCGAACTCAAAGGGGAAGTTGCTTCAAAGCATCTCTCTGCAAAAATAAAGTCCAGCAGCGCACTCAGATCGCAGAACTCAACGTTAACGGTGTCTTAGTCAACGGCAGGCAGGGTATCATCTGCGGCTAACTTCTTAAACAGGCATTTGGGGGCGGACAAGCGCATTCACGGGACGACCTGGTCACTTAATCACCGGCTGTTAGCGGAGGAAGCGGAGGATCTGGTCCAGGACCGGACGGAGCAGTAGGTCAGGGACGCTTTCAAAGCACTCGTTTGTGGGAAGTCACCAGGATTGGATGGGATCACGAAGGAGCATTTCGAGCTGCATTGGGATATCTTGGGCCAAGGCTTCATGGGGCTCACTCGCACCTTCGCAGCCTCCGCGATGATCCCCGCAAGCACAAAGGAAGCGGTAACAATTTTGCTGCATGAGAAGGGTGCCAAGGACCAGTTGAATAACTACTGTCCAGTAACGCTTCTTAACTTTACCTACAAGGTGCTGGCGAAAGTCGTTGCTGACCGTATGAAGTAGGTGTTGCACCGGGTAATTTTACTGGAGCAGTATGGGTTAATTACGGGGTAGAAGCTGTCGGATGACGTCAGCTTGGTTGCAGACATAATTGACGCGGCGAACAAGAGAGATAAGGACTGGTTCCTGCTGCTAGTCAATTTTCAAAAGGCCTTCGATATAGTCTTGGGTAGCTTACTGTTCGAGACCTTGGAGGGTTTCCCCCCATGGTTTGTGGATTGGGTGAGAGGCCTGCACAAAGCCAAGCGCACGCGGCTTTCAGTCAATGGCTAGAAGAGTAAAGCACTGGACGTTGTTTCAGGGTCTGGCACGATTGCCCCCTCGCTCCTTACCTCTTCATCTGCACGGTGAAGCCGTTGGCTCGGGAAACGACGAAGAGCAGCTTGGTATTATCAGTGATCGGGGCGGAGGCTGCCGTATCTGGGCTACGCGGACGACACCATACATTTGTTGCAAGGAAGGGAGCAGTTTGTTGAAGCGGGGAAGCTGATTGAGTACTTTGAGCGCATCTCAGGCCTGGTAACCAACAAAGGCAAGTCGGTCGTGATGCCGCTGGGTCGGAACCTGGGCTCCTCTCCTTGGAGGCCAGACGGTTTTAAACGGGTCGGGGTGGATGATGCGGAAAGGCTGCTCGGGGTATGGATTGTCAATGGGAGTTGTGTGTTGGCCCCGTCCTCGCTTGGGCGGAGCCGACTTCGTGGTCGGGTGTGAGGGGAGCAGCCGACCTGCAGCAGTGGGCGAGCTGGTTGACAAGGAGGTCGACCTGCACGGGGGGCCACTGCATGGGCGCCGACTTCAGGGTGGCGCCGACTTCAGGGAGGTCGACCTGGGAGGTCGACCTGCGGAGGACGTCAACTTGGTGATGTCAACTTGGGGCAGCCGACTTCGGTGGTCGGCTGACGGACCGCTGGTCGACCTGGTAGTTGGTCGACCAGGCCTGCTGGTCGACCTGCTGGTGGTCGACCTGACCTGGTGGTCGACGAAGGAGGGGCCGACGTCGACCTCGACTCAGGACGCCGAGCAATTGGGCGTCGAGTAGCTGGGCGTCAACTTCATGCCGCCGACTTCGGGTAGCCGACTTGGGTGGTCGGCCGACAACTGCGCTGGTCGATATGAAGCTGGTCGACCAGGACTGCTGGTCGACGTGGAGCTGGTCGACCAAAAGTGACGTCGACCTGGAGCTGGTCGACCAGGGGTGTGGTCGACCTGGTGAGGCCGACTGGCGGTGGCCGTCGACTTGGGAGGTCGACGGGCACGTACGGGAGCAGCTGGTCGACGTGGTTGCCCGGTCGACCAGGTTACCTGGGTGACGAGGTTCTGCGGAGGAGTGCGACGGTCGCCCAGGCGAAGTTGGGGAGCCCGACCTCGGTGGTGGTATCCCGAGGTCGACGTGGCTGATCAGAGGCAGTCATTAGCACGAGGTTGACTTGGTGTGTGCGCTGAGCAGGTGACGAGACTCTGCACGCCAATCATCTGCGTGCACCTGCGAAGCTGGTGCGATGCTGTTCTACGGGAGCAGCGCTGGCACGCCGTCAATCTGCAACGTTGGCACGCCGTCGACTTTGCACTGCTGGAGCGCGGTCGACCAAGACGTGCTGGAACGCGGTCGACCATGCTGTGCTGGCAGTCGACCAGCCAGAGTGCTAGCCCTGATGTAGTCTTGCTATGCCAACTTCTTTGTACCATTGTTGTCAATTTTTTCTAGTAAAACTCTTGCCTACTTGCCCCGTGAACCAGCAAGCAGTGTGTGCACTAGGAAACGACTAAGGACCAACGAACGCAGAGATCACACGAGCATCCGTGCCTAGCCCGTAGTCTAGCTCCCGTTGTAGTAGTTATCTCCGCATGGTGCGGTGAGCGTGGACGGCACACGACTTACCTTTCAGTCAGGTCGACGTAGTGGTCACTTACCTAAGTTGCTCGTAGGCCGGCAGCCGTACAGTCCCTAGCGTGCGCGTAGGTGACACAGAGGTGATGGACACCCTGGAGGGACGGCTGGAGGATGCGAGGAGACGCCATGAGGCCCAGGAGTACGGGGCGATACCCTGGGCGGTCGTCGAGGCTGGACTCCGCACCATGTGGGCGACGGAGCATCCCCCTTCTCGACCGGCTTCTCCTCGACCGGTGACCAACGAAGGCGGCGTCGACGTGGGCGTCAACGCCGGAGGTGGCCAAGTCGGCAGCAGTGCGGGAGGCACGTCGAGGCAGCGTGGTGTGATTCATGCCGACGAAGTCGGCGGCGTTCAGGCACGAGGGGTGCAGTCGTCGGCGGCTGCAGGCTCCTCGCAGGGCGACGTCGGAGGACGACGAAGCGGATTGTCGCCGATGTCGGCGACCCAGGTGACGGCGGGTGGGATTGCTCCGAGCTACGGCTACTTCAAGTTTACGCCGGACAGGATCCTGGTCACCCCGCCGCTTGTTGGTCGACCCGACATACTCACCTGGAAGGAAGCCATCGAGCCCCAGCTGGAGATGGCCGGGCTGATTGGCTTCGCCCGAGGGACCGTGGCGACGCCGGATGAGCACCACCCTAACTTGCGGGCGGAGTTTCGCACCGTGCAGCTGTTGACCTTCACGGTCATCTCACGGTGCTGCTTGCCGGGCGTGCAGATCGCCTTAAAGTGGTGCCGAGAGTACCTCGACGCCGGCCACCGGGCGTGGCACTTCATCGAGTCGACCTACCAAGTCACTGACGACTTGTTCATCACCCAGCTGGAGGGACAGCTGACACACCTGCGTATGGGCGACGAGGAGACGGCGACCGACTACTGCAACCGGGCCCGGCGAATTCTCGCCACCATCAGGATGGCCGGCGCGCAGTACTCAACAGCGTCGTACGTCACCCACGTCATGCAGGGACTCTCGAGCAGCTACAACCTGCTGAAGCGGCTTTCCATGGCGCCGAGCACGAGGTCGACGCTCAACGAGGACAACTTGACCTCGTACATCCTGCAGGACGAGGCGATGCAGGAGGCCGAGCGGTCCCAGGAGCTCTTGGCACAGGCCAACTTCGTCGCCCCGGCAAAGCAAGGAGGTCGACCGGGGCAGCGCGGACAGTCTGGCGGCGGAGGTGGCAGTGGCTGGAAGTCGACCAAGGAAGTCGACAAGAAGAAGTCGACCAAGGACAGCGGTCGAGGAGGAGGAGGTCGACGTCGGGAGTGCTGGCTGTGCGGCGACCCCGACCACCTCTCCTTCGAGTGCCCCGACCGCAGTGACTCCGACGACGACGACGCCAAGGGAGGCCGCGGGAGGTCTGGCAATCGTCGTCCTCGTCGAGGAGGAAACAAGCCGCGCAAGGAGAAGCAGTCGACGACGTCGACCTCGGCGAAGGACGCCGACTCCTCTGCAGGCGGCAAGGGGCGGGACGACAAGACGGCATCGTGCTCGCTGGTCGGCGTCGTGGAGCCGGCCGTCTCGTTGGCGCCGGGGGCCGGGGAGGACTTCCAGGCGGTGGCGGCAGCTGTGCAGGCGAACCCGGCGGTGGTCTTGCTCGACAGCGGCTGCTCCCACCACCTGATGGGGACAAAGGAAGTCTTCGTCGACCTGCAGCCGAGCGGCTCCATCAAGCACGTGCGTGGCTTCAATGGGGCGCTGCAGGACGTCCAGGGCCGTGGCACCGTCGCCCTGCAAGGAGAGGCCGGAAAGCGGGTGCTCATCCCCGACGTGCTGTACGTCCCGGGCGTGCGGGTCAACCTGTTGTCGTCCGGCCAGCTGAAGGAGCACGGCGTGAAGCTGCAGGAGGACGGCGACGGGATGCTGCTCGTCTCGGCGGCGGGAGAGGTGCTCGGACGGGCGACGTACTCCGGGCGTGTCCTCTGCACCGACCTGCGTCCCTGCTCAACGAGGTCGACGTCAACCACGACGGAGGTTGTGGCCCTTCGGGCGATCGTCTCGAAGACGAAGTTGACGCCGGACAGGATGCATGCGCGGCTTGCGCACGTCGGCATGGACACCATCAGGAGCTCGGCGAAGAACGAGGTCGCCATTGGGCTGGACCTCAAGTCGGCGACGGGCGCCGACTCACCGTGTGTCTCGTGCGTCGGCGGGAAGCTAGCGCAGCACACCTTCCCCGACCAAGGCTCCGACGGCGACGACGTGCTGGCCGTCGTGCACATCGACCTGTGCGGGCCGTTCCGCGTGGCTGCCAAGGACGGCAGCTTGTACTTCCTGTTGCTGAAGGATCGCAAGACCCGCTTTGTGTGGGTGAGGCCGGTCGCCAAGAAGTCGGATGTGCTGCTGGAGTTCCAGAAGTGGTTGGTGTTGGTGGAAAGACAGACGAAGAAGTCGGTGCTGATGTTGCGCTCGGACCGAGGAGGGGAGTTCCTTGGGAAGAAGTTCATCGACTACGTGGACGGCAAGGGGATCGTCCACGACCTGACCTGCCCGTACACCCCGCAGCAGAACGGCATGGCGGAGAGGGAGATGAGGATGGTGGTGGAGTCGGTGCGGACGATGCTGCTGCACATGGGCGTGCAGCACCACTGGTGGCACCTCGCTCTGCGGCAGGCCGTCTGGGTCCGCAACTGCCTTGAGAGGTCGACGCTGCCGTCGGGGATGACACCGTACCAGCTGCTGACCGGGCAGAGGCCCGACTTGTCGCTGGCGCGGGTGTGGGGCTGCATGGCGCAGTTCCTTGTCCCCGAACAGCAGCGTGGCGGGAAGCTGAAGCCGAAGGCCCGATGGGGCCTTCACCTTGGCGTGTCGGGGGAGAGCAAGGGCTGGGAGATCCTCGACATCGACGCCAACCGGGTGGTCACCACGTCGGACGTGGTGTTCTACGAGGATATGTCGCTGGAGGTGTGGAAGTCGGAGCACGGGCCGGTGTCAGGTCGGACGCCGACCACCCTGCCGACTGATACCTCGACGGCGACGCTGCCTCTGCTCGCCGAGGTCGGTGAGCTTGCTGCTGCGGACGCCGAGGTCGTCCGTCCTCCTTCCTCTTCCCCTCCGACCCCTGCCCCTCCTCTCGTGGCCGACTTGCGTGGGCTGACCTTGGCCTCCGGCCTCCGGCGATGAGGGGAGTAGTGGGTCGTCGCCTTCGGCGCCGGCCAAGGGCATCGCCGGTGGCCGACGTGACGGGAGGCAAGTCGACGTGGGATTGAAGCCGACGTCGATAGTGGAGGAGCAGGTCGAGGAGCAGCAGCCGACAGGGGAGCAGACAGCAGTGAAGCCGACCACGAAGCAGTCGGCAACCGGGCAGTCGGCAGGGGAGCCGACCACAGGGGAGAGGTCGACCAGGAAGTCGACCGAGGTGCAGCAGGACGACGAGGGCAGTGAAGACGGTGACGAAGGAGGGGACGCCGGGGAGTCCACCAAGAGTGACGTGGTGGAGGTTCGGCCTGAACCCCGTAAGTCGGATAGAGTTCGGAGGCCGCCGGACTTCTTCGTCCCCGCTGCCTTCACCACGGTGTACGACGTGGACGATGACGACGACCTGCTGTACGACGACGCCGAGGAGGATGAGGAGTTTCCGGAGCTCGACCCGGACATGCTGGCCGACCCCGAGCATCGTTGGGACATCTCGACGATGACGGTGAAGGAGGCTTTGGCGAGCTGGAAGGGCCCGGCGGTGACAGCCGCCATGGAGGAGGAGATCCGCAGCCTCATCAACATGGGCACTTGGGAGCTGGTCGAACGCCCGCCGGGGGTCAACATCATGAAGAACCGGTGGGTGCTGACGACGAAGTACCACGTCGACGACACCGTCGAGCGCGAGAAGGCGAGGCTGGTCGTGAAGGGCTTCCCGCAGGTGTACGGCGCCGACTACGACGAGACGTTCGCGCCGGTGGGCAGCTACGTCACGCTGAGGATCTTCCTTAGCATCGTCGCCGTTCTCAACCTCAACCTGATGCAGCTCGACATGAAGAACGCCTTCCTGCAGAGTAAGCTCGACCGGGTGCTATACATGTCCCAGCCGGACTAGTTCAACGACGGAACCAGCCGGGTCTGCAAGCTGCTGAAGAGCCTGTACGGGCTGAAGCAGTCGCCGCTGCTGTGGTACTTGGCGCTCAACGACGTACTGGTCGGCGCCGGGTGGAAGAAGAGCCAGGTCGACAAGGCTCTGTACTTCAAGGTCGGCGACAACGGAGTGGCCTGCTGGGTGCTGGACTACGTCGACGACCTGCTCGCCGCCAGCAGCAGCACCGAGATGCTCAAGGAGCCGAAGGAGCTGCTGGAGTCCGCCTTCGAACTGCGTGAGATCTCGCCGGTGCAAAAGTACCTTGGGCTGGAGATCGTCCGCGACAGGTCGGCGGGGAAGTTGTGGCTGCACCAGCAGGGCTACGCAGACAAGCTGCGTAGGCGCTTCATCGACGAGGAGCAGACCGGGCGCACTCCGAAGACGCCGGTCTCGGTCGACGCCTACGGCGAGCTCACCTTCAACGACGAGGAGGCACAAGAGCGACAGGAGGAGGAGTACCGGCAGAAGGTCAGCTCGCTGCAGTTCGCGGCGACGACGACGAGGCCGGACATCGCCTTCACCTGCAGCAAGCTGGGGAGCGGCCTCACGGTGAGGAGCGACCAGCACTGGCGCGAGGTCGACCGCTGCCTCGCCTACCTCGCCAACACGCGTGACACCGCCCTGGAGTTCGGCGGTGGACCTGAGTCGCTGGAGCTGGTCGGCTATGTGGACGCCGATGACGCCGGTGACAAGCAGAACAAGACGAGCACGGGCGGCTACGTGTTTGTCTACGGAGGGGCTGCAGTCTCCTGGTCGAGCCAGCGCATCAAGTGCGCAACGTTGTCGTCGACCAAGTTGGAGTACGTGGCGGCCACCGAAGCCGGCAAGGAGGGACGCCGACTTCGTTTTCTCCTTGCAGAGTTCCGGCAGCTGGATGCTGGGAAGCCGACCGTCCTCCGGGTGGACAACAAGTCGGCCATCACAGTCGCCGAGGGCATGGGGTTGACAGGCAACCTCAAGCACATGGAGTGGCGACAGGCCTGGCTGCAGCACATGGTGAAGCACGGGAAGTTTTCGCTGAAGTACAGTCCCGACCGCTGAGCAGCCGGCCGACTTCCTGACGAAGGCGTTGCACTATCCGGCCTTCAACCGGTGCTCCGTCGCCATCGGCCAGGTGCGCTTGGCCGACGTGGGCGACGAAGTTGACAACGTGCAGCAGTAGGTGCCATGCCCTCATGCATGGCTGGTGCGGTGGACGACGTGCTGTGAGTTGGGTGCACGTCGACAAGCTATTCTCCGAGGATAACTGCCGTGTGGGCTGGGGGCTCAAGCGTGAACGCGGCAGGGGAGTGTCAACGGGAGTTGTGTGTTGGCCCCGTCCTCGCTTGGGCGGAGCCGACTTCGTGGTCGGGTGTGAGGGGAGCAGCCGACCTGCAGCAGTGGGCGAGCTGGTTGACGAGGAGGTCGACCTGCACGGGGGGCCACTGCACGGGCGCCGACTTCAGGGTGGCGCCGACTTCAGGGAGGTCGACCTGGGAGGTCGACCTGCGGAGGACGTCAACTTGGTGATGTCAACTTGGGGCAGCCGACTTCGGTGGTCGGCTGACGGACCGCTGGTCGACCTGGTAGTTGGTCGACCAGGCCTGCTGGTCGACCTGCTGGTGGTCGACCTGACCTGGTGGTCGACGAAGGAGGGGCCGACGTCGACCTCGACTCAGGACGCCGAGCAATTGGGCGTCGAGTAGCTGGGCGTCAACTTCATGACGCCGACTTCGGGTAGCCGACTTGGGTGGCCGGCCGACAACTGCGCTGGTTGACATGAAGCTGGTCGATCAGGACTGCTGGTCGACGTGGAGCTGGTCGACCAGAAGTGACGTCGACCTGGAGCTGGTCGACCAGGGGTGTGGTCGACCTGGTGAGGCCGACTGGCGGTGGCCGTCGACTTGGGAGGTCGACGGGCACGTACGGGAGCAGCTGGTCGACGTGGTTGCCCGGTCGACCAGGTTACCTGGGTGACGAGGTTCTGCGGAGGAGTGCGACGGTCGCCCAGGCGAAGTTGGGGAGCCCGACCTCGGTGGTGGTATCCCGAGGTCGACGTGGCTGATCAGAGGCAGTCATTAGCACCAGGTTGACTTGGTGTGTGCGCTGAGCAGGTGACGAGACTCTGCACGCCAATCATCTGCGTGCACCTGCGAAGCTGGTGCGATGCTGTTCTACGGGAGCAGCGCTGGCACGCCGTCAATCTGCAACGTTGGCACGCCGTCGACTTTGCACTGCTGGAGCGCGGTCGACCAAGACGTGCTGGAACGCGGTCGACCATGCTGTGCTGGCAGTCGACCAGCCAGAGTGCTAGCCCTGATGTAGTCTTGCTATGCCAACTTCTTTGTACCATTGTTGTCAATTTTTTCTAGTAAAACTCTTGCCTACTTGCCCCGTGAACCAGCAAGCAGTGTGTGCACTAGGAAACGACTAAGGACCAACGAACGCAGAGATCACACGAGCATCCGTGCCTAGCCCGTAGTCTAGCTCCCGTTGTAGTAGTTATCTCCGTATGGATGACGGCCTCGAGCAATTGCAAGGCAACATGGGATAAGACGCTGGAGAGGATGCTGGGGGAGTTAAGCAAGTGGCAGTTAAAGTATCTTACAATCACGACCAGGACGGTGGTGATTAACGACTACATCATGCCAATCATCCTGTTTCAGGAACAACTCTACCTGCCTACGTTGGAGATTTGGAACCCGATCACGAAGCTGAATCACAATTTCCTCTCCAGGAACAAGGCTTCGGCGGAAAGTTGCTTCATCATGTGGGGAAAAGAGACAATTTTCGCATCGCGTGAAGACGGAGGCATTGGAGAGAGGGAGTCGGGAATCCCGCGTACCTGCCTGGCGGCCAGGAGGATCGGCCTCTTGCTCACGGAACGGAATGATTCCAAGTGGGACATGATGCTTGAGGGTACCGCTGGGGATTGACTCTTTCTTATCACATGATAAATTATTAAAGCACTGGGGAGGAGGGAGCGCTCGCTAGAGACAGACCTGCGAGTGTTTTATATTGTCACTGCTGGCGACTGTCAGTGCTCCACTCATTGCCGCAGAAGGAGTTGCGGAGCGGTTGGTTTTTAACAGAGGGATTTTACTCAACGGCCGAACGCCGGTAGGAGGCCAAAAAGTAGAATCTGTGGGAGCTGAGGCTGGGTGACCTCATCGTAACAGAAGAAGACGGGAGCAGGCCCCTAGATTCGTTTTGAGGCACTCTGATCGATCAGTGTACACCCCTCCTGGAACGCTGTCTGTTAGAGGTGCCTCAAAAATTTAGTCTGAAAATCCAGACAAGCATTTTTTTTTTTGTCGGAACTGTCAGAGTTACCTTCAAATCTTAAGATGATCATGCAGTTTCGTAAAAGCATAGTTATAATAGCATTCAAGCTGATTACAGCATACCAATGCAGCTGTGCGGTGCCGCGCTCAGGAAATTTTGGTTTCCCGCCAGGGCTGACGTTTCAACTAGTCTGAAGGCACTTCGGCCAAAAAATCGTTCGTCTGATTGGTCAGTGTTCTGAAGCCAGGAGTTCTGACCAGTCAGGGTCGGCGGGTCTGCATCAGGCAACGTGCTCGTGCATCGCCTCGCCTCTGCTCATGTCGGCGGCGTTCCGGTGTTTTTGTCACGTGCAGCGCATGGTTGTGTCTGCTGATCGCATTTCGTTTCAACGTGTGTGTGATTACCGTTCTGTACCCAATTTTCGCCTGTGTGCCGATTTTGTGAATTTTGGATTTGCGTTTCATTCAAGCGATGCGATCGTTCACCCAAATCCCGATCTGGTTGTTATCACGTACCAGGTGGGCCAAGTGCCACGCTGCTGAGCTGGCAGCAGGCCGAAACTGTTGCTTGGCGTGGCGTGTGAGCATCTGGCAGTGCCGCACGAACCTCTCACTACGAATCAGGAGCTTCGCAATTTCACAGCAGTGCATGCTGCAGATGTTTTTACAATGAATCAGCAGTAAAATCGCCTATTCTTTCCAATACATTAGCGATAACTTACATGTGACGAGATTTTGTCTTAGAAATCTCATAATCACGCAACCATTTTCTAGCGTAACTAGGAGATATTCTCGACGAACGAGTGTATTCGGATGTCCCAGCTTTTGAAGTGTGCGTTGCTCACGTCCTGGCACTCCACTGCCATCTTGGAAGTGGGCATATCGAAAAGAAAGTTCTAGGAAACTTTGCTCCGATAAGCTCGCAGAGTGCACCCCCGATACAAGTCTGAGGCTCAGCCTACACTAATAAAATTAGGCTGAAATTTCAGACAACTCATAAAATAAAACTCTGAAAAATCAAACAAGGTACATAAAAAATTTCTTAGAATTCAGAATAGGTACCAAAAAAAAGTCTGAACGGACTCTGAATCAGACTGAAAAGTATGATATCTAGGGCCCTGGACGGGAGCAGTGCAGACAAGAGTGCTGAAACCTTACTCGCTGGGAGGGAGAGGGCGAGCTCGGTTGGCTCTGAGGGCTTTCGCAGCAGCACCAAAGAACTAGAGAGAGCTTCTGCTGGCCTCGTCAAAAGAGAACCAGGGCGCAGACGAGGGGAGGAGGGCAGCGGTGTCCCCTGGGGAAAAACTTTTCCTGCTGGTGCTGGAGCTGCTAGAGCCGCTGGTTCTGGAGGTGCTCGTGCTGGAGGTCCTGGAGCTGCTGGGGCTGCTGGTGGTGCTGCGGGAGTTGTAGCTGGAGACCCTGGGGCTGAGGGTACTGGTGCTGTCTCTGCTGGTTCAGGAGGTGCTGAGCGGCCGTGGCCGTACTACGTTCCGCTCCTTCAGCAGGTTCTTGGCCTCCCGCCCTCTCCTGGTCCTACTCCTCCCCTACTGAGTCCACCGCCTGTCCAGTCGCAGTCACAGTTACAGCCAGCCTCTCCACTGCCTGGTCCTTCTCCTTACGCTGAGCCGACGGGAGGTCTTACGGAGCGTCGCGAGCCCGAGTCTCGTCCTCCGTCGCCTGAGACTCGTCCAGAGTCGTTTGAGTCGCGTCCAGAGTCGCCTGTCCGCGCTGTCTGCGCTGGTCGTCGTGCTCCGCGTCAGCGTCCTCCTCCTGTCCTTGGCACTCACTATATGACCCTGCGTCCTTCCACTGCTCCACAGCGTGTCCCTCTGCCGTCTCCTCCAGCGTCCTCTCTTCCTGCTCTTGCTGACCCGGAGTCTGACTCTCTTCGTGCTGCCAGTCCTACTGTCACGCGTCTCCTTGCCACTGTTGTCACTGACCCTTCCTTTGAGTCCTCTGCTGTGTCTGCTCTAGTCGCTGAGCTTGTTGACTTTGACGCCGCTAGCCTTGTTGCTGAGTCTGAGTCTGTCTGTCCTCCGTCCGTCGGGGGTGAGTGTGCTCTTGGCACGGACGTCCTTGAGGACAGACAGGAGGAGTTTAAGTGCTTTGCCGCTGCTTTACCTCATCTCGTGTCCATGCTGATTGCCCCTGAGGGAGACCCGGATGCACCAGACATCCCGACCCCACGCTCTTACGCAGAGGCGATGGAGGGTCCCTACTCCTCTCAGTGGCAGACAGCCATGGACGCAGAGATGGCTTCCTGGAAGTCCACAGGCACCTACGTAGACGAGGTTCCCCCTGGGGCGAACATTGTCAGTGGCATGTGGATTTTCAGGGTGAAGCGGCCGCCGGGTTCTCCGCCTGTCTTCAAGGCGCGTTACGTTGCACGAGGCTTCAGTCAGCGTGAGGCTCCACTCTCTTGACTTCAGCACTGCGTTCCTACAGGGCAGCCTGCACGAGGAGATCTGGCTGCGCCGCCCACCTGGCTTCACTGGGTCGTTCCCTCCTGGTACCCAGTGGAGCCTCCGGCGGCCAGTCTACGGTCTCCGCCAGGCACCCCGTGAGTGGCACGACACACTGAGGACTACTCTTGCTGCTCTTGGGTTTGCTCCTTCTACTGCTGACCCGTCGCTGTTTCTATGCACCAACACCACTCTGCCGCCGTTCTACGTTCTCGTGTACGTAGACGACTTGGTCTTTGCTACTGCTGACACCGAGGCACTCGCCCACGTGAAGTCGGAGCTGCAGAAGAGACACACGTGCACAGACCTGGGTGAGCTGACAAGCTATCTTGGCTTGCGGATCACCCGGGACAGAGCACAGCGCACCATCACCTTGACTCAGTCACACATGGTGCAGCAGGTCCTTCAGCGCTTCCGCTTCACGTACTCCTCGCCTCAGCCCACTCCTCTGCCTACCGGTCACTCGCTCTCAGCTCTGCCTTCGGATGAGTCCGTAGAGCCGAGTGGCCCGTATCCAGAGCTTGTGGGCTGCCTCATGTACCTGATGACCTGCACACGACCTGACCTTGCATACCCTCTTAGCATCCTAGCACGCTATGTCGCTCCTGGCCGTCACCGGAAGGAGCACATGGATGCAGCTAAGAGGGTGTTGCGCTACTTGTGCAGTACGTCGGGCATGGGGCTTGTGCTTGGAGGACGGACTCGAGTTGTCCTCACTGGGCACTCAGACGCTTCTTGGGCTGACGACCAGGCTACGCAGCGGTCGTCTCAGGGTTACACCTTCAGCCTTGGCTCTGGTTCAGTTTCTTGGCGTTCTACACGCTCGTCTTCAGTTCTCAGCTTCAGTTGTGAGGCTGAGATCTACGCCACAGCCATGGCTGCACAGGAGTTACGCTGGCTCACCTACCTGCTGACCGACCTGGGAGAGCGGCCTCGTTCTCCTCCAGTGCTGTACGTCGACAACAAGGCCGCCATTGCCTTGTGTCAGGAGCACAGACTGGAGCACAGAACGAAGCACATCGCTCTGCGCTACTTCCTTGCTCGAGAGCTGCAGCAGCGTGGTCAGCTTCGTCTTGCGTACGTGGCCACTCGGGCCAACACTGCTGATGTGTTCACCAAGGCGCTTCAGCCTTGTGATCATCAGCGTTTCTGTACTGTTCTAGGCCTTGTGCCTACTGTCCCTCACTTGCTCACTTCTTGACTCTGCTTGTACTGTGATCTCTATATATATACCTGCATGCTTGTGACCACTTGCTTGTGCTCGGAATTTGTGTGGTTTCCTTGAGATCCACCCTGAGCTTGTTTTGCTTTGCTTTGCTTTGACTGGTCTTGTAACCCCTTGCTCTCCCCCACTTTGCGTATGGGGGTGTGTCAAACATTATATATGTTAGTGCTGTGTAGGCTACAGTGGGTTAGCCTTTAGGGGGTACATTACTCTAGGGTTTCCTACTTGTACTCTCAACATTCCTAGTTCAATCATTCTCGTTCAGTTCTACATTCTAACAGGGGGGACAATTGACTGGCAGGCGGTGAAGATACGCGACTCGCTGGTCACTCCTAGTCACCCTAGGGATGTCTTAATCAGAGTACACAAGTTCAATTTTCAAGTGGGGGAAAGATTGACTTTCTTCAGCTCAAAGCTGAAGCGTCCGCACTACATCGCGGAAGAAACGACGGAACACCGCGTGTTAACCTGCCCGAGAATCCAACCAGTTGTTGGGGCTCTGAGGGCGGCTCTCAGGATGATCAATCATGGACGTACTGTTTCCTCGCTGGGGGACCTCCTCTTCAAACGGGCGGCGTCCAGCTCAGCGTTTCCAGAAGCGACGCAAACCACCGTCACAATCCATCAGATGTGGGTCGAGAGGTATGAGTCAGCATTTCGAGATCGGAAATTCCGAACGAGGCGGGTTTTGTGGAGAATTGAAGCAGCATTTGTTGAAATAACCAAAAGGTTATTATAAGCATTCCCGAAGGCTCTCCACTGTCGCGTCACTTCATAGCGAAGCAGGCGCCTGTATTAGTACCGCATTAGCTCTTATAGAGCACGCGGAAGGTCGAGGGTCACCCGAAGGTCAACAGTCGAAGACAGTCAACGGTCGTGACCCTTGACTGCCCAGTAACCGCACAAGGCAGTTGCAAAGTGCAACATGGTAACTGTCTAGAATGGCAATAGTCGTAGTTACTGTAGCAATGCAATTTGGTTAATAAGGGAATGTACCCCTCAGAGTACATGGCTAGCTAGGATTGCTATTTATATTCCTGTACTTTTACCTTATAATCATCTTGTTCTCCTTCAACTTATTAACAAGGTCACAACACAGACTTCACAGTTCTCTCCTATACTTAGCACCATTATCGTATCCACTACGGTCCTTAAGTTGTAACATCATGGTATGAGAGCTAGAGTGGATTATAAGGCCTGCTAAGTTCTTGATCTTGTTAGAACAACCTCCTTATAAATTATTCATTACAAATTCTGCACGACTGTGGCTCCAGAAGGGAAAGCCATTGCAGATTCTCCGGGCCCACCACCAGTAACACCCACTGCACCATTAGCAGTGACCTCCGTCAGCGCCGCTCTCGTTGAGCAGCTGGTCGCCCGCATCAACGCTCTTGAGAGCCATTAAGCAATGAGCGTTGACGGCTCAAGCTATGCACGTGGAGTTGCTGGACTCCCTCTCCCAGGAGAAGACCGCCGCGTCAACTCCAGAGATCCTTCACGTTTGACAATCGTCAAGCTTCAGCTCCTGCGCAAGACAGTCAACAACGCGCACACTCAGACACGATTGCAACAATGCAAACAAAATTCGTTCTGACTTCAAAGCTGAAGACATCAGTTCCTTTCGATGGAAAGGACTTCTACACTTGGAGCTTCGAGTTTGAGCTCCTCGCGACGACTGCGCAGATCTGGATGTACTACGACGGGAGCTTACCGTTTCCAACGGAAGGCACCATCCAAGAGAAGAAACAATATTACCACGAATCTCTTCTCGCGTACACCACTCTGCTCCGAAATCTCTCCCACGACGAACAGCTCGGCATTCGCTCCTACAAGTCAGAGTGGGCGCCCGCGTATGCCTCCTGGGAGCATCTGCGCAACTCATACATGGCAACAGATCCCGCCACTATGAGTCGCCTACTCAGCCAGCTTACATCAGTCAAAATGCGGCAAGGGGAGAAAGCGGGACCATATATCAATCGGTGCCACAATCTGCGCGATCACATCAGGAAGTGCGGCGGATCCGTCCCAGACGATATGTTCATCTCGATGGTCCTTTCCGGTCTCGGACCCGACTGGCGTCAATGCCAATCTCTACTCCGCGCTCGAGCAACTGTTTCCGAGTCGGCCTTGTGTGCCACACTTCTCTCCGAACAAAAGGAGATTGACCTGTACAACGAGAAAAACGCCAAGCGGGAGAAGTTAGTCTTCTACGTCGGAGCAGCTGAAGGGGAGCAGCACGAAAAGAAAGGAACTTTTTGCAAGTACTGCAAGAAGCCTGGGCACACTGTCGATCGGTGCTACAAGCGAAAGGCTGCCGACGAAAGGCGCAACAACCCTTCAAACCATCAAGCCTCGACGACCTCAACTTCCCCCGCCGCAACAACCACCATCTTGCCTCCTTCGGTCGCAAGCACCTCGCAGACATCTGCACGCATTACGGCCAAGGATAAAGGCAAGGGGTCAATCATGAGCTGCATGGCGCGACAACGCAGAGGATTTCGATATTACGATAGAATCGAGTTCCCATCTGACAACCCCATTGCCCCTGTTGCACCCAGCCAAAACAACGACCCCACCATCCACACTTGGATCGATGAACCATCAAGATACCCACCTGACTTTGAGCTGCCGCCGCCAACACCGGAATCACCTCCCAGCATCTCGGCGAACAGGTACTTCGCTCTCTCGCCATACACCGGCGATTTCGATCGCGTTGTTACACCGAAAATCGCTAACCTCGCACGTCAAAGTCGCGAGAGCATCAACACCTGGTACCTGGACAGTTGCTGCGGGCAGCACATGGTGGGATCGCTGACGTTCATCAGCAACTCCAAACGCATGCGACGACCTTGCAAGATCACAGTAGCAAACAACGGCACATTCAAAGCATACGACATCGGTGAGGTCTACCTTGAAGCTGATGACACAAAGTTCACAATTCACATCGGTGATGTGCTCATCGCCCCAGATCTGCGGTACAACCTGCTTTCTTCGGCGCAGCTCATGCGGTGCGGAGTCGACATTCGAAGCAATCGCAAATACAAGACCTTCGAACTCTTTTACAACAACTCTTACATCGGGAAGGCGATCGATGATGACGGAGTCTTCGTACTGCAGTTCTCGGCTCAAGGCACCACTGGAGATTCTCACCGCATCTTGCTACTGAAGACAACTCCCTCAGAGACACCAACATGGTCGCATCCTGCTGAAATGGATCTCGAGCGACCAGCCTCCGACGGTCTTCTACGACTTCGCACCGTCCCAACTGCCTCGACCTCCAACCCGGCAGAGACTGGACTTGCATCAATGGAAGAGGATAGCGGCACGTCAGGACCTGCCAAACCAGAAAGTGAGAAGACTGAAACAGGCGCAGGCGGATCCGGCCCTGCACTTGGACCCTCGGGTGAAGTCCTGACGCCAGAAGAAGTGGCAGCAGAAGAGCGAAAGACTGTCTCGGCGTCGGAAAGTGGCCCCACCGTTCCAACGGAAGCCGGAGCTGGAAACGAAGGTGGCTGGGGAACCGGCGGCTGGGGAACTGGCGGAAATTGGAGAGCTCCAACTCCTGAAGGAGGCTGGAGTTTACCAAACCCTACTTATCCAGAAGCCTTAGGACTCCCCTCTGCGGAAGTTGCGGCGGTCGACCCATATTGGGCACCAGCTAGGGCGGACCTTCTCTCCCCGATCAATACGCTCCTGACACACCAGAACCAGTGCAAGAGGAATCAGAGGAAGAAGTAACTTACGAATTCTTCGGCGGAGCAGCAGAATTACCAGAACCTACCGCGGAGCCGCCCCCGCCAGAACAAGGTCCACAGGAGATTGAAGTAATCGGGGCCGAATACAGTTACTTCCGCATTCCCATGACGGGACTTCAAGCCCATGACAGTTACTTCAGTGCCTACTTGTCACAGGCGACCAAATCGACGCTGGCGACACCGACGACATCATTGGAATCCCACACGCACTTCTGGAACGGAAGTGAATTCAAGCCTTCGCCGCCGAGACTGACGACGCTGTCGACGCAGGACTTGGAAAGGAGCAAAACGACGCAGCAGCAAGAAAATATTATCAGAAGACGGTCGGCTACCGCGCAGAACCAGAAATCTGGCATCAGCGGCTCGGCCATCCCTCACACGCAACTCTCAAAAACTCCCTCCGTGCTGGTGTCTTCGACGACGGAGCGTTACTTCTTCCCCGCGAAGGCTTCCTCACAGTAAACTCAGAAGATCCACCATGCACGGTGTGCCCCACTGCGTCACTCGCCCACAAGCCCTTTCCCGACCTACCACCCAGCTATGAACGCTATAAACCACTCGACAAGGTTTACAGCGACTTCATGAATTTAAGCCAAGGAGGGCTTGAAGGCGAAAGCTACACGCTTACCTTCATCGACGCAAGTACTCGCTACGTCTGGGCTGTTAACACTGACTGCAGATCACTCGCCTTCGAGTGCTTCATCGCGTGGATGAAGCGGGCTGAACGTCAATCAGGACTTTAGCTAAAAAGCTGGCAGACGGACGGAGCTCTGGAGTTCTTCTCAGATGAGTTCAAGGAGCTCTTCAAGCGGAAAGGGGTTGAACACCTGGTGTCACTGCCCTACGCTCACGAGCAACAAGGAGTAGCAGAACGGAAAAACAGGAGCCTCGCCACCAAGATGAGGGCCTTGATGAAGCAGACAGCCATCCCAACAAGGTACTGGCCGTTCGCGATGAACCATGCAGTCCGACTGCACGAAGCCTCGAGAACAACAACTCTCCCTACAGGGCCTGGACGGGCAGAAAAGCGGACACGCGTCTGCTTCGGGTGTTTGGCTGCATGGTACAGTACAGGCCCCACACAGCAAGGACCGGAAAGTTTACTGACCGGGCACGTTGGGGGATCCACCTCGGAATCGAAAAGGAATACAAGGCGTGGATCGTGCTGGACTACGCGACACACGAGGTGACAAAATCACGTGACTGCATCTTCTACGAGAAGCTGACTCTGCCACTGTTCAACGAACACCGCGAAGCTGACACAGCACCAGAAAGGGTCTTCGAGGGACACCGCAGCTTCGCCACCTCACACGACGAAGCTGACCTGGCAGAAGATGTGGATGCAACAAATGTCACCCAGCTTGACAGCCCACCCAACATCCCCCTTACAAGCCCGCTCCAAACTCCACTTCAATCCCAACGATACAACTCGCGAAGCCCACAACTTCAACAGCGATGCGCGCCAATTCCCGGATGCCGAGATACCAGCACCAAACCCCTCGCAGGACACCCTCCGCCTCGGCAACGACAGCGACGATGACGTGGTCGAAGTAACCAGCTTCCACGACTACGATCGCATGCACTATGAAAAGTCTAATGAAACCGGCCTCCGCATCCTTGGGCTCGCAGTCGCCGTTCGCCACGACTCCCCCAAAGAGCCCACCACCGTTCGCCAAGCTCTCTCTGGCCCCGATAGTGAAAAATGGAAGGCAGCCATGGCTAAGGAGGTCGCGGCGCTCAAGACCCGTGGAACCTGGAAGCTGGTTCCCCGAACATCAGCAAAGGGGAGGAAGATTCTCAGCGGCAAATGGGTCTTCCGCATTAAAACACTCGCGGATGGCTCCATCGACAAATATAAGGCACGTTGGGTGGTGCGCGGCTTCGAGCAAACTCACATGGTGGACTTCGACCTCACCTAAGCACCTGTCGGGCGGCACACCTCCGTGCGCATCCTCATCTGCATCGCAGCCGTTAAGCAGCGACCACTTCGCCAGATCGACGTCGGCAGTGCATTCTTGTACGCTCCGGTCGATGCCATTATCTTCGTCGAGCAACCACATGCCTTCGAGGAGAACGACGGCGCAGTCTGCCTGCTTCATAAATCTCTCTACGGAATCAAGCAAGCACCTCGCTTGTGGCAGCAGTATCTGCACAACGTTCTCACGGAGCTCGGCTTCAAACAGCTGCCTCACGACCTCGGAATGTACCGGAAGGAGTCCCGCCGAAAATTCATTCTCCTCGTCGCCTACGTCGACGATCTCCTCTACACCGGCGACGACATGGAGCTGCTGGACCAGTTCGAAGCGGACATCAAGGAGAAGCTGGAGGTCACGATCAATCACAACGTTACACAATTCCTGGGTCTCAACATCACCCAGTCCGCCACCTCCATTCACCTCTCCGCCGCCAAATACGACGAAACACTTGCGAAGAACTTCGCCATCTCCCCCATCAGCCTCACTACCCCCTTTCGCACTCCTCCTCCTAACCACGAACCAGACACCACGCCTCTCTCCCTCGAAAATCATCGGCTTTATAAGCAGCAGCTGGGGTGCCTCCTGTTCGCCGCCGTCACGTGCCGGCCTGATCTCTCCTATGTCGCAAGCCAGCTCGCTCAGTACATGAAGCGACCTGAAGAGGAGAATATGCTGGATCTACGCCGTGCACTTCAATACTTCATCTCTACTCCCGACGTCGGCCTCACCTACGAAGCTAACTTAACGACTATCCTGCAGCTGCACGGCTACGTAGACGCAGACCATGCGGGAGATGTTGACAACAGACGCTCCCGCACAGGATTCATTTTTCAGCTTCAACCTGCTGGACTCATCTCATGGAACTCTCAGAAGCAGGAACTCATCGCTCTTTTGTCAGCCGAAGCTGAATTCATCGCCGCCAGTGCAGCCGTTCGCGAAGGATTGTACCTGATGGAGCTACTGCAGGAGGCGAAAGTAACGATGAACGGGCACTTCACGTTACTCTGCGACAACCAAAGCGCGATCAAGATCGCGAACAAGCCTGGCTTCGTGAACCGCACGAAACACATCGCCCTTCGCTACTTTTTTCGTCAAGGACGAAATCGACAAGGGCAAAGTCAAGCTCACGTAGTGCTCAACTGGTGACATCACAGCCGACTTTCTGACAAAGAAACTGCCACGTCAACAGTTTCAGCACTGCGCCAATCTCTGCGGGATCACCAAGAAGTTCCACGTGGCTCACCTTCAGGAATGAAGGGGAGTGTTGAAATAACCGGAAGGTTATTATAAGCATTCCCGAAGGCTCTCCACTGTCGCGTCACTTCATAGCGAAGCAGGCGCCTGTATCAGTACCGCATTAGCTCATATAGAGCACGCGGAAGGTCGAGGGTCACCCGAAGGTCAACAGACAAAGACACTCAACGGTCGTGACCCTTGACTGCCCAGTAATTGCACAAGGCAGTTGCGAAGTGCAACATGGTAACTGTCTAGAATGGCAATTGTCGTGGTTATTGTAGCAATGCAATTCGGTTAATAAGGGAATGTACCCCTCAGAGTACATGGCTAGCTAGGATTGCTATTTATATTCCTGTACTCTTTGTCAAACTATATGTGGCGGCAGTGGGGGCGGCAGGGGTGGCACCAGCCAGAGGGGAGGCCATGGAGGTGGCCAGCGGCAGCAGCAGCGTTAGCCCCTTTCGTCTCAGGAGCTCCGTGAGTGGTTTGCTCAGCGTGGGGCGGCTGGGGGTAGTGGTCCCTGCCCGTATGTCATTCGCACAGGTGATCGCACTGGTCAGACATGCGGGAGGTCTCAGACTCAGCACCGCTGTTTCTACTGCCTTACCGACGCCTTCCGCGCAGATTTCCCCGACGCGGCTGAGCTCCCCGACTGGGCGGCGCTGCTTAGGCAGAATGTTGATATCTTTGCTCTAGACTTTGATGCTATCCTATCTGCCATGTATGAATTGTCTGTTAGTGCTGAGGGTGACTGTTACCTGTGTATGCCGCCAGACCCAGGTATAGAGGCTGCTGCTCTAGGTGCTAGTGAGTCTGCTGCCCTAGGTGCTGGTGAGTCTGCTCTCTCTGGTACTGAGTCTGCTGCGGCCCAACACACCTTCACGCTTGACTCAGGTGCTTCCGCTGTTTCTTTCGCGACAGTACCACAGTCACACCACTTACTGCACCTGTTGCTGTGTCTTTGGCTGACCCCTCTGGGGGCCCAGTCCTTGCACGTTCCTCCACTGTTCTGCCCTGTCCGGCGGTTCCGTCTCGGTCACTGTCAGGTCTCCACCTCCCCTCGTTCTCTACGAACTTGGTGAGCACAGCTGTGCTCCAGGATGCGGGGGTTGACACCTTCACCCCTGGACGGCAGCGTGTGGCGATCTGTACGTGCTCCCGGACCGGTCGCCACCTGGCCACGTTCACCCGTCAGCCTGGGTCGAGTCTGTACACACTGACTACTGTGCCTCCTCAGGTAGCTGCGTCTGCATCTGCGTCAGGTCAGCTTGCTGCCCCCTGCTCGTGTCGCGCCCTGTCGCACCAGACGCTCCTTTAGCACGACCGTCTTGGTCAACCCTCTGTGGCACGCCTTCGTGGCATGCACTCCTGTCTCCTTATCTCTCGTCTTCCCAGGTCTCTGCCTCCCCTCCCACCCTCGCCTGCCCCTCCCTGCCTTCCCTGTGTCGAGGGGCGGCAGCGCGCCGCTCCTCACTCCTCGTTCCCCCCAACAGAGGCTCCCCTGCAGACTCTCCACCTGGACGTGTGGGGCCCAGCCCGCGTCCGTGGACAGGGCCACGAGCGGTACTTTCTGCTAGTTGTCGACGACTACTCGCGTTACACCACAGTCTTCCCCTTGCGCCGCAAGGGGGAGGTCCCTGATGTTCTGATCCCTTGGATACGCGCTGTTCGTCTCCAGCTCTGCGAGCGGTTTGAGACGGACCTTCCAGTCCTGCGTCTGCACTCTGACAGAGGTGGTGAGTTTTCCTCCGACCTCTTGCGGGCCTTCTGTCGTGCGGAGGGCATTCGCCAGACGTTCATGCTTCCGGCCTCTCCGCAGCATAATGGGGTTGCTGAGCGCCGCATTGGCTTAGTCATGGAGGTCGCTCGTACCTCCATGATCCATGCGGCTGCCCCCCATTTTCTGTGGCCGTTTGCAGTCCAGTACGCTGCGTATCAGCTCAACCTCTGGCCCCGTGTCTCCTTGCCGGAGACCTCGCCCACACTGCGTTGGACTGGGGAGGTTGGCGATGCGTCGGTGTTCCGGGTCTGGGGATGTCGAGCCTTTGTCCGCGATACGTCCGCCGACAAGCTCTCCTCGCGCGCCGTTCCCTGCGTCTTCCTTGGCTTTGTCCCTGACGCGCCTGGCTTGCAGTTCTACCACCCCACCTCGCGCTGTGTCCAACCCTCTCAGGACGTCACGTTTGACGAGTCGGCTCCCTTTTATCGTCTCTTCCGCTAACGCACTGCCCCTCTCCCTCCTCCGCCGCTCTTCCTAGCACCAGGTCCTCCTCCGGTATACCCCCTCCCCACTCAGGGTCCTGCTCCCTCAGGTGTGTCCCAGGTAGACCCTGTCGAGCCTGTCGAGGTAGCAGTTGACTCTGGTGCTGCTTGAGGTGGTGCGTCTGGGGGTGCTGAGCCTGCGGGTGCGGGCCCTGGGGGTGCTGAGCTTGAGCGTGCGGAGCCTGGGGGTGCTGAGCCTGGGGGTGCTGAGTCAGAGGGTGCGGAGCCTGGGGGCGCTGAGCCTAGGGGTGCTGAGTCTGAGGGTGCGGAGCCTGGGGGTGCTGAGCCTGCGGGTGCGGAGCCTGGGGGTACTGAGCCTGAGCGTGCGGAGCCTGGAGGTGCTGAGCTTGGGGGTGCTGAGCCCGACTGTGCTGAGCCTGGAGGCCCTTCGGGTGCCTTGTCGCGACCGGAGTCTCTCTCTCCACTACAGCTGCGCGAGTGGTTTGCTCGGCGCTGGAGCCTCCGGAGTGGTGCTGCTGGAGCTGGAGCTGCTGGAGGTGCTGGAGCCACTAGTCCCGGAGGTGCTCGTACTGGGGGTACTGGAGCTGCAGGGGCTGGAGGTACTACTGGAGCTGCTGGAGGTGCTGGTGCTGCTGGCGTTGGAGTTGCTGGAGGTGCTGCTGGAGCTGGAGCTGCCGGAGGTGCTGGAGCTACTAGTCCCGGAGGTGCTCGTACTGGGGGTACTGGAGCTGCTGGGGCTGGAGGTATTATTGGAGCTGCAGGAGGTGCTGCTGGAGCTGGAGCTGCTGGAGGTACTGGAGCTGCTGGAGCTGGAGGTGCTTCTAGAGCTGGAGCTAGAGTTACTGCTGGAGCTGGTGCTGGTGGAGGTACTGGTGCTGTCGGTGCTGGTGCTGTGGGTGCTGTGCGACCGCGACCGTACTTCGTTCTACTGCTTCAGTAGGTTCTTGGTCTCCCGCCTTCTACTGACCTTGCTCCTCCCTTCATGTGTCCACCGCCTGACCAGTCCTGGCCATAGCTCCTGCCAGCCTCTCCGCTGCCTGCTTCTTCTCCTTACACTGAGCAGCCCGGAGGTCTTACTGAGCGTAGTGAGCCTGCGTCTTGTCCTGCGTCGCCTGTTCGAGCTGCTTGCACTGGTCATCGTGTTTCGCGTCCGCGTCCTCCTCCTGCCCCCGGCACGCACCAGATGGCACTTCGTTCTTCCTCTGTTCCACTGCGTGTCCCTCTGCCGTCTCCTCCTGCGTCCTCCCTTGCTGACGGTCCAGACCCGGAGTCTGACTCCCTTCGTGCGGCTAGTCCTACTGTCACGTGTCTCCTGGCCACTGTTGTCACTGACCCTTCCTTTGAGTCCACTGCTGCGTCTGCCTTAGTTGCTGAGCTTGTCGACTTTGCTACTCGCTGTCGTCTAGACTACGCCGCTAGTCTTGTTGCTGAGTCTGAGTCTGTCTGTCCTCCGTCCGTCGGGGGTGAGTGTGCTCTTGGCACGGACGTCCTTGAGGACAGGCAGGAGGACTTTGAGTGCTTTGCAGCTGCTGTACCTCATCCCGTGTCCATGCTGATTGCACCTGAGGGAGACCCGGATGCACCAGACATCCCGACCCCGCGCTCTTACGCAGAGGCGATAAAGGGTCCCTACTCCTCTCCGTGGCAGTCAGCCATGGACGCAGAGATGGCATCCTGGAAGTCCACAGGCACTTGCGTCGACGAGGTTCCCCCACCTAGGGCGAACATCGTCAGTGGCATGTGGATTTTCAGGGTGAAGCGGCCGCCGGGTTCTCCGCCTGTCTTCAAGGCGCGTTACGTTGCACGAGGCTTCAGACAGCGACAGGGAGTTCACTTCTTCCAGACCTTCTCCCCTACCCCGAAGATGACCACTCTTCGGGTGCTGCTGCACGTCGTCGCTCAGCGTGACTACAAGCTTCACTTTCTTGACTTCAGCACTGCGTTCCTACAGGGCAGCCTGCACGAGCAGATCTGGCTGCGCCGCCCACCTGGCTTCACTGGGTCGTTCCCTCCTGGTACCCAGTGGAGCCTCTGGCGGCCAGTCTACGGTCTCCGCTAGGCGCCTCGCGAATGGCACGACACACTGAGGACGACCCTTGCGGCTCTTGGCTTTGCTCCCTCTACTGCTGACCCGTCGCTGTTTCTATGCACCGACACTTCGCTGCCGCCGTTCTACATCCTCGTGTACATCGACGACTTGGTTTTTGCCACTGCTGACACTGAGGCATTGACTCTAGTGAAGTCGGAGCTGCAGAAGAGACACAGGTGCACAGACCTAGGTGAGCTGTGCAGCTATCTTGGCTTGCATATCACCCGGGACAGAGCACGGCGCACCATTACCTTGACTCAGTCACACATGGTGCAGCAAGTCCTTCAGCGCTTCGACTTCCAGTACTCCTCGCCACATTCCACTCCTCTACCTACCAGTCACTCGCTCTCAGCTCTGCCTTCGGATGAGTCCGTAGAGCCAAGTGGCCCGTATCCAAGGCTTGTGGGCTGCCTCATGTACCTGATGACCTGCACTCGACCTGACCTTGCTTACCCTCTTAGCATCCTGGCGCGCTACGTTGCGCCCGGGAGACACCGACCAGAGCACTGGAAGGCCGCTAAGAGGGTGATGCGCTACTTGTGCGGTACGTCGGGCATGGGGCTCGTGCTTGGAGGACGGAGTCGAGTTGTCCTCACTGGTCACGCAGACGCTTCTTGGGTTGACGACTTGGCTACTCAGCGGTCGTCACAGGGTTACACCTTCAGCCTTCATTCCGGCTCTGTTTCGTGGCAGTCTACCCGCTCGTCTTCTGTTCTCAGCTCCAGCTGTGAGGCTGAGATCTACGCAGGGGCCATGGCTGCACAGGAGTTACGCTGGCTCACCTACCTGCTGACCGACCTGGGAGAGGCGCCTCGTTCTCCTCCAGTTCTGTACGTCGACAACAAGGCCATGATTGCCTTGTGTCAGGAGCACAGACTAGAGCACAGGACGAAGCACATCGCTCTGCGTTACTTCCTTGCTCGAGAGTTGCAGCAGCGTGGTCAGCTTCGTCTTGCTTACGTGGCCTCTCGGGCCAACACTGCTGATATCTTCACCAAGGCACTTCAGCCTTGTGATCATCAGCGTTTCTGTACTGTTCTAGGTCTTGTGCCTACTTGGCCTCACTTGCTCACTTCTTGACTTTGCTTGTACTGTGATCTACATACTTGTACCTGCTTGCTTACACTTGCTAGCATGTGATCACTGTACTGTTTGTTCTCCCTTATATATACAACTCTACATGTGAACTGGCTTTGTGGCCATTTGCTTGTGATCAGAATGTGTGGTGACTTCGTGATCCACCTTGAGCTTGCTTAGCCTTTCTTGACTGGTCTTGTGACTTCTTGTTCTCCCCCACTTTGCCTATGGGGGTGTGTCAAACTATATGTGCTGCTTGTTGTGTAGGCTGTAGTGGGGTAGCCCATATAGGGTACAACACAAATTAGGGTTTCCTACTTGTACCCATCCTGCTGCTAGTTCATTCATTCTTGTTCATTATTCTCACACTCTTACATTATACTCATCTTGTTGTCCTTTAACTTATTAACAAGGTCACAATAGAGACTTCACAATTATCTCTTATACTTAGCACCATTATCCTATCCACTGCGGTCCTTAAGTTATAACATCAGCATTCTGGCTGCATGCGCGGATGTATGAAGCATGCGGGGGAGAAATTTATGAAGGACATTGCACCAGGGCAGAAGACGACACATGTGTTGGAATAACCGAAAGGTTATCATAAACATTCCCGAAGGTCCTCCACTCTCGCGTCACTCCATAATGAAGTGAACGCCTGTACTAGTACCGCAATAGCTCATATAGAGCACGCGGAAGGTCGAGGGTCACCCGAAGGTCAACAGTCGAAGACACTCAACGGTCGTGACCCTTGACTGCCCAGTAACCGCACAAGGCAGTTGCGAAATGCAACATGGTAACTGTCTATAATGGCAATAGTCGTGGTTACTGTAGCAATGCAATTTGGTTAATAACGGAATGTACCCCTCAGAGTACATGGCTAGCTAGGATTACTATTTATATCCTTGTACTTCTATCTTATAATCATCTTGTTCTCTTTCAATTTATTAACAAGGTCGTTACAGAGACTTCACAGTTCTCTCCTTTCACACTTGGCGACTTTATCCTATTCACTGCGATCCTCAGTTATAACATCATGGTATGAGAGCTAGAGTGGATTATAAGGCCTGCCAAGTTCTTGTTCTTGCCAGAACAATCTCTCTATAAATTATTCATTACATCATTAAAGACTCTGCATCACTATGGCTCCAGAAGGAAAAGCCACTGCAGACTCTCTTGGCCCACCACCAGCAACACCCACTGCACCATCTACGGTGACCTCCGTCAGCGCCGCTCTCGTTGAGCAGCTGTTCGCCCGTATCAACGCTCTTGAGAGCCATCAGGCGATGAGCGTTGATGGCTCAGGCTATGCACGTGGCGTCGCTGGACTTCCTCTCCCTAGAGAAGACCGCCGCGTCAACTCCGAGAGGTCATTCACGTTTGACAACCGTCAAGCCTCAGCTCCTGCGCAAGACAATCAACAACGCGCACATTCAGATACGATTGCAACAATGCATGCAAATTTCGTTCTGACTTCAAAGCTGAAGACATCAGTTCCTTTCGGCGGAAAGGACCTCTACACTTGGAGCTTCGAGTTTGAGCTCCTCGCGACAACTGCGCAAATTTGGATGTACTACGACGGGAGCTTACCGTTTCCAACGGAAGGCACCATTCAAGAGAAGAACCAATATTACCAATCTCTTCTCGCGTACACCACTCTGCTCCGAAATCTCTCCCCCGACGAACAGCTCGGCATTCGCTCCTACAAACCAGAGTGGGCGCCCGCGTACGCCTCCTGGGAGCACCTGCGCAACTCATACATGGCAACAGATCCAGTCACTATGAGTCGCCTCCTCAGCCAGCTCACATCGGTCAAAATGCATCAAGGGGAGAAAGCGGGACCATATATTACTCGGTGCCGCAATCTGTGCAACCACATTAAGAAGTACGGCGGATCAGTTCCAAACGACATGCTCGTCTCAATGGTCCTCTCCGGCCTCGGACCCGACTGGCGCCAATGCCAATCTCTGCTCCGTGCTCGAGCAACTGTCTCCGAATCGGCCCTGTGCGCCACACTTCTCTCCGAACAAAAGGAGATCGACCTGTACAACGAGAAGAACACCAAACGGGAGAAATTAGTCTTCTACATTGGAGCCACTGAAGGGGAGCAGCACGGAAAGAAGGGAACTTTCTGCAAGTACTGCAAGAAGTCTGGGCACACTATCGATCGGTGCTACAAACGAAAGGCCGCCGACGAAAGACGCAATAACCCCTCGAGCATTCAATCCTCAACGACTTCAACCTCTTCCGCCGCAACAACCACAGTCTCGCCTCCCTCCATCACAAGCACCTCGCAGACACCTGCACGCATTACGACCAAGGACAAAGGCAAAGGGACAATCATGAGCTGCATGGCTCGCCGCAACAGAGGCTTTCGATACTACGATCGAATAACATTCGCGCTCGACGACCCCATCAACCCTGTTCCACCCAGTCAAGACAACAACCCCACCATCTCTTCCTGGATTAATTTCCCGCAAAGGTACCCACCTGACTTCGAGCTGCCACCACCAACGCCGGAATCGCCTCCCAGCATTTCGGCGAACAGATACTTCGCTCTCTCGCCATACACCGGCGAAAAGGATCGCATGGTTACGCCGAAAATCGCCAACATCGCGCGGCAGAGCCGCGAGAACATCAACACCTGGTACCTGGACAGTTGCTGCGGGCAGCACATGGTGGGATCGCCAACGTTCATCAGCAACTCCAAACGCATGCGCCGACCCTGCAAGATCACAATACCAAAAAACGGCACACTCAAGGCATACGACATCGGTGAAATATTCCTTCAAGCTGACGACACAAAATTCACGATTCACATTGGTGACGTGCTCGTCGCTCCAGATCTACGGTACAACCTGCTCTCCTCGGCGCAGCTCATGCGGTGCGGAGTCGACATTCGAAGCAATCGCAAGGACAAGACCTTCGAACTCTTTTATAACAACACTTACATCGGCAAGGCGGTTGATAACGACGGGGTCTTCGTACTGCAGTTCTCAGCGCAAGGCACCACTGGCAATTCTCACCGCACCTTGCTCCTGAAGACGACTCCCTCAGAGACACTGACTTGGTCACATCCCACCGAAATGGATCTTGAGTGTCCCGCCTCGGATGGCCTTCTGCGACTGCGTACCGTTCCGACTGCCTCAACCTCCAACCCAGCTGAGACTGGACCTGCAACAATGGAAGAAGAGAGCGGCACGTCAGCACCTACGGAACCAGTCACTGAAAGCGAAAGGACTGGAACCAGATCTTGCAGTCCCGGCCCTGCACTTGGCCCCTTGGGAGAAGTCCTGACACCAGAAGAAGCAGCTGCAGAAGAAAGTGGCACCATCTCGGCAACAGAAACCAGCGGTGCCGCCGCAACTGAAGGCGGCTGGGGCGTCGAAGAACTGGGGAACCGGCGGCTGGGAAACTGGCGATGCTTGGAGAGCTCCAACTCCCGAAGGAGGCTGGAGTCTTCCAAACCCCACTTATCCGGAAGCTCCTGGACTCCCCTCTGCGGAAGTTGCGGCGGTCAACCCATATTGGGCAACACGTGGCACCAGCTGGGGCGGTCCTCCTCTTCCCGATCAATACGCTTCTGACACACCAAAACCAATGCAAGAGGAGTCAGAGGGAGAAGCAACATACGAATTCTTCGGAGAAGCAGCAGAACTACCAGAACCTACCGAGGAACCGGAGCCGCCAGCACAAGGACCACAAGAAATCGAGGTCATCGGCGCCGAGTACAGTTACTTCCAACTTCCCATGAAGGGACTTCCCGTTCGCGACTGGCCCAATCAGTGCCTGCTTGTAACCGGAGACAAGGTCGATGCCGGCGACACCGACGACATCATCGGAATTCTGCTCGCGAATCTGGAAAGGAAGACAGTTCAAGCGTTTGCCACCGAAGCCGACGCCGCCGCCGATGCAGGACCTGGAAGGGAGGCAAACGACGAAGCAGCAAGAAACAAGTATTATCAGAAAACGATCGGCTATCGTGCGGAACCAGAAATCTGGCATCAACGGCTCGGACATCCCTCTCACATCACACTCAAAAATTCTCTGCGGGCTGGAGTCTTCGACGACGGCACTCTGCTCCTTCCCCGCGGAGGCTCCCTCACCACAGACTCCGAAGACGCGGCATGCACAGTGTGCCCTACTGCGTCACTTGCCCACAAGCCCTTCCCCGACCTACCGCCCGGTTACGAACGCTACAAACCACTCGACAAAGTCTACAGCGACTTCATGTGTCTGACACAGGAAGGGCTCGAAGGCGAATACTACACGCTGACCTTCATCGACGCAAGCAGTCGCTACGTCTGGGCTGTCAACACTGACTGCGGGTCACTCGCCTTCGAGTGCTTTGTCGCGTGGATGAAGCGGGCTGAACGACAATCAGGACTAAAACTCAAGACCTGGCAGACGGATGGAGCCCTGAAGTTCTTCTCAGACGAGTTCAAGGAGCTCTTCAAGAAGACAGGGATTGAACACCCGGTGTCCTTGCCCTACGCTCACGAACAGCAAGGAGTAGCAGAACGGACAAACAGGAGCCTCGCCACCAGGATGAGGGCCCTGATGAAGCAGTCAGCCATCCCAACTCGGTACTGGCCGTTCGCCATGAACCATGCAGTCCGGCTGCACAACTTGCTGTCCTCCCGAAGCCTCGAGAACAACAACTCTCCCTACAAGGCTTGGACGGGCAGAAAAGGAGACACGCGCCTGCTTCGGGTGTTTGGCTGCATGGTACAGTACAGGCCACACACCGTAAGGACCGGAAAGTTCACTGACCGGGCTCGCTGGGGCATCCACCTCGGCATCGAAAAGGAATACAAAGCGTGGATCATGATAGACTACGCGACACACGAAGTGACGAAATCACGTGACTGCATCTTCTACGAGAAGCTGACTCTGCCACTGTTCAACGAACACCGCGAAGCTGACAGGGAACCAGAAAGGGTTTTCGAGGGACACCGCAGCTTCGCAACTCCACACGATGAAGCTGACCTGGCGGAAGATGTGGATGAAGCAAATGTCTCCCAGTTTGACAGCGCACCTGACATCCCCCTTACAAGCCCACTCCAGACTCCAACTTTCATCCCGCTACACCAACCTGATCCCGATGATACAACTCGCGCAGCCCATAACTTCACCAGCGACGCCCGCCAGTCACCAGATGACATGTTACCACCGCCAAATACCTCGCAAGACTCCATCCGCCCCGGCAACAAAAGTGACGACGACGTGGTCGAAGTAACCAGCTTCCATGACTACGATCGCCTGCACTACGAAAAGACCAACGAAACAGGTCTCCGGATCCTTGGGCTCGCCGTCGCTGTTCGCCACACCTCCCCCAAGGAACCCACCACCGTTCGCCAAGCTCTCTCTGGCCCCGACAGTGAGAAATGGAAGGCAGCCATGGCCAAGGAGATCGCGTCGCTTAAGAGCCGTGGCACCTGGAAGCTCGTTCCCCAGACATCCGCGAAGGGGAGAAAATTTCTCAGCGGAAAATGGGTATTCCGCATCAAGACATTGGCGGATGGCTCCATCGATAAATATATAGCGCGATGGGTGGTGCGCGGCTTTGAACAAACTCACCTGGTGGACTTAGATCTCACCTACGCACTGGTTGGGCGGCACACCTCAGTGCGAATTCTCATCTGCATCGCCGCCGTCAAGCAGTGCCCACTCCGTCATATCGACGTCGGCAGTGCATTCTTGTACGCTCCGGTCGACGCAATCATCTTCGTCGAGCAGCCGCACGCCTTTGAAGAGAACGACGGCGCGGTCTGCCTGCTCCAGAAATCCCTCTACGGAATTAAGCAAGCACCTCGTCTATGGCAGCAGTACCTGCACACCGTGCTCACGAAGCTCGGCTTCCAACAACTGCCACACGATCTCGGAATGTACAGAAAAGAGTCGCGCGGCAAATTTATCCTCCTCGTTGCCTACGTCGACGACCTCCTCTACACCGGCGACGACACGGAGCTGCTGGACCAGTTCGAAGCAGATATCAAGGAGCAGCTGGAGGTGACTGTCAACCACGACGTCACTCAATTCCTGGGTCTCAACATCACCCAGTCTGCCTCCTCCATTCATCTCTCCGCCGCTAAATATGCCAAAACACTCGCGAAGAAATTCGACATCGCACCTATTAACCTCTCCACCCCATTTCGCACTCCTCCTCCTACGCACGAACCGGATACCACGCCCCTCTCTCTCGAGGATCATCGGCTCTATCAGCAGCAGCAGGGGTGCCTTCTGTTCACCACCGTCACATGCCGGCCCAATCTCTCCTACGTCACAAGCCACCACGCTCAGTACATGAAGCGACCTGAAGGGGAGAATCTAGAGGATCTACGCCGCGCACTTCAATACTTCATTTCTACTCCCGACGTCGGCCTCACCTACGAAGCTAACTTAACGGCTACTCTGCAGCTGCACGGCTACATAGACGCTGACCATGCGGGAGATGTTGACAACAGACGCTCCCGCACAGGATTCATTTTTCAACTTCAACCTGCTGGACTCATCTCATGGAACTCTCAGAAGCAGGAACTCATCACCATTTCGTCAGCTGAAGCAGAGTTCATCGCCGCCAGCGCAGCTGTTCGCGAAGGATTGTACCTGATGGAGCTCCTGCAGGAAGCAAAAGTAACGATGAACGGGCACTTCACGTTTTTCTGCGACAACCAGAGCGCGATCTAGATCGCGAACAAGCCCGGCGTCGTGAACCGCACGAAACACATCGCCCTTCGCTACTTCTTCGTCAAGGACGAAATCGACAAGGGCAAGGTCAAACTCACGTACTGCCCGACTGGTGACATGGCAGCCGACTTTCTGACAAAGAAACTGCCACGTCAACAGTTCCAGCACTACGCCAACCTTTGCGGGATCGCCAAGAAGTCCCACGTGGCCCACCTTCAGGAATGGAGGGGAGTGTTGGAATAACCGAAAGGTTATCATAAACATTCCCGAAGGTCCTCCACTCTTGCGTCACTCCATAATGAAGTGAACGCCTGTACTAGTACCGCAATAGCTCATATAGAGCACGCGGAAGGTCGAGGGTCACCCGAAGGTCAACAGTCGAAGACAGTCAACGGTCGTGACCCTTGACTGCCCAGTAACCGCACAAGGCAGTTGCGAAATGCAACATGGTAATTGTCTAGAATGGCAATAGTCGTGGTTACTGTAGCAATGCAATTCAGTTAATAAGTGAATGTACCCCTCAGAGTACATGGCTAGCTAGGATTACTATTTATATCCTTGTACTTCTATCTTATAATCATCTTGTTCTCTTTCAATATATTAACAAGGTCATTACAGAGACTTCACAGTTCTCTCCTTTCACACTTGGCGACTTTATCCTATTCACTTCGATCCTCGGTTATAACATCAACATGGAGTGGGGCCTACTCAGGAAATATTGTGAGAATTTAAAAGGAAGAAGAGGAGGGTTGCACTAGCAAGAATGAGGATACAAATAGCAAACCCTAGAAGGGTTGTACTCGCTATAGAGCACCCCACTACAGGCTAGAGCATAATATTCTGACACACCCCCATAGCCAAAGTGGGGTGTAATCAGCAGAGCAAGCAAAGCAGTACAAGCTCAGGGTGGATCACAATGTCACCACACATTCTGAGCACAAGTTCAAGAAGCAATAGTTTAAAGTTCACAATTATGAGCAAAGCTAGTGGTAGTCACAACGGGCAAGTGAGGAGGAGGAAAGAGACTATGAGAGGAGAGGAGGTAGTGGGCGGCAGCTGAAGCTGCTGGCACACGGCGCAACTGGAGCAACTGGCACACGGGCAACTGGAGCAACTGGCACACTGGCAACTGGAGCAACTGGCACACGGGCTACTGGAGTAACTGGCTCCGCGGCTAAAAGTAGCGGCAGACGAGCAACGGACTCACGGGCGACTGGAGCAACGGGCTCACGGGCGACTGGCGCAACGGGCTCACGGGCGACTGGCGCAACGGTCTCACGGGCGACTGGAGCTGCTGGCTTCACGGCGGCCACCCCCTTCAACCTCCCCAAACTATCCCACTCCCCCTGACACACACCCGCTGCTACACCGCTAGCTCCACTCCCCCTTCACCCCCCCTTAGTACCACTCCAACGGCTCCAACAAGTCCACCCCCCCTCAGCGGCAGCTGCAGCACAGGGAGACGGAGGAGGAGGAGGAGCAGGGAACGGCACACAGTGGCTTCACCCCCATACCCCTCACCCCCAAACCCTAATTCAGGAGAACGGGCTGTAGGAGGGGTGGGGCGCCAGTAGAAGCACGGGGGACAGCGGGGAGGGCAGGGGCAGCGAGGAAAGGGCCGCCCACGGGCCTGGCACAGCCGCCCGAACCGCGCGCAGGCTGCCCGAGCCGCGCGCGGGCCTGGCGCAGCCCGTACGGGCCGCGCGCTGGCCTGGCGCAGCCCGTACGGGCCGCGTCCGGGCCTGGCGCAGCCCTTACGGGCCGCGCGCAGCCTGTACGGGCCGCGCGCAGGCCACGACGGGCGACGGGGGGCGACGCGCGGGTCCCCGTCGCCCGTCGCAGCGCCTCCCGAGGGCGACGCGCCGAGTGACGGGGCAGAAGCCCGCCGCGCGCCTCGGGGCGCACAGCGGGCAGAGAACCGCCGCGCGCCACGGGGCGCACGGCGGGCAGAAAACCGCCGCGCGCCACGGGGCGCACGGCGGGAAGAAAAAACTGCCGCACGCTACGGGGCGTGCGGCACAGAGGGTAGCAGTGGAAGTTGCAGCGGAAGCAACGAGGTGGTGAGCCCACCCACAGGATCGATCCAAGGGGATCGACCTGCTCTGATAGCATGTGAGAATCTAAAAGGAAGAAGAGGAGGGTTGCACTAGCAAGAATGAGGATACAAATAGCAAACCCTAGAAGGGTTGTACTCGCTATAGAGCACCCCACTACAGGCTAGAGCATAATATTATGACAAATATGGCTCTTGGATCGTCGTCGGGATAAAACGCCAGGAAATGGACGTGGAAGGCTGGCTTCGCGGCCATCTGGTCACACCGAAAGGGGGCACCAACAGGCCAAACCAAGCAAGTGCCTTTCGTTGTATTAATAAATTACGTTTAAAAAAGTATTGCACCTCACAGAAACTTTTGAAGTACTGCCCAACCCAGGGATTCCACATATTCAAGTTTGTTCAAAACCCCGAAATCTCATCACCAGCCCCCCTCAACAATCACACACGGCACGGTAGGTGCGCGAAATAGGATTCCGCTCTGGTCAAACCTGGATTTGCCAGCGTGTCAGATTTCGCTACGGTCGCACGGAGTCTGGAGATTGGTCGCGATTCGTAAATGAAATTCACCGTTCGCCGCTTGTTTCGTGTCAGATTTTGCTTGACAACGAGGCGAAGTCACGGAGGGGACTCGCACACAGCAACCAACCAACAACCAACCAATGTCGTACTATACAACAATGGACGACCATTTTGTTTTAATGTTTTAGTATCTGTCACTCTACTTTGCCTCTACTAGTACTAGAAATTGTATTTTCCCCCACAATCGCGAGCCTCTACGATCGGCTAGGCTCGTTTCCCCATCGCTCCCCGTCATTTCTTCAGCGCGAGGACTTGCGCGACTGTTGCGTTTCCCGCGGCTGCTCGCGAGCGGCGAGCTTATAGGTAACATATATCTTCAAGTTGAAGATACAGAGCTATAAAGAGTAAAATTGAATATAGCAGAACGTGCTACGACGGCGGGTCAATGAGCAACTCAGGGCTCGCGTGCTTGTTTGACGCGCACGCGCTTCAATGGCGGCTCGTGAAGCTGCGACACGGGGACGCGTGCGCCCGGCGCTGCAGGTGCCATGATGACTTTTTGAAAGAGGCGCGCTGGCCGCCGCGGCCGAAACTGTGGACCACGGACGACCCGCCGCGCCTTGACATGGAAGGCCCGCCGCGCGCGGAGACCTGGGCAAGGAATTCTGACTCCTCCCCCTCCCACCCGCCACCTCCATCCTCGCCACCAGCACCACTCGCAGGCGCAGCCGAGGCAGATGTGCGCGCAGCAGCAGCGGAAGCGGCGGCGGCGGCGGCGGCAGCAGCAGCAGCAGCAGCAGCAGCAGCAGCAGCAGCAGCAGCAGCAGCAGCAGCAGCAGCAGCAGCAGCAGAGGGGCGGCATGCAGCGCCGTTCCTAGTGGACGAGCTGATGGGCATGGAGCAGCTGAGGCGCGTGACGGTGATGTGCGACTGGGGGTACTACGATTGCAACTACGGCTGCCACGACCCTGAATCGTCCCGCCCCTTCATCGACCCGCATCATGTCTCGCCCCTTCCGCTCCCCGTTGCCTTGCGCACGCGACTCGAGCAGCTGCTGTCGCCGCGAAATCAGCAGCGCGTGAGCGCGCTGCACATGCCCGTGACAACCGGCAGATACTCAGGCCGCGCGTGGCATATTGGGGAAATGATGGGCTTGGCGCGCTCTTGCGTGAACCTGTGGTCGCTGCACCTTGTTTATGAGCTGCCGTCTAGTGCCTCGTGCCCGATTCACCTGAAAAAGCTCTGTGATTGGGGATGGAACAAGCACGCTCAGGCGGAGCAGATGAGGCAGCTTATAACGACTTGTCCGCATCTACGCTCACTGCACTTCGTCCTCTGTAGCAACAACTACCTCACAATGAGTGAAGAAGTAGCTGCCTTGCTCTCCCGTCTCGCCCACCTCTCGCTCCCGCTCTTCGACCTCCCGCCTTATCTCCTTCCCCACCTCTCCTCCCTCCGCTCCCTCCGTCTCTCCCTCTCTGCTCCCCACCACCCTCTCCTCCTCTCCGGTCGCCCCTTCCACTCTCTCTCCCGCCTCTCCCTCCTCCACCTCTCCCTTGGAACCCCCACCACCCCCCTTTTCGAGCCTCTCTCGCCGGACCTGTTTGCTGGGCTCGGACCGACCCTGTCGTCTTTAACGTTCCTAGTGTGTGCAAAGCCGACAGGGGGGGAAGAGATGAGGAGGAAAAGGCGTGGTGTGACGGCGCAGGAAAAAAGGGGTGGGGGTGGGGGGATGGGGGAGAGTGAAGGAGGTAACGGCGAGCGGAAGGGAGGAGGAAGAGGGGAGGAGGAGGAGGAGGAGGGTGGCGGATGGGTGGGGGATCGGTGGGGTGGGGAGGACGAGGTGGTGTGGTGGCTGCCTGCCTCGCTGTGGTCGCTCACGCGCCTGCAGCAGCTCACCACCAACGTGGGAGGCGAGTGGCACTGCACGGGCCTCAACGCCCTCTTTGCCCCCCACGCCTCCCTCTCCTCTTCCTGCCGCTGCTGCTGTTCCTCCAGCAGCGACGATTCTACACACCCCCACCAGCGGCACCATCAATGCCTTGCTGCCCTCTCCAACCTGACCTCTCTTTCTCTCCTCGCTCACCGCACCTTCCCTCCCTGCCTCTCCTCCCTCTCCTCCCTCACTCTCCTCACCATCCCCCTCGCCTCCCCTCTCCAATCCCCCGCTTCTCTCGCTCTCTTCACCCAGTGGCCCCGTTTGTCTCATCTGCACGTGAATGGTGAGGGTCCCGCCAATCCAACCTTCTGCTACACCAAAAATGCAACTGGTCTCGCCGAACCTCCCACAAGCCCCGAAGCAACCCCTTCGTCAGACTCCCTCCGCCACGTCACTCTCACGGGGACAGCTGGCGTCATCCCATTGGCAGTGTGGGGCCGGCTGTGCCCTCAGCTGCAGTCCCTCAAGATCCAAGGCTCGCCCCTCGTGGCTGTACAAGGATGGGGGGGGGCATTGGGGGAGGCGAAAGGGGAGGGGGATGTGGGGAAGGGCGCATGTGGTGGAGCGGATAAGCTACCTGCGTGTTTCTTTCCTTTTCTTGAGGAGCTTGTGTTGGTCAACGTGAGAAACCATGCATGTTCTCACTCAGGGCAAGGGCCCTCAAGACCAGAGGATACTGGCCCGCAGCGGCAGCAGCAGCAGCAGCCGCAGCAGCAGCCGCAGCAGCAGCCGCAGCCGCAGCATACGCTCGCATTCATGGGTATGCTGCCGCGCCTGACCCACTTGGCCATCCATGACTCCCCACGGCCGTCCCACCCGCCCATGCACGCACCCACCATCCTGCCGCACCTCCTCCCGAACCTCACCTTCCTGCGCATCCACTCCCCCCCACGTGCCCCCCTGCCCGTGCTGCCCCACCTGCGCACGCTCATAGTGGGGTCCTACCCGCACTCCTCGCGCTTCCTCGCGTCGCTCGCCCTCTTCCCCGCCCTCACTGCCCTCCGCATCTTCAACCTCTCCATGCACAACTACCACTCCGCCCTCTCCTGCCCTCCCCACCTCACATCGCTCCAAATCTGCCACTCCCACACTCCCTTCCTCCCCGACTGCCTCCGCCTCTTCTCCTCCCTCACTCGCCTCCACCTCTTTCAGTGTATGCCGCTCCGCGCCCTCCCCTCCTTCCTCTCGACCTTTTCCTCCCTCACCCACTTCTCCTTCGACCGTGGCTGCAACCCTGTTGTGGTGCCCCTGGAGCTTGAAGGGTACCTGCAGGGGAAAGGGTGGGTGCGAGAGAAGGAGGAGGAGCAGAAAAGGAACGGGCATCAAGGGAGGAAACCGAAGACAGAATGGGAGATTGAGGAGGAGAGGAAGAGAAAGATGATAATTCAGAGTGTGTTTGAGGGATCGGTGTTGAGTGAAGAGCAGAAGAAGGAGCAGAGGGAGTGGTGGAGGCAGGTGGGGAGGAAGGCGGAAGAGCAGTGGGAGTGGAGTGAGGTTGTAGGAGAGGGGCAGGACGAGCAGCAGCAGCAGGAGGAGGAAGAGCGTCGGCAGGAGGAGGAAGAGCGTCGGCAGGAGGAGGAAGAGCGTCGGCAGGAGGAGGAAGAGCGTCGGCAGGAGGAGGAAGAGCGTCGGCAGGAGGAGGAAGAACGGCGGCAGGAGGCGGAGCAGGGAGGCGAGTTGGTGCAAGGGGTACAGGAGGTGAAGGTGAGAGGCTCATGCAAGGACGCGGGTGACTACAATCATGATTCGCACGACCAACCGAACTTAAAACCAGAGAAACTTCCAGTAGGGGTGTTACAGCATCCAAAGAACAGCGGAATCAGCAACAGTGATGACAGCAGCACTCCCAACGGTACACAGCTGTTGCAGCTGCCATGGGAGGTGCTGCAAAGCGTGGTGCAGCGGGTGCAGAGTCCTGTGGAGCAGGCGAGAGTGAGACTGGTGTGCCGCGAGTGGCACCACTGCTGCCGCCTCCACACCTCCTGCTTCGCCCTCGCCCTCCACCCCCTCACGCTCGCCTGGCTGCCCATCCCCCTGCTCCACCCCCCTCCCTCCACTTCTTCCTCCTCCAAGCCTGTTTGCAGCAGTCCCAGCAGGATAAGCCACCACGAGACGACAGCAGCAGCAGCAGCAGCAGGTCTCAACGGTTCTCCTCTCTTCTCCTCCGCGTGGCTCCCCTCCGTTTCTCCCTTCTGGGTCATGCACTCCTACCCCACCTCCCCCTTCTCCCTGCTCCCCTCCTCCCACCCTCCCTTCACCCTCCCCCCTCCCATCACCCCCTGCTCCCTCTCCACCTGCTTCACCCACTATCTAAGCGCCGAGGAACACCTCTCCCCCATCTGGTTCTCCTCGCTCCCCTCCCCCGCCTCCCTCGCCCACACCCTCGCCCACTACCCCAACCTCTCTACGCTCGCCCTTCCCCTCGTCTCCACCACGACCCGCCCCCTCCGCCCCTCTCATCTGCGCTCTCTGCTCGCTGCTGCTGCCGCTCTCCCTGCTCTCACCTCCCTCTCCTTGCTCCTAGAGCCCGGTTTTCTACCCGAATACAGGTGGGGAAATGGGCCGGAAGGCTGGCAGGACGGCTGGTGGGAGGCTGCTGGCACGGAGGCGAATCAAGAGATGGAGAGGGGGCTGTTTGCCGTGATCAAGAGATGCAGGGGACTCAACCAGCTGTGCGTTCAAGGGGAGACCCTCACAGACCGACTCAAACTCCCCGACTCTCTCTTCCTCCGCTGCCCGCAACTCACCGCCCTCTCCCTCTCTCTCTCCCGCCTTCCCTCCTCCCTCCTCCTCCTCTCGCACCTCACCTCCCTCGCCCTCGCCCTCCCAGAAGACCCCATGCCGCCCTGCCTCTCCCTCCACTCCCCCTTCGCCCACCTCTGCTCCCTCCGCTCGCTCTCTCTGTACGTGCCTAAGACCCTCCACCGCTACTACCTTCCTGAGGACGGCAGCAGCTGGAGTAGCGTGTCTGGCGACCTGCTGCTGGGTCTGCCCTCCTGCCTCTCCGCCCTCTCCCTGCACCTCCCCGTCTTCACCATGCCCTCTTCCTTCTCCTGCATCACTTCCCTCACTCGCCTCGACTCCAACCTCTGGATTCCGGGACTGGATGATGATGACGAGGAGGAGGAGAAAGAGGAGGAGGAGGAGGGGGAGGAAGAGGAGGAAGGGGTGGGAGAGGATGATGGTGATGATGGTGATGAGGAGGAGGAGGAGCAAAGCAATGGGTTTGCCAATGCAGGTGTTGCCTCGAGACTTACTGAAGAGAGACTGCTGCCTCTCTGCAACCTCACCTCCCTCTCTCTCTCCCACTACCAATTCTTCCCCTCTCTCATTCCCCACCTCACCCGCCTCACCTCGCTCTCCCTCCCATCCCTCCACTGCGCAAACGACCTCTCTCGTCTCACTCGCCTGGAGGACCTTTTCCTCGCCTGCAACAGCCGCTGCGACAGCTCCAACTCACCCTGCCTGCCCCACCTGCCCCGCCTGCGTCGCCTGCGCGTGCAATGCCCCGATCATCCCATGTACGTCGCTCGGTTCATAGCGCGCGTGGCAGCATCTCTGGAGCAGCTCGACGTGCGCGCCGACTGCATCCGTTACTCCGAGGGGAATCTTTGCGCGTGGCGCACAGACAGCGGTGAATGGACGGCGCCTGTGTTTCCCAAGCTCAAGGTGCTGCAGCTGCTCGGCAACTCAGGCCCCTCTTCCCACGTCGACATGGATCTCTTCCCTGCCCTGGAGCACATGGCACTCGCTGGCAGCCGATATGTGTCCTGGAAGGTGGAGAGTGGCTGCTCTGCCAACCTGCGCTTCCTGCACTTGGACTGTGCAAGGCTGTCGGGATATGACAGTGACCGTCAGCTGACGCAGCTGACGGCGCTCACCACTCTGGTGGTGGACAACGCTGACTGCCGGGACTTCCTTGCATGCCTCTCCTGCTTCTCCTCGCTGCACACCCTCCGCCTCTCCAACATCACCAGAGGCTGCTCCCAGCCCTATCTCACGTGCCCGCCTCACCTCGCCACGCTTCAAATCTGCCGCTGCGACCTGCCGCACCTCCCATCCTCGCTGCTCAAATTCTCCCGCCTCACTCGTCTCGACCTCCTCCACTGGCGCCGCTTGCACTCTCTCCCGCCTTTCCTCTCCCAGTTCACGTTGCTCCGTCATTTCAGAGTCACTTGCGATGGCCCCATGCCCCACGTGCCTCCATGCCTGGAGGACTTTCTCAAAGGGAAGGAATGGTACGAGCATTCGGCCTGTGATGGGAGCTTTGACAGCTGAGTACAGCACTGCTCCCTCTTCGTTTTTCAACCCATCGCCATATCATACCACGTCCCAATTCTTTTACGGTACCGGTGCCCTAGAATAGGGCGGTAGTAACAGATGGTTAGCCTCCATGATAGGGGGCGTAGGTTAGGACATGAACTCCTTGATAAACTGTCTGGTGGTGCTTTTGGGCCAGGGCTCTTGCTATGTTTTGGACCTGTCTGAGAGTATAACTAAAAAAAAAAAAATCTCTCTTACGCCTAGATGACCAACTTTCAGTTGTCTTAAAGTAAAGACGGAAAATTCTACATAGTCTGATCTTACAGACGAAAAAAATCCCCGGTCTGAACCTTACACAGTAATAATATGTAGGTTTTTCTACTTAGCCTAGCTAAGCATTACATCCTATCAATATGTTAAGCAGTTAGCACATCCTAGATTACTAGCTAGCAAGCAACCTAGTCAGTCAGAGTCACTACCAGCGCTGTCGTCCTCATCAAGGTCATCCTCGCTCTCCGCAAAAGGGTCAGGAGCTTTTCCCCTATCTTTCCGACTGAGCCAGGGGAATTCTGCATCAAGCCTTGCGGCTTCTGCTGCTAAGGCTGCTTCTCGGGCTGCAACTTCTGCTGCTGCCAATGCTGCGGCTGCTGCTGCTGCTGAGGCAGATCTTTTCTTCGCGCGCTTGCTTTGTCTCTCCCCGGAAGCCATCAGCACATCCTTGGCAGGCCTTCGTTTCTTTGAAGCGTTGAACCTCCTCGATAACTCGGGCCACTCCATGTCATAGCTGAGAAGCGAGATGGTCATCAGCTCCCCTAGCTTCGCGTCACACAGGTTCCCGCGAAGCCAGCTCTTGATCACATTCTGCCGTGAGAAGCCGCGCTCGCACTCAACCGTGCTGAGCGGAAGAACGGCGACGGCGATCCACAAGTGCACGAGATTCGGGCAGCACGTCGTCCAGTCGGGAGAAGACAGCATCAGCTTCAGGCTGTCGGCGAAGCCCACATCCTCCAGGTGTGTGGCCATGATCGTAGAGAACGTGACGATTTCCCTCTGCGCGCGCGCCCAGTTGATGCCTGCGGGGTGTGGTTCGCAATGGGAAGTAGGTGCAACCGAAATGAAACATTCAGGTAAAGCGTGCCATGCGGTAATCTGGTTTAGCAATAATCACATAGGCTAAGAATTTCAAGTATTTTACGCACCTGGTATGGTGTCGGGGTCTTCAGGCTTCTTCTTAAACATATTGCGCAGCGACTGCAGCCACTGTCCAAGTTTCCGCTCTCGCTTGGACTGGTTCTTGGGATACGACCCCTGCTTGAACAGCTTCGCCCCGTCGAGGTTGGCGAGGTCCTTGAGGCGGTGATCGAGCCTGCCGATCAAGGTCGCCACGAACGCGCGCGCCAACTCCAAACACGCACCGTGGTCCGCACCGGTCTTCTGCCCCTTGATGGGCTTCTCGTGGAGTGTGTAGGTAAGGTCGGTCGAAGTTCCGTCGGACGATGTGCCAGCCAGCTTCACCTCTCGGCATTCCCTGGACGCGTGCTTCTTAAGGAAGGGGCCCAAAGCATCTCCGCCCTGGCCAAAAGATTCGTCGTCGGCGTCGAGGTAACGAGTGCGCAGCAGCAAGGTCGTGTTGTGTACCATCGGCAGCACATGGGTCGCGTCAACCTGAAACGAAGCACAAGAGAGGTTAGTACTCCGCGTGGGGTTGTAAACAACCGCTGCTTGTAATGACTAACACACGCTCACCTGGCGACGCTGGAACTTCAAGCTCAGAAAGTTGAGATCCTTCAGCACATCCGCCAGGAAAAACAGCATGAATTGAAACTTGTAGCTAGTGATGACTTTATACATCTTATTGTCGTACTCGTGCAAGACAAACACTGCCGCCGGAAAGACTTTTACCAAGCGCTCGAGAGCTTGACCGCGAGACAACCATCGGACGTCCTTGATTCCTTGAACTTCGAGGTTGGTCTCGCATATTACCTCCTGCAGCTCAATAAAGCGTGAGTGGACGACCGAAGAACGACCGAGGTTCTCAGCAACGGCGCGAACCACTTTGTCCACGACGTTAAAATCCGGGTGTTTGATGGCTGCATCTTTGGCCGCCAAGACCTCCCTGCAAAAAATAAGAAAAGTTACATGTAACGATACGTTATAAATCATGTACAGAACAAGCCCGCATGTTCCCTTAATCACGATAACACTTGCCTATGCGCGATGCAGTGCGACGACACGATATGTGGAACCTTATCTTTGAGGCGCGCGGTCACTCCATTGTGCTGGCCGATCATGCCACTAGCTCCATCAGTGCTCATGCCGGAGATTCGCTGGAGGTCGATGCCGCTACACTCCAAGTGGGTAAGGAGAACGGTCGTGAGCGAAGCGGCGTCACACTGCTCCACAGTCAGCAATGCGTAGAACTCAGTGACGGGAGCGTTGTCACGCATGAACGTCATGTAGACGATCATGTGTTTTCCCTTTCGTCGGTCGGTGCTCTCGTCCAGCTGGATACCGAGGTAAGGACTGTCGCGGATGTGTTTCAACTGTCGGGATTTGAGGTAGCACACCATAGTCTCGACCAGTTGTGCGAAACCGTACCTGGAACAAGGAATGTTCTCGTTAGCAAATATAAGAAAACAAACCACAAAACGTGAAAGACGGGACACTTACTCGCTGTAGTACGTCCCGTTCTCCTTGAGGGGCAGATCCGGCGTCCCCTGCTCAGCCATGAACTGGACGAGTGACACGAAGAGCACAATGGGTGCGTCAGACTTGCAAATGAACAAAACAATCGACATCAGACGAGCAAGGCGCTTGACCTCCTCGTCCCGTTGGTGAAAGTCCACAATGGACTTCTGTCCTTTCTTCGCTCCGTCACGTTGCTCCTTCTGCAGGACCGCCGCCTCATGCTTCAGGCTGTGGTGATGCTTGCGCATCGTCTACTTCTGAATGTCGATGCCACCAACACCGTAGCGCCCGTACTTGGAGTGGGGGTCGGCGAAAACCATGCAGACGCTGCAGCGCATGCAGGGTCGGCCATCCTTGGTTTCGGAGATGAATAGCCAGGGAAAATACCGCTGCCACTGCTCCTTGCACTTCAGCTGAAGCTCCTCAACCGACAGCTTCTTGCCTTTGGGGTCCTCGAAATCTTTAGCCGCGGGTTCGGGAGCCACGGGTCACGTCTCAACAGACGGTGCCGGCTGTGTCGGACCGCCCGGACGCGCGAAGTTCAGAACACGCTGCTTGTACCGCCCGTTTGATGACCTGTCGGGCAAGACGGGGTTAGCCCTGAGAGAGGAGTTGGGAGCGTCAGATACTACACGGACGTTGTTATCGGCACCGCAGGACGGCATGCAAGTAGATACAGGCGTAGTAGGTGTAGCGGTCGATGGCACAGAGTTATCGCCATTTTCCGACAATGGCGCATCGTCAATGGGCGTAGGTACCGCAGCAGAGGTTGAAGCAATTGGTGGGGCAACATGGGCGATCGGCTTGCCCCGCGTTAGGAAGTCTAACGCCGAAACCCCTGGCGCAGGAGCGGTGGGGTCGGCCATAGCCTAAACTAGATGAAAGAAGATGTGACGAGGGAAACAGACCATGCTCGGCTGGGTGAAAGGTGAGGAGAACGAGCTCCACAAACAGCCTGTTTAACAAGCCTCGCTCAGCTGCATGAGACCCCCCCGTCATCGTGCAGTGTACATCAAAGGGCGATGCGGGATGGCAGCGGGGGACAGGACAACCACCGTCCTTTTTTACCTAACGTGTAGGAAAGGGAAGTGCGCTGGCTGGCACAATGTGACAGCGCGTTGCCGTGGCTGCTGGCGTCGGCGCCGACAGCCAGCTACACGACAGTCTCCTGGCAGCAAATGCCGCAGGTTCGTGACAGCGAGGCTGCTACAAGACACGCACATTGAATGCGCGTGCAGGTACAGGGCAGCAACGATACTTGTACATGTGGTCCTTTGGTCTACTGGGCATATGGCCTAGTGGTCCTATGGCCTAGTGGGCAGAATTGTCGGTTTCAGACGAAACCAAACTCGATATCTGTAAAATCGGACGAAGTATTCTACATGGTCTGGAAAATCATACGAACGTAAAGCCTTTGTCTTGCTCCTCAGATGAGGAAAAACAGAATTTCTTAGAAATCAGATGAATACAAAAAATCACGTCTGGAAATCAGAAATTCAGACCAAATTCGTCTGATAACGAGGGCCCTGTTTTGGGCCCCATTGTCAAATTATATTTGCTGTAGTGTTAAGCCACCGTAGATTGAGTTGCTCATTAGTGTGTAAAACACTTTCAAGGTTTGCTATTCGTGTCACTCTCCTGTTAGTCCAATCAATTCTACTTGTGCTACCGTAAGCCCTGATCTGGCCTCCTCGAGCACTATCATGGGGAAGAGAGCTCCTTGCCTTCCAGCACGGCCAGCAGCATCCCCTTGCTGAACCCAGACACCAGCGCCACCCCATCCTCGCTTGCAGCCACCGGCGTGCTGCTCGCAGAAGCATCCCCCCTCAGGTTCCAATACACATCTGCGGCACTGGGTAACCCGCCTCGGTGTACTTGCGTAAAATCGCTTGGTGGCACGTCTCCCAACCGCCCCGCTGTCTCTGCCTCTAATAACAAACTGGTCTTGGAGGACAGCGTTATTCACCAAGTTCGTAGTGAACAAGGGGAGGTAGAGACCTGCAAGCGAGCCTGAAGGGGCCGCCGGACACGGGAGAATGGTGTAGGCACGTGCTACGACTGGACCACCAGAGGGGTCAGCTAGAGAGACCGGGACAGGTGCAGTGAGCGGTGTGACTGTGGTGCAAGTCGCGGAAGAAGCAGCGAGTCGCGCCTGAGTCACGCGTGAAGGTGTGCAAGGCCTCCACAGAAGTTGCACCTGTGCTACCAGGCTCACAGGCACCTAAACTAGTAGCCTCCGCACTACCAGGGACGCGTCAATGAGAAACTTACTCACGAAGCTGCTGCGGCGAGAGGGTCTCCTGCTGACGCTACTGACGCTGCTGTCCAGTACCTCCAGTACTAATACTCCAACCAGAGCGGCCTCGCTGAATAGCCCACTCACGAAGTTGCTGCGGCGAGAGAGTCTCCTGGCGACGAGACTGCCGCTACTGTCCAGTACCTCCTACACATGTGAAATCCCAAGCTCCAGGACCATAGAGGCCTCGCCGAATAACCCACTCGTGAAGCTGCTGCGGCGATAGTGTCTCTGGCTGATGCTGCTGCTGCTGCTGTCCTCCCCCAGACGCTGCTACCACCGTGATAGTGGCCATGACAGGCAGTGGCAGTCAGTAGCAGCGGCGCAAGGCCGTCAGTAGCGACTGCTGTAGCTGCAGCTGTAGCAGTAGTAAATGGCCAGTTCGTCAATTGCTGAGCGTGCCTGCGTGGACGTCGACACTTTGTCCTCGAGCTACTGGGAGCAGGATGACTCGCTCGCTCGCTTAGTTTGCGGCCTGGTCTCTCTTCCGCGCCTGGTATCGGTAAGAACAAATCTCCACTTCTTCCTTTACCCTGTGTTTTCGTATCTTGCAAGCTAGCTTGTTTACTGTACCCAAGTCAAAATCGCTTACAGCGAATGCTAACGCAGCTTTCTCTTGAACCTTGGCAGTTTGACTTCCAGTGCACCAGGTCAATCGATCAAGTAGCAGCCAAGGCTGCTCCTCCCGTGGTTGAGGCTCCTGCCGTCAACCTAAAGGCCGTTGCAGTCTTTGTTGGGGCTTCTCCCATACAGGATGAGATTCTTGTTGCTGACATGAGAGTTGAAGCCTGCAATGTCACTCTTGAGACTCCAGCTGTTATCAAAACTATTGGTGGCTCAGAGGAGGCAGCTGTCTGGTTGGGTGTGGCTGTGCAGTGCCACCAGCACCAGCAGCTCCAGTACCCCCAGCAGCTCTAGCACCTCCAGCAGCTCCAGAACCCTCAGCGCCAGCTCCTCCAGGACCAGCTCCACCAGCAGCAGCACCCCCAGAACCGGCACCTCCAGTCCCAGGGTCTCCAGCCTCAGTGTCTCCAGCAACAGCACCCCCAGACCTAGGGTCTCCAGCAGTAGCACCCTCAGGCTCAGCACCTCCAGCCCCAGCAGCTCCAGTACCTCCAGTACGAGCACCTCCGGGACCAGCACCAATCCCAGCTCCAGAGACGTCAGCAGAAGTACCTCCAGCGGCAGAGCCCCGAGCTCCAAAAGCGCGACCCTGACGGCGACCGTACCAGTCGTGCAGCTGCTGTGAGGTGAGAGGCACACGCGGACGAAGGCGGCTAATCCAAGGAGACCGTGCAACAGTAGACTCAGAACCCTCAGGCGTCGCACCCCAGACTCAGCACCCCGAGGCTCCTCACGCTCGGGCTCAGCACCCCCAGACACAGCACCCCCAGGCTCAGGACCTCCAGGCTCCCCACGCGCAGGCTCAGCACCTCCAGACTCCTCACGCTCGGGCTCGGCGCCCCCAGACTCCGCATCCCCAGGCTCATCACCTCCTGACTCCTCACGCGCAGGCTCCGCACCCCCAGGCTCAGCACCCCCAAGCTCCGCACCCCCAGGCTCAGCACCCCCCAAGCTCCGCACCCCCAGCAGGACTGGAGTCACCAGTGACCTCAACAGGCGCAGGCAAGGGAGGGTCTACCTGAGAGACACCTCAAGGAGCAGGACCTGGCGCGGGGAGGGGGTCTACTTGGGGAGGACCTGGAGCAAGAAAGAGCGGCGGGGGGGGGGGGAAGAGGCAGTGCGGTAGGGAAAGAGACGGTAAAAGGGGACGGACTCGTCAAAGGTGACGTCCTGAGACGCAAAGACACGGCGCGAGGCAGGGTCGTAAAACTGCCAGCCAGGCGCGTCAGGAGGAAAACCAAGGAAGACGTAGGGAATGGCGCGGGCGGAGAGCTTGTCCGCTGTGGTATCGCGGACAAAGGCACGAGCACCCCAGACCCGGAAACGCGACGCATCGCCAACCTTCCCCGTCCACAGCAGTGTGGGCGAGGTCTCCGGCAAGGAGACACGGGGCCAGAGGTTGAGCTGATGCGCGGCGTACCGGACCGCAAACGGCCACAGAAAATGGGGAGTCGCCGCATGGATCATGGAGGTACGAGCGACCTCCATGACTAAGCCAATGCGGCGCTCAGCAACCCCATTCTGCTGTGGAGAGGCCGGAAGCGTGAACGACTGGGTGATGCCGTGCTCCGCACAGAAGGCTGCCAAGAGGTCAGAGGAGAACTCACCACCTCTGTCAGAGTGCAGACGCAGGACATGAAAGTCCGAGTGGAACCACTCACGGAGCTGGAGACGAACAGCGCGGATCCAAGGGATCAGAACAGCAGGGACATCCGCCTTGCGCTGCAAGGGGAAGACCGTGGTGTAACGCGTGTAGTCGTCGACAACCAGCAGGAAGTACCGCTCGTGGCCCTGTCCACGGACGCGGGCTGCACCCCACACATCCAGGTGGAGAGTCTGCAGGGGAGCCTCTGTGGGAGGGAACGAGGGGGAGTGAGGAGCGGCGCGCTGCCGCCCCTCAACACAGGGAATGCAGGGCGGTGCAGGTGAGGGAGTGAGGGCAGGCAGAGACCTGGGAAGGCCAGAGATCAGGAAGAGAGAGTGCATGCTACGAAGGCGAGGCAGGGAGGGGTGACCAAGGCGGTGGTGCCACAGGAGAGTGTCGTGCGACAAGCGGCGACACTCACACTGGGTAGCTACCTGAGCAGACGCGTACAGCTGGGGAGACAAAGGGGTGGAGCGCGACACAGTGGTGAGGGTGTACAGACTGGACCCAGGCGCACGTGTGAACGTGGCCAGGTGGCGGCCGGTCCGAGAGCACATGCAGATCGCCACACGCTGCCCTCCAGGAGTAAAGGTGTCAACCCAATTATCCTGAAGGACGGCGTTGCTCACCAAGTTCGTAGAGAACGAGGGGAGGTGGAGACCAGACAGCTCACCAGACGGGACCGCCGGACACGGAAGCACAGTGGAAGACCGTGCAAGCACTGGGCCCCCAGAGGGGTCAGCCAGTGAGACAGGGACAGGTGCAGGGAGGGGAGTGACTGTGGTGCTGTCGCGAAAGAAACAGCGGGAAGCACCAGAGTCAAGTGTAAAGGTGTGCAGGGCCAGTGTGGACGCAGTACCAAGGGGAGCAGACTCACAAGCACCTAGAGCTGCAGGCGCTATACCTGGGACTATACCGGGGTCAGGCGGCACACACAAGTAGCAGTCACCCTCAGCACTAACAGTCAATGCATACATTGCAGCAATGATAGCATCATAGTCAAGATCAAAGATAGGTACATCACGCCTAAGCAGGTCTGCCCAGTTGGGGAACTCAGTAGCATCAGGAAACTTGACGCGCCAGGCGTTGCTAAGCCGAGCGAAGCAGCGGTACTCAGTGTGAATGCCGGTGCACTGTCGACCAGCGCGGGGACCTGTGCGAATGATATAGGGGCAGCGACCAGGACCCCCAGACGCCCCATGCCCGGCATACCAGTCATGAAGCTGCTGGGAAGTGGGGGTCTGGCGCTGACGCTGCTGCGGCTGCTGCTGCTGCTGCTGCTGCTGTCCCTGGCCACCACCGGCCTCACCCAAGCCCCCACCACCGCCGCCACCACCACTCCCCCCTCCGCCACCACCGCCGCCGCCACCGCCACTGCTCCCGGCACCACCACCGCCCCCACCACTGCCTCCACCCCCACGACCACCGCCACTACCTCCACCGCCCCCGCCGCCTCCACCACCGCCCCCTCCACCGCCACGTCCGCCACCCCTGCCACCTTTGCCTCCCCTGAAGCCGCTGCGCTTCCCACTTGGAGCGGAAGCAGCTGCGACCTTCTCAGCACCAAGGAGGTCGACAGCAGCAGCTGCGGAGGCGTAGGAGGGGGTAAGAGGGGAGGGGGAGCACCCCTCAAAGAGGGGAGTGCGGGGAGTACCACGAGCAGCACCTACAGCTAGAATGTTCTTCTCAGCTGCTAGGAGGTGCTTCTCGAGGTCGTCGACAGTGAGAGAATGGGGGTCAAGGGCGAGGAAGTGGTCCCTGACAGAGCGAAGAGTGTCAGGGAGGCGGGTGATGAGGAAGTAGAGAGTAAAGTACATCGGGGGGTGGTTCTCTGCGAGGAAGTCGGCTGGAAGGGCGGCACGAAGGAGAGTGTCACTAGCGCGTAGGTGAGAGATGAGGTCCTCAGCGGTGGTAAACGAGGACAGGTCGGGGAACAGGTAGGGTAGCATAAGTCGACCGAGGGCTGCAGTGGCCGGGGAAGAGTAGCGCGCAACTACAGCGTCGTACAGTGCCTTGGCATTCTTGTGCTGGCTAAAATGTGCGCGCTCTGTGATCGGCAGATGGTTGCGAATAGCTAGGCGCGCAGCAGCATCGCGGGTCTGCCACTGGGAGCGGTCTAGAGCAGGCTCAGTGTCAGCAGGAGCAACGGCAGTGCCAGACACGTAATCGAACAGGGAAACACCGTCCTTGGCATCAGTCAGGAGGAACCGTTGCAGGTCGTCGAGCCAGATGGCGAACTCTACTGGACGACCGTCAGGATCGAACGCGAGCACATTAAGCGTCGCCATAGTAGCAGTGCAGGCAAGGCAGCGGAGATGGCGCGCTAGGCAAGCAAACACGCGCAGAAGGGAGGCACGCGTGGCAGGAAAGGCGCTCAAGGCAAGCAGGCGCACTTGGCAGGCAGGCGCTCAAGGCAGGCAGGCGCTCTTGGTAGGCAGGTGCTCAAGGCAGGCGCTCCAGGCAGGCGCTTAAGACAGGCAGGCGCGCGGCTCACGGGCGGCGCACGGGCAGGGCACACGCGGCTGCGGGCTGCGCGCGGCGGCGGGCTACGCGCGGCTGCTGGCTGCGCGTGGCGACGGGCTGCGCGCGGCTGCGGGCTGCGCGCGGCTGCAGGCTGCGCGTGGCGACGGGCTGCGCGCGGCTGCGGGCTGCGCGCGGCTGCTGGCTGCGCGTGGCGACGGGCTGCGCGCGGCTGCGGGCTGCGTGCGGCGGCGGGCTGCGCGGGCGGGGCCTAAGCGGGCTGCGCGCGGGCGGCTTAAGCCGCGCGCGGGCCGGCAGCAGGCTGCGCGGGCGGCTGACGCGGCGCGCGGGGCCGAAAACGGGCTGCGCGGGCTGCTTAAGCGGCGCGCGCGGGAAAAAAAAAGGGCCGCGCGCGTGCAGCCGAGGCGCGCGCGGGCAGCAGGCAAGGCAGGCAGGCAGGCAAGGCCGTAGGTGAGGTAACGCGGTAACCGGTGGGCCCTAATCTTAGGTCCTAAAGGCCTACTGCTCTAGATACCATCTTAGAAACTTAGGCAAGAGTGAGTTCACTATCGAGAGAATTGGTACAAGGAGAAAACCCTAAGGGGTTATACCCCACATAATCTACCCCACTACAGCCTACCCACAAATATAATATATGCATATGATTGACAGAGGCTTGTGCAACAATGGGAAGGGGTGGAGCATGGAGGCGACAAATGCTTGGGAGCCAGTGGGAAAGGGCGTTTTTTCAAACCAGCTGTATGATGAGGAGGATGAGAGTTACAATAGGCAGGGCTTTGGAGTGGGTGGGAAGGGGAGTGTGTGCTACATGAACCAACTGTACATGGATGAGGAAGAGGAGCAGAGGAGTCTCCTGGCAGCAACAGGGATTTCAGTTGGCATCGGCAGGTTTGGAGCACGACGGAGAATAACAAGCTCTAGCAGCCGAGTCACCCTCCGGAGAATGAGTGCATCTCTTAAGAAAATTCTAGGATAGGTTAGAATAAATGCCTGATAGGCATGAGCATCTGTGGCTAGAACCACAAGCACTGGACTGCTACTGGTGTTGTGTACAATAGGGTACCAGTAGGCTTGTGCTGCCCATCTATTGACGAGACAGCATGAGTGACGTGAGTTGCCGTAAAAATCGCGGTCACGTGGTACTTGCCGATGACGCACTGGCTTTCTACTTACGTGAGCCTAGGCCGGTGAGCCAAGCAGCGGGCCAACATGAGCGACGCTCGGTTCTGTGTTGCGATTGTGCACAAAGGCCAATGAGGAGAGAGTGTCGCTAGGCGTTGTCCAGAGTCGCGAGAGTTCCGTAAGAAAAAAGTAGGGTAACCCTGTTTTTCACGATTTCAGGTTCAAGAATCTTGAACTTGAAAATAACCATGCTGTACCCGGGCTTTAAAGCGCAGTGCGTTTGTTACAGTGAATATCTGTGCCACATGTTTGGAGTGCTACCATCCATAGCATCACAGGGACTAGTCAGCAGCATTACGGTATCAGAGATCCAGCCGTTCACTTATTTCACTATGTACATGAATCACCCTCCCTAATGCCTCTGTGCCCCTAAACTGAAGGCCTTATTGCAAGATTGGAAACGTAAGAAAAGCCCTGCACTGCAGTGACCATCAAGACGGAATCATGCCATTTCTACCGTAGGTGCTGTTGTAGGAGGAAGGTCCTCCTGTGCCGTTGGTACGGTACAGTACAGGGAGTGCGTGCGTCACTTGGTGATGAGGAGGCGCGTCACTTCACTTGGTGATGATGAGGGGGCGCATCATGGAGTTGTCCTCATGCTCCACAATGTGGCAGTGCCACACATACCCCGGTCCGCGTGTCGCGTCAAAGGGGAAGGGCGTGCCATCCTGGGAGTACCAGGGCGTCCAGAGGGTGAGCACGGTGCCGGGCGGCAGGATGGTGGTGTCCTTCCACCCGCGCTCATACGCGGCCACAGACTGCTGCGCGCCAGTGAAGCAGGAGGGCAGAAGGAGTTGGTGAAGGAGCAGGCGCCGCTGCTGTAGGCGGCGAGGTCGAAGGGGCGGCGCCACAGGGGGCGGTGTTGAATGAGGTGCAGGTGGATGGGGTGCGCGTCGGGCGTCAGGTTGATCAGATGCCACAGCTCCTCTGAGTTCTGTGAAGTGAAACACACACCGGTGTGACACAGCCAATAGGGGGCGCAAGGAAGAAAAGAGAACAGAATCACCTCTGGGGCTGATCGTTGGGGCATACAGAAAATACAGAAGCCAGGGAGGGCGCGCAGAGAGAAGAACCAGCACGAGTACAGAATGGGACTTGGGGTGCCTGCACTGCACTGCACTGCACTGCACGTTGCATTCCCCCATGGGGAGGGACTCACCTCCCTGGGAGTCTCAGTGGGCGGGGCGCTATAGGGCAGGCCGCCCAGCAGCAGGCGGATGGACTGCCCGGTGGCGGGGTCGGTCTCCTCCACGGCGGTGATCCACCGCTCCAGCACCACCTGGGATGTGTCCACGGGGGGCACCGGCTGGAGGGCGCACAGAGAGAGGGGGAGAGGAAGGGAGAGAATGGGATGGGATGGGACATCAGCAGGTTCACAGAAACGACTTCCCAGGAAGAAACGGCACAGAAATGTTTCGCCTAAGCAGGGGCGGGCAGACTGACCACGAGGGTTTTGGGAATGCGCGGGGCGGGCAGGCGGGGGCTGTGGTGGTCGACAATGAAGCGCATGACGACAGCCGTGTCGTTGGTCACTGGCTCGCCCCCAGGGAAGGGCGCCCGGGCGTCGTTGGTGAGGATGACGTCAGCACAGGAGGAGCGCAGCGAGGAGAAGTCGACGAGAATGTCGACTCCACTAGGAGGGATGTGCGCACCGCTGGGCGCGGCAGGTACCCCCCGTCCGACCCAATCTGATGAGTGGTGGCAGGAGGGGGTAGCGGGCAGTGGGAAGGAGGGGATGTGTAAAGGACAGAGATAGGTGAAATGCAGGGGGTTGGTACAGTGGTGCAGAGTGGTGTGGAGTGGTGCTGGGGAAGTGGGTGCAGCGCAAGTGGGGTCCAGCATGCACCACGATGATGAGCAGTGGTGGCCACGGAAGGGAGGAGTGAAGACAGGGTAGTTGCGGGAGGTGGTTGGTCAGGTGGAGGGGATGGTTTTGGGGTGCGGAGCGGTGTGGAGTGGTGCTGAGGAAGTGGGTGCAGCTCAAGACAATTCATAGTTCTTCACACGCACCACGATGATGGGCAGCTGGTCGCCAGAGAAGGGCGGAGTGAAGTGGGGGTAGTTGCGGGGGGTGGCGCAGACGAAGCGCAGATTGAAGAAGCGCGTGTTGGCCGCCCCCAACACTCGGAAGCGGTACAGCGCCCTCCGCACGTTCAGGTACGGCCACACCTGCCATGCATGCCGTGCAGCAGGGAAGGGGGAGAGCCAAGGGGCGAGGAAGAGTGGGGAGATGAGAGGGGGGGAAGATAGGGGACAGAGGGCAGGCAGAGGGCCATGACAAAAGCAAAGAAGGACAGGAGATCAGGTGAGCTAGGATGGCAGTGGGAGCGTGGGAGTGGGAGAGGGAGTGGGAGATTGGGAGCATGGGAGTGGGAGATTGGGAGCGTGGGCGCAGGAGGGGCAGAGGGATGAGGTCAGGACTCAGCACCTTGCCAGTGACGAGGATTTTATCTCCCAGGTATTCGGGCACCCAGTGGGGGTGCACGCGCGGCACCACGCCCTGGCTCGGGTAATCAATCGACCCGTTGGCAAAGAATCTCCGGTCCGACAGCGCGAGCGGCACGCAGAACTCCCCCTGCGGCAGCCAGGCGTTTAGGGTTCTCTCCACCCCGCGCGGGTCGGTGAGAACGAAAAAGCCGGTGAGGCCAGCAGCGATGTTGAGACGCGTGATGGAGATGGTGTGGTCGTGGTACCAGAGAGTGGTGGGCAGCTGGTGGTTGGGGTAGCGGTACAGGCGCGTGCGGAAGGCGCGCCCGACTTCGCTGTATTGGGTGAACCACGCCTCGGGGTGCCCGTCTGAGAAGGACGGCTGCTCGCCCCCGTGCCGGTGCGTCACTGCAAGGGGGGGGGAAGGGAGTAGAGCAGAGTGAGCAGAGAGGCGTGATGAGAGAAGGAGAAGGATCGGAGAGTCAGCATGTGCACCAAGTTTGCGGTGGACTCTTACTCTACATGGGGCTCACCAATGGGAATGCCGCCGAGCAGTGGGCGGGGGACGTCGTCGAGGGTGTAATCGACGGGGAACATGTGGTGGCGGTCCGTCAGGTGGTTCTCCCAATACACCTGCCACGACCCCCCCGTCCCCCCGGCACAAGCACACAGCACACAGTCCCGGTCAAAGTCAGCACAGTCCCGCACACACGCATTTCGAAAGGCACTCGAGAAGCACAGCACAGGCACACGAGGAGCGGCGGGCGGGGAGGCAGGCGGGGAGGCGGGCGGGAGGCGGCGGTACCTTGGTGGGCACGCCGCGCTGGGCGACGAGCGTGGGGCCGGGGTAGTGCGCGGTGGAGGCGGTGCGCCCATACGCGTACAGCTTCGTGGGCGGCAGGTCGCGGTGCAGCTTCTGTAGCCCGGAGAATTGGGGAAAGGGGCGGCGTAGGAGGACGGGGCGTCAGGAATGGGCGAGAGGGGAAACCAGTCACATGGGAAGCGAGACACGGGAAGCGAGAAGGAAAGGAAGCTCGCATGCGGAAGTGAGTGCGGAAAGGCAAGAGGGTGGAAAGTGGGCAGTTGGGAGCTGGCCTGGCGTATCTGGTAGGCGCCGATGCGGATGGGCGCGCCGGTGGCGGCGTCGATCTGCTCGGGAATGGAGTCGCGCAGATCGTCCACGAACTTGCACAGCCGCGGGAAGCTGCTCACGCACTCCCGCCCCGCCACATGCGACCCCGTTACAGTCACCAATGCGCCGACGCACGCGGCGACTGCTGCGAGCAGCAGCGCGAGACGGAGACGCGGCGGGAGAAGGGCGTGGCGAGGCATGGCGCGTGGTGGTGCGATTGAGGGCGCAGTGGGAAAGGAGCAGCGACGAACGGACGAGACGGACTGCGGCGGTGAGTGGCGCGGGCTGTACTCGCAGCAGGTCGGGCTGTTAACGAGTGATTGCGACGGTCGGTTGATTTGCAAGAAGCGAGCTCACCGAGAAGATTATAAAGCTCGAACGGCACTGGGCCACCACGGTGCGGATTCGACAGAGTGCTTTCGCGATTCGACTTAGTGCTGTCGCGATTCGAGGCCAATATTGTTGGAAAACGTCCGGGCGTATTGAGACGGCTCAGTCAGACGGCGACGCGCATGCTGGCCTCTCGTGCGCCTTGGGACTGCTCCGGTGACAGCAAGCCGCCTCCGATACGTAGATTGCATACTCGCCGTCGATTAGGCTCCGGTGACACTCTGATCTGATCGACAGCCTCACAAATTGCCATATCGACGTTGGATGGACTAGATTGACAGACTCTGATCCGATCGTCAGGGAATTCAGCGGCAGGCTGTGGGGCTGTCAGCCAAGAGAGCTCCGTGATGGCAGCCATTGTCCCCCCGCCGACCCGTAGTGACTGACCGTGATTGCTCTGCCTATACGACTCATGCTCTCTCCTACACTCCAGGCGACGTCAGGTTGCGCATTTACAGTTCTTGTAACGTGGCTCAGGACAGTTTCGCACGGTGGAAAGCGGTTGTCAAGATTTACCGTTTCGCACCGTGACGAAACGAAGTGGACCGCAGTGTGCGTGCAGAAGTTGTACAGCCTGACATCGCCCTGAGCTGAGGATTTGATAAGGCGTTATGAGTCAGCTCCTGTACATGTACTACGCAGTAACCATGCAATACAGATTTTGCACTGTGTAGCTTTTAAAGCTCCAGTATACATTTGTCAGTGAGGTTCAGGGTTTTACAGTGTGCCTCACAGTTTTGGGGCAACTTTTCAAGTTCCTAAGGATTTTGAACCCTTCCTTTCAAATGTATACCGGAGCTTTAAAAACCACTCGTAGCAGGGTATCACTAGGATATGTTGTCTGCCTGGAGCGTTGTTTCATGGGTCGCGTTAGTTTTCCTGAAGTTAATTCATATATATAATTGATAGTCCCATTGTCAAATAAAGAATATATTAGCATGTCGTACCTTTTTCCTTTATGTTGGTTTCGGAAATATAACAGGATATTATGTATTTGTAGTCCTTTATGAGTGGTGATGCTTCTGTTGTTCAATAAACGGTGGAGGGCCAATATACAGAATCGTACGCGATAAAATCAGGTGTGACATCATGAATCACGGGTAAACACTTTGATAGAATTACGGGTATTTGCGTGTAACATGGTTTAGGAGAGATTGAATGTAAGTCCTCTCCTAGCACCACATAACTCACAGAAGCAAGCAGAAACCGAGCCGCACTGGCAAGTCCACCAGAATACAGCGAACCCCCCTTCGCCAAGCACATCAGAAAGAATAACCCCTCTGCATTGCAATAGTGTGAAGAGCCTTTTCCTGAACGACGTCGCTCGCGACCAGTAGTCAGTCGCTATGGAGCATCCATTCCGGAGTATGTTGAGGAGATCCAGTTCTGCTAGTGTCCTACCATCCGACGAGTGTGAGCTGGAAGCTTCGGGAAAACAAGTATGGACCCAGATCGATCCTAAAACGCTTTCCTGAGTAAACAAACAAACATCTGAGGGGTTCGCCGAATTCACTTGGACCTTGTGCAGGTTCTCAAAAGCGCTTCCCGTCAGCCTGAGCCATGGTCTTTTTTCGGTCTCGATAGAGACCAGGTATAGTATGCCACTCCTCTTCCGCTATTTACTCTCTGGATTTTATCCTCACTTTTTTTGTCATTCAACGAAGCATTCCATGTTTCAGGTTTTCCACTCCGCATTTGGATGTTTTATGCATCGAAAAGTACTCGTCCAGGTACATGGTAGCAGATTCATGCATATCTAGTGACTTCTTCTTTCAACGAACTTTTGGCTTCCAGGGTCGCCTTTATCTCTTTGAAACTGAAGCTTGCTTTCGTGGACACTATCTCAATGGCATTATCACGGTATACTCACAAATTCGTGGCTTTCATACATCGCTTCAGCTAACGTTGTCTTTTGTTCTAGATTTCGTTGAACTTCCGGGACATGACAGTGGTCCGCAAAGCCAAAATTGCTGGAGTTGTCGGCGGCATTGAATGTCATATGGCGAATGAGAAGAAGGTACCTCTTTTGTTGCCGTTTGTTAACAATGGTCCTTGTTTCTGACGATTGGTGGCTCTTTCCAGTATACATTCATATGTTTGCAGCACAAAGAACGTGCCTTGAAGCTGCTCCTTGAGTTATGGAACAAGTCCAGGGACTCAGTAAGACTGGCTTGATTCTAGTCCAGTGTAGGTGTCTCGGTAGCTTGCCGAGGTGCTCCTGTAACATGCAAAACTGATTGCACAGGTCGTCCAGGACAAAGGACTCTATGGCGCTGACAAGATGACCCGCAGTGAGAGTCTATCAGATCTGTCAGTGTCCTACTTCTCGTCATCTTTATTATCTAAGCCAGTGCGCCCTTTCTTACACCACTTAAAAAATGCAGCATTCCAGGAGACGTAAACTTTGTGCCAGAGGGTGCCAGGAGGTCCAGATGTCGATCGCTTTCAGTATCTGACATGACCATGAGCTCTGGATACATGGACCAGTCTTTCAACTGCTTGTCCACGGAGCAGCAGGGTGCAGGTGCACATGATAACCAGGAAGAATTGTACTGCAATGATGCTAGTTTCGCTTCTGCATCCGGATCCAAGCTTCATTTTATTGGTGAAAAGAAAATCCAGGTTTGTCAATGCATTTGTTTACCGTCTCATTTGTCACTCCTAGTTCAACAATTTGACAGTAAGTTTCATCAGGCAACCGTGGAAAACGTGTTTCACTCCTTGTTCTCGGACAACGCAATTTCCTTTCTGGAGCGTTTTCACACCTCGCAAGGAGACAAGAGTATGTATTTCGTTTCCTTAGGCAAGTTTCCTGTCCGTGTTTGCTTAATGCCATGGACTTTTGTTTAGCAGGTTTTCATTGCTCGAGATGGTCTATGGAAGAAGAAGGCTCCACCACCAGGACTCGGTGCATGTCATTCGAACACCCAATTGACTATTTTTTTGGACCAAAGTCGACAAATTGTGAGGTCGTTCAGCATCTTCAGCAGGAAAGCGATGGCAGTTTCAGTATTGTTGCATTGCAGTGCATGCCAAAGCTTCCATTAGGAGACTACTTCTCAGTTAAGGTAATCAGCTATTGTCCCTTGATTTCCAGTATCACATCTTGATCACGTTACCTTTCAGATGCTGTGGGAAGTTCAGGCGTGCGATCACGGTGCATCATCCCTGGTCAAGCTGTCTCAGTTAACATTATTTTCGAAAAAGACAGTGCTTAGACCTGCAATCGAGCAAGGAGCAATTCAAGCAAGCATTCAGTCATTCGCGCTCTGGTCTGAAAAGGTATGCTTTTGCTCCTGCCCCACCTGACAGGGTTGAATATTATGTCTGACGACCCCTGTGCAATTTTGGCTGGCAGGCGATCCTTGAGGTGGAGGTGCAGAAAATGATCAAGGTTTCTTATGCATCGCACGTTGTTGAGGCACACACGTTTGTGGATTGTGCGAAGGCTATGATGGGTGTGCATCTTGCTGGTTGATTTGTTTTGGTGTGTGTGTGTCTCATCCTGACACTGGTTGTTCGTTTCAGACAAAGAAGGACTGCCTGCCAGGCTTCGCCAAGAACTTGCCTACATACTTCAATACACGGCTGATCAGTGCCTAGCAGACGGAGCAACTGGCGGTGCTGCTTCGACCCATTGGAGCCCAATACAAAGTGCCAAGGGTTTTCTTAAGGCACACAGGTTGAACACTTGCCTGATTATTTTTTCCGCCATACTAATGTGGTTGGCACTTCTTTGGATCTAGAATCAGTTACATCAGTTCCGGAGGTGGCTATGTTAAACATCACAACACACAGATGAGGCTTATTCAATGAGAGGCAAACTGGAGAAAGTCTATGGTCAAGCAGACTTGCTGTTGCTCGGACGTATGATGCAGGTGTTCGGTATGCATGAATCATGATGCAATAGAGCATAAATTGCACATTGATTGAGTTATGCTAATCCTTAACCTCTAAATTTTGATTCTCCCATCTACTCGGGAGGCGATTCTGATATGGACAGCCTTCTAGAAACATGTTTGGGAAAATTATGTATACCTTGTTATTAACCAAAATACACATCTGAAGGGATGTCCGAAGATTTATTGAAGCAACGCGTTTGGCGAGTCATCTAGTTGTCGAGGATTGATTCTGCAAGTTCGAAGTTGTCAGGTTCAAAAACTTGGCGGGATTCGCTCGAACCTTAGCGCGGCCCGTCCTCTCTCGGTATTGTCTGGGCGAGGCGATGATTTGGATGGATGGAGTTCGAGGATAATGTCAAGAGCGAGCGATGCCATCTTCAATTCAACCAAGCAGACCATGTCACCATCAATTCTGGCTGAAGGCTTCAAGACATACTGGCACCATACTTCTAGTTCACCTCACAAGACCCAGCATTCTATCTCTTTCTCACCGCGAAGCTCTTCGTCTCGTTTTGACTTCACAACTTTAGAACCCTGACCTCTTCAGTAGGAACTGTGCTGATAACTAATTTTCAGGTTCCATGAGCTAACGTCCAGTGTAGGCTTATATCTTAGATGGATTCCAGCGGAGCTTCTTTGCTCGAGAAGCTGAACTCGGACCAAATCTCTAATCTTGCTACTGACCTCCGCGACTACGTAGCGCCACTGCCCGATCTGTGTCAGCCGCTTGCTGCCACCGATGCGCAGTTAAGGACGTTGACGAAGCGTTTCCTTCCGTTCCTCGTACAGAGTACAAAGATCTCCCTTGCTAAGCTGTCCAGTGCCGCAGCAAGTGCTAGCAGCAAGAATGACACACAGACTTCGCAAGGCGCGCCGCTTAATCCCGGCCTAAGACAGTTGCGCGAGCGTGTTTACGTATGGCTGGACATAGCACGAGTTTCGATACACGCGTTTCACATGCTCCGTAACGCGCTGACGAGCAGCACGCAATATCAGAACGAGCGCAACCGCAACGTCCTCATCCACCGACTTCTGACTCTGAAGTTCCCGCAGGATGGAGCAGAGGAAGGTTGGACTCTCTTACAATCCGTGGCATGCTTTCTTCAAGGGAACACTTCGTTCCGCTTGTCCCTTGGTGATCCACCGTCGTCTCACGGACAACGGAAACCTCGCTGGACGACAGTCGATGACGTCAGCGTGCACGACAGTGACGCCGTTCTCGCCTTGAGATCGCCGACCCAGGAAGACACGGATGAACTGAAGACTCTGGTCGTAGGTGCTTCCGTTAACTCGATATCTTGCATTGCAGATATTGTTACCGCTGGTGCTGCTGCCGTCTCTTCTGCCGCTGTAAATGCGGACTCGAAGGATGCGACGCGCCGCGCGACACTGTGGTTGAAACGTCTGCCAGATCTCGGGGCGAAGTTATCTCCATGGCTGCGGTGAGTCTAGCTCATGATTACAGTAGCAGGAGGTCAATTTCGGCAGGTCCAATGTTGATTTTTTATCTTGCTACGTATTGGCTTAGGACCGCAACATAGAAAACAATGAGACGCTTTAAGATTCGAGTTTTTTCGTGGTCAATTGCTCTCGACCTTCGATCTGGGAACTCGTTACCTGATGCTCTCACCCTCGTGCGCTGTTCCCTCTCTATTGCCGTTCGCTCACCAATGTCGTCCATCTCTTCTTCTCCTCTTCTGTACTCCCCAGAGCGCTGGATGCGGATGCGCGTGTTCGAAACGGTCAGATCCTAGTGCGCGCCCTTTCGCAGCTTCTCACAGCGCTGCTTCCTCACGGGAAGGCCCTCGGAGTGACGTCATCGCACGTTATGCAACTGGTGACGCTGCTGGTCCAGAGTGGGGTGGAGTGGTGTGACGCGCGGAGGCTGATAGCGGTAAGGCACCAGGAAGATCTGACCCTGTCTGCTATGACCCATGCACCACAGCGCGTCTTCTTACCTAATGATGTCCAGACAAGCTTGATCGCACCGACCGTGTGCATGGCTTTTGTTTCAGTTCCTATGTTTGTTTTCTCATCGGTTTCCTTGTCTCGGCCAGTTCCTGATCAAGATTGCGGCTTCCGCGGTTGAGAAGGGGCATGAAGCGATGGCCAGGGCCCTGTGGGAGCAAGCACTCACCACACTGATGCAGCCAGCTTCCAAGACCTTGAAGGTAACCAACACATGCACTGAGACCCTACTAGATTCTCAAGCTGCTCCAAGTCACCCCAAGCTGCTTCAACTTGTTGCGAGTCGTTTGCCGAAATCTTACTGTGTCTGGCAGGCGCTGTGCTAGCTCTGCGTGTTACAACAGCAATTCAAACCCCCCTCGTTCCCATGCTGTGTCAACGCATCTGGTGGTTGACTCGTTGACTCCTGCAGTCGGGCAATCCCCCAGTATGCCCCTTGTTGGTGGTGCGAGCGTGCGTGGTGGCGAGCTATGCGTCGCATTCAGTGGACCATGGCGCATCGGGGCACGCGCATCAGTTTCTCCAGCAGCAGCTCTCGCCAGCCAAGGTAGCATGGCTTAAGCCGACAAACTGCAGTGTCACCTCCCCCTTTTTCTTGTCACTCTCTGCTCCCGAGCGCCTCGTCATCCATGTTATCCCTCTCTCTTGCTTCGCTGCCTACCTTTCTTTCCGCATGCAGCCTGGGAGTGCTGTGGCGAGCATCTGGGCTGCTGTTTCCGCAGCTCTGCACCTCGCTACCACCTACTCCATCAAGCGAGACTCATCCAGCAATGCCAAGCCACCCCAGGGCGGCAGCAATAAGGCCAAGGGCCGAAGTGGAGAAAACACGGAGGTGCAGGCGGAGAAGATCGTGGGAGCAGTCCAAACGGCAGTGGCGGGAATTAAGGCGCAGCTGGCTAGGCTGGGGAAAGCAGGGGATGCAGGGACGCGAGAGTCGGAGGAAGGGAGTGAGAAGGAGCGGGCAGTGGCGTTGTGCCACGTGCTGGAGTGTGTGGAGTCAGTGGTGTCCGCGTTCGCCCAGCAGCAGTGGCAGGAGGAGATGGCGCGGCGTGTGAAGGCAGGAACAGGTGGGGCGTGCAGCAGGAAAGGCTCCCAAGTGGAGCGGCTGTGGGCGTGTCTGCAAGACCTGCTGCTCTGTGTGGTGCCAGCTTCTGCTGCGTTCCACAGGTGAGCTTCAACGCCGGCCAACCTGCGCGGCAGATAGTCCATATTTGGTGTGTTGCATGTTGCTCGTCTTGACGTGTTACCATCTTTCGTTTATCTTTCGCTAGCCCTTTCGTCTTGCCCTTTTCGTCTTTTATCTTGAGGTCTGCACTCCCATCCTGCGGTTTGTTGACTCGGACTCTATTCGTCTCTGAAAGCTTCTCTCGTGTCTCCACCCAGGCTGGCTGGTTCAGACCCAGACTTGCAGTACCTGTGCCAGCTCCGCTCAGCTGCGTCCAGCTCCCTCGCTGCTTACCGCCTGGCCCTGCTCTCGCCCCCTGCGGAGAAGGTGAGGGCGATGACAGCCGGTGGCTGAACTAGGGCATTATTCACCTTTTTTTGCAGGAATGCGCTATGTAGAGTTGGGCGATAATCACCATGTTCACCTTGTCTCGGACAATGCCAGCTTCGTTTCGTCTGGCTGAATTCCACGAGTCGCTTCGCCAAGATTCCTTAAATTCTTATTCCCTGGGCACTGCATGTACCTCGGCATGGCAGAGTGCAGCGGCACAGCAGCTGAAGAAGCTATTGGTGGAGGGGCAGAGCGGGGTGGTGGAGGAGAGGGACCGTGAGTGGATGCAGTGTGTGGTGTACAACATGGGCGTCAACTTCTACAATGCCAACCGCTACACTGAGGTACACACGCTGAATGCACTGCACTCGAATTGTTTCTTTTCGCCTCTTCTTACCTCAGATTTTGCATTCCGTTTCTCCAACGCACCTTCCACCTGCCTCGCGCATTATTTTTTCCTTCCCGCAGGCTGTAGAGCCGCTTGCAATAATCTTCGCGGCCATCAAGGCGTCACCTCTGAAGCCCAGGCCAGAGCAGCAGGAGGGGGAGAAGGAGAAGAAGTGGTGCAAGGAGGTGCTGCAGCAGTGTGTGCGCTGCAACCTGCTTGCGCTCTCCCTCAGGCGCGCAGGGCAGCTGGAGCAAGCGCAGCAGGTGCTGGAGGAGGGGCTCCGGCGGTGGGCGGCGGAGAGGGTGGGCAGGGAGGGCGAGCGGGACGGCGAAGGGCAGCTGGAAGGGCCTGCCTTGCTGGCTCAGCAATGGGGAAAGGTAACGCCCCCCCCTTCTGCATCTTGGCGTCTCAGTGATGGTTCCATGGCGGGATTGGACGTTTTAGAGCACTGTTTCAGGGCTAGACTCTGGTACTGTCGAATCTACATTGATCTCGGGTTTTCCAGAGCAAATAAGTTCTTTGCTTCACCTGTCCTTTCGTCGGTCGGTGGCGTGTGCAGGTGCAAGCAGCGAGGATGGAGGCGGGAGAGGAGCACGTGCCCCTGCACGCCATTGAGGGCATAACCAGCGACCCTGCCGCCCTGGAAGGGCTCATGATGCAGGTAGTGAGGGCGACCCGGTTGGAGATGCATCCATCCCCACTGCGTGTGAGCTGAGCTGAGGCCACTATGACATTTGTCCAGAAGAAAGAGTTTTTATTCGGAGGCATTTGCATTTGTTCTCCTGCAGCAGGCTGAAGTCATCTATACTCAACCAATCCATTCGTCGCGATGCTAACACCCCCACCCCCTCCAACCAATGCCGTTGTGTGTATACTACCTGGGCAGGAGCTGTCAGCGTATGAGGAGTACGGGCAGCAGCAGCAGCAGCAGCAGCGGTGCCTGGCAGCCCGCACAGACGTGCTACACCACCTCACCACGCACGTCCTTGCACACCGCCCCCATACCGCCCTGCACCGCGCTGCTGCCTTGCTGGAGCACGCGCGCTGCCTGCGCCTCCTCTCCTCTGCACGGACTGCTACTGGCAGTGGAGTGGTGGAGGGGCAAGGAGGACTGGGGAAGGATGGGGGGTCTGCAAGGGAGAGTCAAATCTGGGACGGGCTGAATACTGCTGTTGACGTCATGGTGCGTGGCTGGCCTTTGTGTCAAGTTGGAGGCGTCTCCCGTTTGAATCCCAATGTTGCTATGGTAGAGTGATTGTCATTTTATGTTCTAGCTGCCTTGGGTGTTACCAAATCCTTTCTTATCAAGCTCCCCCCCGCCCTCTTCCTCTCCCCCTTCCCCTCCCCCTTCTTCCCTTCCCCTTCCCTATGTGGCTGCAGAAAGGCGAGCTAAAGACCAGAACCAGCGCCCTTTGTGGCAACTCAAAGGCGAAGGACCCCCTCACGTTGCTGAGCAACTGGGTGCGGCTCAGGGAAAAGAAGGAGCAGACGGGAAGCACCGGCGGTGCTGGAAGTGCGAGTACAGGGGCTGGTGAAGAGGGAGTGCGTGCGGTGGTGGAGGTGCTCCGATGCTGTGCTGCTGCTCTCAGCGTCAGGGGCATGTTCACGTACGAAATGCAGCCAAGCAACCAGGTATGGGATATACAGGGTCTTTGTTTCAGCCATCTCAAGTCGTTTTATCTAGCCCTGACTTTCTACCCGTTTCCCTTTAGTCCTCTTGTTTACCATTTACGTTGCAGTCGAACTCATAGTGCTGCACCACCTGTACCAACGTCACAGGCCGCATGGGAGGACCTAACAAGAGCATTGGACCTCTGAAGCACGGCACTGCGCCTCTCCCCATTGCCCTGGCCAGCCTCCCTCCTCTCCCGAGCCTCCGAGTGCCAACTCCTTGCCTCCTTGATGGACCTTCTGTCCCTTCAGGTATTTATTCAGATCTCCCTTCCATCTCCTTCACTTAGCACGTATCATCACATCGTGTGATCACATGGAAAATGCTTCGTCGCAGACCATTCTCAGTAGTTGCCTCATGTTTAACTGGAGCGCTCAATCCTGTATGTGCCTTATTCATTTCTCCCTGTGCCGTCCCCATCTCCCACGTGCCGTCCCTTTTGCACTGTCTCCCTTATCCTGCCCTCTCTTCCACGCCAGGCCTCATCACACCACCTCATGGCTCGCCATCTAGCCCTGCGACTCGCATGCTCCAGACGCCCTGCATCTGCCTCTGCCTCTGCAGAACCTGGGAAGCAGCAGGAGAGTGCAGAGTGGGAAGACAGAGCAGAGGTGTACTATAGGCTATTCGGCAATGCTCGGCCATCACACATGCTCTGCGCACTTGCTCTACCTTCCGACCTGCCTGCGGGACCTGCCTTGCATGGGACAACAAGTGGCAGTAGTGACGATCCGGACTGCACAGGGAAGGGGTGTGGAAACAAGGGCACGGGGGAGGAGCCGTGGGGCCCAGGGAGTGGGGAGTGGTCGCTTCTGAGAGCAGCAGTGGCGTTGCATGGCGGATGTAGCGAGGGGGAGAAAGTGGTGCAACAGCTGAGCAGCATGCTGAAGAATCAAGGCGACGAGGTGCGGGTTGGGAGCATGAATGCCCTGCTCTGGTGCTCTGGATTGGCGCCCCTTGCATGCTGCACTTGCCGCTCTGCTTCAATGCGCATGTTGGTTCAAAGTCAACATGTGGCTACCAGAAGAGCAGCAATAACCTTCCATGCCGTGACATGCATCCCCATGCATCCATTCATTTATCCATCCCTCCCCCCCTCCCTCCCTCCCACCCTCCCTCCCTCCCCTCCTCCCTCCCTCCCACCCTCCCTCCCTCCCTCCCTCCCTCCCTCCCTCCCTCCCTCCCTCCCTCAGACGGTGAAGACGGTGAAGGTTATTGCCTTTCAGAGCGGGCTGCACTTCTTGCTCGCACACCATCACATGGCACGCGGCCTCGCCACCAAGGTGACTTGCTTGCTCCCCTCTCTGTGCATGCATCGCATAGTGCAGCACCAGAAACTTGTGCTTGGGGGACCAGGGAATGGGGATGGGGATGGGTAGGGGGGCAGAAAGGGAGACATGGCAGGGGGCGAGGATCCCTTTGGGAGGAAATGAGGGATATAGTGTGATGGTAATCAATGCGAAGGAAGGCACATCTTTTGAGTTGGCTCAAAAGTCAACTCGAATGAGGGATAGAGTGTGATGGTCATTAATGCGGAGGAAGGCAGATCGCCACATTCTGGCGAATGTCTTCCGACCTTCGAGTTCAATGCTCATGTCCTCCTTCCTCTTGCTTCAACACCTCCTTTCATTCACCCTCCCCGTTTTCCCAGGCGTACCACCATGCGTCAGAAGCGTACAGGTGGCGCGTTGCCGCCTTCTCCCACGTCTTCACCCCGGCCTCCCGAGAGGCCATCACTGCTGCCACTGACGCCGCCATGCCGGCCCATTCCGCTGCAACCTCTGCTGCTCCTGCCGCTTCCGCACCTGGAAACGCTGCTTCTGGCGCTGGCGGTGGTGCCGGTGCTGGTGCTGGTTCTAGTGGCACCTTCCTCACTGCTGCCTCTTCTGACGCCTCCCTCATTACATACGTGACGGCTCACGAAGGATCTTTCGCCAGCGCTGCCACCGCAACCACCACCACCACTACCGGCATGACTGCTGGAGGCGGCGTTGGAGGGGGCTGTGAGAAGCAGGAGGCGCAGGGCGGGAAGAAGCACGTGCCTGGGCTTCAGCACAGGGTGCAAGAGGGGGAGCACCTGGTGGCGACGCATGAGGCCACGAGGGACATGTGGCCTGCTGTGGTTGGCGGGCGGCAGGTGGACGTGGCAGGCAATGGTGTTCCCAGTCCGTGGAGGCTCGTGGCTGATTATGTGGATAGCCTGCACCAGGTGAGGGTGTGGGAAGGGAGGAAAGTGGACTGCGTTTTTGCTTGTGTGATGGACTTGAGATACAGAGGGCAAGTGTTATTGTGGGCTTTTCTCCCATTACTTCTGCTTCACAGCTTGTCTTTTCTCTCTCAGTATTATCATGTTCCCCGTTGGATATCAACCCTCAATCGCTCACACGTGTCCATCCTGCTGTCTTTCTTTTCCTCCCCATGTCATTCAGCTGGGGAGCGTGTTCGAGCACCTGGGTATGACTGATGAGGCGGAACGGCGCTTCACAGAAGGCCTTCACATTGCCCGTGCTCTGGCTCTCCCACATGCCCAAGGCATCTTCTCCTCTTCTCTCGGTGGGTGCATGGAACCGGTATCAGCCTCTGCCCTCAATGCTTAATCTAGACAGCTATCGGTGCATCCTTGTAATAATTTCTGCTTCTTCTCTTATCTCATCTTATCACACCATCTTCGTTCCAATTTCCTTGTTTCTCTTCACCCAACACTGCTCCCTCCCTCCGTACACCTCCCACCCTCCGCTTGAACCCTTTCAGGCCATCTCAACCGCAAGTGCAGGAACTGGCACAAGGCCGAGCAGCATCTCTCACATGCAGCTGCTCTGCTGCGTGCTGCTCCCACCCACCCCTCCCACGCACACCCACTTGCCGAAGCCACCTGCCGAGGCTGCGCTTCCATAGCTGAGTCGAACCTGCAGCAGAGGCTCGGGGACCTGGCTAGGCGGAGAGATGATCTGGAAGGTTTGGGGCTGCAAGGGGTGAAGGGCGGGCGTGAGAATGCTGAGGAAGAGGAGGAAGAGGAGGTGAGCTCTGCAGTAAGGCCATCAAGGAGGAGAGAGGGCGTAGGGGAGAAGAGAGGGAAGAATGGTGGCGATGAAAGGGGGAGTGGTGGTGATGGGTGGGACGGAGCGGTTGAGCACTACAGCAGGGCTGAGAAGGTAGTAGGGCAGTTGGTGCCTTGGTATGGCGAGGTGAGGCGGGCGTTTGAAGGGCAAGTGGAGGGGTTGATGGGGGAGGGGTGGGAAGGCTCTGATGGTCTACAGGAGGAGGAGGACGAGGAGAGGAGTGGATGCTTTGGTGGTGCTGGTGGGGATATGGATGAGGCGCCAGAGGAGAAGGGTGATGTGCTGCCGTGCAAGCTTCTGCAGAGATTTGAAGTGGAGGCACACGAGGCGGAGGAAGGCTGTGGGGATGAGAGGCTGAAGGGCGGTGAAGGAGGGAGTGTGGAGAAAGGCGGGGCAGGGGATGGTTATGATGCTGCAGGGGAGGAGGATGAGGAGATGAGCGCAGGGAAGGGGAAGGGAGGGAAAGGTAAGGCCACGGGTAAAGCCAAGGCCAAGGCTAAGGCTCCAGGGAGGAGGGCGTTGGGCGAGATAAAGATGAATGGGGTGAAAGCGGATGGGGCAAAGAAGTCGGGGCATGACGTGGATGGAAGCAGTGGAAGTCCGGGGCCGAAATTGCAGACGCCAGCAGTTGAGGAGGCACAAGTGGTTGCTGCTGCTGCTGAGGCTGTACAGACGAGACAAGGGAAGGCACCTGGAAAGGTGCGAGCAAGAGGGAAAGCAGGCGGAAGTGAGAGTGAGAGGGGAGACGGGGAAGTCGAGGAGGGGAAAGGGAATGGCACACAGAGCAAAGCGGTGGGAATGGGAAGAAGAGGAAGCAGGGCAAGTGCAACAGGAGGGCGAGGACGCAGTAATGCATCTGTCAGGGGAGGGAATAAAGCAGCTGGTGTAGACGGGGAGGAGGATGATGTTGTGGAGGTTATTGAATCAGACAGTGACGAGGATAAGAGTGCAGCAGAGGAGGTTGCTGGGACAAAGCCAGCTCGCAGGAATTCAAGGCAGGGGGTGAAGGCAGGTGCAGCGCGAGGCTGAGGAGACGGGAGTGAAGGCAGGTGGGCGAAGGCTAGGAGGGAGGTGCACACAGGCCAAGAAAAGAACGTCAACTACGGGTGTAGGGGATGTGGATGGAAGTTCATTCTCCACTGTTTCTACAGTTTCTGCCTTTGCTGCTGCTTCTACTGCTGCGACTCCTGCTCCAGCTGGTGGTCTGCGGAGGAAGGTCAAGTGTCCAGTGGAGGTGGTGTCGCTGCTGACTGATAGTAGTTCCAGTGATGCAAGCGATGGAGAGGCACAGAAGGCTGACAGTAACGAGGTGAGCAGTAAGAAGAGTACTGTGGTTGTAAGGACTGCCAAGAAAACGACTCAAAAGGCAGCAGCAGGAGCAAGGGGTGTCAGGCGTAGGGTTGGAGCTAAGGCAGAGAAGAAGCAGAAAGAAGAGGAGGAGGGAAAGGGGGAGGAGGAGGAGGAGGAGGAAGAGGATGACATGGCGGGTTTGTTTGGATCTTGCCAAAAACGCGCTCTGAAACGATCTGTGCGCACGCCAGCAAGCAGGGCGAGGAGGCGACAAGTGGTGGAGGATGAGGCGGACGAGAGCAGTGGCGGTGTGGAGGAGTTTTTCAGTCCCGTGGAGATTGCAAGAGGCGCTGATACCACTGCCAGACCGAAGGATGGGAGACAAGGAAGGGGGAAATTGTGGGTAGAAGGGGTGGACGTGGGATTGGAGTGGAGTTGGAGAGCTGAGGAATGGAGGGCAAAGGATGGGGCCATGTGTGAGAAAGAGTGGTGGAGTGTGGGAGGGGCAGGGTGGGAGTTGAAGAAGGAAGTAGCTGGTGCAGGGGAGACGCATGAATGGGTGAAGGCAGCGTGGATGGCGGCTGCAGTGGAGGCACTGGTCAACTCACTGCTCTCACAAGGTGGGTGTTGGGAAGGTGACAATGGGCAGGAGGAATCATGAGTGGGATTCGTAATTGTGTGAAATGATGTAATTCTTAAGCCGTCACTCCTTTCTTGATTACAATATTCTGGTTGCAAAATGCCATGCATCTGTTGCGTGCTCCTCACGAACACCCTAATATAATTTCTGCTTCACCTCCCTGTTCGTTTTCCACCTGAACCAACAGCGCGCTGCCACATGGAAGCCTGCAATTGGTCCGTGGCAGGCCACCTGCTCCGCAAGGCGCTGGCAGTGGTTGCAAGGAGCAGCAGCACCTCGCTGCACGCCCGCACAACCCTCCCCTCCAACGCCTGCTGCTCACTCCCCTCCGCCACGTCCCACTCTTCCTCCACCTGCCCCTGTGGGGAACCCTTTTCGGATGGACCTGCATCAGTGGGAAAGATGGGGCATTCTCAGCGGCAAGTGCGGGAGGAGCAGGGGGAGTATGCGGAGCAAGGGTGGTTGCAGGACGTGCAGGTGTGCTGCCAGCAGCAGGCGAGCAGTCCTCTGGTTCGAGCTGCCCTGCTGCTGAACGTGGGGCGGCTGTCACTGCTGCTCCTGAACAGGCAGCACCGGGGGGGTGATGCGGGAGTGGGGAGGTGGGAGGGGCTGAATGTGGGTACAGTGACGCACTGGCTGCTGCACGCAGCTGCTCTCTCCTCCGAAGCTCCTCTGCTCTTCCGCAAGGTGATACCTCTCCCTCTAGTCAATCTAGTAAATCCCCTCTTCCATGTTGTCCCTCATGCCACACCCCATGCTGACGATGGCAAAACATAGTTGCTGATGTCCTTCTTTGTCTGTCAATTGGCCCTGCTGCACTGTGCTCTTGCTCATTCAATTCCTTGTTATGCCTATCGTGTCACATGTGGCCTTGCTGTATGCACCATGTCTCTTGGATCGCAATGCAGATGTTTACTCGGCCTCCTGTGCCTCCCAACCCGCTCTGCACCCCCACCCACAGGTCGCGCACCTCATCGCCACCACGTGCGCCACTCCCCTCACTGCCACCCAGCGCAACCACGACCCATCGCACCCCCTGTCGCTCTCGCACCACATTTCCCACCTCCGCGCCCTCTGCTCCTCACCATGCCACTCTGCTGCTTCTGCTGCTCGTGGGGGCGGTGGTGCTGCTGGTGCTGCTGGTGCTGGTGGTGGTGCGTGTGAGTGTGACCCTGCGCTGCTAGGGGCTCTCTTCCACGCTGCTGCAGTGGGCGCCACCAGCCGCATGCAGCATGTGGCACAGCTCATGGCGCAGCAGGGCAGGCAGGGCGAGGGGAAGGTGGTTACGAGCAGGGAGGCGGATGGACGGGTGGAGGACAGGCATGTGGTGCACGAGAGAATGCTGGATGCACTCAGGTGCGGCTGCAAGAGGCGAGAGCTGCTGGGCACATTTTACATGGGAATGCTTGCCCTATCTTTCTGCTGGTTGTTTGCTGTAGTGCCTGCTCTGTCCAATTTTGTCATGACTTCCAAGCTCAAGACTCTGCATCTGGATGGGGCTGGTGGTGCACATCAGTGCTTAACACCCATTCCCCCCTCGTTCCCCCCACCCTCTTTCTCTCTCCGCTCCCACTCGCTTTGTGTCACAGGTTGCCCGTGTGCCCTCACCCTCGTCACCTCGCCCCCTCTCTCCGCGCCTTCCACCAGCACATCAGCCGCCTCCCCTCCTCGTTTCCTGTCATCCACGTGAGTGCTCTCGAAGGCGCGCCACACGCACACGGGGGTTTGGTGCCTGCGTTCCAAGGCCAGGCAGGGAGTACGAGTGTGGGGAATGGCAGGGTGCGCAAGGAGGCGTCATGCTTGCTGCTCACTCGCGTTGCTGCTGGCGCTCCGCCTCTGCTGCTGCTTGTACCGTGCACTGCTGCTGCCGCTGCTGCTGCTGCTGCTGCTGCTGTTGGTGGTGGTGATGCTGCTTTCAGTGGTGGGGCCGTGACAGCAGGAGGAGCTGGGCAGGCCGGATTGGGAGGTGGGAGCACGTGGGAGGATGCAGGAGAGGAAAGCTGTGTGGAGGAGGGTCAAGGGAGTGCTAATGGGCCAAGCAAGAAGGGAGGGCGAGGGCGAGGGAAAGGCAAGGCGGAGAGTAAGGAAGCAGCAACTGCAGGCAGAAGCAAAGAGGCAGGGAAGAAGGCTGCTGGGAAGGCCACTGCGAAGGCTGCTGCAGCAAAGGGGAAGGTAGGAAAGGGGAAGAAGGGAAAGCAGAAGGATGAGGTTTCCTCTCGATCTTCCTCGCCCTACTCCTCGCCTGTTTCTGCTGCCTCGTCCTGTGAGTCTGAGTCTTCCTGTGTCCGCGACCGGCCTACCAGACACGACCCCACAGCACAGCACAGGACAGCAGCTGCTTCTGCAGCAGTGGTAGCAGCAGCAGCGGTGGTGGCGGCGGTGGCTGGAAGGGTGACAGGTGGAGGGAGGGAAGGTGCAACACCAGCCACAGATGCAGGGGGGCAGCAGGGGAGGCAGAAGGTGCAGTGGATTGAGGGGCCGATGCAGCAGACGAGGAGGGAATTTGAGGCGATTATGAAGGAGAGCAGTGCGTCTATGGCAGCGGGCACGAGTGCAGCATCGAAGGAGAGCAAGGCAGCATGGTGGAAGTGGAGGTTGACGCTGGATGAGCGCCTGCAGGCCATGCTGAGAGGCATGGAGAGGCAGCTGCTGGGTCCGTGGGCGTTTCTGCTTCTCGGACAGCCCAGTGAAGGTGATGCGGCTGATGCTGCTGATGGTGGGTCCGTGGCTGGTGGTGTCTTGTCGGCAGCGGGAAGGGAGCTTGCGCGGGTTGCTGGCGTTAAGGCTGGTGCTGGTGGTGGTGGAGAGGGGTGGGGTGCGGTAGCAGGGTGTGAGAGGGCGAGTGGGGCAACGGAGTGCAGGTGTGATGACCCTGTGTGCTCGCTGGTTGCTGCACAGCAGTCCCTGCAGCTGCAGCGTGCAGCCTTCCTCATTCACCTGCTGTTCCGTGCTGCTTCTGCTGCTGGGACAACGCACAAGGCTCCTAACACAGCTGCTGCTACCTCGTTGGCTGCATCTGCAACTGCCTCTGCTGCCCCTGTTGCTGTTTCCTTTTCACTGGAAGAGCTTGCTGCTGCAGCTCACCAGACACTCTCAGCATTGCTGCTGTTGGAAGGGGGAGGAGGGCACATGTGTGCGAGAGCAGCTGCAGCGGTGGAGGCACAAGGAGAGAAGATGAGGCAGATCATTGACAGGGCCCTTCAGGAAGCAGCAGAGGCTGCTCCTGCAGCTGCTCCTGCTGCTGCAGGTGGAGGAAAGGGAGGGGGCGCTGGTGGTGGGGCTGCTGTGAGGCGTGGCAGCAACGGGAATGGGGCGCGAGGGTCGAAGAAGGTGGAGGTGCAGTTGAAGGAGATGGGTGGAGGGAAGCGTATGGTGCAGTGGCAACCGGTGCAGCTGATTCTTGACAGCGCCATACAGGTGGGTGGATGTGACTGAAACAGGGAATCCTCTCTACAGGACAAACCCATCATAAATAGAAAAGGTTCAAATTCGTAAACTCTGTGGGAACCCATTATTACCCATGTTAAACCCTCCTGTTCTCCCTTTTCACCCCTCCCCATTCCTCTCCAGGCACTGCCATGGGAGGGCCTGCCGTGTCTGGCTCAGCAGCGCATCTACCGTCTGCCCTCCTTCACTGCTCTGCTCTCCCTGCTCACTCACCACCAGCACCACCAGAAGTCGCAGACGCAGCAGCAAGGGAGGGTCAAAGGGAGGAAGCAAGGTGTTGGAGTGGGTGGGAGTGGGAAGGCGGGGCAGGGAGCAGAGGGGCAGGTGCGGGTGAGTGTGGACGCGAGGAGTGAGTTTTACCTGCTCAACCCGTCTGGGGACCTCAAGTCCACTCAGGGCACGTTTGAGGCGTGGTTCAAGCAGCAGCGCACATGGAAGGTGAGCTGCCATGCTTTCAACATGCACGTGCCTCTCTGCATGCGCATGCACGATTTACTCCCTGGGTATGTCATTTTGTTTACACCCGTGCATGTGTATGGATGCATGTGCTTATGCATGTGAAATATCGTATGGTTAATTCTCTTGTTTTCAACCTTTACCTTTGTCTCCTCTCCTCTCATCTCTCTCTCTCTCGTGTTGGTGACATGCAGGGCAAGGTGTGTGAGGCGCCATCAGAGGAGGAGTTCATGAAGGCACTGGAGCACTACAGCCTCTTTGTCTACTGCGGCCATGGCAGCGGTACCTCCATCCTCCTCATCCCCCTCGTCTTCCTTCGAGTCCTCGTGCTACCAACACTCTATACCATTCATTTTGCTGTTCTTGTGTCTTGCTGGTTGCTCGTTGTCTTTTTGCAAGTGCCTCTGTCGAGCTCCATTTCTGCTCGCCTTCCAAGTCTTCATCACAAGTGCACCCCTCCACACACACACTCCACGGCCTTCCTGCCTCGCAGTCTCCACCTTCCCCTCTCTTCTTTCCTCTCCTCTCCTCAACCGTCTTCCTCCCTCCTCCCCCCAATTCCCTCCCACCAGGTGAGCAGTACCTGCATCGCTCGTACCTCAAGAAGATCTCTCGCTGTGCGCTCTCTCTCCTCATGGGCTGCAGCAGTGCGCGCCTCTCCCCCCGTGGCGACTACGAGCCCCTGGGCGTGCCCCTCAACTACCTGGCTGCTGGCTGCCCTGCCATCGTGGGTAACCTATGGGACGTCACAGACGGGGACATTGACAGGTACTCACAGCGGATTTTGGAGAGCTGGGTTGGGAAGGCTCGGGTGGTGGGGAGTGGGAGTGGGGTTAGGGAGAGGGAGAAGCGTGGGGGTAGTGCGTGTGAGTGTGAGAAGGTGGAGCTTTGTGAGGAAGGGGAGGGGGGAGGTGGGGAGAGGGGGGATTCGGTGTTGGTGCTTCCGGAGTGCAAGTGTGTGTGTGTGGGAGGGACTGTGGCGGAAGCGAGGAGTGTGTGCCGGCTGCGGCATTTGATTGGGCTGGCTCCTGTGTGCTATGGAGTGCCGTGCTCCCTGCAACCAGCAGAGCCCACATGAGGACGAGTGTTAGAATCAAGTGTCACCACTGCCAGCAACCATGTTTTACCGTAGTTTATTGGAGTTTGTGTGCTGGTTGCACCACAATTATGTCGACAATTTGCATTGTACTGCTGACACTGTTTTAAACCTCCTACTGATTGACAGTTTGCCTCGGTGATGTCAAATGTAATCGCATCACATGCAAGTGGATGATACCTCGCATATGCAGAGGAGTTTGATACCTCATACGGCTGCTTAGACTGTTATTACTATAATTAGAACGGGGTTAACAAGTAATGCTGGGAGGACAGCCATGCCAGGTGCACATGTCTTGCAGCACTGAATCCAACCCCTTGGGAGCAGAAGCCAGTTGTGTTGCAAGTCAGTTCAATCTACGGTAACTCCTCGTGAACTTCAATCCAAGTGAGCAAGATGTGCGGCAAGGGCATCCACAACACCTGCAAAGCTGCTGAACTGCTGGCTCACCACGTCCACAGGCAACCCCGCGTTGCGCACTCCCTCCGCTGTCACCGGCCCGTGCGCTGCCACCACCACCCCCCGCCTGCTCACCCCACTGCCGTCTGCAGCATCAGCACCAGGAGGGGAATGAGGAGGTTGCGATTCGTGTCTGCCCAGGAAGCGCAGAGGGTCCACGCCCATGGCATGGCAGCAGGCCACAAAGCCCTGTGCCTCTGCCGTGCTTGAGAACACCACGGCAGCGACTGACGGGTGCATGCTCACCGCCCCTTCTGCTGCTCGTAACTCACCCAACTCACTGCCTTCCCCGTCCCCACTATCTCCTCCCCCTCTCCATTGTGAATTGCTGACACCAGTAAGAACGGGCATGAGGGCACGGGTGCCAGTCCAGCGGGTGACATAGCAGTCGATACGCAGCACTCGCCAGCCTCTTTCCTCCAAAGCACGCAGGAAAGAAGGCACCACGGGGGGCTCTTCTAGCCCTTCCACCCGCGGCACAGGGCATGCTACTATGCGCCCGTCCCCTGGACCCAGGGCGTCTGCTAGGGCCAATGGCGTGGCTACAGGTGGCAGGACGAGGCGTGTGGAGGGGTGGGAGATGATGGGGCCGAGAGAGGAGAGGAGCTCGGCGTCCCGACCCAGAGCGCCGATGAGGAGAGGAGAGCACGGCGCGGTGCTGAGGGGTGTGGTGCTCTGCTGCTGATGTTCCTGCTCGTCCTGCTGCCTCTGTTCCTCGCTTTGCTGCAGTCGCTGTTGCTGTTGTAGGGGTTGCTGGGGTTGGCTGGGAGCGACTGTTGCTCTCCATGCAGCTGGCAGCGCGTGCTGTGGCAGCCGCTGCACCGCATTCGCAAAGGCCGTGATGCCATTGCGCGATGTGAACGCTATGGCTGCCACATCCTGCACCCCCTCACTCACTCCCTCACTTACTCCCTCACTCACTCCCTCACTCGCCCCGCCAGCGTCCTCGCTCTGCCGCCCGCCCCCAGCCCCCACAAGGAACCGTTCCACTGCTCGCCGGCACGCCTCATCGCCCACGTCTGTCGCCACCATACTGCACGCCACTGCTTCTCCGCCTGCTGCGCGCACTGCCGCGCTCAGCGCCGCGTCGTATGGCGCAGGCGCGGTCACTAACACCACCCGCCCCGCCAGGCGGTTTCCGCTTCCCCCGTCCCCACGTGCGCGTTCTTCCCCCGCGCCTGCCGCTCCTCCCCCGCGTTCCGCGTGTTGACAACGTGCGCACGCCGCTCGTGCGGAGCTTCTCCTCGACAAGGCGCGATGGGGTTTACCGCTTCGATGGCGGGAAAGCCCTGCGCTAAGTCCGCGCGGAACGACCCCCGCGGAAAAGCGGTTTCCGCCATGGCGAGCAGAAGCATGCAAGCAAGGCGCTGTGAGGCAGCAGGGTAGCAGCAGCACAGCCGGGCGGGTTTCCCGAAGGGGAGCGACGGGAAGAAAGGTGGACGCGGAGAGAGGATTGTGGCGCGAAAATAGGAATGTAGCCATGGGATGATTGTGCTGATGGAGAGGGGATGGGGGATCGAAAGGCTTCACCCGTGAATTCTGGTCGCAGAAACATCTCGCCTCAAGATGGCTTTTTTTAACAAGCTGTTCAAGAAAAAGCTTCGGTTACAAGCGTTAAAAATATATATTACAGAACGTTTTTTGGTAGTGCATCACGGTACACTTCGACGTTCAAGACTTGAACAACGACTTGTAACTTTCTTTCCCCGTTAGTGCAATACTCATATCCACGCGTAACAGCCTAGATGACTTATGGCTCTGAGAAGAATCATCACCAAGTTGAGGTGAAATCATTCATAGTTGCATCTCAGCAGATCCAAGCTGGAGACACAGCGGCTGGAGCCCCGTGGCATGGCGCAGCGACGTGTGCCGAGGTTGCGACGGAAGGGGCACGAGGAGGAACAAGAGGAGGCGCGTGTCACGACATGCGCCGATATGCGTCCCCAGGAGACGATTTGTTCGCAGTTTGGGGTTATTCGTACGAATGGCGATGCGGTTACCATTCGCGAGGAGCACGCAGGCTTCATCGTCCCAGTCGAACACAACCATCGCGAGTCATCGCTCGGGTGGTCGTCATCCGACCAACGCGCTGCCGACGAATCGCTGCCTCGCCTCGTCACAGCAGCGCCGCGGCGTTGCGAAGGGCCAGCACGAGGTGTCGTCTGACTGGCACCGCATCTCTCGACCTGGCGTCGACCGGGAACCGGCGGATCAGCGATGCTGGTCGCACGGTGCTGGGAAACCTGTTTTGCGGAGCCGCATCAGGAACGTCGTGAATTCTTTGCGAATTCTCGTCCTCCTCGTTCGTCCAGTCGCGAGATTCGACGGCGGAACGCGTTCCTCGACTGACCATCACTCGGCGGCGTGAGTGGAGGGAGGGGGGGTGGGTCCCCGAACGTGGGTCGAGGCAGTAGCGCTTAAACTTTTCGACAAAGCTGCGGGCGGAAGGGCGAAGGAGAGGAAGACGGAACGGCAGAGGAAGGGCGGAGGAGCGGCGGAAAGGGAGCGGTGGGCAATGGAGGACCCGCGGCGCGACGCGGTGGCGGTGATCGGCGCGCTGGTGACGCGACCGACGCTGCAGCGGCAGGCGGAGGTGATTCGGCGGTGCTTCTCCCCGCGCGTGCGCTTCACCCACTTCCTCGTAGACGTCGCCACTGGCGCCGCCGACCTCACCTGCATCTACCAGGTGCGGTGGTATGGGGTGATGTGGGGTGAAGTGCGGTGGGGTGGGGTGTGTGTTGGGTGGGGTGACGTGGAGTGTGGTGAAGTGCGGTGAGGTGGGTGTTGTGACCGCCTGAACGCATCCACTAGGTGGGTTGTCCGCTACGCTCAGCGTTGTGCAGCGCAGCGACCCAAGCCCCAGCGGCTCCTCGCCACGCCAGGTCCGTTGGGGGAGATAGGCGGAGACAAGGGGGGGGGGTGGATGGGGGGGGGCGAGAGGAGGGAAGGAGAGCAGGTAGGGGTTGCAGCTAGAGGAGAGAGAGGAGAGAGGGTCGAAGAGAGTGGAGAGAGGGGAAAGGAGAGAGGAGAGAGTGGAGAAGGGAGAGGAGAGACGGGGTCCTAGACGTGAGGATCTGAGTTGTGACGTGCATCGGTGTGTGGCGATGTTTCAATCCATAGCGTCAACCACACCTACCACCGCAGCCGTACTCCATACCTCTGCCCACCCTCCTCTCCTTCCTCTCCACCCTCCTCACTGCCCTCCTCTCCTCCTCTCCACCCTCCTCTCCCTCCTCATCCCTGCCCCTCCCCCCAGATGGCGCACGTGGTGTTGCAGTACCAGGGCGTGCGAGTGCATCGCGTGCGTGCTGTACTCCATACCCCTGCTTCCACCTCCTCTCCACTCTCCCCTCTGCCCTCCTCTCTGCCCTCTCATCCCACCCTTCCCTCAGATGGCGCACGTGGTGTTGCAGTACCAGGGTGTGCGGGTGCACCGCGTGCTCTACGACCCGGTGGAGGACGCACTCACTCTCTACGTCACTGTCTTCACGCGCCCGCTCTTCAAGCTCGGCTTCCTTGCCCACTTTGACCTGTGTGTGCTGCTCGAGCTCGAAGACATCCCACTGGTAACGCTCAGAGCCCCTCTCCCTGTCCGCCCCTCTCCCTGTCCGCCCCTCTCCCTGTCCGCCCCTCTCCCTGTCCGCCCCTCTCCCTGTCCGCCCCTCTCCCTGTCCGCCCCTCTCCCTGTCCGCCCCTCTCCCTGTCCGCCCCTCTCCCTGTCCGCCCCCCTCCCTGTCCGCCCCTCTCCCTGTCCGCCCCCCTCCCTGTCCGCCCCTCTCCCTGTCCGCCCCTCTCCCTGTCCGCCCCTCTCCCTGTCCGCCCCTCTCCCTGTCCGCCCCTCTCCCTGTCCGCCCCCCTCCCTGTCCGCCCCTCTCCCTGTCCGCCCCCCTCCCTGTCCGCCCCTCTCCCTGTCCGCCCCTCTCCCTGTCCGCCCCTCTCCCTGTCCGCCCCTCTCCCTGTCCGCCCCTCTCCCTGTCCGCCCCTCTCCCTGTCCGCCCCTCTCCCTGTCCGCCCCTCTCCCTGTCCGCCCCTCTCCCTGTCCGCCCCTCTCCCTGTCCGCCCCCCTCCCTGTCCGCCCCTCTCCCTGTCCGCCCCCCTCCCTGTCCGCCCCTCTCCCTGTCCGCCCCTCTCCCTGTCCGCCCCTCTCCCTGTCCGCCCCTCTCCCTGTCCGCCCCTCTCCCTGTCCGCCCCCCTCCCTGTCCGCCCCTCTCCCTGTCCGCCCCCCTCCCTGTCCGCCCCTCTCCCTGTCCGCCCCTCTCCCTGTCCGCCCCTCTCCCTGTCCGCCCCCCTCCCTGTCCGCCCCTCTCCCTGTCCGCCCCCCTCCCTGTCCGCCCCTCTCCCTGTCCGCCCCTCTCCCTGTCCGCCCCTCTCCCTGTCCGCCCCTCTCCCTGTCCGCCCCTCTCCCTGTCCGCCCCTCTCCCTGTCCGCCCCTCTCCCAGTCCGCCCCTCTCCTTGTCCGCCCCTCTCCCTGTCCGCCCCTCTCCCTGTCCGCCCCTCTCCCTGTCCGCCCCCCTCCCTGTCCGCCCCTCTCCCTGTCCGCCCCTCTCCCTGTCCGCCCCTCTCCCTGTCCGCCCCTCTCCCTGGGAGCCCCTCTCCCTGTCCGCCCCTCTCCCTGGGAGCCCCTCTCCCTGTGAGCCGCTCTCCCTCCTGCTGCAAGAATGAGGTGATACGCGCTCCTGCTGCAACTCCTGTTGGCACTCTCTTTCAACCCTGCACCATCCTATTATCCCATGGTTCATCGTGTCTCTCAAGCCACAATTGATTACATCCTGCCCACGTCCCTTACCCCCATCCCAATTCTTCCTTATACAAGCCCCTCATACCCATCGCCGACCCTGTTTTCTCTACTTCCACCCTCAGCCTTTTCCTCCCATTGTGTTCCCGCCCAACCTTCTCCCTTCCCCTACTCCCCCAGGAAGACTATCCCTTGCACGGCCTCACACCTCCCCTACCTCCTGCCAAGGAAGGCAGAACATCGGAACCCTCTGCTGCTACACCATCGGCCGTTCCTCCCACACCTGCCGCTGCTGGCTCTGCCTCTGCATCAGAGGCTGGGGGAAGCAGTCAGGTTGCTGGGGAGGAGGGGCATGGGGCAGCAAGGACGGCAGCAGCACCGCCACCAGCAGTGCGGCCGCTGAAGCGAGTGAAGTTTCAGAGAGACTTCTTCCAGCGCAACCCAGTCATCTCACACCTGCCATTCATTGGAGACCTCTACAAGTGGGACCATTCTCTTCCCACCTCCCATCCCACACATTTCATGCTCTTTCGTGCCCCTGTTTTTCTCCATTCCATTCTGCATCACTTCCTTTCCAAGTGGTGCCGATTTGCCCTTGCCCTTCCACTTGACCCCTGCCCATCTTCTCCTGTCCCCACTACCAGCGCTCACCTGCCTCGCCTGCTAGTGGGGGAGGCACAGGCACGGCTCTTCAAGGCGCTGCGCTTCGTGCTCTCCCTGCTGCTGCCCAGGGAGGACGCCCGGGGGTTACTGGGCATGTGGGATGATGCGTGAAGGGAGATTGTTGGTTGTCTTGGATGGGTGTGGGGTGGGGAGTGGTGGTGACTGAAGCTGCTATGAGGCGCTGATTGAACAGGAGACAATGCTTAAGGTGTATCAGGATAGCCAAAGACACAAGTTACCGTAGTAGTGACCATGGTGGGGGTTAAAGCGAAGCTGTCTGAAGAGAAACCGTAACAAATATACGGTACCGTATCACCCCGGATATAAGCGCCGTCCTGCGCCGGCGCTGGTATCTGGAGCAATGCGCTTATGGCCGGTCCCTCATCCCTTTTTAACCCTGTACTTTTAAGCCAGGCCCTCAGATTCGTTTTTGGCGTGTCTGATTCATCAGACTAGTGTCAAGATAGCAAGCAGGAATGGTTGCATTGAATGAATTGTGGGTACAAGTACTAACCCTAATCTTGGGTTGTACCCCACATGGGCTACCCCACTATAGCCTACACACAACTAGCACAGATATGATTTGACACACCCCCATAGGCAAAGTGGGGGAGGACAAGGGGTCACAAGACCAGCCAGGAAAAGCAATGCAAGCTCAGGGTGGATCACAACGTCACCACACACTCCGAGCACAAGCAAAAGAGCCACGAGGCCAGTTCACATGCAGAGGTATATATGCAACAACAACAGTACAGTGATCACTACCTAGCAAGAGTAAACATGCAGGTATATATATATAGATCACAGTACAACCAGAGTCTACAGCAAGTGAGGAAACGTAGGCACCAGGCCTAGAGCAGTGCAGAAGCGCTAATGATCACCAGCCGGAAGGGCCTTGGTGAACACATCAGCCGTGTTCGCCCGGGTGGGCACGTGGGCGACACGAAGCTGACCACGCTGCTGCAACTCTCGAGCAAGGAAGTAACGCAGAGCAATGTGCTTCGTTCTGTGCTCCAGTCTGTGGTCCAGACACAAGGCAATGGCAGCCTTGTCGTCGACGTACAGAACTGGAGGAGAACGAGGCCTCTCTCCCAAGTCGGTCAGCAGGTAGGTGAGCCAGCGTAGCTCCTGTGCAGCCATCGCTGTGGCGTACATCTCAGCCTCACAACTGGAGCTGAGAACAGAAGACGAGCGTGTAGACCGCCAAGAAACAGAGCCAGAGCCAAGGCTGAACGTGTAACCCTGTGACGACCGCTGCGTAGCCAGGTCGTCAGCCCAAGAAGCGTCTGAGTGCCCAGTGAGAACAACTGAGCTCCGCCCTCCAAGCACGAGCCCCATGCCCGATGTACTGCACAAGTAGCGCATTACCCTCTTCGCAGCATCCATGTGCACCTTTCGGTGCCTACCAGGAGCCACGTAACATGCCAGAAGGCCAAGAGGGTACGCGAGGTCAGGACGAGTGCAGGTCATCAGGTACAAGAGGCACCCCACTAGCTCTGGGTACGGACCACTCGGCTCTACGGACTCGTCCGAAGGTGGAGCTGAGAGCGAGTGACCGGTAGCCAGAGGAGTGGACTGTGGCGAGGACCAAGTGAAGCCGAAGCGCTGAAGGACCTGCTGCACCATGTGTGACTGAGTTAGTGTGATGGTGCGCCGTGATCTGTCCCGGGTGATCTGCAGGCCAAGATAGCTGCGCAGCTCACCCAGATCTGTGCACGTGTGTCTCTTCTGCAGCTCCGACTTCACAAGGGCGAGAGCCTCACTGTCAGCAGTGGCAAAGACCAAGTCGTCGACGTACACGAGGATGTAGAACGGCGGCAACGAAGTGTCGGTGCGCAGAAACAGCGACGGGTCAGGTGGAAGGTGGAAACCCAAGAGCCGCAAGTGTCGTCCTCAGTGTGTCGTGCCACTCACGAGGCGCCTTACGGAGACCGTAGACTGGCCAGCGGAGGCTCCACAGGGTACCAGGAGGGAACGACCCAGTGAAGCCAGGTGGGCGGCGCAGCCAGATCTCCTCGTGCAGACTGCCCTGTAAGAACGCTGTGCTGAAGTCCAGAGAGTGAAGCTCGTAGTCACGCTGAGCGGCAACGTGCAGCAGTACCCGAAGAGTGGTCATCTTCGGGGTGGGGGAGAAGGTCTGGAAGAAGTCAACTCCCTGTCGCTGACCGAAGCCTCGTGCAACGTAACGAGCCTTGAAGACAGGCGGAGAACCCGGCGGCCGTTTCACCCTGAAAATCCACATGCCATCGACTACGTTCGCCCCAGGAGGGGGAACTGCGTCGACGTAAGTGCCTGTGGACTTCCAGGATGCCATCTCTGCGTCCATGGCTGTCTGCCACTGAGAGGAGTACTCACCCGCGATCGCCTCAGCGTAAGAGCGCGGGGTCGGGATGTCTGGAGCATCCGGGTCTCCCTGAGGGGCAAGCAGCATGGCCACGAGATGAGGCGCAGTGGCTGCAAGACACTCAAAGTCCTCTTGCCTGTCCTCAAGGACGTCCGTGCCAAGAGCACACTCACCCCCGACGGACGGAGGACAGACAGACTCTGACTCAGGAACAAGACTAGCAGCGAAGTCTAGACGACAGGCAGCAACAAAGTCAACAAGCTCAGAGACTAAGGCAGACGCAGCAGCAGACTCAAACGACGGGTCAATGACAACAGTGGCTAGCAGACGCGTGACAGTGGGGTGAGCAGCACGAACCAGGTCAGACTCAGGGTCCGGAACGTCAGGCAGAGAAGACGCAGAAGGAGACGGCAGGGGAACACGCTGTGGAACAGAGGAAGGACGAAGTGCCATAGCGTGCGTGCCAGGGACAGGAGGCGGACGCTCACGAGGAACACGACTACCAGGGCGACGCGCGCGAACAGGCGAGGCAGGACGAGACGCAGGCTCACGACGCTCTGTAAGCGAGTCTGTCTGCTCAGTGTAAGGAGAAAGAGCAGGCAACGGAGAGCCTGGTTGTAACGGGAGACCAGTAGAAGACGGGAGGCTAAGAACCTGGCGAAGCGCGGAGTCAGGCGGTGGCAGAGACGACGGTGACGGTGGAGCGAAGAACAGTCGCGGCTGTGCAGTACCACCAGCACTAGTACCACCAGCTCCAGCGCCTCCAGCAGCTCCAGAACCTCCAGCTCCAGCGCCTCTAGCTCCAGCGCCTCCAGCTCCAGTACCTCCAGCTCCAGCGCCTCCAGCGCCAGCGCCTCCAGCTCCAAAGCCCGCAGCACCACAAGCTCCGGCAGCTCCAGCACCTCCAGGACGAGCACCAGCAGCTCCAGCGCCTCCAGCTGCTCCAGAACCTCCAGCTCCAGGGCCTCCAGCAGTAGCACCTCCGGCTCCAGTGACTCCAGCAGCAGCACCTCCAACTCCAGCGCCTCCAGCAGCTCCAGAACCTCCAGCTCCAGCGCCTCCAGCAGCAGCACCTCCAGCTCCAGTGACTCCAGCAGCAGCACCTCCAGCTCCAGCTCCTCCAGGAGCTCCAGAACCTCCAGCTCCAGCACCACTAGTAGCAGCACCCCCAGAACCGGCACCTCCAGCTCTGGGGTCTCCAACGCCAGGGTCGACAGCACCAGCTCCAGGGCCTCCAGCCCCAGTACCTCCAGCAGCAGCACCCCCAGAGCCGACACCTCCAACTCCAGGAGCAGTACTAGTTCCGGCAGCTCCAGTACCTCCAGTACGAGCACCTCCAGGACCAGAGACACCAGCACTCCCAGCGCCTCTACGACAAGCAGCTCCAGCAGCACGACTCCTCAGGCGGGTACGCGATGCAAGCCACTCTCGTGTCTGCTGTGGTGAGACAGGCCCGCGTCGTGAAACGAGACCCAGAGGAACGCCAGGAGACTCAGCACCCCCCGACCCGGCACCCTCCGGCTCAGCACCCCCAGGCTCCGCACTCGTAGCCTCAGCACCCCAGACTCCGCAGCCGCAGGCTCAGCACCCCCAAGAGTAGTACCAGTCCCGGCAGCTCCAGTACCTCCAGTACGAGCACGTCCAGGACCAGAGACACCAGCACTCCCAGCGCCTCCACGACAAGCAGCTCCAGCAGCACGACTCCTCAGGAGGGTACGCGACGCAAGCCACTCTCGTGCCTGCTGTGGTGAGACAGGCCCGCATCGTTAAACGAGACCCAGAGGAACGCCAACAGACTCAGCACCCCCAGGCTCCGCACCCACCGGCACCTCACGGACGGGCTCAGCACCCCCAGACTCCGCAGCCGCAGGCTCAGCACCCCCAGGCTCCGCACTCCCCAGCACCTCACGCGCAGGCTCAGCACCCCCAGAAGCAGCACCCCCAGCAGCACCTCCCGCAGCAGCACCTGAGTCGCTAGTGACCTCTACAGGCTCAGCCAAGGGGGGCGGGTCTACCTGAGACACACCTGAAGGAGCAAAACCCTGAGGGGGGAGGGGGTCTACCGGAGGGGGACCTGGAGCGAGGAAAAGCGGCGGGGGAAGGAGAGGGGCAGTGCGGTAGGGGAAGATACGGTAGAAAGGAACCGACTCGTCAAAGGTGACGTCATGAGAGGGGAAGACACGGCGCGAGGTGGGGTGGTAAAACTGCCAGCCAGGCGCGTCAGGGACAAATCCAAGGAAGACACAGGGAATGGTGCGGGAGGAGAGCTTGTCCGCGGACGTATCGCGGACAAGGGCACGAGCACCCCAGACCCGGAAACGTGACGCATCGCCAACCTCCCCCGTCCAACGCAGTGTGGGCGAGGTCTCCGGCAAGGAGAAACGGGGCCAGAGGTTGAGCTGCTGCGCGGCGTACCGGACCGCAAACGACCACAGAAAATGGGGAGCCGCCGCATGGATCAAGGAGGTACGAGCGACCTCCATGACTAAGCCAATGCGGCGCTCAGCAACCCCATTTTTCTGCGGTGAGCCCGGAAGCGTGAACGACTGCTCGATGCCCTCCCCCTAACAGAAGGCCCGCAAGAGGTCGGAGGTGAACTCACCACCTCTGTCAGAGTGCAGACGCAGGACAGGAAGGTCCTGGCGGAACCTGCGGCGAATCCGGAGACGAACTGCTCGGATCCAAGGGATCAGGACAGCAGGGACCTCACCCTTGGTGCGCAAGGGGAAGACCGTGGTGTACCACGAGTAGTCGTCGACAACCAGCAGAAAGTACCGCTCACCGCCCTGTCCACGAACGCGGGCTGGGCCCCACACGTCCAGGTAGAGGGTCTGCAGAGGAGCCTCTGTCGGGGGAAACGAGGAGGAGTGAGGAGCGGCGCGCTGCCGCCCCTCGACACAAGGAAGGCAGGGCGGCGCAGGCGAGGCAGGGAGAGGAGGGAGAGACCTGGGAAGACCAGATACAAGGAGGCGACGGTGCATGCCACGTAGACGTGGCAGGGAGGGGTGGCCCGGGCGGTGGTGCCAGAGAAGAGTCTGGTGCGATAGGGAGCGACACTCACAAGGGGAGGCTACCTGACCTGACACAGAAACCTGACCAGTAGCAGCTACCTGAGGAGGCGCAGTCGTCAGTGTGTAAAGACTCGACCCTGGCCGACGGGTAAACGTGGCCAGGTGGCGGCTGGTCCGGGAGCACGTACAGATCGCCACACGCTGTCCTCCAGGGGTAAAGGTGTCAACCCACTGGTCCTGGAGAACTGCGTTGCTCACCAAGTTCGTAGAGAACGAGGGGAGGTGGAAGCCTGTCAGTGAGCCAGACGGAACCGCCGGGCACGGAAGCACAGTGTTGGACCGTGCAAGAGCTGGGCACCCTGAGGGGTCAGCCAGAGAGACTGCAACAGGTGCAGTGAGTGGTGTGAGTGCAGTACTGTCACGAAAGAAACAGCGGAAAGCACCTGAGTCAAGCGTGAAGGTGTGCAAGGCCTCAGCAGGCGCAGTACCTGAGGAAGCAGACTCGCTAGCACCTAAGGCAGCAGCCTCACTAGCACCTAGAGCAGCAACCTCTATACCGGGGTCGTAGTGCACGCACATGTGACAGTCACGCTCAGCACCACCACGCAAAGCAGACATGGCAGTAAGGATGGCGTCATAGTCTAAAGCAAAGACAGCAACGCCCGACCTAAGCAGCTCAAGCCAGGGGGGGATCTCAGCCTCGTCGCCCAAACTCTGTGCGCCAGGCGTCAGTCAAATAGGCGAAGCAGCGGAACTGTGCGTGACCAGGTGTCCCACAGGTCTCACCAGCTCAACGACCTGTGCGAATGACGTACGGGCAGCGACCCGGGCTCGGAGACGGCCCACGCTGGTAAAGCCACTCACGAAGCTGCTGGGGCGTAAGGGTCGGACGCTGCCGTAGCTGCATCTGGCCACCGCCAGACACTCCGCACCAAACAGCGCCACAGTGACTGCTACTACGGCCGCCACCACTCCCACTGCTGCCACCACCGCCGTCACCACTCCCACTGGTACGACAAAGGGAAGTCATGGCGGGCAAGCTAGGAGGAGCGCGACCTCTAGGGCAGTACGGAGTGAAGGCAGTAGCACGAGTAGCAGCAGCAGCAGTAAGAGCAGCAGGGCGGCGTGCGGCCAGAGCAGGGTGGCGTGCGGCCAGAGCAGGGCGGCGCGCGGCCACAGCAGGGCAGTAGCAGGCAGTAGCAGGTAGTAGCTCCTAGGGCAAGAGCACCTAGGGCCTTTTTTTTGTTTTTTGATTTTAATTTATTTATTATTATTATTTTTTATTTTTTATTTAGGGTTTAGCAGGGCGCTGGCGCAGGGCAAGGCGCTGGCGCAGGGCAGGGCGCGGGCGCAGGGCAGGGCGCTGGCGCAGGGCAGGGTGCCAGCGCACGCAGGGCAGGGCGCTGGCGCAGGCTGCAGCAGTGCGTGACGCGAGGGGCAGCAGAGCGCGACGCGACGGGCTGCCTTAGGGCGCGACGCGGCGGGCTGCCTTAGGGCGCGCCTCTCACACCGGTGGTGATCCTGGCGGCCGCTTCACCTTGAAGAGCCACATGCCATCGACTACGTTCACCTGGGGAGGGGGAACTGCGTCGACATACGTGCCTGTGGATCTCCAAGACGCCAACTCTGAATCCATGGCCATCTTCTACTGAGAGGCCCACGGCCCTGACGCGGCCTCACGGTACGTGCGAGGAGTCGGTATGTCAAGGGCGTCGGGGTCTCCCTCAGGGGAAAGCAGCATGGCACAGAGAGAGGGAGAAGCGGCTGCCAGGTACTCCATCTCAGAGTGCCTGTCCTCTAGGACGTCACAGCCAAGGGCAAACTCACCCCCGACGAACAGAGGATGGGTAGGCGGAGCGGGCACCACACGAGTGCTGTAGTCAAGGCGGCTGGCGGTGGCAAACTCAGCGACAGCGGCCGTGAGAGCCGAGACAGACGACGGAGAGAAACGAGGGTCGGTGACACTAGTGGCTAGAACGCGGGAGACAACAGGGCGAACAGCATGGAAGTAGTCGGAGATAGGAGTAGGGGAGACAGGAAGACAAGACGGAGGAGGAGACGGGAGAACGAACACCGGAGGAGGAGAACGACGAAGAGAAGTACAAAGGAGGGCAGTGTGGAGGTCGGTAACGGGTGACGAGGGACGAGCACTCGGAGGACAAGGACGGGAACGGTAGTGACGGACAACAGAAGGAGGAGACTGCAGTGGAGGGGAAGACCAGACCGCCGGACGGTCGTCAGGAGGAGGAAACGTAGGACCAAACGCAGGGGAAGACTGAGAGCGGTCAGGAGGAGAGGAGGGAAGACCAAGGGCCCGGAGGCCACTCACGGGCGGGAACAACTGCCGCTCAAGAGGGAGCTGCTGCGGCTGCGGTGGCGGCGGTGGCTGCTGCTGCTGCTGCTGCTGCTGCCGCCACTGCTGCTGCTCCAGCAGGTCCAACTGCCGCAACTCCTGCCGCTCCCGCTCCAACCGCTCCTGCTCCTCGCGCGCACGTCGGCAGGCCGCCTGGTAACGCGTGTCGTGGCGGTGGGGAGGCGGAGTGCTCTCCGCAGACGCATTGCCCCCAGCTCCAGTCTCCTCATAACTAGCACCCCCAGTACCTGTGCCCTCAGAGGGGGTACCACCAGGGTCAGGGTCCCCAGCTCCAGCGCCCCCTGTCCTAGCACCCCCAGTGCCAGGACCTCCAACTCCAGCACCCCCAGAACTAGCACCTCCCGTGCCAGCACCTCCAGCTCCAGCACCCCCAGAACTAGCACCTCCAGTGCCAGCACCTCCAGCTCCAGCACCCCCAGAACTAGCACCTCCAGTGCCAGGACCTCCACCTCCAGCACCCCTCGAACGAGCACCCCCAGACCGAGTACCGCCAGTGGCTGCACCTCCAACTCCAACACCAACCGAGTCCACACGAACCTGTCGCGGAAGTACCGAAGGCTGCTGATGGGACTGTGAGGAGGACTGCGGGGATGGAGATGCTACCCGACACGCGACCGAGGGTAGAGGGGTAGCGTGAGACACACCTGAGGGGGCAGGACCAGGGAGGGGGGTGGGGGTACCGGAGGAGCGGGAGCAGAGGGAAGAGAGGGTGCGAGGAAAAGGGGGGGAGGGGGAACCGGGAGACCTCGAGAGGGGTACCGGGAGTAGTAGGACACTGACTCGTTGAACCCGACGTCACGGGAGTCTAGGAACTGGTGGAGGGGCGGGTGGTAAAAGGACCAGTCGGCCGAGGCTAACGGGAAACCAAGGAAGACACATGGGACGGCGCGAGCCGAGAGCTTATCCGCAGAGGTGTCGCGGACAAGTGCAAGGCAGCCCCAGACACGAAAGGCTGACCCAACACCAGGGGACCCGGTCCAAAGACTGATCGGTGAAGCCTCTGGCCGCGAGACGCGCGGCTGGAGGTTCAGCTGGTGAGCAGCGTAGCGAACCGCATAGGGCCACAGAAAATGGGGCGCACGGGCATGAATCATGGACGTGCGGGCGATGTCCATGACTAAGCCAATGTGGCGCTCAGCAACCCCATTCTGCTGTGGGGACTCCGGCAGCGTCCAGGACTGCACGATGCCCTGCTCGCCGCAGAATCCGGCAAGAATGCCTGAGCGAAACCCACCCCCACTGTCAGATTGGAGACAGGAGACACGACGGCCACGAGTGCTCTCAGTGGCTAGAAGCCACCGGATCAGCGTAGAAGTCACCTCGGACTTCTTCGCGAGAGGAAACACCGTGGTGTACCTCGAGAAGTCGTCGACGACCACCAGAAAGTAGCGCTCCCTCTCAGGTCCCTGCGTAGGTGCAGGGCCCCAGACATCCAAGTGGAGTGTCTGGAAGGGAGCAGTGGCCGGACAAAGGGAGGAGGAGTGCGGAGTGGCACGAAGACGGCCGGCGACGCAAGGAGTGCACAGCAGTGCAGGCGAGGGAGGGAGTGCGGAGAGTCACTCTACAATGATAGTGAGCTAGACTACGGGGGTAGGCACGAACTACTAGGAGTGATCGTAGCTTTGCTTAGTTCCTTAGTGCTTGCACATTCACGAGAGAAATTGGCAAGAGTTTCCACTAGGCAAAGTTGGAATTACAGAATGATTGAACAAGCAATGACAGGATGACTACATCAGGCACCTAGCAATCCTGCAGGTAGCCTGGTCGACCGCCAGCACAGCATGGTCGACCGCCTGCCAGCGTTGCGTAGAGGAGCCGCGTCAGCACTGCAGAAAGGCGACCTGCCAATACTGTAGGTCGACGGTGTGCCAACGCTGCAGCGGAGGGGCTGTCCAGCATTGCCCCGTAGAAGACAGCAGTGCGCACGCTCGCAGGTGTGCGCAGACGATTGGCCTGACTTGCACCGTTGTGCATCCGTCGGCTGTTGTCTGCGCCTGACGAGCCACACCGACTTCGGGATACCAGCCCGCAGTCGCCTGCGCCATCGCGACCTCGACGACGTTCGTGTGCCTCTGCAGAACTCGTCGAGCAGGTTACCCGGTCGACCTGGTCGACCACCAAGAGCTCCGGTCGACCACCAGTGCCTCTGGTCGACCACTGGATCCCTCTGGTCGACCACCAGGTCCCTCTGGTCGACCACAGCTCCCGTCGAGCTACCCCTTTGTCGACGGACCCCTTCCGCCGACCAGAACTGTCAGCTGTTGTCGCCGAGCTCCCCTCGTTGACCGCTGCTCACTTCTCAGGTCGACGGACTACTCCGTCGACCTCCCGGTCGAAGTGTAGGTCGACGAACTGCTCCGTCGACCCCCGGTCGAACTGCAGGTCGACGGACTGCTCCGTCGACCTCCCGGTCGAATTGCCCCTCCTGGTCGATGGCCCACCTGTCGCCCAGACCAGTCAGTTGCAGCTGTCGAGCTCCCTGGTCGAGAGTAACACCACAGTGGTCCCCTGCAGCTCGACCAAACCTGTCGAGCAGCTCTCCCACTGTGAACGGTCGGCTGCTACTCCCGTACATCCGACCAAGTCGTCGGCGTTGCCCAAGCGAGGGCGGGGCCAACACTCCATTCCCGTTAACAGGGAGCGACGGGAAGACGCGAGGGAGACCTGAGATAGGACGGTCACTAGCCATAGTGCGGAGGCGGGGGATCGACGGGTGGCCAAGACGGTGGTGCCACAAGACGGTCCGGTGGGTGAAAGACCGACAGGAGCAAGACGCAGCAACTAGACCGGACACAGCAACCTGACCGGACACAGCAACCGGTGGGGACGCAGTAACCCGACCGGACTCTGCTACCGGGGGGGACGAAGCAACCTGACCAGACGCAGCTACCTGCGGGGGCGGAGTGTGCAGGACGAAGAGACCTGCATGGGGCTCTCTGGTGAACGTGGGAAGAAGTGCCTCGGTGGAAGAGTCCGTACAGATCGCAGTCCTCCCGTGCGCAGGAAAAGTGACTGTGATCCCTTGGTCCTGAAGGTATCCAAGACCCACCAAGTTCCGAGAGAACGAGGGGATGTAGAGACCAGTGAGGAAACCAGAGGGGACAGCTGGGCACGGGAGAGTGGTCGAGCTGCGAGCAACTGCTGGTCCTATAGTAGGATCAGCCAGAGCAACTGGGACTGGAGCCGAAAGAGGTGTGACAGTGGTGTGGTCGCAGAAGAAGCACTGAGACGCACCGGAGTCCAGCGTGAAGGAGAGCGACGCAACAGCAGTCGTCACGGCTGGGCTAGTGACTACACAAGCACCTACACTAAAAGCACAAGTACCGACACTAGCAACAGGCAAAGGTCCTAAGCTAGGTACACGTAAGCCAAGAGATCCGTACGTGGCAGAATAAACAGCATCCATAGACATATCAAACATAGGGTAACCACTACGAAACGAACCGGGCCAGATCGGGGGAGCCGACTCAGGCCCAAAACGCTCACGGTAGAGGTCGTCGAGGCGACTGTAGCAGCGCTATGCAGAGTGGTCAGGATGCCAGCAGGTAGTGCCAGCACCAGGGCCGGTCAGGATCCGGTACTGGCAGGAGCCAACGTCGCGGCCACCACGACGAGCCCCCAAGCTGGCTGGGCCGCTGCTACAGCCAACGCTACCCGAACCACCAGGCCCTCACAGGTGCTGAGGGCGCCACAGCTGCTGAGGGTGGAGCTGCTGCTGAAGGCGCCACTGCTGCTGCGGGTGCCACTGCTGCTGTGGGCGCCATTTCTGAAACTGCCGCTGCTGCTGTCCCTGCTGCTGGAGAACCCTAGTGAACGCCATGATAAAGGCTAGGAGCGACAGGAGCTAGGGACGGCTGCAGTGAAACAAAGAGAACAACTATGAGTGCCAGGTGAAACTAGGCGAGGAACGGCTGGAGCACGGAGCAATGTGAGCTAGGAGCGAGGAGCGAGAACGACTGGAGCTAGAACGGCTGGAGCTGAAACGGCTGGAGCTAGAACGGCTGGAGCGAGAACGGCTGGAGCTAAGCACGGCTGGAGCTAGGAGTGGCTGGAGCTGAAACGGCTGGAGCTACAGACTGTAAGTGCGGCTGTCGGCTGCCGCTAGTAGAGCCACTGGCAGTGGAAAGTACGTGCGACAGTAGGGGCTGCAGTACTGACGGCTGCGGTATGTAGGGAACTGTGCAGGTCGTCCGGCAAGCAGGAACACGGGCGAAAGTTGCAGCCCCCCACCCTGAACCGGATTTAATTAATTAATTTATCTTCTGGCGCTAAAGCGCTGCGGGGCGCGCTGCCTGCAGGGTGTGCTGCCTGCGGGGCGCGCTTCGCGCAGGGCGCGCTGCCTGCGGGGCGCGCTACCCGCGGGGCGTGCTACCTGCGCCGTGCGCTGCCTGCGGGGCGCGCTACCCGCGGGGCGCGCTACCCGCGGGGCGCGCTACCTCCGGGGCACGATACATGCGGGGGCGCGCAGCCTAGGGGCAGGGCGACGCGCGGGCTAGGGGCAGGGCGCACGGGAGCGCACGGGCTAGGGGCAGTGCGCACGGACGACGTGACGGGCTGGGGCAGGGTGCATGGGCGACATGACAGGGTGGGGCAGGGCGCACGGGCTACGCGACGGGCTAGGGCAGGGCGCACTGGCGACGCGATGGGCTGGGGCTGGGGCCACGGGCGACGCGACGGGCTGGGGCGGAGGCGCGATACGGAGGGCGTGGAGGGCGCGTAGGGGAGGGCTAGGCGCGGAGGCGCGGATGGCGCGTTACGGAGGGCGCGGAGGTGTGGATGGCGCGTTACGGAGGGCGCGGCGGGCGCGTTACGGGAGGCTAGGGCGTGGAGGGCGCTAGGGCACGGAGGGCGCTAGGGCGCGGAGGGCGCTAGGGCACGTGACGGAGGGCGCGTAAGGCGCGGAGACACTCTAGAGCGCGGAGGGCGCGAGGGCGCAGATGGCGCTAGGGCGCGTGACGGAGGGCGCGTAAGGCGCGGAGGCACTCTAGGGCGCGAGGTAGGCTAGGCTAGGCAAGGATGCTAAACCTACTCGTGATACCATCTCAGAAAGTGAATGCAACAGAATGGTTGTGGTTAGCAAAGCAAGGGGTACAAATAGGAATCCCTAAAACTGTTGTACTCACTAAAGAGCACCTCACTGTTGCCTACAACAAACAACAACATTTGACAAAGCAGAGCAAGCAGCAAGAAATAATGCTACAGCAAACTAGCACTAGCGTCAACAAGGCCTAACTGCAGATAGAACCAGTGGTGGTCACTAGGTGCTAGGGCCTTGGTGAAGATGTCTGCAGTGTTGGCCTCTGAGGCCACGAAGTCCAAGCGTGCCTGGCAGAGTCGATGCAACTCTCGAAGGAGAAAGTACCTCACGTCAATGTGCTTCACTCTGTTCTCCAGTCAAGGCTCTCGACACAGGAGGATCATGGCCCTGTTATCAGCAAACAAGGTCGGTGCAGAGCGAGGCCGCTCACCAAGGTCGGCGAGCAAGAATGTCAACCAGCAAAGCTCCTGCGTAGCCATAGTACCAGCGTAGATCTCTGCCTCTGCACTGGACGAAGCCACAGACGACGACCGAGTAGACCTCCACGACACAGCTCCAGCTCCCAAGCTGAAGCAATACCCCTGAGTGGACCTCTGTGTCTCCACGTCGTCGACGTAGGAAGAGTCATAGTGACCGGTCAGAAGAACTGGTTGTCTCCCTCCAAGCACAAGCCCAATGCCTGATGTAGTCGACAGGTACTTCGCCACCTTCACAGAAGCTGTCTAGTGAACATGTTGGTGTCTCCCTGTCGCAACAAAGTGAGAGAGGACGCTGAGAGGAGAGGCGAAGTCCGGACGAGTCTAAGTCATCAGGTACATGAGGCAGCCCACAAGCTCTGCGTAGGGACCACTAGACTCAAAGGGCTCGTCGGGAAAAGGGCCGATGCGTCTGTGGTCAACAACAAGAGGAGTAGGCTGTGTGGTGGAGTGCTGAAGCCCGAACCGCTGAAGGACCTGTTGCACCATGTGTGACTGTGAGAGTGTACTGGTGCGAGCGGCTCTATCCCTGGTGATCTGCAAGCCAAGGTAGCGGCGCAGCTTACCAAGGTCAGTGCACGTGTGTCTCTTCTGTGGTTCGGACTTCACCTCAGCCAGAGCGGCCCTGTCTGCTGTAGCAAAGACCAAGTCGTTGACGTAGACGAGGACGAAGAAAGGTGTGGGCCCAGAACGAACGAACAGCGATGGGTCGGCGGACGAAGGACGAACCCGAGGGCAGCAAGAGTGGTGCGCAGCGTATCGTGCCACTCATGGGGCGCCTGGCGGAAACCGTAGACTGGTCGTCTCAGGCTCCACTGGGTCCCAGGCGGGAAAGTGCCAGTGAAGCTGGGAGGACGACGCAACCAGATCTCCTCGTGCAGGCTGCCCTGGAGAAACGCAGTGAAGAATTCGAGGGAGTGCAGCTCGTAGTCTCGCTGTGCTGCAACGTGAAGTAACACCCGAAGAGTAGTCATCGTCGGGGTCGGGGCGAAGGTCTGGAAGAAGTCAACTCCCTCACGCTGACTGAAACCTCTAGCCACGTAGCACGCCTTGAAGACAGGCCATGATCCAGGCGGTCGTTTCACCTTGAAGATCCACATGGCGTCGACTACGTTCGTTCAGGGAGGGGGAACTGCGTCGCCGTAGGTGCCTGTGGATCTCCAAGACGCCATCTCTGAGTCCATGGCCGCTTTCCACTGAGAGGCCCACTGCCCTGACACTGCCTCACGGTACGTGCGAGGAGTCGGGATGTCAAGGGCGTCGGGGTCTCCCTCGGGGAAAAGCAGCATGGCACAGAGTGAGGGAGAAGCAGCTGTGGCACCCACCAAGTTCCGAGAAAACGAGGGGATGTAGAGACCAGTGAGCAAACCAGAAGGGACAACTGGGCACGGGAGAGTGGTCGAGTTGCGAGCGACTGCTGGTCCTGAAGTAGGATCAGCCAGGGCAATCGGGACTGGAGCCGAAAGAGGTGTGATAGGGGTGTGGTCGCGAAAGAAGCACTGGGACGCGCCTGAGTCGAGCGTGAAGGAGAGCGACGCGACAGCAGTCGTCACGGCTTGACTAGTGACTACACAAGCACCTACACTAAAAGCACAAGTACCTACACTAGCAACAGGCAAAGGTCCTAAGCTAGGTACACGCAAGCCAAGAGATCCATACGTGACAGAATAAACAACATCCATAGACATATCAGACACAGGGTAACCACTATGAGACAGACCGGGCCAGATCGGTGGCCTCGACTCAGGCCCAAAACGCTCACGGTATAGGTCGTCGAGGCGACTGTAGCAACGCTGTGCAGAGTGGTCAGGACGCCAGCAGGTAGTGCCAGCACCAGGGCCAGTCAAGATCAGGTACTGGCAGGGGCCGACGTCGCGACCACCGCGACGAGCCCCCCAGCTGGCAGGGCCGCTGCTGTAGCCAATACTACCCGAACCACCAGGCCCCCACGACTGCTGAGGGCGCCACTGCTGCTGAGGGCGCCGCTGGTGCTGAGGGCGCCATTGCTGCTGAGGTTCCCACTGCTGAAATTGCCGCTGCTGCTGTCCCTGCTGCTGGAGAACTCTAGTGGACGCCATGGAAAAGGCCAGCGGGGAGCAGGAGCAGCAGGCTAAGAGCGACTGAAGCTAGGAGCGAGGAGTGAGAACAGCTAGGAGTGCCAGGTGAAACTAGTGAGTACAGCCCCTTAGGGTTTGCTATTTGTATCCTGCTGCTTGCTAGTCCAATCATTCCTTCCTCATTTCTGTTCGTGCACACAATCCTAGCTCGTACTTGGCGCCTCCTTTCGTAGTCCTACTGTGGCCTATGCTACTAAGCCTAGGCCGTACTCCTAGTATGTTTGACATGGTATCAGAGGGCGGCGTGTCTCTGCCGCCTTCCTGTGTATGGGCCCACCACCCGCTTCCGCTGCCGTACTGTCCGCCGCGCGCCCCGTGGTGCGCGGCGCCGAAATTAGGGTTTCTGCCCGCCGCGCGCTCGGGGCGCGTGGCGGCTTATCCCTCCGTGGCGCCCGTCGTGGCGCCCGTCGTTTCTACTGCTACCGGGGGCCCGCGCGCGGCCTCCCCTTCCGGGGCTCGCGCGCGGTCCCCTCCCGTCGTCCGTCGTGGCGACCTCGGGGGCCCGCGCGGCCTCCCCTCCCGTCGTCCGTCGTGGCGACCACGGGGGCCCGCGCGGCCTCCCCTCCCGTCGTCCGTCGTGGCGACCACGGGGGCCCGCGCGGCCTCCCCTCCCGTCGTCCGTCGTGGCGACCACGGGGGCCCGCGCGGCCTCCCCTCCCGTCGTCCGTCGTGGCGACCACGGGGGCCCGCGCGGCCTCCCCTCCCGTCGTCCGTCGTGGCGACCACGGGGGCCCGCGCGGCCTCCCCTCCCGTCGTCCGTCGTGGCGACCACGGGGGCCCGCGCGGCCTCCCCTCCCGTCGTCCGTCGTGGCGACCACGGGGGCCCGCGCGGCCTCCCCTCCCGTCGTCCGTCGTGGCGACCACGGGGGCCCGCGCGGCCTCCCCTCCCGTCGTCCGTCGTGGCGACCACGGGGGCCCGCGCGGCCTCCCCTCCCGTCGTCCGTCGTGGCGACCACGGGGGCCCGCGCGGCCTCCCCTCCCGTCGTCCGTCGTGGCGACCACGGGGGCCCGCGCGCGGTCCCCTCTCGTCGCCCGTCGTGGCGACCACGGGGGCCGCGCGGCCTCCCCTTCCCGTCGCCCGTCGTGGCGCTCCGGGGGGGCCCGCGCGGCGCCCTTCCCGTCGCCCGTCGCGGCGGCTCTGGGGGCCCGCGCGGCGCCCTTCCCGTCGCCCGTCGCGGCGGCCCTGGGGGGCCGCGCGGCTCCCTCTCTCGTCGCCCGTCGGGGCGCCCTGGGGGCCGCGCTCTTCCCCCCCCCCCCCCTTCCTCCTACCTTCACCTGCAGCGGCCGCCCCTGGAGCCGCCCCTGGAGCAGCCCGTGCCTGCAGCAGCCGCCCCTGGAGCAGCCCGCACCTGCAGCAGCCGCCCCTGGAGCAGCCCGCACCTGCAGCAGCCGCCCCTGGAGCAGCCCGCACCTGCAGCAGCCGCCCCTGGAGCAGCCCGTGCCTGCAGCAGCCGCCCCAGGATCCGCGCGAGCCGCCCCTGCAGCAGCCCGCGGCCCGTCCCTGCAGCCCGTCCCGTCTCCCCCCCCCCCCCCCGTGCTGCCCATTGCTCCCATTCCGCCGTGCATTCCGCGGTGGTGGGGGTGTGGGGTGGCGAGCATGGGGGTGACCGGTGTGGGTAACCTGAAGCTCCTCCTCCTCCTCCGTCTCCCACTGCTGCAGCTGCCGCTGAGGGGGGTGGGTGTGTGGGAGCCGAGGGTTTAGGGTTTATGGGGGGTGCCGTGGGAGTGGAGCTAGGGTTTCAGCAGGGGGTGTGTGAGAGGGGTGTGGGACAGTTGGAGGAGGTTGATTGGAGGCAGCCGTCTTGTCGTCTGCAGCGCCTGTAGTCCGGAGCCGTCGCGCTCTAGTAGCCCAGCGAGCCTGCTGCGCCAGTCGCCCGTGGGTCCGTTGCTCCTGCCGCTCGTCGTAGCCGCAGAGCCTGTTACTCCTGTAGTCCGGAGCCGTCGTGCTCTCGGTAGCCACTGTGCCAGCTGTTGCTCCTGGTGCCCGTGTGTCTACAGCTTCAGTCGTCGCCTCCCATCTTCTCTCCACTCATAGTCCCCCCTCCTCCTCACTTGCCCTCTGTGACTGCCTCTAGCTTTGCTCATAATTGTGAACTACTGCTATGTCTGCTCATTGTGCTAATTTCACCCCATTTTGGCTATGGGGGTGTGTCAGAATATGTTGTTTGTGTAGCCTGCAGTGGGGTACTCAATAGTGAGTACAGCCCCTTAGGGTTTGCTATTTGTATCCTGCTGCTTGCTAGTCCAATCATTCCTTCCTCATTTCTGTTCGTGCACACAATCCTAGCTCGTACTTGGCGCCTCCGTTCGTAGTCCTACTGTGGCCTAGGCTACTAAGCCTAGGCCGTACTCCTAGTATGTTTGACAGAATTCTACCCGCGCGACCTTGCGCCCACCTACTTTCCCATAATTCAGACTTCCTTGCATGCACCGGATCAAGTATTCACATACTATAGAGCTACATAGAGTGATGCCACTGATCAGAATGTGAACACGTTTTCTCTGTGAGGAAAGGAAAGAGGTTATACAGAGGAATATATGCGATCTTTTCAAAGACGCAGCTGGTCAACCGAAGCAGCTAATCTGGGAGGAAGCTTATGGGAGAAAGATCGACTGGAAAAGGGTCACTACCAAAAGACACTTATTAGTCAAACCGGGTAGATCAAGAGAAATATTTCCAAGGGTCTAGCATTCGAATCTATAGGTAGGGAGTCGTATGCATTTTCGTGGTCCACGGACATGCTGCCCGCAGTATGGTGGAGCTGAAAACCTAGCACACTGTTGTCAGAAATGAAAGAGAAGAATGACTAGAAAGAGGGCAGTACAAGGTTTGTATAGGCAAAACCTAATTTGGGCTGTACCCCATAAGGAGTGCCCCACTACAGCCTAGAGCATATATGAGTAGTTCTGACACACCCCCATAGGCAAAGTGGGGGACGAGCAAGTGAACGAGACAAGGTCAAGCTCAGGGTGGATCACAACGTCACCACGCATTCTAAGCACAAGCAAATGGCCACACGGCCAGTTCACATACAGAGTTATATAAAGCAGAACAAGATTTACAGTAATCAAAACCTAGCAAGTGAGGCCAAGTAGGCACAAGGCCTAGAACAGTACAGAAACGCTGATGATCACAAAGCTGAAGTGCCTTGGTGAAGATATCAGCAGTGTTGGCCTGAGAGGCCGCGTAAACAAGACGAAGCTGACCACGCTGCTGCAACTCTTTAGCAAGGAAGTAACGCAGAGCGATGTGCTTCGTTCTGTGCTCCAGTCTGTGCTCCTGACACAAGGCAATCATGGCCTTGTTGTCGACGTACAGAACTCGAGGAGAACGAGGCGCCTCTCCCAAGTCGGTCAGCAGGTAGGTGAGCCAGCGTAACTCTTGTGCAGCCATGGCCCCTGCGTGGATCTCAGCCTCACAGCTGGAGCTGAGAACAGAAGACGAGCGGGTAGACCGCCACGAAACAGAACCGGAGCCAAGGCTGAAGGTGTAACCCTGTGACGGCCGATGCGTAGCCAAGTCGTCAACCCAAGAAGCGTCTGCGTGACCAGTGAGGAAAACTCGAGCCCGTCCTCCAAGCACGAGTCCCATGCCCGACGTACTGCACAAGTAGCGCATCACCCTCTTAGCGGCCTTCCAGTGCTCTGGTCGGTGTCTCCCGGGCGCAACGTAGCGAGCCAGGATGCTAAGAGGGTAAGCGAGGTCAGGTCGAGTGCAGGTCATCAGGTACATGAGGCAGCCCACAAGCTCTGGATACGGGCCACTCGGCTCTACGGACTCATCCGAAGGCAGAGTTGAGAGCGAGTGACCGGTAGGCAGAGGAGTGGACTGTGGCGAGGAGTACTCGAAGCGGAAGCGCTGAAGGACCTGCTGCACCATGTGTGACTGAGTCAAGGTAATGGTTCGCTGTGCTCTGTCCCGGGTGATCTGCAAGTCAAGATAGCTGCGCAGTTCACCCAGGTCTGTGCACGTGTGTCTATTCTGCAGCTCCGACTTCACGTGGGCCAGTCCAGCAGTGTCAGCAGTGGCAAAGACCAAGTCGTCGACGTACACGAGGATGTAGAACGGCGGCAGGCAAGTGTCGGTGCGTAGAAACAGCGACGGGTCAGCAGTAGAAGGAGCAAACCCAAGAGCCGCAAGAGTCGTCCTCAGTGTGTCGTGCCACTCACGAGGTGCCTGGCGGAGACCGTAGACTGGCCGCCGGAGGCTCCACTGGGTACCTGCAGGAAACGACCCAGTGAAGCCAGGTGGGCGGCGCAGCCAGATCTCCTCGTGCAGGCTGCCCTGTAGGAAAGCAGTGCTGAAGTCAAGAGAGTGGAGCTCGTAGTCACGCTGAGCGGCGACGTGCAGCAGAACCCGAAGAGTGGTCATCTTCGGGGTCGGGGAGAAGGTCTGGAAGAAGTCAACTCCCTCTCGCTGACTGAAGCCTCGTGCAACGTAACGCGCCTTGAAGACAGGCGGAGAACCCGGCGGCCGCTTCACCCTGAAAATCCACATGCCACTGACGATGTTCGCCCCAGGTGGGGGAACCTCGTCAACGTAGGTGCCTGTGGACTTCCAGGAAGCCATCTCTGCGTCCATGGCTGTCTGCCACTGAGAGGAGTAGGGACCCTCTATCGCCTCTGCGTAAGAGCGCAGGGTCGGGATGTCTGGTGCATCTGGGTCTCCCTCGGGGGCAATCAGCATGGACACGAGATGAGGTAAAGCAGCAGCAAAGCACTCAAACTCCTCCTGCCTCTCCTCAAGGACGTCCGTGCCAAGAGCACACTCACCCCCGACGGACGGAGGACAGACAGACTCAGACTCAGCAACAAGGCTAGCGGCGTAGTCTAGACGACAGGCGGTAGCAAAGTCAACAAGCTCAGCAACTAGGGCAGACGTAGCAGTGGACTCAAACGACGGGTCAGTGACAACAGTGGCCAGGAGACGCGTGACAATAGGACTAGCAGCACGAAGGGATTCAGACTCCGGGTCAGGACCGTCAGCAAGAGAGGACGCAGGAGGAGACGGCAGAGGGACACGCAGTGGAGCAGTGGAAGGACGAAGCGCCATCCGGTGCGTGCCTGGGACAGCAGGAGGACGCATACGCGGAACACGACTACCAGTGCGACCAGCGCGAACAGGCGACACAGGACGAGACTCAGGCGACACAGGACGAGACTCAGGCGATGCAGGACGAGACTCAGGCGACACAGGACGAGACTCAGGCGACGCAGGACGAGACTCAGGCTCACGACGCTCCGTAAGACCTCTAGTCGGCCCAGAGTAAGGAGAAGGACCAGGCAGTGGAGAGGCTGGCTATAACTGCGACTGCGTGTGGACAGGCTGTGGACACTGTAACGGAGGAGTAGGACCAGGAGAAGGGGGGAGACCAAGAACCTGCTGGAGGAGGGGAACGAAGTACGGCCGCGGCCGCGTAGCATCTCCTGAACCAGCAGAGACAGCACCAGTACCCTCAGCGCCAGGGTCTCCAGCTCCAACTCCCTCAGCACCACCAGCTCCAGCACCGGCAGCACCTCCAGCAGCAACAGCTCCAACTCCTGTAGCACCACCAGCTCCAGCAGCTCCAGTACCTCCAGTACGAGCACCTCCAGTAGCTCCAGCAGCTCCAGCACCAGTAGTACCTCCAGCAGCGCCAACTCCAGCAGCTCCAGTCCCTCCAGAACGAGCACTCCCGGGACCAGCGGCTCCAGCACCTCCAGTAGCTCCAGCACCAGCAGTACCTCCAGCAGCTCCAGCTCCAGCAGCACGGCTACAGCGCCGAGCGTACCACTCGCGCAGCTGTTGTGGAGAGAGGGACTCCCGCCGTAACAAGACACCCGGAGGACCTCCAGACTCAGCACGCTCAGGCTCAGCACCCCCATGCTCAGCACCCCCAGGCTCAGCACCCCCAGACTCAGCACCTACAGGCTCCACACGCTCAGGCTCAGCACCCCCAGGCTCACCACCCCCAGACTCAGAAACCCTAGGCGCAGTACCCCCAGGCCCCGCACCCGCAGACTCAGCACCCCTAGCAGCACCAGAGTCGATAGCTACCTCGACAGGCTCAACAGGGTCTACCTGGGACACACCTGAGGGGGCAGGACCCTGTGGGGGGAGGGGGTCTACCGGAGGAGCACCTGGTGCGAGAAAGAGCGGCGGGGGGGGGGGGAGAGGGGTAGTGCGGTAGGGAAAGAGACGGTAGTAAGATACCGACTCGTCAAACGTGACGTCCTGAGAGGACAGAACACGACGCGAGGTGGGGTGGTAAAACTGCCAGCCAGGCGCGTCAGGGGGGAAGCCAAGGAAGACGCAGGGAACAGCACGGGAGGACAGCTTGTCCGCGGAAGAATCGCGGACAAAAGCTCGAGATCCCCAGACACGGAACACAGACGCATCGCCAACCTTCCCCGTCCACCGCAGAGTAGGTGTGGTCTCCGACAAGGAGACACGAGGCTGAAGGTTGAGCTGATGCGCAGCGTACTGAACCGCAAACGGCCACAGAAAATGGGGAGCAGCCGCATGGATCATGGACGTACGAGCGACGTCCATGACCATGCCAATGCGGCACTCAGCAATCCCATTTTGCTGTGGGGAGGCCGCGTGAACGTCTGGCGGATGCCCTCCGCACGACAGAAAGCCCTCAGAAGGGCGGAGGAAAACTCACCATCTCTGTCTGAGTGCAGACGCAGAGGAGGAAGGTCCGAGCCGAAACTCTCTCTGAGCTGGAGACGGGCAGCGCGGATCCAGTCGATCAACACCTCAGTGACCTCACCCTTGCGGCGCAAGGGGAAGACTGTGGTGTAACGCGAGTAGTTGTCAACGACCAGCAGGAAGTATCGGCGGCGTGAACGTCTGGCGGATGCCCTCCGCACGACAGAAAGCCCTCAGAAGGGCGGAGGAAAACTCACCATCTCTGTCTGAGTGCAGACGCAGAGGAGGAAGGTCCGAGCCGAAACTCTCTCTGAGCTGGAGACGGGCAGCGCGGATCCAGTCGATCAACACCTCAGTGACCTCACCCTTGCGGCGCAAGGGGAAGACTGTGGTGTAACGCGAGTAGTTGTCAACGACCAGCAGGAAGTATCGCTCGTGACCCTGTCCACGGACGCGGGCTGGGCCCATCACGTCCATGTGGAGAGTCTGAAGGGGAGCCTCTGTCGGATGGAACTCGGAGGAGTGAGGAGCGGCGCGCTGCCGGCCCTCGACGCAGGGAACACAGGTAGGGGCAGGCCCCGGAGGAAGGGGAGGGAGGGACCAGGGGGAGACCAGAGACAAGGGTACGGGAGGCCATACCTCGAAGACGAGGCAGGGAGGGGTGACCAAGGTGGTGGTGCCAAAGGAGAGTCTCGTGTGACAAAGGACGACAGGTGCAGGGGGCAGACGCCGGACTAGACCTGGACGCGGCAGCAAACACCTGACTAGACGCGGCTACCTGACCAGACGGGTGAATGTGGCCAGGTGGCGGCCCGTCCGAGAGCAAGTGCAGTGGGTCACACGCTGACCTCCAGGGGTGAACTGGTCAACCCACGTGTCCTGGAGGTCAGCTCCACTCACCAAGTTCGTAGAGAACGAGGGGAGGTGGAGTCCCGACAGCACGCCCGACGGAGCCGCAGGACACGGTAGAACCGTGGAGGAGTGCGCAAGGACTGGGCCCCCAGAGGGGTCAGCCAGGGAGACTGCAACCGGCCGACTGAGCGGCGTAAGTGTGGTGCTATCGCGAAAGAAGGAGCGCGAAGCACCTGAGTCAAGTGTGAAAGTGTGCAAGGCCTCAGTAAGTGCAGTACCAGAGAGAGCAGACTCACCAGCACCTGGAGCATAAGACGCACTAGCACCTGGAGCAGCAGAATCACTAGGACCTAGAGCAGCAGCCTCAATGCCCGGGTCGGGCGGAACACACAGGTAACAGTCACCCTCAGCACTATCAGTCACATCATACATAGCAGCAAGGATAGCATCGAAGTCAAGATCAAAGATAGCAACATTCTGCTTAAGCAGATCACCCCAGCGAGGGAGCTCAATGGCGTCAGGAAACTGGGCGCGCCAGGCGTCAGTCAGGCGACCGAAGCAGCGCTGAGAAGTGTGGGGCAGTCCGCACGTCTCCCCACGGCGCCCGCCGGTGCGAAGAACGTAGGTACAGGGACCAGCACCCCAAGACCTCCCACGCCCAGCGTACCACTCACGAAGCTGCTGGGGTGACGGGGTCTCATGGGAACGCGGCTGCTGCTGGCGCTGGCTACCGCCAAAGCCTCCACGCTGCGCGGCTCCACCTCGACCAGTACCACCACCGCCGCCGCCTCCACCACCACTGCCGGTGCCTCCACCGCCGCTGCCGCTGCCTCCAGCACCCCCACCGCCGCCACCGACGCCCCCACTCCCGCCACCACCCCCACCTCCACCGCCACCCCCTCCGCCTCCTCCACCGCCGCCACCGCCGCCCCCACCGTCCCCTCCACCACCCTTGCCCCCTTGCCCTTGCCGTTGCGGCGCCTCCCACTAGGTGCAGACGCAGCCCCGACCTCCTCAGTGCCAACGAGGTTGACAGCAGCAGCAGAAGCAGCAGAGGGGAGAAGGGGAACGGGGGAACACCCCTCAAAGAAAGGGGCACGAGGGTCGCTGCGAGAAGCACCTACAGCAATGATACTCTTCTCAGCTGTAGTGAGGCGCTCCTCTAGCAGGTCGACGGTGAGCTCGGTGGGGCAAAGGGAGAGAAAATGGTCCCTGACTGAGGAAAGGGAGTCAGGGAGCCGGGTGACTAGGTAGTAGAGGGTGATGTACATGGGGGGGGGGGGTTCTTGGCACAGAACTCAGTGGGAAGCGCAGCGCGGTAGCGGGCGTCACTAGTGCGGAGGTGAGTAATGAGGTCAGCGACTGTGGCAAAGGCGGCCAGGTCGGGGAACAGGTATGGCAGCATGAGGCGGCTGAGGGCAGCAATGGCAGGGGAGGAGTAGCGCGCTACGACATCGTCATACAAAGACTTAGCAGTCTTGTACTGGCCAAAGTGCGCGCGCTCAGCAGACGGCAAGTGACTACGAACAGCAAGGCAAGCAACAGCGTCACGAGTAGTCCACTGCGAGCGAACCGAACTGTCAGTAGTGGCAGCTGGGGCAGGGGAGACACCGGTCGTGTCATCGAAAAGGGAGACTCCCTCCTTAGAGTCGCACTGAAGATAGAGCTGTAGGTCGTCTACCCAAACGTCAAAGTCAACCGCACGACCCTCAGCATCAAAGGTAAGAACATTAGGGCTAGCCATGGCGGCAGCAGCAGCAGTAGCAGCACGAGCAGCGCGGGCAGGGCAGCGCGGCTCAGTAGGGCGGCGCGGCTCGGCTGGGCGGCGCGGCTCGGCTGGGCGACGCGGCTCGGCTGGGCGGCGCGGCTCGGATGGGCGGCGCGGGTGCTTACCAGGGGCGGGTGGAGGGCAGGGCCGCAGCTGGCGGTTAGGTCAGGGCCGCGACTGAGGCGGCCGTAGGGCAGGGCCGCGACAAGGCGGCGGCAGAGCAGGGCCGCGACACGGCGGCAGTAGGGCAGGGCCGCGACTGGGCGGCGGTAGAGCAGGGCCGCGACGAGCGGCTGAGGGCAGGGCCACGACGGGTGACGGCGGGGCAGAGGCCGCGACGGGCGGCGAGGTCAGGGCCGCGACGAGGGGCGGCAGGGCAGGGCCGCAACGGGCGGCTAGGTCAGGCCGCGACGGGCGGCAAGGCAGGGCCGCGGGTGGCGGCAGGGCAGGGCCGCGACGAGGCGGCGAGGTCAGGGCCGCGACGATGCGGTGACAGGGCAGGGCCGCGACGGGCGGCTAGGTCAGGGCCGCGACGGGCCGTTAGGGCAGGGCCGCGACGGGCCGAGAAGGCAGGGCCGCGACGGGCGGCACTAGGGAAGGGCGGGCGACGGCGCAGGTGAGGCAGGCGCGACAGCGCGCTTCGGACAGGGGAGGAAATTCGTGGTGGGCCCTAAAAAAACGTTCCCACTAGGGAACCTGCTCAGAATACCATGTCAGAAATGAAAGAGAAGAATGACTAGAAAGAGGGCAGTACAAGGTTTGTATAGGCAAAACCTAATTTGGGCTGTACCCCATAAGGAGTGCCCCACTACAGCCTAGAGCATATATGCATAGTTCTGACAACTGTTTGTTGAAGTGCCCGATTATTATACATATCATCGTCGCGCTCTAGGGCTTTTTGTGCCTGATGAACCACAAGCGGAGAGTGGGGCTATTAGAAGAGATTCCTTTCTTTACGGATAGTACGAACTCAGGCTTTCTGCAAAATCCCCTCGTGGCAATCACTTTCCACCAGATCCGGTGGGGGAAATAGGGGCTTCTTTTTGAGAAGGCAAATTTCAACAGAAACATGTCCTTCTGAACATATGGTTAAAATTTTCGAGACAAGCCGTCGTCTACGATGCGAAGAAGAGAAGTTATGCCAGTTTGTCAGTTTGACGAAGGGGTACGATGGGAGAGACACGAGTCACACGTAACCGGACGACGCAGCGATTATGCGTCAGTTATTTAAGAACGAGAAATCGGTGACGAAAAATGACCGTTTTTTGTCAATTTGAGACAACAAAAATTTTCTCCTTGAACCAATATATTTTCTTACAGAGTGGTTGTGTGAACATTTACTCTTGATGTCATTTCCCCCAAATTAGTTATGCCTATAGATGTATATATAAAATAGTATGTTTCACCAGAGGAATGCCAATAACATTTCCAAATCTGACATATTGAAAGTCCAAGTGTATAGAAGCAACGATATACATTCCCAAACAAAAAAAAGGCTGCCGACATATGAGAAGTTGATATGGTTACAAAACATTCCCACTTTTCGTTGACAGTCCCTTTTTTTTTTTTTTTTTTTTTTTTTTTTTTTTTTTCCCGTGGCGACCTGGGGAGAAGCACATATGATGCCCAATATTCTACCATGAATTTGCCTCTCCCACTGAGAAATAGTATCCTTTGTGTGTTTGAACATGGAAAATGGCCCATCATCTACAAGCCCATGTTTCGATCACAACCGTTGACCCCTCAAATTACCACCGTATTATCCGTCTGCTCGTTATATCTGTTGCGAGTATTACCACTTGAGGCATGCAAAAAGTCATTTATACTGATATTCTCATATTTTCCTGTGAATGAAACAAATCCCATGCTCGATTCAGTCCATTTGAAAAGGAAAAGGTGGCGTTCCCGTAACGAGAATTAAGTGTAAGAGAAACGCAAGGACTCGTTTCAGGTAAAGTCTCCTTACCCGGGCTGACTGTACTGAGCATTTAATGGACAAGTCCATTTCGTGACCCTTCGCAGAAACTAGATTTTATTGGTTACTTTCATCCCTCAAGAAAAACGACACTCCCCGTCGACCTGCACAAACTGGACTAGGCTCCACAGACTCGAAACTGTGCACAGTGAGCAGAAAGCGACGAACCAAACCTCTATAACGCGCACGATCGAGAGTGTCTGTTCCTTAGTAACGGGATTCCCCGTTGGATGAGCGGTACAGTAAAATTGGAGGAAGGCTCTTCCTGGCAGCAATTTTGTGAAGAAGCGTGGCACGAAGACGAGTGGCCACGACGCATTGTGCTGTGGTTGAGAATTTGCCAGCCAATCGTAGATCAGTATCAACGTCCAGATATGATGCACTGTTGATCCCGTCAAAGAGTCTGTTGGTCATGGAAAGTCATCCGCTACACGTTTATTGTTGGAATTGAGCATGGTTACAGTCGTGCTACGTCCCCAAAAAGTGAAACATCCAAACCACTTTCCCACCTACCCACCCACTCCATTGCCCTTGCTATCGAAGTTCTAAAAATCAATGCTAGAATATCACAATTCTCCGCCTTGCATTTGCTGCCACTACTACTACCGTAGTAGTGCTACTATCCAGCTTTAGACGAGCTGCATTTTAGCGCGGGCCTTACTACTTCGCGACCACTTTTGAGATTCTGTTTTACTATATCAATGATCATGGCGCTGCTGTCGCCTCGTAGTTTCTTCCGCAAACGCGCAGACGTTGATTTCTATGGTTCCACTCTGCTACTAGTACTAGCACTACTAATCATCGTTTTGCATGCCGCGTCCCTTCACGTCGCTGCGATTCCCTGCGCCGAAGAAGGCGACATTGCGCTGGCGGCGGCGGCGGCGCCAGTGGGTGGCGAGTGGAACCTCGCCGACGAGCCTCGCCATACGGCGACCCTCCTCGACACCCCCGCCGGCGCCGCGGCGTCCTCTTCACGCAGAAGCATGCTCGACGCAGGGCCGAAGACCCTCGCTGTTAGCCAGTGTAAGGCTGAGCGTTTCTTCTTGGAGGAAATAAATATTGTTTACCATGGCTATTAACTAATCCTGACCCGCCCTAGTACTTGCCGCCTACTCAATCTTGTTCTCAGCTCCCGTCTCCAGGCATGTGGTTCTTCTGATACGCTTTACAAACAAAGTTTGGAGTAGAAAAATCGATGTAGATTAACAATCCGTATTGTTGGTTTCATAGTGGTCCCCACGTTTCAAAAAGGAAGTTCCTCCTCGCCTCTTTTCAATTTCCCCTGCCCACGATCCATCCTAACAAGCCCCTTCCATCCCTAAACAGATTCCCTAATCCCTAAACAAATTTCATTTGAGACTGGCAATGCGACGAGCAGGCTATATACAATCCATTCAGCGCCATGCGCTGTTCCCTACGCATATGATGCTGTCCCTAACACAACATGCTGTCCGGAACACGATGCGCTATCCCCAACGGCACTATGTAAGCCATCTTTTCACTGCTTGCTGATCGATTCACCCAATGCAACTGGCTAATCCATATCTGTCTTGGCTCTTCCTTGCTCCGTGCTTGTGTGCTTGTCGTGCTGTGTGTGCTTGTGGTGCTGTGTGTGCTGGTCGTATCGTGTGTGCTGGCCGTATCGTGGGTGCTGGTCGTATCGTGTGTGCTGGTCGTACCGTGTGTGCTCGTCGTAGTGTGTGTGCTCGTCGTATCGTGTGTGCTGGTCGTATCGTGTGTGCTGGTCATATCGTGGGTGCTGGTCGTATCGTGTGTGCTGGTCGTATCATGTGTGCTGGTCATATCGTGTGTGCTCGTCGTGTCGTGTGTGCTGGTCGTGCCGTGTGTGCTGGCCGTATCGTGTGTGGTGGTCGTATCTTGTGTGCTGGTCGTATCGTGTGTGCTGGTCGTATCGTGTGTGCTGGTCGTATCATGGGTGCTGGTCGTATCGTGTGTGCTGGTCGTACCGTGTGTGCTGGTCGTATCGTGTGTGCTGGCCGTGTCGTGTGTGCTGGTCGTACCGTGTGTGATGGCCGTATCGTGTGTGCTGGTCGTACCGTGTGTGCTGGTCGTATCGTGTGTGCTGGTCGTATCGTGTGTGCTTGTCGTATCGTGTGTGCTGGTCGTGTCGTGTATGCTGGTCGTGGTCAAGCCGTGTGTGCTGGTCATGCCGCCGTGTGTGCTGGTCGTGCCATGTGTGCTGGTCGTGCAGTGCGCGCGCTGGAGGCGCTGAACGCCGCGTGGCAGCTGTGGCCGTCCAACTCTAACCACTCACACCGCTGCGACCAATGGGAGTACATCCAGTGCAACGCGCAGGGCTTCATCACTGCCGTGTACGTCGCTCTGCTCTGTGCTGGTGTGGTGTGTTGTGCAGACATCAAGCGAGCGCGGTAAGGGAAATGTGTGGGTTGTCGTAAGCACTTGGGCCAGCGTGAACGCCACGTGTGGGACGTTGCTCCTGGAGTGTAAGCGAAAGTTCAAAGAGTCAGTGGCGGCTTTGGTCTGACGTATTACGAACAGCATGATTGATGTTGCTAAATGTGTATGTGAAACCTCGTGCGTTCATGCTCTTGCTTATTGAATGCAACACTTTGTTTTGTGCAGTGTCCTGCCTTACCTGGGGATCAATGCGACCATGCCCCACAATGTTTTTTCCAGCATGCCCTTTCTCAGACGCCTGTGAGTCCGGTGCTTCCTCACCGTTGCCGCCCCCACATTTTCTTTCCGTTTCTCTCATACCGTCATCCAGCGTTGTGACTCAACATTTGGATCCAGCGTTGTGACTCAACATTTGTTATCCTCCAAACAATGTGCTACTTGGCCTTTTTGGAATTCTTCTAATGTTCGGATTTCTGTGCCATTCGCTTGTTCACCCCTTACCCCCCCTGCTGTTTGTTCCGCTCCAATCCGTGTCGTTTCTCCAAAAACCCATGATCCTTCCTTCGTGTTCCTTTGCACACGGTTCTGTGCACGTGGCAGTCACTGGTGCAAATCCAGCATTACCTGATTAGTGAAGTTGTTTAAAGCGCACATCATGTTTGCCAATATCCCCTAGTTAACCCATCCCAGCCCCAGTCCACCCATCCCACCCTCATACAGCCCCGATTCTCTTTCATCCTCCCCTGCGGCCCTCCCCAACCAACCCTCCATCCCCTATCTTCCAACCCCCATCCCCACCCGTCTCTTTCCCTCTCTCGACTCTGCTGCCCTTTCCGCCCTGCCCGTCAGTGTGCTAGGAGAGAATTACTACATCTACGGTTCCATCACTCACCTCCCTTTGCCCAACTCCCTGCGTGTGCTGTGAGTATTGCCAGTGCCTGCTTCTCGCTTCCGCAATAACTCGCTGGTGAGATGGTGGCATGGTTGCATGGTGAGATGGTGGCATGGTGGCTGCCTGGCTGACTGTCTGGCTAACTGGCTGGCTGGCTGGCTGGCTGGCTAACTGGCTGGCTGGCTGGCTGGCTGGCTAACTGGCTGGCTGGCTGGCTGGCTGGATGGCTGGCTGCCACCACACCACGTGGTACGTTTCACACAAGGGCATGACACAAGTGACAACTCCTACATGAGCACTGGCAAGGAGCTGCTTCGCTTGAAATCTATCCTTAAGCCTTCGTTGCACGTTCCCTTGTTAAAGAATATAATGGAAGTCGCACATATAGAGTTCCTCTCCTTTTATCTCCCCCCCATCGTGTTCCCTCCTCCCCCCCCCCCCCCCCCCCATCTAACCGCGAGCAGGGACGTGGCTGGGACTCAAGTATCTGGATCGCTACCATCCTCCATCCTATCGCTCTCCGCTCTCGCACACCTGTGAGTGGGTTCCATCTCACAGGGCACATGTGAATATCAAAACCCGGGACCCACCGTTGTTGTCACGCCCAGCGCCCACCTTGATTTACATAGTGTGATTCTCCTGCAAAGCGTCCCAGGCCTGTGCGCTGGCCGAACCAGCACTTGGGTTGCCCCAAAGACACTCGCAGGGCAGTGGAGTCTTTGTCTGTTTCTCTTCACGCATTCTTCCATTCACCTCCATTACTCTCCTGCTCCTCTTCCTTCCCCACCTTCCTCCCCTCCACCCCCCCACCCAACACTTGACCAGAGACATTGCTGATACTTCTCTCTCTGGGAGCCTGCCCTCCACTCTCACCCGCCTCACCCGCCTCACATACCTGTCAGTTTTCTGCATTGATTATTCCTCATCACCTTGTGCCACTTTTTGTGTGCCATGCAAGCAGCTGGCTTCCTCGAGCATACCTCTAGTTCCAGCCAGTGATCTTGCTTCTTCCTTGACCTGCTTGTCCAACAATTATGTTCTGCCTTCTTTCCTTTTATTCTTTCCTTGTTTCGCCTATTCAATGTCTCCCTTTTCTCTCTCCCCTCTCCCTCACCCCCACCCTTTCTCCCCTCACGCCCCTCTCCTCCCATACACCCCTCCCTTTCTGGATATTGAACAACATCTCTCCCGGCCCGCTCCACCCCTCCCTCCATGTACCTTATCTCCTGCTTTCAGCAACATCGGTGCACTGAACATCACTGGGCGTTTGGAGGACCTCTCGTGGATCTCAAGCCTCACCAACCTGCGCTCTCTGTATGTCTTGCCTCCTCGCTGTATGCCCCACACCCTCTCTATGTATGCCCTCTGTATGCCCTGCACCCTCTCTGTATGCCCCATCCTCGCTGTGCGTACTGCATCCTCTCTGTACGTTCTGCATCTTCTCTGTATGCCTCCTCGCATCGTCTCAAACGTGTGTTACATGCTCTGCTGCAACTAGGGCTGAATCTGTAACCCATTTTAACAGGCCAAACAGGGCTTACTCTGTAACCCATTCAAACATCCTGTAAGTCCGACCAAGCAAATGTTTGTGTGGGTTCCCAGGTGAGACATTATTGGAGCCCCAGATAATTGTTGTTTAGAATTTGAACAACATTCTTGGAGGGCCAATATCTGTTGGTAACCCAACCAGAGAGATTCAGTCACATATTTTGGTAGGCGGGTACACCCCGCAACAACCGTACATGTAACTAGCAACCACACCTCCTATTCTAGTCTATGCATTTTGTATGAAAGTATTACAACACAACTGATTTGACTGCGTTGGCAATCTTAACCTGCAGCACCGCTTGGTCCTTGTGTGCTTGGAGGTGTTGAACTGCCATGATCAACCCTCTTCTACTTTGTCCTGTGCATCCATCCATGGCAACATATCAGCGGGTTGAGTTACATGTCGAGTGTGGAAGGAGACCTCTCATCCCTCAATTTTCTCACTGCTCTCGGATCTATGCAAAGCCTGTAAGAGTGACATGACGGCACACGAACATTGGAGAGCTTTATAGGAGCTTGCACGTTTAAAAAATGTTTGCCATATGGGTAGTCGTAGTAGCAAGGTGCGTGCACATCCTCGCACATTTCTGCACTCTACAGAAATTGATTTCACTAGTAATTTCGTCTTTGTAACACTGATTCAATATTTTTGCACCACTACTCGTCGTTAAGTGCATCATTCACCTACTACATCCTTGCAGATCTATGTCTAGCAACAGCCATTGGACCGGAGAGCTACCGGTGTTGCTCGGCTCCCTCACTTCCCTCACCTATTTGTTAGCTTTCTGTGCTGCCTTCCCTGTTAGAAACAGGGGACATACATATTTGAGCTAGTAAAGGGGGGTTGGTTATGATCTTGGGCATAATTAGTGGTCCCCAGCAGTAAGTTAAACTAGTAAAATTATTTAGAGGTCAATAGTGCCAACCAAAGTTTGAAGGGCAAGGATATTGTGGTCAAGGTGGACATATAAATCATCATGGCCTTCATTCATCCAACATTGACTGGCAGGGAATGATTGCTGGTGCTGGTCCGATCGTATTACTCTTAGTACCACCAGTCTCCATCTCAATTTGCGCTAAACAAGTACCAATTCTGTTGGGGAGGTTTCCTGCTGCCCAAGTGGCTACTGATCCAAGTGCAGTAAGATGCTTGGCACATTGACTTCTGCTGTGAACGTTGCACTTAAAATGGTGGGAGTGAAATCCAAGAAGCTAGGGACGATCAAGAAAGGAGACAAGGGAATAAACAGAATGATTGAGAGAATCTGAAACTGCTTATGCACGAAAACAGGCCAGGCTGAAGGCCGGCTATTTCACCAATATTTCACCAATACGGCGGCCATCCCGGGGACCGGAACCAGCCAAAGTGCTGCCTGGCGGCCACGCGGCCGGCCACACCAGGCGGGGGAGTCAAATGCATGCAATGCACCCCTCCACCTGCGTGTTCAGCTCCATTCCAGCAGCCCGTGCACCCTTCCTTGGGTCCACACATGCCTTTGGCTGGGACTTCCCAACCTAAGCCCGGGACGCCCTAGGCCCGCCCATAGTGGCAGGACCGAAAGGCGCTGTTTTGACCAGGCCGGCCTGATCCTGGTCTGCCTGGGTCTGTATTTGGTGCAAGGACAAATTCGATTCTCTTCTGGTTACCAAATGAGCTTCTGCTGCGATGCAAGCGATGACGTGGAAGACGCATTACGTGAAATAATTTCAGCCTGCTTGTAATACATAATTTGTGCCATAATTGTCATGCCCTCTTCTGTGAGGTTTCGGCTATAATCCTAATAGCCACCTCACATGCTTGTTCTCTGAAGCCGACTGATGCTATCATGATCCTCAGAGGTTTGGCTCAAACCTGTTCAGCAGTTTTGACTTTTGTGGGCCGGCCAGTTCAATTTGACGTTTCCCATTGGGGGTAACCAAGCCAAAGAAGTCTCAATCCAGACTTATGTTGGACCTAACATTAACGTCAATGACTACCGTATTCCCCCGGATATAAGCCCCCCCTTTTTTTGCCACGGGTTCCCCCCGTTCCCCCCTTAACATGAGCAAAAGGGGCGATATTTTTCCAACTACAAGCCCCTACCAAATTCGTGCAAATCTTCGTTATCGAATTACATGTCAAAAGTGTGATTGTTTCCCTTTATGGGCCAGTATTTTTTTTTTTCAATAAGCCCCCCCCAAAAAAAAGGTCCGGGGGAATATGGTATGAGCGTTTTACACATATTGTTTGAACTTGCAAGCAATTTCATATGTTTGCACACATCTCGTGTTTGCATACTGTTAATTCTAGCTAGCCTTTGCAGTCATTTTTTGGGTGTGTTTTTTCCATTTGTCTGCCCCGGTAAGAGTCTAGATGGGATAGAGGTCTGATTCATAGTTAGCAGCAGCACTGACTTTTGAGCCCCTAAGAGACTCTCACTACTTGAACACCCAGGACAAAATTTACATACACAACCAATTATGATTCAAGATTTGGTCATGCCCGAGACCCCCATAGCAAGCACTACAACGCTGTGGTGTGTGCTTGCTAGGCTGTTCTCCCTGTATCTGCTCATTTTGTCTCCTGCTCATGTTGCATCTGCTCCTTTCAGTTCACTTTTGCATATACAATCATTTCTTTACTCCCTGGCAGGGACTTGTCTGGCCTTGCAACAGCTCAGTTCCCCCGATGGGTCATGGACTTGACAGCTCTGCAATTCCTGTAAGCCTCCTGCAAGCACTTTCTCTCTTTCACAGACATGGGAGACGACTGAAACGAACCCCGGTTCAATTTGGTGAAGTCTGGTTTGAACCAAAGTGAACCTGAGGCCGGAACTGAGCTGGTTCAAGCAGCCCATTCGCTGCCCTCGGTGTCATTCATGTCCCAGGTGTTGATATAGGGCCAGTGAAGGCGACGTCACAGATCCCTGGTATTGCCCGTGTGGGGTTGGAGTCCTAATAATGTGCATATCTTGCACGATCTGGATGATCTCGTCATGGAGTCCATTGTGGGCGTTGGTCCTTCCATCTTCGGCACAGCAGACAAGGTGATTGCGGTGCCGAGCGTCCACAATGGGAGTATTGTTGCTGTGGTCACATTTCATCGGCACGGAGAACGGTAACTTCTGTCAGAATTGGACCACCATCCTGAATGCTAAGTGCTCTTCACGATCTGCCTATCATTGCCCCTGAATGCTAAGTGTTAGGGTTGCTGCGCTGGAGGCGGCCTGTGCATGTTTCTTGGACTCGAGCAGCTCCTGTGCTTCCTGTGAGAGGACTGATGTGCAGATAGAGAGCCAGATGTGAAGCGAAAGGAGCCCGTTCATTCTGTTCGCTCTCTCTCTCCCTCTCTCCCTCCCTTCCCAACCCCCACCCTCTCCCTTTTCTGCCAGTGACGTGTCCCACAACAGTGACTATCGCACCGGAGTGGTGCCGCAAGAACTGTACCGCCTCAGCCAACTGCAGAACTTGTGAGATTTTGTGCGCTCTCAGTCATAAGGTTGGCTGAGAAAGCACAATGATTAGGCAAATCTACAGAAAGATCAGCTGAGTTTTCAATTCGTGGATAGGAAAATATGGGTAATACCATTTGGTTGAAACTACGTATACACAGCAGCGTAAGAGATGGCGGAGCTACTTGTGCTGAAGGAGCAGAGACAAGGCAATTGTCTGTTCTTGTGGGTCGCGTGATCTTGACTGAGCTCTCTATATAAAGTTAAGTACGTATTGCTCCTGCGAGAAGCCAAGGGAATGCTATGTATCAATCGATTGGTGTAGTATACAGTTTTGAGTTTGTGAACACTACCTGATGTGGCTGAAAATCAGTTGTGGACTCGTGACACACCAGTTTGCCGCGATGTCTGAACCCAGCTTACAAATGATATCGTCGCTTTCCCACCCACCGGCAGTGATGCATCAGGCAACGGACTGGTTGGTGCTCTTCCAGAGTACTGGACTGCTCTGAAGCGCCTCACCTTCTTGTGAGACAACCGTTTTTGCCTGTCAGGTGCAGCCATCATATCGTCGATCACAACGTTTGACTATGCATAATTGTTCAGTTCTACTTGTAACATCCCTGTTGTCTGAACAGTTTTGCCTTCAGTTCTTTGTAATCAGTGCCTCTTTTGCACCTTGTTTAGTCTCAAGATATGTGGGAAGATACACTCACTCAGAAGCATGAGTGTATTGTGAAAAAATATATATATTCTGTTCGCAATATGCAGTATGCTATGAACCAGTCACACGCTTGGCAAAAACATTCGTGGGGTTCTTCTTGGCACTTCCTCCTCTTTGAGACTAACCCAGTTCAGCGGACTTCTTGAGCCACAGGCTGAGTTGAACCGAACCGAATCGTCGCGGTTGTTAACCAACAAAGGATCCCACATTTACTTGAAATAATGCGGTTTGGGGCCAAGCCTTTAGCCTAGTACTAACTTTTCTCCCCCCCCCCCCTTTTCCTTTTCCCTTCCAGTGCTTTATCTGGTTCCCATGGTTGCCAATCCCAAAACATGAAACTCCCAACCAATCCGCGATTTGTTTGCAGAAATAGCAAATAGATTGTTATTTTACCCTATGGAAAAGTATTTAGACAGGTTGTTCGAACCTCTTTTAGTCTCACATGGTAGTACTAGACATGAGCATGGCGGGCCGCGTGCCGGACCCACCCGTTCTGGCCGACATAAAACATTTTGGGACGTAATCCGGGCCACGGCTGGTCCCGCGGACTGGGTTTATTGAAGAACAAATTATGGGTGGGAATTGAAGAAATATTGCAAAGTTTTTTGCAGCTCTGATTGGAGGCAAAATTTTGCAACTATTCTCTTTATACTCCTCGCCCAATTTCCTCACAATATTAAGCAATCCTTTTTTGCCAAAGTCCCACCAATTGCTTTTCATATTCCCTACCTGGTAAAGAGTTTCTCAAGCATCTCCAAATGCCTGTTATGCGTAAAGCTTAACTGATTTGCCGTAATGACACAAGCATGGAATGTTGTGTTGACATATTTTCCAGCTCAAGTCTGGACTGTCAACCTTCGTCGCCTTGTGGATTGCCAACCGTCAACTCTACTGTTGTTGCGTTGGTTCTCGTTGGCTGTTCTACAGGTCATTTGAGAACAGCAAGATCGAAGGCTCCATTCCATCCACATTCTCTTCCCTCACCTCGTTAAGCAAGATGTAAGTCATTCACCACCCCTTTCCTGTAGAGATGCCTCAAAAGTTGTCATTGGCACGTTAATGAACCTTTGGTTTGGCTCATATCTAAAAAGCTCGTTTTGAAATAAATATAAAAAGGAGAACAGCACATGCTCCAACCATTGATGTCAAAATGTCTAATAAACATCACTCAAGCAAGCAATAGCTTGGCTGTAACGAATGATAGGAACTGAGTTGTCTGCTTGGGATGTGCAAATAATTGGACCGAACAATTTTGGTGATTTTCAATAAATTTCCGAACCGGTTTGTTTATGAACCGGAAATTTCCTTACCTGGTTCGTGGTTCGCTAATGTGGTTAATGAACCGAACCAAAGCAGTTTGGTTACATTCACTATAGTTACATTTTTCCAGGCCGAGTTTGGTGTATTTTGTTTTATCAAACATAGTCCTGTTTAGGCCATAGAATCAGGACATGAGCACGGAAAGCAAGCATGGGATGACAAACAAGGCCACAAAGTTGATAGAAACATGCGTGTCAAGGTTTAGGGTTAAGGGTTTAAACCCTAAACCCTCAACAACAACAACACGAAAGTCAATCCTGCAAGTGTCAAGAGAAAAATAAATTTGGGTCTCTGCCACCCCCAACACCCCTGGCAGGCGTTGCTGCACCATGTCCCTTGCCAAATAGCTCGTCTTCAGCCATACTGTCCTGCCGCCCTCCGTCCTGGCTGGTCCTTGATCCTAAAACCAAAAGACACGAACCCTAACCCTAGTGTTATCCTAAATTGCAGCCCCCAAACCTAAGGATGCTCTCACAGGAGTAATTCTCGGTTCAAGGCCAATCTGTATCAATGTTCCAAGTTATACACTCGAAATCACGTGGCGGGTTGTGGGTGAAGAAACCTAATTTACCACAGAAATTGCAGTAAGAAAACGTGTAAGAAACAGAATGTCGGTCGGATTCTAAAAAAAAACCATGCAGATTCTAGTTAAGTTGGGTGGCTGTGGGCGTAAAATAGCAGGAACGAATTTGAGCTCGAATTGAGTTCCAAATATAGGCCAACGGTGTTAAAACAACCCCGCACGGCCCGAGGCCATGCGGGGTTAAGTAGCAAATCAAAACTGCTTCGTTCACGAACGTAGCAAGCCGAACGGCCAAGTAGTATGCGTGTGCCTGCTTTCCCAAGTGCCAATTCTATGATATGCCCATAGCACACTGCTCCTCTCCATTCACGGCACCAGTATCAACATGATTGTTAGTACATTCCACCGTTTCCTCCCTTTTTGGTGGTGCAGAAATCTGCGACTCAACAGCATGGACGGCACCATCCCACGAGTCTTCTCCACTGCTCTCAGCAACCTGTGCTTTCCTGTCCCTTATCCATCCATACATGCTTTGATTTCCCTATGCGCGTACATTTTCATGGACAAAAGGCTCAACCTTGCGCTGCCATCTGTCCCAGCTCGAGTTGCAGGCAGTAACTCGGACTTTCCAAGTTCTAGTGTAGCTAGGGTTCACCTTCATTAAAAAAAGAATTGGAGTGTGAATCAAGCAAATGGCTCACTTGACCCTCCAGGTTAGGGTTGAGCATTGGGTCGACCCACCCCGACCCAACCTGTTTTGCTTAACCCGAGGCTAGGAACTTTGGAAAAACCGACCTGACTTGGGCTCATAGGGGCATGTCCCAAGGGCAGGTCGGGGCAAATCAGGACTTATTACCCGCCTGTACAATTTACTGTCTGGCGGATTGGCGATTTCACCTCTGGTCTGCGCGAATCGGCTGATTTTGACTCATATTCATGCCCATCAGCGATTTTAGTGGCCGCGATAGGGGAGGAAAAGAGAAAAAGGGTGAGAAAAATAGGCCAGTTGCCCAGTTTTGGCTAAGAATTTGGCGAACCAACTCGAATCCGATTTCTTCCAACCAGTCGGCCACCCCAACTGCACCTTACCACATGTCCTTTACGTAAGTCAATTCTTCCCCTCACACAGATTCGCTACTGCACATCTCCCCTCTCGCTCACACTTCTGCCGCAATTCCCCTTCCTCTAATGCTCTCCCGTAGCCTACCTCTCACCCTATCTTTCCCATCCAATCTAGTCGCGACTTGATAACGGGTCGGGTCAACCGACCCAATTGTGAAAACTGACCTGACCTGATTGGGTCGAGGTCACAAGACATCTGACCTGACCCAACCTAAAACTTGGGTTGGGTACGGTCGACCCGAACTGTCCGCGTCTAATGCTGAACCCTACTCAACGTGACATGCTGGGTTTCATGTTATATATGCATACATTTTCATCTCCATGCAACAACCTTGCAGAAAATGCCTTTTTCGGAAGCATTCCATCCTTCCTTGGCTCCCTCAATGGCCTCACAAACTTGTGAGTGTCAATTGTTCTGCACTGTGGTGGGGCTTGTGCTTTCAATTGTGGTTCCCTTGATCGAAGGTGCCAGAGGATGCCACTTTTTTTTTGTTCCTTTATTTGTCTTATTCTTATGTTTATCCAATTACATATATAGTTTTAGCCGCGAAAAATATATCGTAAAAAATGATAGTGAATTACGACAAGAAACAATTGCGGAAAAAAGTCATATGGGCAATTTGTTTTTCTTTTTTTTGTGCAGAAAATACAAAACTTAAAATCATGTTCGTGTTAGCCCCCTGCTCATGCCTATGTGCACCCCCAAACTCCTTTATGCAGCGTTCGACGATTGCTTGGCTCGTGTGTAGAAAGTTCAGATCGCGTCAATACTGTCAACGGGAGTTGTGTGCTGGCCCCGTCCTCGCCTGGGCGGAGCCGACTTCGTGGTCGGTTGTGAGGGGAGCAACCGACCTGCAGCAGTGGGCGAGCTGGTTGACGAGGAGGTCGACCTGCACGGGGGCCACTGCACGGGGAGGTCGACCTGGGAAGTCGACCTGCAGAGGGCGTCGACTTAGTGACGCCAACTTGGGGCAGCCGACTTGGGTGGTCGGCTGAAAGGATTGCTGGTCGACCCGGTAGTTGGTCGACCAGGCCCGCTGGTCGACTTGGTGGTGGTCGACCAGGCGTGATGTCGACCTGGTGGTCGTCCGGACCTGGTGGTTGACGGAGGAGGGGCCGACGTCGACCTCGACTCAGGACGCCGAGCAGCTGGGCGTCGAGTAGCAGGGCGTCAACTTGGTGACGCCGACTTCGGGTAGCCGACGTGGGTGGTCGGCTGACAGCTGTGCTGGTCGACATGGAGCTGGCAGACCAGGAGTGACGTCGACCTGGAGCTGGTCGACCAGGGGTGTGGTCGACCTGGTGAGGTCGACTTGGGGTGGTCGTCGACTTGGAAGGTCGACGGGCACTTACAGGAGCAGCTGGTCGACGTGGTTGCCCGGTCGACCAGGTTACCTGGGTGACGAGGTTCTGCGGAGGAGTGCGACAGTCGCCCAGGCGAAGTTGGCGAGTCCGACCTCGGTGGTGGTATCCCGAGGTCGACGTGGCTGATCAGATGCGAACGTCAGCGCCAGGTTGACTTGGTGTGTGCGATGTGCAGGTGACGAGCTCAGCACGCCAATCATCTGCGAGCACCTGCGAAGCTGGTGCGATGCTCAACTGCGGAAGTTACGCTGGCACGCCGTCAACCTGCAGTGTTGGCACGCCGTCGACTTTGTACTGCCGGAGCGCGGTCGACCAAGTCGTGCTGGAACGCGGTCGACCATGCTGTGCTGGCAGTCGACCGACCTGAATGCTAGCTCTGATGTAGTCTTGCCATGCCAACTTCATTGTACAATTGTTGTCAACTTTCTCTAGTGAAACTCTTGCCAAATTACCCCGTGAACTAGCAAGCAGTGTGTGCACTAGGAAAACGACTAAGGACCAACGAACGCAGAGATCACACGAGCACCCGTGCCTAGCCCGTAGTCTAGCTCCCGTTGTAGTAGTTATCTCCGCATGGTGCGGTGAGCGTGGACGGCACACGACTTACCTTTCAGTCAGGTTGACGTAGACATCACTTACCTAATTCGTTGTTGTAGGCCGGCAGCTGTGCGGTAGTCACTATGGTAGGAGCCGTAGGTGACGCAGGGGTGGTGGACACCCTGGAGGCACGGCTGGAGAACGCGAGGAGAAAGCACGAGGCCAACGAGTATGGCGACCTGCCTTGGGCGGTCGTCGAGGCTGGAATCCGCACCATGTGGGCGACGGAGCACCCTTCTCGACCTGCCTCTCCTCGACCGATACACAACAAAGACGGCGTCGACGTGGGCGTCAACGCTGGTGGTGGTCAAGTCGGCAGCAGTGCAGGAGGCACGTCGAGGCAGAGAGGTGTGATTCACGCCGATGAAGTCGGCGACGTTCAGGCGCGAGGACTGCGGTCGTCGGCGGCTGCAGGATCCTCACAGGGCGACGTCGGAGGTCGACGAAGTGGACTGTCGCCGATGTCGGCGACCCAGGTGACGGCGGGCGGGATTGCACCGAGCTACGGACACTTCAAGTTTACGCCGGACAGGATCTTGGTCACCCCGCCGCTCGTTGGTCGACCAGACATTCTCACCTGGAAGGAAGCTATCGAGCCCCAGCTGGAGATGGCTGGGCTGATCGGCTTCGCCCGAGGGACCGTGGCGACGCCGGAGGAGCACCACGCCGACTTACGAGCGGAGTTCCGCGCTGTGCAGCTGTTGACCTTCACGATCATCTCGCGGTGCTGCTCGCCGGGCGTGCAGATCGCCTTGAAGTGGTGCCGAGAGTACCTCGACGCCGGCCACCGGGCGTGGCACTTCATTGAGTTGACCTACCAAGTCACCGACGACTTGTTCAACGCCCAGTTGGAGGGGCAGCTGACGCACCTGCGTATGGGCGACGAGGAGACGGCGACCGACTACTGCAACTGAGCCCGGCGAATTCTCGCCACCATCAGGATGGCCGGCGCGCAGTACTCGACCGCGTCGTACGTCACCCATGTCATGCAAGGACTCTCGAGCAGCTACAACCTCCTGAAGCGGCTGTCAATGGTGCCGAGCACGAGGACGACGCTCAACGAGGACAACTTGACCTCATACATCCTGCAGGACGAGGCGATGCAGGAGGCAGAGCGATCCCAGGAGCTCTTGGCGCAGGCGAACTTTGTCGCCCTGGCGAAGCAAGGAGGACGACCAGGGCAGCGCGGACACTCTGGCAGCGGCGGTAGCAGTGGCTGGAAGACGGCCAGGGAAGTCGACAAGAAGAAGTCGACCAAGGACAGCGGTCGAGGAGGAGGAATTCGCGTCGGGAGTGCTGGCTGTGCGGCGACCCCGACCACCTCTCCTTCGAGTGCCCCGACCACAGTGACTCCGACGACGACGACGCCAAGGGAGGCCGTGGGAGGTCTGGCAGTCGTAGTCCTCGTCGAGGAGGAAACAAGCCGCGCAAGGAGAAGTAGTCGACGACGTCGACCTCGGCGAAGGACGCCGACTCCTCTGCTGGCGGCAAGAGGCGGAACGACAAGACGGCGTCGTGCTCGTTGGTCGGTGTGGTGGAGCCGACCGTCTCGCCGGCACCGGAGGCCGGAGAGGACTTCCAGGCGGTGGCGGCAGCTGTGCAGGCGAACCCGGCGGTGGTCCTGCTCGACAGTGGCTGCTCCCACCACCTGATGGGGACGAAGGAAGTCTTCGTCGACCTGCAACCGAGCGGCTCCATCAAGCATGTGCGCGGCTTCAATGGGGCGCTGCAGGACGTCCAGGGCCGTGGCACCGTCGCCCTGCAGGGAGAGGCCGGGAAGCAGGTGCTCATCCCCGACGTGCTGTACGTCCCGGGTGTGCGGGCAAACCTGCTGTCGTCCGACCAGCTGAAGGAGCACGGTGTGAAGCTGTAGGAGGACGGCGATGGGATGCTGCTCGTCTCGGCAGCGGAAGAGGTGCTCGGTCGGGCGACGTACTCCGGGCGTGTCCTTTGCACCGGCCTGCGTCCCTGCTCGACGAGGTAAACGTCGCCCACGCCGGAGGTTGTGGCCATGCGGGCGATTGTCTCCAAGACGAAGTCGACGCCGGACAGGATGCATACGAGACTTGCGCACGTCGGCATGGACACCATCAGGAGCTCGGCGAAGAACGAGGTCGCCATTGGGCTGGACCTCAAGTCGACACCGGGGGCCGACTCACCGTGTGTCTCGTGCGTTGGCGGGAAGCTGGCGCGGCACACCTACCCCGACCAAGGCTCCGACGCCGACGACGTGCTGGCCGTCGTGCACATCGACCTGTGCGGGCCGTTTCGCGTGGCTGCCAAGGACGGCAGCCTATACTTCTTGCTGCTGAAGGACCGCAAGACCCGCTTCGTGTGGGTGAGGCCGGTCGCCAAGAAGTCGGATGTGCTGCTGGAGTTCCAGAAGTGGCTGGTGTTGGTGGAGAGGCAGACGAAGAAGTCGGTGCTGATGCTTTGCTTCGACCGAGGTGGGGAGTTCCTCGGGAAGAAGTTCACCGACTTCGTGGACGGCAAGGGGATCGTCCACGACCTTACCTGCCCGTACACCCCGCAGCAGAACGGCATGGCGGAGCAGGAGATGCGGACGGTGGTGGAGTCGGTGCGGACGATGCTGCTGCACATGGGCGTGCAGCACCACTGGTGGCACCTCGCTCTGCGACAGGCCGTCTGGGTCCGCAACTGCCTTAAGAGGTCGACGCTGCCGTCGGGGACGACGCCGTACCAGCTGCTGACCGGGCAGAAGGCCGACTTGTTGCTGGCGCGGGTGTGGGGCTGCATGACGCAGTTCCTCGTCCCCGAGCAGCAGCGTGGTGGGAAGCTGAAGCTGAAGGCCAGGTGGGGCCTTCACCTCGGTGTGTCGGAGGAGAGCAAGGGCTGGGAGCTCCTCGACGTCGCCAACAACAGGGTGGCCACCACGTCGGACGTGGTGTTCTGCGAGGACCTTTCGCTGGAAGTGTGGAAGTCGGAGTACGGGCCGGTGTCAGGACGGACGCCGACCACCCCGCCGACCGACACCTCCACGGCGACGCTGCCCCTGCTCGCCGAGGTCGGTGAGCTTGCTGCTGAGGACGTCGAGGACGTCCGCCCTCCTACCCCTCCCTCTACGACCCCTGCCCCTCCCCTTGTGGCCGACCTGCGCGGGCTGACTCCTGTGTCGGCCTCCGGTGATGAGGGGAGTAGTGGGTCGTCGCCTTCGGCGCCGGCCAAGGACATCGCCGGTGGCCGACGTGACGAGCGGCAAGTCGACGTTGGGGAGGAGCAGGTCGAGGAGGAGCAGCCAACTTGGGTGAAGCCGGCGAAGAAGGCACCAGCAAGGCGGCAGCCGACAGGGGAGCAGGAAGCGGTGACGCCGACCACGGAGCAGTCGGCGACCAGGGAGTCGGCAGAGGAGCCGACCACAGGGGAGAGGTCAACCAGGAAGTCGACCGAGGTGCAGCAGGACGACGAGGGCAGTGAAGACGGTGACAAAGAGGATGACGCCAAGGAGTCCACCAAGAGTGACGTGGTGGAGGTTCCGCATGAACCCCGGAAGTCAGGCCGACTTCGGAGGCCACCCGACTTCTTCGTCCCTACTGCCTTCACCACGCTGTACGACGTGGACGACGACGACCTGGCGTATGACGACGCCGAGGAGGATGAGGAGTTTCCGGAGCTCGACCCCGACATGCACGCCGACCCCGAGCACCGTTGGGACATCTCGACGATGACAGTGAAGGAGGCGTTGGCGAGCTGGAAGGGCCCGGCGGTGAAGGCCGCCATGGAGGAGGAGATCCGCAGCCTCATCAACATGGGCACTTGGGAGCTGGTCGAACGCCCGCCGAGAGTGAACATCATGAAGAACCGGTGGGTGTTGACGACGAAGTACCACGTCGACGACACCGTCGAGCGCGAGAAGGCGAGGCTGGTCGTGAAGGGCTTCACCCAGGTGTATGGTGCCGACTACGACGAGACGTTCGCGCCGGTGGGCAGCTACGTCACGCTGAGGATCTTCCTCAACATCGTCGCCGTCCTCAACCTCAACCTGATGCAGCTCGACATGAAGAACGCCTTCCTGCAGAGCAAGCTCGACCGGGTGCTCTACATGTCCCAGCCGGCGGAACCGGCCGGGTGTGCAAGCTGCTGAAGAGCCTGTACGGCCTGAAGCAGTCGCCGCTGCTGTGGTACTTGGCGCTCAACGACGTGCTGGTCGACGCCGGGTGGAAGAAGAGCCAGGTCGACGAGGCTCTGTACTTCAAGGTCGGCGACGACGGAGTGGCCTGCTGGGTGCTGGTCTACGTCGACGACCTGCTCGCCGCCAGCAGCAGCATCGAGATGCTGAAGGAGCTGAAGGGGCTGCTGGAGTCCGCCTTCGAGCTGCGTGAGATCTCGCCGGTGCAGAAGTACCTCGGACTGGAGATCGTCCGCGACAGGTCGGCGGGGAAGCTGTGGCTGCACCAGCAGGGCTACGCCGACAAGCTACGTAGGCGCTTCATCGACGAAGAGCAGACCGGGCGCACTCCGAAGACGCCGGTCTCAGTCGACGCCTACGCCGAGCTCACCTTCGACGACGAGGAGGCACAGGAGCGACAGAAGGAGGAGTACCGGCAGAAGGTCGGCTCGCTGCAGTTCGCGGCGACGACGACGAGGCAGGACATCGCCTTCGCCTGCAGCAAGCTGGGGAGCGGTCTCACGGTGAGGAGCGACCAGAACTGGCGCGAGGTCGACCGCTGCCTTGCCTACCTCGCCAACACGCGTGACACCGCCCTGGAGCTGGTCGGCTACGTGGACGCCGACGACGCCGGTGACAAGCAGAACAGGACGAGCACGGGCGGCTACGTGTTCATCTACGGAGGGGCCGCAGTCTCCTGGTCGAGTCAGCGCATCAAGTGCGCGACGTTGTCGTCGACCGAGTCGGAGTACGTGGCGGCCACCGAAGCCGGCAAGGAGGGACGTCGACTTCGTTTTCTTCTTGCAGAGTTCCGGCAGCTGGATGCCGGGAAGCCGACCGTCCTTCGAGTGGACAACAAGTCGGCCATCACAGTCGCCGAGGGCATGGGGTTGACGGGCAACCTCAAGCACATGGAGCGGCGACAAGCCTGGCTGCAGCACATGGTGAAGAGCGAGAAGTTCTCGCTGAAGTACATCCCGACCGCTGAGCAGCCGGCCGACTTCCTGACGAAGGCGCTGCACTATCCGGCCTTCAACCGGTGCTCCGTCACCATCGGCCAGGTGCACTTGGCCGACGTGGGCGACGAAGTTGACGACGTGCAGCAGTAGGTGCCATGCCCTCTTGCATGGCTGGTGCGGTGGACGACGTGCTGTGTGTTGGATGCGCGTCGACGAGCTATTCTCCGAGGAGTACTGCCGTGTGGGCTGGGGGGGCCCAAGCGTGAACGCGGCAGGGGAGTGTCAACGGGAGTTGTGTGCTGGCCCCGTTCTCGCTTGGGCGGAGCCGACTTCGTGGTCGGGTGTGAGGGGAGCAACCGACTTGCAGCAGTGGGCGAGCTGGTTGACGAGGAGGTCGACCTGCACGGGGGCCACTGCACGTGGAGGTCGACCTGGGAAGTCGACCTGCGGAGGGCGTCGACTTAGTGACGCCAACTTGGGGCAGCCGACTTGGGTGGTCGGCTGAAAGGATTGCTGGTCGACCCGGTAGTTGGTCGACCAGGCCCGCTGGTCGACTTGGTGGTGGTCGACCAGGCGTGATGTCGACCTGGTGGTCGTCCGGACCTGGTGGTTGACGGAGGAGGGGCCGACGTCGACCACGACTCAGGACGCCGAGCAGCTGGGCGTCGAGTAGCAGGGCGTCAACTTGGTGACGCCGACTTCGGGTAGCCGACGTGGGTGGTCGGCTGACAGCTGTGCTGGTCGACATGGAGCTGGTAGACCAGGAGTGACGTCGACCTGGAGCTGGTCGACCAGGGGTGTGGTCGACCTGGTGAGGTCGACTTGGGGTGGTCGTCGACTTGGAAGGTCGACGGGCACTTACAGGAGCAGCTGGTCGACGTGGTTGCCCGGTCGACCAGGTTACCTGGGTGACGAGGTTCTGCGGAGGAGTGCGACAGTCGCCCAGGCGAAGTTGGCGAGTCCGACCTCGGTGGTGGTATCCCGAGGTCGACGTGGCTGATCAGATGCGAACGTCAGCGCCAGGTTGACTTGGTGTGTGCGATGTGCAGGTGACGAGCTCAGCACGCCAATCATCTGCGAGCACCTGCGAAGCTGGTGCGATGCTCAACTGCGGAAGTTACGCTGGCACGCCGTCAACCTGCAGTGTTGGCACGCCGTCGACTTTGTACTGCCGGAGCGCGGTCGACCAAGTCGTGCTGGAACGCGGTCGACCATGCTGTGCTGGCAGTCGACCGACCTGAATGCTAGCTCTGATGTAGTCTTGCCATGCCAACTTCATTGTACCATTGTTGTCAACTTTCTCTAGTGAAACTCTTGCCAAATTACCCCGTGAACTAGCAAGCAGTGTGTGCACTAGGAAAACGACTAAGGACCAACGAACGCAGAGACCACACGAGCACCCGTGCCTAGCCCGTAGTCTAGCTCCCGTTGTAGTAGTTATCTCCGCAAATACGCCTATAGAGAAAATATTCATTCAAAAGGATTGATAATAATCAAGGAGAAGCACAAATTCATAAGGGGGACTAATGGATGAGCAGGAAACACTACGCAGTTATTTAACTGCTTAAAATGACTTCGTCAGGCCTGCAATGGAAAAGCTTGTCCAACTTCAGCAAACCGTGTTCATGTTGCATTTCATCCAAATGCCTTTGCTGACTTCCCGTACAAGCATTCATGAATTCTCATGAACAATCATGAAGCCTCGTGCGGGATTATCGTTTTCGATTTGGAAAAAAATTATACCGATGTAAAACGGATTTCACCGTTCTGTACCTCCCGCTAGACGCGCGACTTTCTGGCGAAGTGCGCTGTTCGCCACGTCAGAAAAGAAGACTCGAGATTCAGTTATTCAACTAAAATCTCAAGCGAATCCCGATCACCCTTCGGAATTCTTCGGCACCCCACGAAACCGACGAGCGCCCCCGAGGGGGCGCTGACCTGAGGTGGGAAGGGCGGTTAATATCGCTGTCCATTTGCAATCGTGCCCCTATGCACGCTCGCAATATTCCAAGGCACACGCACGAGCCCTGAAGACAAGCTCGAGTTAGGGATCCCACGTGTGGGTCCTGATTCTCGCGTACCTTTCGCCCTGACCAGCGTGAGAAAACATGAGCAGCAAAAAAACTAGCCACTCATATGAACACTCGTGAAAATTCATGAACCCACACAGACTTTCATGAATGTAGATGAGAGTACATGAACGATCATGAACTTACGCAAACAGTATATGAACGCTCACGATGAGCAACCTGCGAATCTTCATGAAGACTCATGAACACAAGAACCTACGCACATTCATGACGACTCACGAAACACCAGAAACATTTATGAACATTCATGAATCCAACACCACTAGAACTCACTAAAATTATGAACCGTTGAGGCGATTCATGATCCGTAAAGGCACAAATTTAAAGCATAGAAATGCACTTCACATACACTACAAATTACTTCCGGACAAAGAACTCCATTTTCCTTCACCGTCAACGAATGGGCGGTAGGTTGACATGCTAACCATGTTTTGCACTCAACAGTATCTCCTATTGTACAATCACTTGATACCTTAACATGTTTCTGACAAAAACTCAGGAGCGTTTATGTAGTATCAAGACCAGGCATAGCAAAGTAGGTCACACACAATCAAGAGCTGCTTTATTTGATGAAACTTGTTGTGCATGATCACACTATACACCACAGAATTTCAAATGCACTAAGATGACACACTGCAAAAAAAACGTTTACCTTGCAAGATTTTTGCTGTATGTTCCATTATTGTAAAATTTGTGATACTCATGGTTTGTGGGTCTGCTGCTGGCCACTATTATGACCTAGAAAGCTCTATGCACACGATTAAATCGCACTAAGTAGTCTCCACGGGGTCACCCCCGAGGGTCCTCAGGTGTCTCGTAGAATCAGCCCGTAACCAAGTGCCCGTGGTTGTAGAAAGAGCTACCACGTGTAACTTCAACCGAGTGCAGTAGAGTGCTCCCACACCTGATTGCTCAACGTCCGACGACTGATTGAATTGTGTGCAGAAAGTTCTTCTCACATCAACACTTTATCCAAATGCCTCTGCAGAAACCGTCTTCATGTTGCACTTTATCCAAATGCCTCTGCTGACTCCTCTTACGAGCGTTCATGCGTTTTCATATGAAATCATGCTTCCTTGTATGGTATTCAATTTTCCAGCTGTGATACGAATTTTACCATTGGAAAACGACATTTACCAGTTTGTACCTGTAATGACATGATTTACGCTAGGTGCGTGGCTTTCCTGTGAAACATACTATTCGCCAAGTCAGCTGGGGATTCTGTTATTCAACTAAAAATCCCGAGCACCCCCATAAGCAATCATGCACAACCAACTTTTCCGGTCGTGCTGTACATTACCCGAACGTGCGTTGTCCTGCTCAAGACAGGGTGATATTTTTTCCCTGCCCTTTTGTGACCGTGCGCAATGTGCATGGTCGCAACAATGTCACGCACACGCGCGAGTTCTGAGGGGCATGCGCAAGATCTGGACCCCACGAGTGGGCCCTGATTTTCGCAACTTTTACGTTGACCAGCGCGAGAATATCTAAGGGGCGAAAAAACTTGCTTCCCCCTCATGAGAACACACGGAAACTCATGAACAAGCATGATAGTACATTAACGCACATGAAGATACACGAATGCTCATGAACTTACATGAACAGCACGTGAACGCTCATGACTAACCTGCGAAGGTCCACAAGCACCCACAAAAACTGAAACTTCACGCAATTTCATGACAATTCACGGAACACCACGAACAAACACTAACACAGACGAACACTCAGGACCATTAGTGAATGCAACATGACAGAAACACACATAACTCATGAACCGCTGAGACGATTCATTAACCGTGAATGCACAAATGTACATAAAAAAAAAATGCGAACTTCACACACCACAAATTACATTCAAACAAAGAGCTTCATTTTCCTTCACCGTCGACGAATAGGCGGGTTGATGTGCAAACCATTTTTTGCACTCAACAGCTACATACATTCACTGAATGCATCCATGTGCCACTCATCTCCTGCATTTCAAGTTTCAACCTCTCCATGTTCCTCATGGCAGGCTCCTAAAGAGTAACAAATTTACAGGGGCTATTCCTGATTCTTTTACAGGCCTCAGCAACGTGTTTTTTCTGTATGACATGACCTCTCTTCTTACACTCACGTGTCTCTTTGCATTCTTGCTCAAATAGGAGCGTGTTTGTCAATGTCAAGGAGGAAAGGCCTAGTACTTGTGACAATACTTGGTGCTAGCTGGTTTGCATGGTATAACAAGGAAAGGAGAAAAGATGGCAGTGAGTGGAACGAGGGAAAAATATTTTATTGGGTTCAATATCGTCACCTCCCTCTTCCGCACTACTCTTCCTCGCACACATTATCTGAAATTATGTCTCGCTGTTGTGCTTCCACATTTCAGAGAGTTGTCGGCAAACCAACTAACCTCCGGGCTTGATGTGATTGAGAGGATGACATGGCTTGAAACTGTGTAAGTGGACCATGGTTCTATAACAGAGTTAACTAGATTACAAAGAATGTGTTGCAGTAGTGTGGTTATGGGAGCTATTCAAATACCTTCCAATCAAACAAATGGAGAGATTGGAATAAGTGTTATTTAGTGCGGTTCAAAAGAGTAAACGAGTTGGGATAGGATCCAGAATTCCCTTGTTTCATCTGCCAACACTTTGCCCACAGATAAAAGGGGTTTGCATCCTGCTGCCAAGCCTGCGTTTGTGACAAGTGCAATACTACCTGCGAGGTTTTTTTTCCCTTGCGAGTACTTGCTTTTTTCAGGGAGTACTCGTTTACTTGCGCGTAGTACTCGCATCGTCTTAGGCCAAGCAGCGACTCATTACTCCCCCAAAATGAGCAAAAAAAGAACAAAGCGAGTATTCGCTCACCTTTTTGCTCATGTCGAACTATTTCTCCCACTCACATTGCTGCCAAAATCCCCACCTTAATTAGCATAACCTTCACGCTAGGTGGAAAAGATATGATAGTATATAAATATGCTAGTTCTTTTCTTAATACCTAAACACACAACGTACTTTTATTCTGGGAACAAAACTATTGCTTTGTTAGACGGGGAAAAAAATAAAAGGATTTACTTTCAAAGCTGTTGCGATCAGAAAAACCGCTTCACATCATCTCTTGGTACATCGGCAGCCTTTATAATAGCTCCCTCATTGTTTTTTGGTTTTGTCTTGTGTTTTTTGTTTTTTGTAATTACCTTCTACAACCATTTTTACGATACCATTAGCGGTCTGGTTAACTCTATGTACTATTCGGAAGCGATTAAACTCAGCTCACAGGATAAGCTACGCAACACTTAACATCACCTGTGACCCTCCGAGTATGACAGCATGTTACCTCATAGCCAATGGCGAAAAAAAAACAAGTGAGTAGTTATGCTCAAGTTAGTTTGTAGAGTGAGTATTCTGGTCGAGCATAATTTCGGCAGCACCACGTTGTGTTTCTACTCTAGTCAATACGTAGTAGTAGAATGTAAGCTTGAGAAAATAATAAAAGCATTATTGTATTGAAAGCAAGTACAAGCACACATATATTATAGGTTATAGGCACACAAAAGAAACACACGAGACAGTTGTCTAACGATCGTCCAGGTCTTTGCCTTGCTGTCATTGAAAACTGTTATTAAACTACTCTTGAATTTGGGTTGATTTGTCACTGAAGAATAACCGTCTTCAAACCGCACTTCTGCCAAATTCTCCTGCTGACTCCCCTCATGAACATTCATGATCGCTCGTGTACAAATCATGAACACTCGTGTGGGTTTCCCGTTTTCAGTTACAAAACAGACTTTACCGTTTTGTACAACTGTTGAAATAATGACGCAAAGCAGCGCGACTTTCTGGCGAATTTTCCTGCACGCCAAGTCAGCGGGAAATCCCGTTAGTCAACTGTGAAATCCCGAGTGCCCCACGTGCCCCTCATCACAACCGATATATTTCTCGGTTTTGTAGGACAAAACAATCGCAGACGCGATCGTGCGTTGTCCTACACTTGACGGAGAGATCATGTCGCTCCGTCTTGTAGTGATCGTGCGCAGAGTGCACAATCGAAACAGTAGTAACACACGCGTGGGCCCTGCGGGCCACACGCGCATGTCAGGACCCCACGCGCGGGTCCTGACTTCGCGCACGTTTTTGTTGACCAGCGCAAAATGGTCAACGGGGCAGGTCAAACAATCGAGCCCCACACCAAACACACTCGACACTCACAGCCAACGCTCATGAAATAACTTGAACTTTCATGAAACACGGAACTTTCATGAACGCACATGTTCGTCCATGAAAAAACATGAACTTACATGAGCAAACATGAACGTTCATGACTCGTCATGATCCGTCATGACTGGTCATGAACCCACCACAATAACACATGAAACAAAATGCAAAAACGGATGCGCACAGAACACACACAAAATGCATGATACTATGCAGGCGGTTGGTTGACGTGTAGAAATAGTATTTTGCACCCAACAGCTGCATGTCTAGTTATGCTAAGCAGCTTACTTTCCTGGCTGTGTTGGAAACCTACACACCCAGCCTCTAACGCTCATGAGGCCCCCCTCCTCCTCCTCCTCCCGCTCTCTTCCCCTCCCCCCCCTCCCCCTCCTCCCCCCCCGCCCCTCCCCCACCCTCGCCTTTCCCACCCTCCCCCACCCTCCCTCCACTCCTCCCCTTCTCCCCCACCCTCCCTCCTCTCCTATGTCGGACCTGTCCAGCCCAACATATTTTGAGAATATTCCAATCAAAAGTCAAGAATTATACGTGATGTGCTAGCAGAAAGTGGCGAGCGTCGAAATACACTTGTGGATTCATTGAGATTCAACATAGGCTGAAAGCATCCGTTCCTGGCTGATTGTGTCTGATCACCATGATCTCGCAATCACATATTGTGTGTGCCATGACGTGGTTATAAAATATATGTATTATTTCTCATCTATGTCACAGGGACATTGCTTACAACATGTTTTCGGATAGTTTTCCCACATTTTCGTCTTTACCTCTTCTCTCGAACTTGTAAGCGGTAATTGAGGGCGTACACCCAACCTTATCAAACACATCATTGCCATTCTAGTCTTTGATGTTCACCTTCACGGCTGAAATTTGCGTGCCCGATAGTTTTCTTTCCTATTTCGCACCATGTTTTGATCGTCAAGATTATTCTAGCATCATCAATTCATCGTGAAATCATCGTGCATCATAGGTGACACAAAACTAATTCGGATCCTTTGTACAACATAGTGTTTGGTGCCCAAACCATTTTAGAGATGAGAAACAAGGTGACCTCACCCAACATCGTAGAGACTGCGGCCGGGAGAAGAGGTGGAGAAACCAAGAGAGTGAAGGGTAGAGGCAAGTTTGGCATGCCAATTGCGTGGGGCCTCCTTGAGACCGTACACAGGGCGCTTCAACTTCCAGACCGTGCCTTGGGGAAAGAGGTGAGGAAAGCCAGTAAGGTGCTCAGAGAAGATGCGTTCATGAAATCCTTCCTTTGGAAAGGCGCGGAAACATCCAATCAGTGGATTTCCCACCAAATGGCACCAAAATTGAAAATAATGCAGAAAGTGGGAAGATACGCAGTGGGGGAGGAAGTAGCAGAATTGCTAATGCCTTTGTGTTGGATGAACCCCTTGACACAATGACGAGTCTTGAAGTCAGGGAGCTCCCTATGCAACTGCTTAATATGCAAGACATATTTGCCCTTGACAATGCTGACATCAGGGAAAGGGGTAGATTCAATATACACTTGAGTGCGAGTCAACACCTCACACTCAGCAATGGTGGCAGCCATCCACTCAGAGGCATGACAGCCCGCTGCCTTGGAGTAGGGCCGAGGGTTGGGTATGGCGACAGAGTCAACATAGAGAAGTGTGGAAGAACCACTTGAAGTAATTGAGGGTGAGATAGAGAAGATGACAAACATGATGAACATAAACGAGCTCCTTGAAATGGCCCTCGAGAAGATTAGGATGCTGAAAAGAGGGGAATGTTGAAATTTGGACAGCGCACGGGCCAGGGAGCAAATGAAGCGAGGGGAGGGGGTGGAAGCGGGAGGCTCTTGTCGGGAGTGTAGGAGAAGGGGAAGGAAGCTGGGATGGAGAGGGCACGGGGGCAGAAGAGGTAGAAGCAGTAGGAGAGACAGAGATGACGGCAGAGAGGGGGCCGAGTAGAGGCTGGTGGGAGAGGAGGAGGAGGAGGAGCAGAAGGATAGAGGGGTGGGGAGGGAAGTGAAGAGGACGCTTAGTTGCGAAGACGCGTCCTGCGTCTTAGACGGGTGCGTCCAGACGCAGCGTCTTATATGCAGGACGCTTCATGTGGGCCTGGGAGACGCTACAAAAGAGGCATGCCCGGACAGGGAAAAAAAAAACCCCGAGCAGCCAAAAAAACACGTTATAGGGCATGGAAAGGGGGGGGGAGGATGACGTATCACACATGTGAGGCAAAAAGGTAGCTATGGAGCGAAAGGTAGCACTATGGAGCGAAAGGTCTAGGGTTTACGAAGGAGAATTGTGTTCATATAAAGAGATGGAACACAAATGAAGAGTTTGAGCTCCTAAATGGGCTTGGTGGTGGTCCACCATGGTTAGGTTTTCTAGATGTAGCTGGGTTGTAAGGGGCTGGGTTTACAATTTTGGTGATGGGGGGTTACACAATTGTTGTGCGTGGGCTGTTTTTGATGGTCGAAATGGGTTAGGGGGGGTCGAAATGTCGCGATTTTGGCAGTCGTGTCGAAATTGCGAATGTCAACTTCGCGCTGGCGAAATTGTTTTTCCGATCAGCCCGAAAATAAAACCGCTGTGCGTCCTGCGTCTGGACGCGCGTCCTGTGTCCCTGCGTCCGTACGCTGCGTCCAGACGCAGGACGCATGACGCGCCCTGCGTCTTTCGGAACTAAGAGAGGACGGCTCAGTGCCTGGAGAAGGCGTGCCATTGGGCTGGTGATGGCACGCGAGAGGCAGGGTAGAATGCACAGCTTGGTGGTAAGAGGCACGACGAGGTGATGTAGGGGCGATGCATGGCATGCGATGAGTTGGTGCAGGACTCGCGCGACGGGGTGGTAAGGGCCGCATGCGATGAGGGATGCAGGGCGCGTGACGAGCTGTTGAGGGCATGTGACAAGCCGGGAGGGGCCGGGGATGGGCTTAAGAAAGGCCGCGAAGGCCAAGGAAGGGCCCACCACTGCCTTGAAAGGGGGGCGCAACAGTCTAAGTGGGGCCCGTGACAACCTAACTTAGGGATTGTTCAGTGCAGGAAACAAACGTTTGATGAACCGAACTGAACCTGAATAAAACACAGTTCAAAACAGGCCGAGAAGTAGCACGGGGGTAGTTCAAAATACAAAGCAGAAACAGCATATGCCAGCACCGGCCTGGTTTTGCTCGGCCGGCTCGGGTCGGGCCGACCCATGTCGGCGCGGCCTGAAGTTTTTTCTGACCCGGCCCAGCTTGGAAGGTGTTCGGTCGGCATATACCCGAGAATGGGTCAGGTCGACTCGCTGATCCGACCCGAGAGTCAGGTCAACCTGGTTTCATTGGTACAGCATGCATGTACACCCACTCCGCCCACATGAGTTGCTTGTCGAGTTTCTTGAATGACAAACTTGTTGCATGGCACTCGTTTGGCCTGCTCATTGAGGTGATTTGACAAAAAAATCCCTATTCACGCCAAGGTCGACAAATTTTGTGCTTCACCAAATCCAAAGTCATGAGGCTCAATTCTCGTGGCCCAACAATATTACACTCTTGTCAAATGGATGATAACGCTGGATGTCACACGAAGCTGGGAGTACGCTCATACATCACAAAAATCAACTATCTGAATAATATACATGATGTGTGTTTGAAGACTTTGTTTGAAGACTAGTAGTTAGGCGTGTGAAATATATGCAATTGCAGGTTTTGTTAAGGTCAGGTCAGGGCCTTCGTATAAAAAGGGAATGGTATATGATTTTATCGAGTGTTTGGATCACGCTGGTTCGGTCGGGCTTCATGCCAACATACTCTCCATGCCGACTCGACCTACGTCAAGCCTGGCCTTGCTCTTGTCAAATGGAACATTGTGTGAAATTGTTTTCCTGGGCACATCCAGTGTGAAACAAATATACTAAGTTTGACATTTTGGAAATGTTCAGAAAAGGTTATCACACTTCAACCCTTGTTCGTTTCTGTGTAGGTTACCATTTACACCATTCCTTCGTGTGACTGCACAGGTTACTCCGAGGCAACCATTTTCCAGGGTCATTTCCTGCTGATCTGCTGAAGCTAACCAATCTTTTAATGCTGTGCGTTTTGGCTACCCACACATATCCTTCCAGCCACAATCAATTCACCCCCTACAACCTGCACCTCGTTTGTACTTGTTCAATTCACTTAGTGGATAACGTTCCTTTCCGTCTGTCAACCTGCAATCTCCCTTGTAAATCTGTTCACCATCAATTAGAGGATATTATTCTGCTTTTCTGTTGGTTTCTTTGATCTAGCCACTCCCAAGAAACGGATGCTTGGTAGAAGAAGTGCCATGAAGGGTACTGAAAACCTGGAATGGCATTTTATTCTTCGTAACTGTGGTTATCAGGGATGAGAATGGGCCGGGACTGGGCTGGCCCTGGCATGGCCTGACCCAGTATGGCTTGCTGGGAAGCCGGCCCGTGGCCTGCCACATCAAGCTGGGCCGTCTCTGGCCTGACCCGGACCACCTAAACTGCCTTAATCTCAGTGTGGCATGTTCTTTCTCTTATACGTTTGTTCTAGGTAGGTAGTAATAACCGATAGCACCTGTATGCACTAGAGTGCCAGTAAGCGCTCAAGCACTTGAGGATTTACTGAATGTTGTGGCTGTGGGAAGAGGGGTGGGTGGGGGAGAGGGGGGGGGGGGGGGGGGGGGGGGGCGGGGGTGTGGAGCAATGAAACTCGTTCAATGGAAATATTGGGTATAAAGCCGAATCACAAGTCGGGCCCGAGAATAATCTTGGTCGAGCTTTACTCAACCAGACTCGATACTCAATCGAGTCAGCCTTAACTTGGCTCAGGTTACGCTCATGTCTATATACGCTGGTGGTTAGGTTGGGTCCCCTAGAACTTAAGGTGTCAAGTGACTCGTATGACCGTAGCAACCCTATTCCCGATGCCCCACCATGTCGGTGCCTATCCCCGCTAACGGCAGCAGCTGAACAAATACAGCAGAACATGTGAAGGGGAGCTGTGTAGTGCAGCTGTGTAGCAGAGCTGTGTAGCGGAGCTGGTTGCTGTGAAGCTGTGTGGTTGTGAAGCCGTGAAGCTGTGGGACAGGGCCAGGGGGGCGATGTGTGGGTGTAGGTTAGGGTTAGGCGTTCGAGAAATCGACGGTCTTCTTCACGCAAGACAAAGGGGGTCATAATGGCTTTCGCTCCCCCCACTATCGCCAACCCCGACACCCTCCTTTGCCTCGAAGTTGATGGTTCGAGGTCCAACTACAAAGCCATGGAGGTATGGGGTTGACAAGCACGTCTTGAGCCGAGGCGCAAGGGTTGGACCTCAAGGACGTCCTTCTCAACCGCGGCAAGGGAAAACAGCCCCCCCTTCCCCAAAGAGCCGTCCGACCCTATTAACGATGCGGCATCAAAGGAGTACGAGGACGCGGTGGACAAGTATCGCCGTTGGGCCATCATTAGTGTCTTCATTGGCACCACCCCTCCCGATCTCGTCAACGCCTACCACAACTACCCCAATTCCAATGCAATATGGAAGCACCTTCATGATCGTTTCTTGAACAAGATGGGGGTCGGAGTGGCTAATTTAATCCATAGCAAGCCATCCATGGCAAACTCAAGGAGCTGGACATCGTCTTCCCTGAACAAGGCCCGACAGCCGCTCTTCTTGTCGGCCTCACTTCGGCATACGAGGTCATGCGGAAGATGCTCCTCACTTCTCGGCGGAACACCTCATCATTGCTAAGGTCACGTTCGCACTCCTCTCCGCCAAGAAAGGCAACACGACTCAAGCCAAGGCCTACGCACTCCGTCCTCCCGTGCCCCAAGCAAGTGATACCTCGGCACCCTTCCTGCGCAACTGCTTCGCTCCACATACCCATGTTGTTAAAGCGGCAGTATACATTTGACGGCGGGGTTCAGGGTTTTACAGTGTGCCCCACAATTTCGCCCCCACCATGTACCATTTATAAACTTTTGGCACTCTCCCTGCCAAATGTATACTGCTGCTTTAAGTATGCAACCGCAAGGGACAAGTGTGTGGTGGCACTAACCACCCCCCTTGTTAGTGTTCGCCCTCAATCTCACATTTTGTACTTGCACTTTTATATCATAGTGTAGTGTGCACTTTGTGTTTGGTTGGGTGTACACCCACATCCCAACCAAACCCAAATGTAATCTCCAAGCAATCTTCAACCCACCAATTGGAGATTGCCTTGGGATTACCCCCGATTCTCTAGGATTGCCCCCGATTCTCTCCCCATCCTTACCTTGCCCACTTCCGATGTACTTAAAGAGCCTTGAGCTCATTACTAATGTATGGATCCTAAGGTCAAGTTATAACAAGGTATCAGAGCTCTTCAAACACACACGCGTATCGTGATCCTCCTATCTCTGCGGACTCTTGTCATGCATTCTTCGGCGTAGCCGCCATCAATTCCGTCGCCGGCGATCCGTGACATTTGTGGCCGGAAACTTCCCCGCGCCACTCTCCCTACACTCTCGACGACTTCCGCGACTTCTCTGGTAAGCGCATCATCGGCGCTTTCACTAATCGCGTTTTAACCCTAAAAATCTTTCCCGCCAATTCTTCTCGTCGAGCCGTCGCCCGTCGCCCTGCAGCTTCTCGTCGGCCCGTCGCCCGTCGCCCTGCAGCTTCTCCTCGGGCCGCCACCTGTTGCCCTGCAGCTTCTCGTGAGGCCGCCGCCCGTCGCCCTGCAGCTTCTCCTCGGGCTGTCGCCCGTCGCCCCGCAGCATCACCTTCGGCCTGCCGCCCGTCGCCCCGCGTCGGCACTCCCATCATCCCGCAGCTGAACAGGTGCAGCCACGCAGCTGAGCAGCCGTGTAGCAGCAAAGCCGCGAAGCTGAGGGACAGGGCCGGGGGGGATCTGGGTTAGCACTTAATCGATAGTTCTGAAATCGGCGTTTCCTTCAATTTCTCCTTCGAAAACCCTGAACCTGAAGATTCTCTTTCTTATATCCTCAACCTTAAGTTCTTCAAACTCTCATTTGGAAACCCTAAACCTCAAGTTCCTATCGGTGACTTAAGAACTGCGCTTCGCACGAGACACAAAGGGGGTCTTCATCATGGCCTTCACCTCGTCCACATTCGCCAACCCCATCACCCCACTCCGCCTTGAAGCCGACGGCTCTAGTTCCAACTTCAAGGCATGGAGCTACGGGGTTGACAAGCACCTCCTGAGCCGTGACGTGCAGGGATTGGCAAAGAGAAACAGCCCCCTCCTCCTATTGAGCCGACCGATCCTGCAAGTGATGCTGACATGAAGGGGTACGAGGATGCTGTTGACAAATACCGCAAATGGGAGAAGGCCGATGCTGCTATCATCAGCGTCTTCATCGGATCCACCCCTCCCAATCTTGTCAATACGTTCCACAACTATCCCACCTCCAATGCCATCTAGAAATATCCACACGATTGTTTCATGAACAAGATGGCAGTCGGAGTTGCCATTCTCATCCGTTGCATATTCCAAGTCCGCTTTGAGGATTGCTCAGGAATGGCCGACTACATTGCCAAAGTGCAAACCATTCATGGCGAGCTCAAGGAGCTGGGTATAGTCTTCCCCGAACAAGCTCCTGCAGCTGCCCTTTTTGTTGGCCTCACCTCGGCATACGAAATCACGAAGAAGATGCTCCTCACATCCTCGGCGGAAGACCTCACCTTTGCTAAGGTCTCCTCCGCCCTCCTCTCTCCCGAAAAAGACTCCACGGCTCAAGCCAAGGCTTACGCCCTCCGTGCTCCCGTGCCTCAAGCAAGTGTCGTCTTGGCACCCTTCCAGCGCAACCGCTCCCCCCCGTGCACCTACGTTGTCAAGTATGGCAACCGCAAGGGACACGTGTGTGGTGGCACCAACCACCCCCTCGCCACGTGCTTCTAGAAGAAAGACGACGAATGGTATGCCATCCACGGATTCGACAAGAAGCCGCCGAACTGGATGCGCCCTCGTAAGGCTAACCTAGTTGAGGTCCAGGACCCCTTTCTGGCTAGTGCTAGTGATAGTGCTAGTGATAGTGCTAGTGATAGTGCTAGTGATAGTGCTCATGCTGATGTGCGTATCAACTTGCTGTTCCCTGGCACTGCCATGATCAATGAAGCAAGCTCCAAGTACATCGGCTCATCACAAACACCACAATACATAGAATCCACACTCGACTGTGGTGCAACTCACACAGTGCTCAAACAGACACTCTCCTTCAAACCTTACTCTACCCCTATTCCTCTCTTGGGAGCTGATTCAAGCTTCACCACTTTTGCCAAGAGTTCGTCCACTGTCCCATGCCCTGCATTCCTATCCGGCACTTTCACTGGCATGTGCGTGCCCTCATTACGCCACAATCTATTGGCCCAAAAGGAACTTCAGGAGGCTGGGCTCCGCACCATAATCTCGGAATACGAGGACTACTGTGACATCATTGACCCACTCACCAACAAGGTCTTAGCTCGGGTTGTACATGCTGCATGTACCTATCCCACAGGTGTTAACCACCCAAGCACAGGCTGCTATCGCACCATGCTCATGTCGCAGTTTCTCTAACCTGACCGTCCTCTACCACCATCGGCTCGGGCACCCAAACTTCCGCACGCTTGCTGACATGGCCTCCAAGAAGCTTCTTCTCGGCCTGCCTGCCTCACTTCCTCTACCACCTGACTCGCCCGCTCCCACGTTCCCATTGTAGAGTTACTCCCTGCAACAACAAATAGTTCGCTGCCGTGACGCCGTCTTCGATGAGACTCGCCCCGTCTACTCCACCTCTGCAGGAAATTAGCACACAGCACCACCCTCTCTAGTGTGTGCTGACGTCAATGCACCTCTCGCTCTTCCGCCTGCACCAGTACCCTCTATTCCTGCCTTGGCTCCTTCCCCCTCCGAGGTCTCTCATCTGGTGTCCTCAGCAGCTGCTCCTCCATCCATTCCTTCTCCTACTCCGCCACCCGCTCTCCCATCGCCTAATTCTGCAATCATGTACAGGCGGTGACCAGTCCCTCTGGCCCCACCCCCTCCTCCCTCCTCCCCGGTGTCTCATGACACACTGTCTTGTGGTCCTGCTCTTCCACTTTCAATTTCTTTTTGGTATGCCGGGGGTCATGTTTCTCCTACCATTATGGAGGATAGGCATACGGAGTTGTGTGGTCTCCACATGGTCATTCCTCAGCTCTTACATATTTTTCCCGACATCACTGACTCACCTTCGCTCAACTTCTCAGAGTACCCGACCATTCTCACTCCTCTCATTGTCCAAGAGGCTCTGTAAGGTCCCCGCATGGCTGAGTGGCGTGCTGCCATTGAAGCTGAGTGCAAGGCCTTCAATCGCAACAACTCATTCGACGATTCTGCCTTCAGGAGTCAACATCGTTGGACGCAAGTGGTTGTTTCGAGTGAAGCAACTTCTAGACGAGGCTCCAGTGTTCAAGGCACGGTTTGTGGCCAAGGGATTCACTTAGAAGCAGTACTTTGACTTCTTTGAGACATTTTTTTCTACGGCCAAACCTCCCACCGTCGGCATTATCCTGTCTGTACAACACAAGAGGACATGGAGATGAAATATATGAACACTTCTTTGGCATTTCTGCAAGGACCCCTGACGGACGCAGTTTTCATGGAGCGGCCCAACGACTTTCCCTGAGAGTTTCCTCCTAACACAGTATAGAAGCTAAATTGCTCATTTTACGGCCTCAAGCTAGCTCCACGTGACTGGCGCAACAAGGCAAAGGCTGTTCTCTTCGCATTGGACTTCCTCCCATCGTTCCCCGACTCAAGCCTTTTGAATCGCCGTCACTCCGAGCCCTTCTACATTATTGTCCATGTTGACGAGTTCATTTTAGTCTCCATGAGCTCGAATGAAATGAGACGGACGTTTCATTATTGTCCGTTAAGCAAGGCTCTCTTGATGAAGGACCATGGTGGCCTTAAGCATTACCTTGGGAATGAAGATCGTGTGTGATCATCAGACTCGCACCATCACGATCTTCTAAGAGTTCTACATCAACAATGTTCTCAAGCGCTTTCAGATGGATTCCTGCACGCCCATTGCCATCCCACTGCCGCTGCAGCACCTTCTCATTGCTCCATTCCAGCTACACCCACACCCGAAGCCTGCTCTGAGCCTTACCCAGAGCTAGTGAGGTGTGCAATGTATGCCATGATGTGTACCCGGCCTGGCTTGGCATACCCCATCAGTGTCCTCACTCACTGTGTGGCTCTTGGGTGCTTTACCAATCTCCACTTGTCAGCTGCAATGCAGATTTTACACCAAGTCTCATGTCCTCACACTTGGTGGACTTTCTCCTCCTCAGTTGGAGGGCTACAGTGACTCCTCTTGGACTGACCGTCGCTCCTCTCAGGACTACTGCTGTGGAGTCATTAATTCGAGCTCACCAGGTCCTCTGCAGTCTCCCCTCTCCTCCTATGATGCAGAACTGTATGCCAGGACTATGGCAGCCCAGGAGGCTCGTTGGCTCAGCCCACACCCACCCTCTGGTGTGCAACCGAGCTGATCTGTTCACCAAGCCCCTTGGGCGGGTTTCTCACCACCGTCTTCCAGCTTTATGGGGCTCTGCGCTTCTTCTTCCTACCTTGAGTTCGATTGATGTCTATGGGGGGGTGTTAGAGCTAGCCCTTAAATTCACATTTTGTAGTTGTACCTTTTATATCCTAGTTTAGTTTAATTTGTGTTAGCTGGGTGTACACCCACATCCCAACCTCACCCGAATGTGATCAGATGATCTCATTGAGATTGCCCCTGATTCTTTCCCCATCTATTCTTTGCTCCTTTCTGTTGTACTTAAGAGCCTTGACCTTAATACCGAGTGTATCAGTTCAAGCTGAAGTTCTTACAAATTTGTGGTTGGATGGTGAATCCTGGCTGGTGGCTGGTTGGGTTTGCAAATGTTAAGGGGTGTAGTGCGGTTCGATGGTGAATCTTGGTTGGTGTTTGGGTGGGATTATTGTGGGGTAAAGTGCTGAATGGGTGAATTGGGGCCATGTTGGGGTCAAAGCTTGTATGTTGAAGTCGGCCACTTATTGGATAAAGTCCAACCCAACCGAACATCAACAGCCTAGTTATCACCATGGCACAGTCTCCCAGTTAAGTTTCTTTCCTACCCCCTCTTTCGCAGAGAAATTGGGGAGAACGAGCTCCATGGGCCTATTCCTGACGACATATCAAAGTTACAGAATCTGGTGTATTTGTGCGTCTCCTTAGTGTGTTTTTATTTCTCCTAAAACCTGCTGTTTGGATGTGTCGTCCATTGCAAGTAACACCTCTTATCGTATCTGGTGTGCGTCTCTCTCTTGCCTTCCTGTGTGTTGGGTCACTGCGGTCATGACAAGTCCCTTGGAAAATTCTGGGCTGCTTATGAACGGATGGAGCATCTTCCTTTCCTCTACTGCCATCTGTCCTCAACTCAATGCATGCCCATGTTGCACTTTCTGGCTCCATACGTGCAAAATTATGTTTTTTTTTTTCTGTAAACGTTCATTCATTCCTTCATCCACTTACGCCCTTCATGTCCCACTGTGGCATGAGCAAAACCCAAAGCCGAACACGTTTGGCTTGAACACATGTCAAACATCTCATGTGGTCAAACCGAACATGTTTGACAGTAAATCCGGAGACTAGTTTGTTTGCCCCGAACATTAGCATGTTCGCGGCGAACATGTTAGTGCAGAAAACACCTCATGTGGTTCAACTTCTAATTCGTTATCTAGTCACACAGCGTTCCCGTGTGGAATTTGCACTGGATTACTGACAAAATGGGTCTAGCTAGTTATTGCTTGCAACAATCTGGCCATTTTCTAAGCCAGATGTTAGCCTAGATGCCCTCTTCCCACTTCCCCTCCAAGGCAAGCATATACACATGTGCGGTGCAGATTGGCCACCAAAACTGCCAATCCGCACGGTTATCCTGGTAAGTTAGAGGCAGAACGATTGACTTCATTCGTCACAGCTGACACTACCCTGCAAGCCCCAGCCAGGTCATGACCCATGATCAAGTCCACATGACCCAACCTGTTTTCGCCAGATCCCTCACTCTGCTTCTAATTTTTCACTGCATTATACTTGTTTCCCACCACTCACTCTCTCTCTCCACCACTGTCTCTCCACATGGAACACCTTTCAGAAGTTTGAATGACAACCAGCTTAGTGGAAGCCTGCCCAGCATATTTGTAACAGAGTCCATCCGTACATTGTACGTTCCCATGAGCTGAAGTGGAATAAGAACAGCTGTTCGAGAGGAAACACGGGATGCTGACTTGAGCATTGCGATCTTTCGGATGGACGCAACATTATGAGCCAGCTTTTTCTTGATGGATTTGTACAAACAGTTCTGACAGCTTGTTTGTGGTGACAGGCAACTTCAAGGAAACGAATTGTCGGGCCCTCTTCCTGATTTTGCACAATGGAACACGTCTATTGAGTACTTGTAAGTCCTGCTTGGCCAGCAGAATGATGCCACGGGGAGAAGGTTTCGGGAAATGTGCAGTTTCATCTAAATTGATACAGGTGACTGTTGTATCTAAACTTGTAAGGTTTTGTGGGCTTCTTGTTGTTCGCCCTTTTCCCATACCACTCCAGGCACCTAGGAGAGAACAAATTCACAGGTTCCATACCACAATCAATCAGCATACTGACTTCACTCGACGTTATGTGAGCCATCTACCACCATGTGCCTGTATCATCTACACCAGTATTACCAATGCCTTGTGCAACACAAGGCCATGACACAACGGGTCCTATCACTTGTATATCCTCCCTGATGTGAATTTTCTTGAGCGTGACCTCTGCAGTTCATTGGCCAACAACCAGCTATCAGGAACTTTGCCTTCATCTCTTACTACCCTCACCAGTCTCGAGGCCATGTAAATTGCTTAACTTTTGCCATGATTCCGGAAACATACAAACATACTCCCACCACCACTCGCTGCTATGTTGTTCCTCCTTATATGATATCCTTATAATTCTCCTTTCTTGCTCATCATCTCAACTCAATTGTTAAGAGCATTGCTATTCATCCATGCTCATACGACTCTCCCTCATGCATCCCCATGAGAGCAAAAGTTGACATCGGTTCAATATTTGAGGCACCTCAAAAGTTGCTTCCATGCCACAATAGTCTTGTGCCATGCATCCATCACTCTACACCTTCATCAGAGACCTGGCGGCCAACAGCATCTCAGGACCCTTACCCTCTGGCCTTGGAACCCTCTCCAACCTTCGTACCCTGTACTAACTAATTTCTACCATGGAGACTTTGCAGATAGACACGATAGACGCATGTGGGGATGACCAGAGGCTAGATTATGTGCCAGTCACACATAGCTTAGAGGGAAGTGGTAATGACTCCGCAGTGTACGTACATAAACACGGATTGCAACTTTCTCCGAACGGGGATTTGATTTGCGGCGCGTGCGGCTAGTCGCCCGCGGCTCGCGTCAATGTTCTTGCACCAAAATGACCGGATCAGTCACGTGTGACCACAAAAATAGGGGTGCCGTGCCTTGGGCAGCCTCCAGCTGAAATCCGGGGCAGCCCGATTCTAATGCCTTAGATGCGGAGTGTGAATTTCCAAGTTAAACTACTCCAACTCTAACCAAATGTCTACTTTGACCATTCTTGGGCCCTCAAGCTGAACCGTAGGCAGCTCGGTCCACCACGTCCCACCTTCACACACGTAATTTCCCCCTGATGTTTTGATACCAGCAGTTTATCTCATTAATCTTGAATCCAGCCACACCAATGTTGCTTGAATCAAGGAGAGGGAAAACGATTGAGGTTGAAGAGACTAGGTCAGCATCAGGGGAAAGAGGAAGTTTCAACACAGATGGATAGTGTACCAGCAGCATTTTCAGACAGACCTAAAAGCGAAGCCGAGCTTGGATTGGGAATTCTTACGCTATTCGGTCTAATGCATATACTCCCACCAACTCGGTTACAATCAAAGCTTCTCTAGTATATGGGTTTAAAGGTGATTCTTATGAGTTCTTTTTAGGTGAACTTTTTTGAGACGTTCTGAAGGGTGACCCGACCCAACCCGACCCGACCCAAGTTAGTGAGCCCGGTGCAGCCTGTACTAGGGTCAGCATCCTGGGCCGGGGCAGCAGAACTGGCCCGGACTTATATGGGCCGGGTCGGGCCGACCCTACCCAAACCTAGATCAAGCAAACAGGAAAATTAACTGACTATCCGTGCAGTTTAGCAATTTGACCCGTTACGGTTTTTCCGGTCATGCAAACGTAATCTTATGCGTAAGTTAACCTTTACCTTTACTTACTCGTAGTTTTACGTAAAGTTGGATGTGCAGGGAAAAACAAAAATGTACGCAAATAAGAAGCCATCTTGCTAGTATGAGGCGGTGACATGGTAGTGTATGCACCGAGCATCTGTAAGGTGACGTAAATAGGAGATTACATGCACACCACAAAAGAAGCAAGCGAATCTTTGGTTAGATCGCCTTCCTGGGTGTGTCCCAACTTCAAAGTTGGGACACCAAAAAGTGCACAACGTGCAAGAGGTTTGGAATTGTGATGAGGTGGAGGGGAATGAATCCGGACGTTGCGTGAGTTCGCAGGCTCCAAAAGTGCGAAGACCCCCCACGATGAGACGCAGTGATGTGTTGTGATAATCGGTGTAGGGATCAGGGTTGCGAACGCTGATTGTAAATTGATTTGTGCTTGCAGATTTGATTGGGCGTTATGTTTTGCCATTTTCCTAACGGTCGCACACACCACTTTCGCCTGGCACGTGGGGTAAACGTGGAAGCTGCCCTGCTGGACCCAAAAAGATGCACTTTTGGGGCTGTCCATGCCCAAACTTCCCAGGGAGACGATCTTAGGCGGTTCCCATGTAGCCACTTCGACCTCAGAACTCGTTCTTGGCCGGGCAGCCAGAAATGTTTCTAACAGACTGTAATTGTAAAGCTGTTTTTGGCCCACGTAAGTAAACGTAAAGTGCCAACTAATATTTGACCAGCGGACCCACACTGATCGACCACGTTGACCCCTTGATTCACACCGACCAGCACATTTCAGTTTAACTGGCAAACTGTGCAGATATAAGATTATGTCTGTCCATCTGCACGGATCGGCAATTTTGGCTGCTAACCCCGCAGATCGACAATTTCAACTGCCAGCGCAAATCAGCACATTTGAACCGCTGGTTAGCGATTGGTCGCCAATCTTCGCAGATTGGCCACCTTGACAGTCAACTAACACTGACCGGTTAAGTAGAATCTTGGGTTGACTCAACTCAACCCGATTGATCAGAAAAAAACCCGACAAACTTCGCAATGAGGTCACGATTTGATCCAAGCCAAACAACCCAAGCCTGCACAGCACGGTGAAATTGGGGACCTTTTCTCATGCCTACTCTGATACTTCTGCATGCTGGCAGGTCTGTGTCTAACAATCAGCTCACAGGAAGACTCCCTCCTTCAATATGTAACCTCAGCATCTGGAAAAAATGTACTTTCTATGTGCCACTCTATTCATTGCCATATATGGATCTATTGTTTTCCACTTCCGTTTTCCAAAATGGCCATGGTTGCTCCATTGAGAGAAATGCGACAAATCGCTAGCTCCGGACATTGCTCCTGTTCTCACTGCCCCTCCACATGTTCAACTGTTTGCAGGTGCCCATTCAGTTAGCCACAACAATTTATTTCTTGCACGGCACGTCTTTCCCTGTTTCAGTTCTCTTCAGAACAACAACTTTTATGGAGAATTTCCGTCCTGCCTCTTTGAACACTGCTTGCACAAGATGTGAGTGCCGTTGACTGATACTGCGAGGGGGGACTTCAGGGATGTATAAGACTGTGCTCAGGTGGCTTCTAAGATTGAAAAACAATGGTTTTTTAATATGGAAAATACCTACAGAGCACTCAGCATGAGCAAAAAACTGACCGCACTTTGGATGATGGCGGTCCGGTTTGACTCAAACATGTTAGAGTAGGGCCATGTGCCAGAAGGGCAGCTCAACCGTGCACTTACATGGTGCTAACTGTTGGGTGCAAAAAAATATTTTTGCACGTCAACCAGCCGCCTGCGTCGCATTTTGCATATTTGTGTGTGTGCGCATTTTTCATTTTCATTTTGTGAACGTTCTGTGCGCATTTGTTCTTGCGTTTGGTGTGTTTCGTTTTTATTCATTAGTGCATTTTGTGTTTTTGCATTTTCATTTTCGTTTTCACTGTTCTCATGAAGCTCCCATGAAGCGCTCAAATGAGGCCCTCATGACGCGCTCAAATGAGACTCATGCGAAGCTCTCAAATGAGGCCCTCATGACGCGCTCAAATGAGGCTCATGCGAAGCTCTCAAATGAGACTCATGCGAAGCCTTCAAATGAGGATCAAATGAAGACCTTATGGAGCTCAAACGAAGCTCGCATGGGACTTAAATGTTTCATGCGAGGCTCATGCGAGCGACCATGAAAGTCCCATGAGTCTCGAATTTTCATGCGAGACTTATTGGAGCCTCATGTGAGCGGATGGTGTACCGAGGGGTGCTCGGTTCTTTGACTGGTCAAGAGGTGCCTTGACTTTTCTCGCGCTGGTCAAAAGCGCGAAAGTCAAGACCCGATCGTGGGTCAAGGTACGCGCGTGTGGGACCACAGGGCACGCGCGTGTGCCGCGTACTGTTGCGAGCGTGCTGTACAGCACGATCGCAACAGGACAGGGCCCATTTCGGCCCTGTCCCGTACTGTACACGTGCATGATTTCGATCATGGCGCGCTGTACAGCACGACCGAGAAAAAATGTAGGTCGTGCGTGTGGCACGAGGGGTGCTCGGAATTTACAGTTGAAAAACTGTTTTCCGAGTTGACTCACGGGACGGGAAATTTCTCGCTAAAGTCATTTCACTTTGCGGAATCATTTCGACACAGGTGCAAATCGGTTACTCCGTTTTTCAAACGGTAAAAACCGTTATACAACTGTGAGCTCGCATGAAGACATTTGAGCTACATTGGAGCAACATGCGAGTCTCATGAGTGTACACATTTGAGTCAGCAGGGGTGATTGTTACAAGTGCAATTTGAAGACAGTTTTTAACAACAGGAGGATATAGCCAAATGCTCAAGGAGTTGTGCAACTGTTTTCAAGATACAGCGTGGCGAAATCCTGCAAGCCAGTTAAACAACTGTTTTCTAGTTGCTCCTGCCTGTGTGTAGAATCTATATAAATGTGTGCTTGTACCTGTCGAAATTAATCCAATGCATTCACGTTTTTCAAGCTCGCATTCTACTACTTCGTATTGACGAGAGTAGATTTATTACCTTGGTGCTGCCAAAATTCTTATCGACCTGTTTGCTCGTCCTACAAGCTGAGCAAGGCATAACTACTCACTTGCTATTTTCTACGCCCTTGGCGGAGGTGACAAGCTGTCACACTTGAAGGGCTGCACGTGATGTTAAGTGTTGCCAGGCAAAGTTTGTAGTTCAAGCTCTAATCGCTTCCGCATAACGTTATAGCTGTCAACACTAACCTGTTCGAGCGGATGTGTATTTTCTGAATTGTGACCATGGCCCTCTAATGAGGGGATGACATCGCTTGTGGGACGTGGTTGTGGAATTGTGATTTGGCATCTAGCTTCTCATATTCCCAACGATTTGAATCCACCACTTTTAAATGTATAGTCCTAGATTTTGAGTCTGTGGGCTGTTTTCACGATCCTGGATGAAGTACAATGCTTGTTCGTTATACCTTACGTGTTTAGTTCGCATTCTTATGTTATGGCTGCCAAGAATTTAATTGTCTTCCATTACCCCCTGAAATAATGGAAATACTGGCTTAAAAAACGGATTGATTTTCAGTACCTTGCTCATTGCTAGTGCCGTCCCCCCCACATCCTCTCCACAGCCCCCCCACAGAACCCATTGTAAGCTCCCATCCCCTGAGCCTCAAATAATGCAATGAGTTTTTTGTTAATTGTGAGCACATGAATCCTTGTGGAATAAAGTAGAATCACAGTCAAATAGAATTCACTCTTCCTGATCCAGTTTGCTTGGCTTGACTCGGGCGAGTAAGAACTATTAAAAAGCAAAAGAAAATCTTGAGCTTTAATCTGACAACTTAAACACTGGGAGACATGGGCAACGGGTTGACTCGTCTCAACCTGTCCCGGCCCAGGCTGACCCACCATGGTTCGAGACGGCTTGGCTTATCCAAATTTCGAGTCAGGACCCGGTGGGAGCCGGGGCGATCCGAGCTTACAAGGGCGGGTCACCCAACTCGGGGGTGGTTCGGATCGACCCGGTGGCGACTCCTGCCAACCGACGCGCATATATTACTTACTCTCTGCATGGATCTACCATTTCGACTTTGGTTGCGAAAATTGTGTTTAGTGTTTGAAATGATAGCATTTGACTCCACTGTGCAGACGCTAAACACAAGTTCAGAGGGCGAAAAAACACAAGGCAAAATGGATGAACAGGAGGAATTAGGGTTGCGGGAGGTATAAGTAAGCTAGGGTTCACGGGATCACTCATTTTCCAGTGATGGGATTGAAGGGAAAGGTGGGGTTTTCTAGTTGTGGTTGGTTTGAGTGCGTGGCAGGGGTGAGACGTTGGTGGCACATTTGACGTCACCTACGTCTGGATTAGCATAGTCTTACAGGCAATCTCCGTGGATCAACACATTTTGACCGCCAAGCAAGTCATTTTGATAGCCGATCTTTGTGGATCGGCGTTCTGGACTGTCAGAGCAAGCCAGCAAACTCAGAACAAGCCAGCCAGAGCTAGCCACGGCTCGAGGATGTTCCCATGTCTAAAATCGCAGACACAGACAGCAAGTGCTTGCCGTTTTTGTAATGCCCTCCACAATTCTCTTTGCCACCCCTCTTTCCATTGATTCAGTGACATCAGCAACAACAGCTTCTACGGCCCCATCAACAGCAACTTCCGCAGCATGATTCCTGACAACGGCGCTCTTCTCAACATCGCAGGCAACTTCTTCTATGGCGACCCCATGCTCTACGCCGATGGCTGCCAGTTCTGCCCCTCGGGGGGTATCCAGCCCCTTGTTTTAACACCAGAAGACCTCACCGGACCCTCTGGAGGCCGGTGTGGACCCCAGGGGCTGGGAGGATTTGTTGAGACAGCACGTGCAGGGGCCAACAAGCGCGCCAAGGCGAGTCTGCGGCGGAACTGTTTCACGCTGAACAAGCAGATGGAGTGCACGGCGAACGAGACGCAGCGCAGCAGCGACGAGTGCCTGGCATTCTGCAGCATGTCGCGGGAGCTGGGGCCGTGCGACGGGCACGGAGCGTGTGTGCCGCCGCAGGCGGGGGCAGCAGAGGCGCGCTTCACGTGTGAGTGCGACGACGGCTTCGTCCCCACCAACGGCACCCTCGGCTCCACCTGCGCCCGACCTGCTCCGCCCCCTGCTGCAGGTGCGCTGTGTGATTGCCTAGGAAGGGAATGAAACCTTTTCTGGTTGAAAAGGTGGATTTGGAAAGAATGCCAATTCAAGGAACAACAGGTTTATCTGCAACTGTTTCTGTTTATTGTAATTTGCCCATCTGCCTTCTTAAATTTTATGCTTGTCCCCCTCCCCCCCACACCCTCCCCAACCCCCCAACCCCTCATCTCCAGCACTCTCCATGGGCGCAGTGGTGGGCATCGCTGTGGGCTCTGCTGCCGCCTTTGCTCTCCTCCTCGCTCTCGTTGTCGTGCTGCTTTGGCCTCGCCAACGCAGTGAGCCACCGCCCCTTTCTCTGAGCTGTCTTTTCCATCACATTCATTATTTTTTCTGTTTCCAAGTCTGGACGCCAAGAAAGTGTCCCCATGCGACTTGAAATCCACAGAGGAGGTATCCCGGGTACAGTGCAGAACTGCTTTGGACACCGTGAATGGCAATGTCAAGCAAGACAATTCAATGAACGGTTACCTCACCACTCCCTGTTGCGCCCAGTGAGCATCGGGCTTGTAGGTCGCAAAAACGATGGCGGGAACTCCCAATTGGGAGTGCGAAGCCAAGGCGATGCATACCAAATTTTCCTACAATCCCTTCACTTGTTCGGAGTGGGAGTGGAATCCAGAGTCTGCCCCAGCTTCTGAGTTCACCACAATGGGTGGTCAACACAGCTAGGACCTTGACAACTACGTAAGATGCAGTTGATTGTTCGGGTCATACCCTCAGTCACCGTATGTAGTCCTATATAAACATGAGACCTTCGAGGAAAAGATGCGGAGCGATCGCATGTCCAAACAATGTGCCACCTTGTCCGCATTTGGGAACATTTGAGAGAAAAGTGCAGACTATGGGGAAACCTTCTTGTCGTCGAAACTTGGGAATGCCTTGTCATGGAAAATGCACAGCAAGTTTCTTTGGCCATAACATCGTTTCCTTGGCGGATTCAAGTCAAACTCATTTGGGATACCAGTTCGAGGTGGTGTGATCCTCTGTTTGCCCCGAACACTTTTTTTATAGACTCCGTGTTCGAGTGTTCGCCTTTGTAGGCGACCACTTTGGGATAGACTCAAAATGTTCTCAAATTTAAATAGTAGAACGCAACATGTGCAGCTTGCAAACTTTGCGTGTTTGGTGGAATTCGAGAATGCTGGCTAACACATATTACAACGCAACCTGCAGCTTCCTATAGCGAATGGTGAACTCATACTGAGTAGGTTCGTGTTTAAGTTCCACACTTACCTGTCCGAAAAGCAAACCCAAGTGTTCGACCTCTCTCACAAACTGTTGAACACCATCTTTGCAAGAAATGAAAGATTTGAACAGGTGCTCAAATTTGTTAGGGGCGAACAGAACGGGTTCGAGTTCACCCTTTTTCTAGTGCATAGAAGCGACTACTCTACTATTAAGAAACTTTGGGGTTTGAGTAGATCTAGAAGCTCGCATGTCGAACGTGTTCGAGTGGTAGGGGTTCGCCTTTGTATCCATACCTACACCGGTGTGATAACAGCAACACTATCCACCTCACCAAGCCAAGGACCCTGGATTTCACAGCTGGACCAAGCACACTGAGGTATGCCACCGTTTTCTTAGTGAGCTAATTAAACATGTGTATCTCAAATCTCAGCACATTGCACCGTTTGCCAAGACCAGTACCGTCTACTTATCTTCATGGGGCTTCACATTCCATGGTCAGTATGTTGCAACCAAGCCAAGGGGGTGTGTTAGAATTAGGCTGTTAACATTGTGTGTACCCATTGAAAACAAAAAACGTTTGACTGAACTTGTTATCTCAAACCTACCTGGTTACGATTACCCTCATAATACAACCAATCTTTCCATTGAAAATTTGGTCGGGATCCCGTCCTTCCATTCATTTGCAAAACCCAATTTTTTTTTTCTTATTTAAGGTCATCTGTAGTCTTTCTTGATCTATTAGTTCAAGGATTTAGTCTGAAAACCTTGTTATTCTCTGTAGGTTCTACTCTAACCCTACATGATGGACTCACCCACAGAATATAGAGCTGCTCAAGATTCTTGAACCCCCAAACAATAAGATTTGGTTCACCTGGCTAATTGTTACAAATCCTGGTATGGTACCCCACACCACACTCGCCCTTAAGGTACTAGTACTGCCAAGGTGCAGGTTGATTCTCCAACGGCCAAGCCAGCCTGGCTCAACCCATGCTCATGACTGTAGCCTATGTGCATTGCCTTTCGTTTTGATGTATCCCCTGTGTGGCAGGAAAGTGGAGCGACCTGGGCGTGTGTCAGGAGTTTAGCATTGGGGAGATTGTCCGGGCGACTGACAATTGGGCAGAGGAGCGTGTGTTGGGGAAGGGCGGCTTTGCCACCGTCTACAAGGGTGTGTCCAGCAAGGGCGATCTGTGGGCCATCAAGCGGAATGAGCTCATGTCCAACGACTTCGAGAAGGAGGTCAGTGAGGGAAACATGTGCACCGTGGGGGCTTGGAGTGACATTGGTGGCGTTGAGATGTTTGAACGAACTGGTTCTTTGCATCACCGGGACCAAGCTAGAAGCTGCGCTTTACGGTTTTCATTCCTGCAAATGGTGGTCCAGGTTAGGATGTGATGTTAAAGAAATCCCCTTGGACGTTACTATAATTCCCTCTTTTGTTCTCCTATAACCCCCCATTAACACACACCCCCTCCATCCCCTCCCCCCCGCCCCCCCTCCTCCCCCCACACCCCCCTCCCCCCTCCTCTACCGTCTGCACGTGCGGGCGATGGCATCGCTGCAGCATAAAAACGTTTGTTTAAACCGTTTTTTTTTTCGCCTTTAACCCCCCTTGCCACTGGCAGGTGCGGGCGATGGCATCTCTGTGGCATGAGCACGTGGTGCGCCTGTTGGGCTTCTGCCTGCATCAGAACGTGGAGAGCGGCCAGCAGGAGCAGATCCTCGTCTACGAGTTCGTGCCCAACGGGGACCTCAGCTACCACATCCGTAACTCAAAGAGTATGTTTCTCCCTCCCGACATTCCTAGAGGAAAGAATACCTTAAAATTCTACCAATGGGGACCTCAACTACCACATCCATGAATCTTAAGAGTATGCTCCCATTGTTGTACTCTTCAAGTTGCTGATCTTTGTGAACAGCAAAGCGGTTCATATGCTAGTTTTTCATTGCTTACATTTCATTCCCGGTAAAAGGCTATAGCTTGCTCTGCCATTTACGGCATTCTGCCCAGGACGGGTCAAAGTTCTGCTGGTACCGACCCGGAGGGGCTGGGGCGGTAATATCCAGCCGAGTCGGCTTCGTTCAAGTAAACATGTATTAGCAACCTGTCGCAACGGGTCGATCCGACCTGTCATCTGGTCACAACAACATATCTCGGGTCAACCTGACTAGACGGCAGACACTAGAGCCAGTATGGTGACACAGAGGAGTAGAGATACAGTGTGGATGGAGCAAATCTTCTCAACACGGTTCTTGAAAAGGTCAGGGTGCTGAGGGGGAGAAAGGCGTGTGAGGTGAGCAAAGTGGTGAAAACCTGATTCATAGAGTGAGGTTGAAGAAGATTGGTTGTGTTGTGGAAGAAAACAAATGACCACACGATCTGGCAAGGACCGTGTAAGGGTTCACAAAAGTACGTAGCATGTTGCGACCAGTAATACGTTGCGTGCTATGCCACTTTTACACACAAGTGCTATTGCCCACACCTTTCTGGCGGAGTAACATTTGAGTACTCGTTTACTCTACCGAGTTTTTTCGACTCGGCTCGGCTGAATAGTCATTCCTCACCACTAAACTCGTATTTTTTTCCACATCGTTCCAAAGGCTCCACCTCCTTGTCGTCTCATTGGAGCATTGTAATGCTTGCACTAGAAGTTGATTTCCTTCAAAAGTACCTCCTTTCTCCTCAGCCCCCTTATCCCTGCAGCAGCGGCTGCAGCTGGCGGTGGGGGCAGCGGAGGGAGTGGCGTATCTGCACAGCTTTGCGACGCCCATCGTGCACCGCGACCTCAAGCCCGGCAACATCCTCGTGACAAAAGACTACCAGGTGGGGCTGGCTGTGGGGAGAACGGAAGCAGTAAGCAGGTAAGGAAACGACGAGACCCCAGTCCCAGCAACATCCTCGTGACACAGGACTACCAGGTAAGGGAGGGCCGTGGGGAGAATGGTGGCATTACAATTTGCTCAACATATATCAGTGCAAAGCACATGGCATAAACCACTGTAAGTTAAAGCCTTCAAAGGCTACTGAGATGACCTAGAGATCCTGGTCTTATAAGTTCTTCATGGGTATATGGGTGCACTGACTGACCCACAAAACCAGCATGCCTTTCTCACACTGATGGATAGCTTAACGCTACTCTAGAGCGGTCTGGGGTTCAACTCTTAGTGTGTACCTTCTCCCTTGGCAAGTTCAGCATTGCGGGGAACTATTGCTCAAATGATCGCTGTGATGAGCTAGAGCTTCTGAAGGGGAGAAAGACTACCATGACCCAGACATCCTGGAAGCGTTGACTCTCGTAACAACATCACATCTTGACCCAGTTTGACAACAGACTGCTGTCAAGGCGGTCAAAGGTTGACCTCTCGGTGTGACCGAATCTCGTACCTTTTTCCCATTGCGGGTGTGTGTTGCATATAAGGGCAACTGGGATGACTCAGATATCCTTAATGGGCTACAGGTACTGTCTTGGGAGTTATGGCAAACCGTTGATTCTAGTGTGTGTGTTTGTGCGTGCAATCATGTGAGTGTGTGTGTGTGTGTGTGTTTGTGTGTGTGGGTGTGTGTGTGTGTGTGTGTGTGGGTGTGTGTGTGTGTGGATGTGTGTGTGTGTGGGTGTGTGTGTGTGTGTGTGTGTGTGTGTGTGTGTATGCGGAAGTTTGGGTAGCTGGGAAACGGGAGGCGGAACATGCATGCACATGTGTGCATGCACATATTTGTCCGTGCGTATGTGTGTATCTGTGTGCGGGTGAGTGTGTGTGTATATGTGTGGGAAGGGGGGATATGGGTGTGGGTGTGGTGGGTGTGTGGATGGGTCGGGTGTGACTGTTTGGGTTTGTTTTTTGTGTGAGTGTGGGTGTGGTTGTGGTTGCATGTGCGTGTCCATGCGCATGTACTCAGGCTAAAATAGCGGACTTTGGCTTATTGAAGCAGCTGAGTCAAGCAGGAGAGCATGATGATCGGACGCGAATAGCCGGAACTCCGGGCTATGTGGATCCGGATTACAATCGTTCTAGTGTGGTGACTGAAAGGTCCGACGTATACAGGTGCGCAATATTTTGGATGGCTTCATAGTTATGATTCCTTTTCATTCCATATTTGGAGGGTTTGTACGTTCTTTTGCAGGACATTGAGAATATTGAGACCTTGTTCCGGTTGAACCTATTTACGTATTCCCTCCCCTCTTTAATCTCTGCATTCAACCCACATTTGCAGCTTTGGTGTCGTGCTGCTTGAGCTCTTGACTAAGCAGAGGACCCATATTGGAGGAACCTACCAGCATATTTGTGAATGGGTGAGTGCATTGGAGGAATTTTGGCTTTCGAGCTAAAATAGTTGAAGAAACCTCACTATTTCTCACCTTACAAATAGAGGCTCGTATGCCCTCCATTCTTCTCACTGTGGCTGGCTTCCCTGCACCAACAGCTACAGTATGGCTCTCAAACCCCTATGCCCTACTCCCCTCCCCGCCTAACCCACCCATCCTCCACTCCCCCCCCCCCACGCATGACAGGCGGCGAGCAAGGTGCAGGTGTACGAAATCAGCGAGCTGAAGGACTCGGCACTGGAGGCGCCGGATGAGGCGGTGGTGGAGTTTGCCGACATCGCTCTCGACTGCGTCAAGGTGCCCGGCTCCCGCCGCCCCCCCATGAAAGAAGTCGCTCGCCGCCTTCATGCACTGCTCTCCAAGCACTGCAGCGAGGAAATCTTCGCCCCCACAGAATCAAGCATGCTTATCAGGAAGAGCGCGAAAGAGAGCATGGTGGAGAGCCTGGAGAGGCTTGCCGGTGGTGGCATGGGTGGTGACCTTAATACTTTTGGAAAGAGTGAGATCTCAGAGGAGTTGTGAGGCCTTGCTGCTGGGTGGTCATGAATGCTATAATAAAGCTGGTTTGGGATTGTGTGGATGCTTCAATTAGAGCTGGCTTGGGCTTTAGACCTGAACAAGGTTCTAACTCATGGTTAACTCATGTTCTTTTGCACCATATGAACAAATTCTAGGCAGGTTTACGGTAATAGGCATGATTCACCAGCCCCTCTAGTTGTTGAATTTGAGTGTTTTTGTGTATATTCCTAGAATACTGCCACCTTCAAAATATACTCCCAGGCAGGGCCTATGATAGTAGGGCAAAACATCCTGATTTGATTAGCCTGATTTCAGGTGATGCAACCTTAATGTCCACGAAATTTCAGGATGTTTGTAGTGAGGCCGTGTTTCTATGCCTCATACCAGGCAAACTTCTTGTCAAACTTGCTTGATACAATGCACGAAGGGGTTTGGGTGAATTTTAGTGTGATGTGAATTTTAGAGTGATATGACGTCAGCCTGATAAGGGGTTGGCCTAATAAGGGGCAGGTACATGCTCAAAAAGCCTTGTAATTTCAGGATAAATGACTTACATCACCTTGAAATTTCAGAGTGTTTTATACCTGGACTACTACATTTCCACAGTACAACCGTTGCTTTTCACCAATCGTAAGTTATTTATTGAATTTGAACAGCACAAAATGACTCGGTCGTTAGCCAAAATTCTACCGAGGGGAAATATACATGCTGCGAGGCGTGAACATTGTCAAATCATTGGTTTTTGTAAAGAACCCTGAAAAAGCAGGTTTTCTTTTCTAGAAAGGCTGTCAATCAGCTTTTGTTCAATCATGGTTCTGTAAATTGAACCTGAGCCCCTGTTCTATAGACCTTTGCCTGATGCCTCAGGGTGTATATTTTTTATTCCCTGATACTGTCACACTCCGCAAAGGAAGGGGCCAAGGGATGGGACAAGGGAAAGGACGGGGTGCCACAGGTAGGCATGACTGCATTGAACTCAGTTGCTTGACCTCAGTTGCATGAACATTGCGAGGTGTACACGTGAGAAGTTCAAAACCACCCTCTCCCCCCTCCCCCCTTTGTTTACACGCATATTACAAAGACGGCACTGCTCACCCGAATGCAATCGGTCGTAATGTTTAAGCCAACTTTCTCGCTCTTTCCTGATGTAACTACTCCCGCATGTCCACACACAACAAAGGGTCATCCGTAAGGAGTACATGTGGCATACTTCTCTAGGCCTTTTTACATGCTAATGTGCACCTACGTCACACACCCACACAGGCACAAAGTTCTTGTATTTGTTTTGTTCCTTGTTTCAGCCAGCTACACCTTGTTATGTATGCCCTGTAACGAAATATTGGGTGGGGTGTTGGTTATGACCCTGACAAGCCATATCACAAACATTGAGGTTGGGCCGCTCATGGAGATTTGTCAATCCGAACTTGCTCCAAAAGCACACGTGCGACCTACGTTTCAGATTCGTCAGCCACAGCATGCGCCAGCTGTAGTAGGTGCTCAATAGACCGTCGGGCTGGCATAACTTTGGAGAGGGGGGGAGGGGGGGGGGGGGGGGGGGGGGGGGGTGCGCAGCAGGCGCCACTAGCACATTCTCCAAATACTGGCAGGCAGGGGTGTGCATCTGGTTACAACTTTCAAAGTGTGCAAGAAGAATGATGAGATTGGCAAGGATGAGTGATACAAGTACTAACCCTAAAACTATTATACCCCCTAGAGTATGCATCATTACAGCTTACAATAATATGTATGTATATATATATATTTTTTTTTTTTGACACCCCCACATAGGCTAAGTGAGGGACAACAAAAGAGAGCAACAAGCACAAATGGTCACAAGACCAGTCAAGAGAAGCAACAACACAAAGCTCAGGGTGGATCACAAAGTCACCACATCGTCCGAGTACAAGCAAGAGGCTACAAGGGCAGTTCAAAAGTTCAAAAAATGTTTAGAAACGCAAGAACAAAGAGAAAGAGACAAGAGACAAGACTACAGCTAACAAGGGCATATCTCAACAAGGCCTAACTGCACATAGAACCTGTGGTGATCACCGGGCGGAAGGGCCTTGGTGAAGATGACAGCAGTGTTTACCTCTAAGGCCGTGAAGTCCAAGCGTGCCTGGCCGCGTCGCTGCAACTCTCGAAGGAGAAAGTACCTCACTTCGATGTGCTTCACTCTGCTCTCTAGTTGAGGCTCTTGGCACTGGATAATCATGTTTGTTGTCAGCGAACAAGGTCGGTGCAGAGTGAGGCTGCTCACCAAGGTTGGCGAGCAAGAAGGTCAACTCGCAAAGATCTCGCGCAGCCATGGCACCGGCGTACAACTCGGCCTCAGCACTGAACGAAGCCACAACCGACGACCGTGTACACCTCCATGATACAGCTCCAGCGCCCAAGCGGAAGCAATAACCCTATATAGACTGCTGAGTCTGCACATCGTTGGCGTAGGAAGAGTCGCAGTGACCGGTCAGCACAACTGACTGTGTCCCTCCAAGCACAAGCCCCGTGCCTGATATAGTCGCCAAGTACTTCGCCACCCTCACAACAGCCATTCAGCGAACAAGATGGTGTCTCCTAGTCGCAACAAAGCAAGAAAGGGTGTTGAGGGGAAAGGTGAGGTCCGGACAGTACAAGTCATAATGTACGTGAGGCAGCCCACAAGCTCTGAGTAGAGACCAAGGGACTTAAACGGCTCGTCGGGAAATGGGACAGTGAGTTTGTGATCAACTGCAAGAGGAGTGGGCTGTATGGTTGAGTGCTGAAGCCCAAACCGCTAAAAGGCCTACAACACCATGTGTGACCAAGTCAATGTGATGGTGTGAGCAGCTTTGTCCCTGCTGATATGCAAGCCAAGGTAGCAAGCAGTTCACCCAGGTCAGTGCATGTATGTCTCTTCTGTAGTTCGGACTTCACCTCGGTCAGAGGAACCCTGCATGCTGTAGTGAAGATTAAGTTATCGATGTAGACAAGAACAAAGAACGGAGTGGAACCAGTGCGAACAAACAGTGACGGGTCGGCGGGCGAAGGACGGAACCCAAGGTCAGCAAGAGTAGTCCGTAGCGTGTCGTGCCACTCACGGGGCGACTAGCGGATTCCCTAGACTACACGCCTTAGGCTCCACTGGGTCCCATGCGGGAAAGTGTCAGTGAAGCCACAAGGACGGCACAGCCAGATCTCCTCGAGCAAGCGACCTTGGAGAAAAGCAGCGGAGAAGTCGCAGGAGTGCAGCTCTTGTGTCTCACTGTGCTGCAACGTAAAGTAAAACCCAAAGAGTAATCATCTACGGGGTCGGGGCAAAAGTCTGGAAGAATTCAACTTCTCACGCCGACTGGGGCCCTTAGTGACGTAGCGCACCTTGAAGACATGCGGGGAACCAGGCGGCCGCTTCAGCTTGAAGATCCACATGCCATCAACTAAGATTGCACCAGGTGGTGGAACTGCATCGACGCAAGTGTCTGTGGATCTCCAAGAAGCCATCTCTGAGTCCATGGCTGCTATCCAGTAAGAGGTACACTGCCCTGACACTGCCTGACGGTACGTGTGAGGAGTCGGCATGTCAAGGGTGTCGCGGTCTCCCTCAAGGGCTAGCAACGTGGCACAGAGTTGGGGAGAAGCGGCTGTCAAGAGCTCCAGCTCAAACTGCCTGTCCTCTAAGATGTCACAGCCAATGCAGCCCCGCCGAACAGAGGACGGATAGGGGGAGCAGCCATCACGCGGGTGGCGTAGTCAAGGTGGCGAGTGGCAGCAAAGTCACTGACGGTAGCAGTGAGAGCCGAGACATACGACGGAGAGGCACGAGGGTCGGTCGCAAAGGGGCGTAAACACGGGAGACTACAGGACGAGTAGTGCGGTAGTAATCAGAGATAGGGGTAGAGGAGACAGGAAGAGACGCATCTGGAGGAGATGGGAGAACAGACGAAGGCGGAGAATGACGACAACTAGAGAAGAGGAGGGCAGTGCAATGGTCGTCAACAAGAGATGAGGAACGGGCACTTGGGGGACAGGGCGGACGTGAGAGGGCCGGACAACAGAAGGGGCGGGCTGGGAATGAAGAGGAGAGACAACAGACGGGGACAAGTCCGAAGGAGGAAGAATGTGAGCAGGACGAGGCGGTGAGTGGTCCGAAGAGGAGGAAGGGAGACCAAGGGTTCGAAGACCACTTACAGGTGGGAAACGTTGCTGCAAAAGCGCCTACATGGGCTGTTGTTGCTTCTGGTGCTGCTGCTGCAACCCTTGCTGCTGCTCAGGCTCTAGAGAATTATGCACCAACCTCTCCTTCTCCTCGCTCGCACGCAGAGAAGCAGCCTGGAAAAGCGTGTCGTGTCAGTGGGGAGGTGGAGGAGGCGACGACGTAGTAGTGCCCCCAGCTCCAATTCGCTAAGAACGGGTACCACCAGCGCTAGTACCACCAACGCCCACACCCCTAGAGCTAGCACCTTCAGTGCCAGTGCCTGCAGCTCCAACACCCCCTGAACTGGTACTCCTAGTGCCAGTACCATCAGCTTCAATACCCTCAAAACTAGCACCCCCTATGTTTGTACCCTCAGCTCCAGCAGCCCCAGAACTAGCACCTCAAGCGCTCGTGCCGCCAACACGAACACCCCCAGAGTCCACGGCAACCTTATGTGGTAGTGCTAACGGCTGCTGTGGGGATGGCGAGGACGACTGTGGGGAAGAAGGCGGCACCTGACGCGTGACTGAGGGGAGAGGGATAGCGTGGGACACACGTGACGGGGCAGGACCAGGGGGTGGCGGGTGTACCGGAGGTGCTGGAGCAGGAGGAGGAGAGGGGGCGAGGAAAAGGGGGGGAGGAACCAGGAGACCTCGACAGGGGTACTGGGAATAGTAGGAAACAGACTCGTCAAATGTGACGTTACGAAAGTCAAGGAACCGGTGGAGGTGCGGGTGGTAGAAGGTGTAGTCATTGGGGCCCACCAGGAAACCAAGAAAGACACAGGGGAGGGCACGAGCCGAGAGCTTGTCCGCACAGGCCTTGCGGACAAGCGCAATACAACTTTAGACACGAAACTCCGACGCAACACCAGGGGACCCAGTCCAAAGACTAGTTGGTGAAGCTTATGGCCGTGAAACACGAGGCCAGAGGTTCAGCTGGTGGGCGGCGTAGCGAACCGCGTATGGCCATAGAAAATGGGACACACGAGCATGGATCATGGACGTGCGGGCGATCTTCATGACCAAGCCTATGCGGCGCTCAGCAACCCCATTCTGCTGTGGGGACTTTGGAAGCGTCCAGGACTAGGTGATGCTTTGCTCGCTACAGAATCTGCGAAAAATGTCGGAGCGAAACTCACCCCCAGGCTCGCGATCCTGTAACCCATTCCTAGAATCTATCGGGCATCCCAAGTGCTCGTCTTCTGACCCCCCCCCCCCCCACACACACCCCCCTCCTCACAGGTATGCCTTGAGAAACGGCACAGCGGCACGCCAACATATGCACCCATAGGGGTTCTAACCCGAAACCTTCGCTCTGCTATCATCTCAAAGTGTATAAGCGGAATGGTAAAATTAGCAAGGATGGGTGATACAAGTACCAACCTTAAAAGTGTTATACCCCATAAAGTATGCCTCGCTACAGCCTACAACAATATATATATAGTTTGACAACAACTACCGCATGAATAACAAGGCCTAACACATAAAGCAAAAGCCTAGCTAGGCGGGGTCCGTGGGGTCGCGATGGTTGGGTGCTGTTTCGAGGTTGCCAAAGCCCGAAGGCGACGCGAAGTACGTTCGGAGGGCGAGGTCTTCGGACCAACCCTAGAACTCTGAATAATGGAGTTGTTAGTGTAAGGAGTGACCTAGTAACGGGAAAGAAATTTGTTATTATCGGAAACCATGCTTGTTACTCGAAAGTGTTACTTGATGTTGGCCGTTATGTAGGGTTTGAATGATTTACTTGTTTGTTTTATTTTGCGTGAAAGGCGCCGGCGCAAGGCGCCGGCACCAATAATATTCGCCGGTGCAGAACTTCCACTTGCATTTTGGGTAGGCGACTCTAGCAAGTTATGTTAGTTGTCTGTTTGTTGGCCTTTGGCTGTCGAACAGGGCCTAGATGCAGCAGGAACAGGAATACGCGGTGGGCGAGAATGGTATATCCGCTCGTATGTGTTTGAGTAATTTTCACATCAGAGAAAGACGTTGACCTCAGCAGGATTATATTCTCACGCCATGGCGCGGCTGTCGTCGCATAGTTACTACCGGAGCTCACCTACCGACAGCAAACCGCTGACAGCGTCAACTTACTGTGTCGTCGCTTTCCTGTTAGTAATCCTACCTTCACTCTTTACCGCCTTTCCTCATAACCACTCCGCCTCGGGGATTACCACGTTGAACTGGCTGACGACTCACCCTGATGACTCCCGTCAACTGTCGCTTAGCCCTTCGCACGGGTCGCGGCGTATGTCGCGTGTCGCGGCCGCTTTGCCTTTCGCTGAGCCTCGAATGAGCCTCCTACTAGAGAGGGCATCGTCGCCGGCTGCGACTCCAACATTGCTCGCTGACAGCCAGCGTAAGCCCCTCCCAGCCTGTGCTGGTTGCCTTGCCTAAGCTCCTCTTAGGCCGACTTTCATTTTCTCTTCATCCCACACCCATTGTCCGTGGTTTCCGTCTCGCGGCTGCACCCTTCTACTACTAGTATCGCCGAACAGTCCAACTGGCTGCTCACTCACGTTTTTTTTCATGGGCTCTCTGCTTTCATGTGCTTGCCTGAGCATATTCGATTGCGCCGTGTGTGCTTGTCTGCGTGTGTGCTTGTCTGCACGTGTGTGCTGGTTGCGCCGTGTGTGCTTGTCTGCTTGTGTGTGCTGGTTGCGCCGTGTGTGCTTGTCTGCGCGTGTGTGCTGGTTGCGCCGCCGTGTGTGCTTGTCTGCCCGCGTGTGCTGGCTGCGCCGTGTGTGCATGACTGCGCGTGTGTGCTGGTTGCGCTGTGTGTGCTTGTCTGCGTGTGTGCTTGTCTGTGCGTGTGTGCTGGTTGCGCCGTGTGTGCGTATCTGCATGTGCGTGCTGGTTGCGCCGTGTGTGCTTGTCTGCGGGTGTGTGCTGGTTGCGCCATGTGTGTGCTGGTTGCGCCGTGTGTGCTTGCGTGTGTGTGCTGGTTGCGCCGTGTGTGCTTGCGTGTGTGTGCTGGTTGCGCCGTGTGTGCTTGCGTGTGTGTGCTGGTTGCGCCGTGTGTGCTTGTCTGCGTGTGTGTGCTGGTTGCGCCGTGTGTGCTTGTCTGCGTGTGTGTGCTGGTTGCGCCGTGTGTGCTTGTCTGCGTGTGTGTGCTGGTTGCGCCGTGTGTGCTTGTCTGCGTGTGTGTGCTGGTTGCGCCGTGTGTGCTTGTCTGCGTGTGTGTGCTGGTTGCGCCGTGTGTGCTTGTCTGCGTGTGTGTGCTGGTTGCGCCGTGTGTGCTTGTCTGCGTGTGTGTGCTGGTTGCGCCGTGTGTGCTTGTCTGCGTGTGTGTGCTGGTTGCGCCGTGTGTGCTTGACTGCGCGTGTGTGCTGGTTGCGCCGTGCGTGCTTGTCTGCGTGTGTGCTTGTCTGCGCGTGAGTGCTGGTTGCGCCGTGTGTGTTTGTCTGCGTGTGTGTGCTGGTTGCGCCGTGTGTGCGGGGAGGCTGGGGGGGCGCACGGGGCTGGGTGGGCAGTGCGTGCGCTGGAGGCGCTGAACGCGGCGTGGCAGCTATGGCCGTCCAACTCCAACCGCTCACGCCGTTGCGACCAGTGGGAGTACATCCATTGCAACGCGCAGGGCTTCATCACCTCCGTGTACGTCACTCGCTGCTCTGCTCTTACTAGATGCTGTGCTGGTGGGAGTTCATCCAGTGCATTGTGCAGGGATTCATCACTGCCGAATACGTTCTGTATAACGCCTCGCTACTCACTGGTGTTATTTGGCGCAGCGGAATGCCTTTAACACAACCCATAGGCGTTACACTCGTCCGCCCGTGGTGTCAACGCCCTTGTTGGCGAACTTCAGGGAGTCGGCCCCCGCAGGGACCTCGATGTCGCTGAGAAGGCAGCAACGACTTTGATGGTGGGCCTGGCCAGCGGAGGATCGTTTTCTGGGTTCAAGTCTGGTAACCACATTCGATTTCTTGCCACAGATGGAAAATGTGGACCAGCCAGGATTTGAACCCTAGGCTCTGATTCCAGTACAACACCTCGCAACCCACTGGTTCAAAACAGTTTGTGTTAGCCCTCAATTTCAAACTTGTGTTTGGTTGGGTATACACCTACATCCCAACCAAACCCAAATGTGATCATCAAGCAATCTCCAACCCACCAATTGGAGATTGCCTTGGGATTACCCTCAATCCTTAGAGATTGCTTCCGATTCCCTTCCCCATCCTTTCCCTGCCCACCCTGGATGTACTTAAAGAGCTTCGACCTCATTACTAATGTATGGATTCTAAGCTCAAGTTCTCACATAAACGAGGCTTGTTATTTGGCGCCACAGAATGCCCTTAACACAACCCCTAAACAGGCGGGCCAAAAGCAGGCCGCCGACAGCTCGGCGGGCCGGAATAGCCTGGCCTTCCCCGGGCCGACAGCCCAACTTAGAGGTTCGGCCCGGGGCAGTTTCGGGCCTGCCCGACCCACGCCGGGCCCAGCCTGCCCCCTTGCTTAACCCTACTCATGAATGCAGCATTGTCTAGAGTAAAATTCATATGATGGGATATGTGCATTCTAACATGGGTAATTGATCTGGATGCATGGCTGCGGCGGCTTGGTAACATGACATGTTAGCACGATATTATGGTGGCATGATGGCTGGCCTGCTACGACCTCCACCTCTTGGTATGTTTGACATGGTGGCATTGGTGACATGGTGGCATTGGCGACATTTCCAAAATGAGCACTGACAATAATAATAGAGAATAGCTTTAGCTTTTGTGCCAGCATTTTGGTTGGACAATGGTATAACAAGCAGTGCTGCGTTCATGCATGTGGTGCTGCATAGTTGCTTAAATGTGCGACGAAGCACATTTCCTTGCTATTGTATCTGACACAAGTCGCACATCTTGATACCCCCTCCTTTTTCTCTCCCACCCATCCGTGTTCCATTCATCCCCACATAACCGCGGGCAGGGACGTGTCTGAGACTACAGTATCTGGATCGCTACCATCCTCCATCCTATCGCTCTCAGCTCTCGCACACCTGTGAGAGCAATCCATCTCAACAGGGCATATGTGATCTCAAAGCCCGAGACTCACCTTTGTCGTCACACCCGTCGGCCACGTTGATTTGCAACAAACACTCCTGAGACTAGTAGAGTTGTTACATACTGTGTCACATACTGTGATTTTCCTGCAAAGCGTCCCAGCCCAGGCCCATGCGCTAGCCGTACCAGCACTTTGGTTGGTCGAAACCCTAAAGCAGACACTCACAGGACGGTGAATGCCTTCTTCCATTCACCTCCATTCCTCTCCTGCTCCTCTTCTGTCCCCAACCCAACCCCCCTCCCACCATCCCCCCGCTCAACCCTTCACCAGAGACCTCCATTATACTTCTCTCTCTGGGAGCCTGCCTTCCACTCTCACCCGCCTCTCCCGCCTCACATACCTGTAAGTTTTTGTTCACCTTCTTTCCTTATTTTCTGCATCGCTTATTCCTTATTGCCTTGTGTCTGCCAGCGGTCAGCTGGTTGCCTCGAGCAGAACTCTATTTTTCCGCTAGCTACCTTGCTTCTTCCCAGCCCCGCTTGTCCTACATATCCGTTCTGACTTCTTACGTGTTCTTCTTCACCCGTTCCTTGTACTTTGTATTCCATGAATTCCCTTTCTCTCTCCCCTCTCCCTCAGCCGCCACCCTCCCCCCTCCACACCCCACTCCTCCCATACACCTCTCGCTTTATGGACTTTCACCCCCCTCCATCCCCACCACCACCTCCCTCCATGGACCTCACCTCCTCCTCTCAGCAATATCGTAGCAATAAACATCACAGGGCGTTTGGAGGACCTCTCGTGGATCTCAAGCCTCACCAGCCTACGCTCTCTGTATGCCGTGCACCCTCTCTCTGTATTCCCTGCACCCATTCTCTGTATGCCTTGCAACTTCTCTGTATACCCTGCACCATCTCTCTGTCTGCCCTGCACCCTCTCTCTGTATTCCGTGCACCCTCTCTCTGTGTGCCCTTCGTCCTATTAAGCCCCCCTGCATCTTTGCTGTATTCCTCGCATCCTCTCAATCATGTGCTACATGCTCTTCTGCCACTAGGCTCACTCTGTAAGCAATGATGGTGATGTAGGTCTGGACAAGCAGGTAGTTGTGTGGGTTTCCATGTGAGCTGAGGTATACATAGGTAGTGACTTGAATGATCTAGGACATTATTGGAGGCTAAATAACGTGTTGGCAATATGACCTGCATCACTGTGTGTTTTTTTGGCTTCGAGGTATGTATGCCAGCCATGATCAACTGTTTTACTCTATCCTCACCCATGGCAACATATCAGTCTATTGGACAACATGCTGAGCATGGAAGGGGATCTCTCGTCCCTCACTTTTCTCACTGTTCTCAGAGCCATGCAAAGCCTGTAAGGGTGGCATGACGGCGCAAGAACATCGAAGTTTTTTCTAGAAGTTTCCGCATTAATTCTTTACTTGCTAGCAAGGCGTGTGTATATCCTCTCACATTCCTGCACTTTACAGAAATTTCATTCACCGTATTGTTTTCTCTGCAAAGCACGTTGCTGCAATATGTTGCACCACCACTCATCGTTAGGTGCTTCACTCACCTACTACCTCCTTGCAGCTCTATTGCTGGAGACAGCCATTGGACTGGAGAACTGTCAGTGTTGCTCGGCTCCCTCACCTCCCTCACCTGTTTGTGAGCTTTCTACGCCGCCCTCCCTGTTAGAAACTGAAGTATTGATTATGGATAAAAACGCAGGAGGCATACGCATACATATCGGATCGGAGCTACGTGAGGGGGTTGGTTGGGCGCTTGGCCAGAATGATTGGCCCCCACCAAAAAGTTGGTCTGGTGGCACAATTGCACACAGAACCGGTTCTGATTCTGCATATGGTCGTGCCCTGTACTCCCATAGCAAGCAGTCTAGTCTTCCCTACAACGCTGGTGGAGATTTGTTTTTTTTCATGCACATGATTGCGTTTGCTTATTTGATGTTGCTTTTGCATATACAATCATTTCTTTACTCCTTCCTTGGCAGAGACTTGTCCGGCCTTGCAACCGCTCAGTTCCCCCGATGGGTCATGGACTTGACAGCTCTCCGATTCCTGTACGCCTCCTGTACTGCATCAAGCTGCGGTTTGGTTCGATACAGTTTGGTTGGATCCAAAACAAACCGTGATTCTCTTTATTTTTTCCACCATTGGCTTAACTCAAACGGGCCGGATTCTAGGTAGACCCAGTTTGCTGGTCCGTCAGTTCTAAGTAGGGATGAGCAATATGACGAACTCCTGTTCGGTTCGCCTCGAACGTGTTGGCCTAAATTGTTCGGGGCAAACGTGTTCGGTGTTCGCCCGAACACGTTCGCCGTTCGCCCGGCTCAGCTCGCCGAGGCGCGTCGAACACGAACGTGTTCGTGTTCGACACAGGCCTTCGATGAACACCAATGTGTGCGTCGACGAATAGGCCCGCGACCAATTTTTAGGTCGCGGGCCTTGGTGTTTGGGCTCAGATCTGGCCTTTCGCAGTTAGTAAAGTGCAGATCTAGCATTTCGCCGTTGCTTAAGTGCGGATCGAGCATTTCACCGTTGCTTACGTGCGGATCGAGCATTTCGCCGTTGCTTAAGTGCGGATCGAGCATTTCGCCGTTGCTTAAGTGCAGATCTAGCATTTCGCCGTTGCTTAAGTGCGGATCGAGCATTTCGCCGTTGCTTAAGTGCGGATCGAGCATTTCACCGTTGCTTAAGTGCAGATCTAGCATTTCGCCGCTGCTTAAGTGTGGATCTAGCATTTCGCCGTTGCGGAAGTGCGGATCTAGCATTTCGCCGTTGCACGCTGGCACTAGATGGATGAAGCAGGGCGGGACTGGCTTGGGAGGTGGGGGGAGGGAATGTGCAACGATTTGAATTTTACTCCATATTGAATTTCCCCCTGGGCGAACACGAACATGTTCGCCATGAACATGTTCGTGTTCGCTTGTTGCAGCAATCGTTCGCCTCCTAGGGCGAACGGCGAACACCTATTTTCACTCAAGTCGTTCGCCGAACCGAACACTGTTCGGTTCGGCAGAAGGCCATGTTCGTCAGGGGGCGAACACGAACCTGTTCGAGTTCGCCCCCTGCTCATGCCTAGTTCTAAGCAAGAAACAGGCTGGTTAGAACAGCCCATCTCAAACCCTCGGTGCCATTAATATCTCTGGTGGTGTTCGGATCTGTTACGGTGACGTGACAGATTCTTGGTGTTGTGCGTGGTGTGGTGGCATTGGAGTCCTCCTGATGTGCGGTCGCGCACGGCGACATTCTCAGTGTGGTCGTCAATAGCTCATCTTGCGCCATCCAGATGCTCTCTTTTCCGAGTCCGTTGTGGGTGTTACTCTGTCCAGCTCCGGCACAGCAGAGAAGGTGATTGCGGAGCCAATAGTCCACCGTGGCCCGTGGTAATTCTATTGCTACAGTCACATTCTCTCGACACGGAGAACAGTAGCCCCACTCCAGAATCGGACCGTCATATGTGGCTTTTCACGACCCACGTATTGCTCTTTGCCCCTAAACACTATGTGTGACAGCGTGCTGGAGGCGCCGTGTCAATGTTTCTCAGACTCCAGCAGCTCGCATGACTTCTGTGCAGCTCACATGCTTACTGATGTGAGGATGGAGAGCCATGTGTGAAACGACAGAAGCCCATTCATCATGTGGCGGGTCCGACACTCCAGTGCTGTCTCCTTCTTTCCCCTCTCCTCCCTTCCTCCTCCCCCCCTCTCCCCCTTCTGCCAGCGACGTGTCTCATGATAGTGGCTATCGCGCTGGAGTGGTGCCGCAAGACCTCTACCGCCTCAGCCAACTGCAGCACTTGTGAGCTTTTGTGCACTCCGTCGTAAGGTTGCCGGAGTAAGCGCAATCATAGCGCAAATTTACAAGACGATCGGTTGAGATCTGAAACGAAGAATATGGGTGATAACGTTAGGTTAAGCCTGAATGAAATCCTGAGTGTAAACTTCAAAACCCAGGAAACTACGTCTACATAGGCTGGGATGTGATGTGGAAACTGCAGCGTAAGAGATGGCGAAGCTACTTGTGCTGGAGGAGCAGAGACAAAGGAAACCGTCCAGTCTAGAACGTAAGTAGGGTGATATTGACTCAGCTCTACATTTAAGGTAATGTAGCTAAAACTATATGCTCTTCCTGGAGAAGCCAAAGGAACGCTATGTGTGCGGTGTACAATCTAGTTTGAACTTTGTCAAGGCTGCCTGATCTTACTGAAACCTTAACCAGTTGCTGACCCGGGACACGCCAGGCCGCAATCACCAAAATTATCGGCCAGCTTATAGATGATTTTGTCGTCTTCTCACACATCGGCAGTGACGCATCAGGAAACGGATTGGTTGGCGCTCTTCCAGAGTACTGGACCGCTCTGAATCACCTCACCTTCTTGTGAGACAACCTTTCTTGCTAGAGTCCAATCTGACCCTCTCATCCATTTTCTCCACTTGCCGTTCTTGCCTGCTGTCAGGTTCAACCATCATATCAGTGATCACAACGTTTGCCTGTGCAAATTTTGTTGTTCATTTCTTCTCTTTTGTTTGAACAGTTTTGCCTTCAGCTCTCGTTAATCAGTGACCCCTGCACCTTGTTGTTTTGCATTTCACGAGATGTGGTAAAATACTCTCAGAAGCGTGAGCGTCTTTTGAAACCAAGCGACACACTCAGGAAAAGACTTCATGAAGTTATTTTTGGCTCATCCATTTTTTCAATGGAACCAGTTCAGCGGTCTTGTTGAGCCACAAGCTGCGCCGAACCGAAACAATTTGTCATGGTTTTTTATCCACGAGAGTTCTCACAACACTAAGGAAAAATGGTGTGAGAGCTAAATTTCTATTTTCAACTCCTCTTCAGCCTAGTCCACCCCCTCTTCCCCTTCCGCCCCCCCCCCTGCCTTAGCTCATTCCCATGGTTGCATATCCCAAAGTATGGAAACCCCAAGCAAAGGATGTAATCCGAGATTTCTGGGCAGGAACTTCCGATAGGGTGCAGTCTCTTGTTTTAGTTGTTGAGTGCAAATTGTAATTTGCACGTCAACCTGTCACCTATTCGTCGAGCAAGGTGAAATTTGAAGGTATTTGTTGTAAGATAATTTGTATTTTGTGGAATGCGCATTTGTGTGCTTTTCATTTTGGCGTTTACGGTTTGTGAATCGCCTTAGCGGTTCTTGAGTTATGTGCATTTTAGTGTGAGGTCGCATTCATGCGTTTTCATGATTGTTCATGTGTGTTTCGTGTTGTTCGTGTTGTGTCATGAATGTGCGTAAAGTTCTGAGTGATGATGTGCTTTCGTGAGCCTTCGCATGTTCATGAATGTTCGCGTTCTGTTCGTGCAAGCTTCATGAGCGTTCATATGTTTACATGTTCGTTCATGTGCGTTCATGTTTGCTCATGACTGTTTGTGTTTCATTCATGTTTGTTTCTGTTTTGGTTCTTGTGTTGGGGAGCGAGAGCGTTTTGTGCCCCTCGAAATATCTCGCGCTGGTCAAGCGAGAATCGCGAGAGAATCAGGACGGCGCGTGGGTCCTGATTTCGCGTGTGGCCCCACAGTGCCCGCGCGTGTGCCTACGTACTGTAGCGAGCGTGGCAGGACCCACGATCGCTACAAGACAGAGCGATAATTATTGCTCTGCCCACGTCAGGACGGCGCGCCCTCAGGGGTGCGCGTGGGTTGCGAGGGGTGCCGAGAGATCCCGAGGGGTGCTCGGGATTCACTCGAGATTTCAGTTGTAAAACTGAATCTCGAAAGTGTATTTTTGTGACATGGCACATAGAACTTTCGCGAGAAAGCAGCGCGCCTAACAGAACAGTTCGAATTACAGGTACAAAACTGAAATATCCGTTTTACAACTGTAAACAGTGGGAAAACGGGAATTCCCACTCGAGCGTTCATGATTCTACTTGTGCGCTCATGATCGTTCGCGAGAGGAGTCAGCAGGGGCATTTGGCAGATATGTAATTTGAAGACAGTTATTTCAAGGACTCGGATCAAGTCAAATGTAGCAGAAGTTTGGCAATCGTTTTTCAGACAGCAAGGCGAAGTCCTAGAAATGCAGTTTATCAACTGTTTGCTATTTTCCTTTGCATGTGTGTTAGACGAAATATGTATGCGTGCTTGTGAGAAGTTGTAATCAATCCTTTTGTGAATGAAAATTGCTCGATCGACGTATTGACGCGATGAGCTTTTCTGCACACGCACCTATCGTTCGTCAACGCTGCGCAATTGAGCTTGGGAATGCTCTTAGTGCACACGACTGTTTTCACACTTGGGAAAATCCCTCTACAAACACGGATCCTTGGTTAGGGGCAGGCTTTGCCAGGCACCCGAGGACCCTTGGAGGTGACCCTGTGGGGACTACCTATAGTGTGTTAAAGGTGTGCTTGAGGGTTTTTAGATCCCAATAGTGGTCAACACTAGTTTCCCATGGTAGTACTAGACACAAGTAGGGATGAGTAAGTAGAACCCTGCACAAACACGTCCGTTCGCTGAACCGAACACTGTTCGGTTCGGCGAACACTTTTAGCAAAAACAGATGTTCGGTGTTTGCCTGTGAAGGCATGTTTGGGCGAACCTCGAACACGTTCGTGTTCGACGCGGGGCAAATTGCAGCAGCGGCCGGAACACGAACGTGTTCGGGCGAACCTCGAACACGTTTGTCACGAACACTTTAAGCTAAAAAAAAAAACATGTTCGATTCGCCTCGAACACGTTCGAGGCAAACCGAACAGGTGTTCGTTACTTTGTTCATCCCTAGACACAAGCATGGGTCGGGCTGCATGTCGGACCTGGCCAGGTCTGGCCAACCACGGAAACACCGGGACGCAACTAGTCCTCAACCAGCCCAGCGGACCGGGCCAAAGTACAAATTATGAGAGGCTTGAAGAAATATCGCAAAGTTTTGCGTTCCTCTAATTTGAGGTGAATGCCGCATTTATGGTTGAACCTTTGTTTGCCCATTTTCCCCACAATAATAACCTATCCTTTTTTTTTTTTTAAGTCCAAACAACCTTTATTAGTACTTCCTGCCTGGCCAAGTGTATCTCAAGCGTATTTCAGATGCCCGATTTAGTGTAAAGAACAAGTACTGTAGCGTAATCACACAACAAGAAATGCTGTATTGTTGTATTTTCCTGCTCAGGTCTCATCTCAACTATCAATCGTCTTCTCCTTGTGGTGCGGATTGCCAACTACCAATCAGTGTCCTTTGCTGATCTTGAAAATAACGATTGTTGTGGCGACGGTTCTCATTCACTGCTCTATAGGTCGTTTGAAGACAACAAGATCGAGGGCTCCATTCCATCCACATTCTCTGCCCTCACCTCCTTGAGCACAATGTAAGCCATGCCAGAATTCTACTATTACCCCTTTCGTTTAACAGTGCTTCAAAATTCGTGTCGTACGACTTTGTTATCATTGGCATGCCATTGAACTGTTGGCTCATATTGAAAAACGACGTTCTGAAAACAAAAGGAAAACATTCACACATGTTTCAAACCGTAACAGAAGTCAGGTTCTTGAAAACTTTGACGTCAAAGTTTTACACATTACATGTGCACCATGTGACGAGAGTCATGCATGTGATGTGATGTGATGTGATGTATGCACTTAGTCACATGCGCATACATGAGCAAAACATGACTTAGAGATGAGCAACCCAACCCGACTTGATCCAGTTTTGTTCAGGCCAGGTCGGCCTGAGGATTTTCCCAACCCGACCCAGACTAAGGTGTCGGGTTGGCGTATACCTGGCCGGGGTCGGGTTGGTTTTGTTGATCTGCAGGCAAGTCCCGACCCGAGAGGCGGGTCAGGCCGGGTCAGGTGGAACTGGTCGGGCCGAGCCTACCAGAGGAGCGACTCAACCTGGCCAAAACCACGAGTTGGGTTGGATTGGGACCGACCTGACCCGACCCGTTGCTCATGCCTACTACCTACCTCCAAGCATCTCACAATGAAGTGTGATAAAATCATTCAGGCATCGAACCTAACTCGAACATGTTCGATCCGAACTAGGCACAAGCAAGGAACCAAACCGCGGTTTGGTTCGGTACGATTCTGTTCGGTTTTCTCCAACTGAACTGTTTCTTCTGCTTCTGGCTTGTAAACAAACTGAACCGGTTCATTATCGAACCGGTTCGTTGGTTTGTGCGGTTTGTATTTAACAGACTCCCATGCCGCGACGAACTGAACCGGGTCGTGCAAGTTCGAGTATAACCCAAATAGAAAGAGTTATTTCCCTTTCAACCTCATATTAGCATGTTTCCTACGTTTTTTTTTAGTTTTCAGCTGGTATGACCATGTTGAAAGGACTCTGAAACAACCAACCGCTTAGCTTCGGTACCACACCGTTCAGTTGATCCGATTCCATGCGTTTTATAGAACCCCTAAGCGTCTCCATGCAAAACCGGCTCGTTCACGAACTGGTTCAATTTCGTAGTGAACCTATTAAGTATGGAAGGGTTTAAAACCAACCGGTTCGGTTCTGAATTGAACAGCCCCATGTTCAACTGACATAGTTCAACATTCCAACACCCCAATTCTGAAAATAGTTCGACTTGAAACAAAAAATGTTCGGTTCGACAGTTTCAAGTGTTCTAAACCGTCCGACTCACATGACCAACACCCAAATACTTGCTTACTTGCTTCTTAACAATCATGTGCGTGCCTGCTTGTTATGCTAAATGTTTCTACAGGCTACAGCAAGTCCTTGAACTCGTTAAATCGAAGAAATCTATTCTGAAACTGATTCCAGATCAATGTGTCTTTCTTGTACTAGGCTCAGCTCGATCAGGGTTTCTGCCAAAAGATACAGACATGATTTCTGCAGAGCAAACTAGCATGCTGCTCGCCCGACCTAGCCGCATGATCGAGTAGTATGCGTGTGCCTGCTTGCGCAAGTGCTACTTGTGTGACCCTTCTGTTATCCGCCCGCAGAACACTGCTGTTCTCCAGTCACGGCATCAGTGCTCCAAACACGCAGGAAAACCCGTACCACATGCTCCTCCACTTTTTTTGTTGCAGAAATTTGGGAATCAACAACATGGACGGCACTATCCCGCAAGTCTTCTCTACCGCTCTCAGCAGCCTGTGCATTCCCATCCCTTAAGCATCCGCTCGTGCTTTGTTTTCCTTGGCAATGAGCAAAAGTCTTGGCCTTGCACTGTTACCTGTCCTTGCTCTAGATGCTGTCAGTGAGCATACAAAGTTCCAGTGTAGCTAGGGCACTTCTGATTCGGAATACACAAATACCTCACTGACCCTCGACTGTGCTGTGCTGGGTTTGAACTTATCTATGTATTCATTTTCTTGCAGCTACCTCTCAGATAATGGCTTTTCTGGCCGCATTCCACCCTTTCTCGGCTTCCTCACTGGCCTCACAAACTTGTGAGTCTCATTTGTTGCAAAATGTAAGGTGGCTCGTGCTTTCTTTGAGGCTCCTTATAACCGAAGGTCCCAATCCCTCCCAGATGGGTTCATGATTTTATACCTTTGGGTTTTTGTCCCGTTCAGGACACCATTCAGGTTTGTGGCCAATCACGACTCCTCACTGCGAGGTCGCCGTAAAAGATTTGTCTGGATCTTAAAAACCACGTTTACCTGGTTTTGTGCGGACGACTGGATGAATTCATTTTGTAGTATGTCCAAGCGTAACAAGGCAGCCCACACACTTCAAGAGCTGCTGTGCTCGACATAAAATGCCGTGCATTGTCAGCTATAGATAGGTATTGCTGCAAATCCTGGTGGGTTTTTTCTCATTGCACTGCAAGAAACTAGTCGCACTAGGGTAACGCAGCACGCATCAATACTTCACGTTGCAAGGTTCCTGCAGTATGTATCCTTTCTGTTGTGAGGCCCATGGTTTGTTGAAGATTTGCACACGTTCATTATGCATGCATGCATGCGCCTCTCCATGTGCTTCAAGTCTCAACATCTCCATATCCCTCTTGGCAGGGTCCTGAAAGCAAACAATTTGACAGGGGCTATTCCTGAGTCTCTTACAGGCCTCACCAATGTGTTTGAACTGTATGGCCTCACCAACATGTCTCTCATTACACTCGAGCGACCCTCCGCTCCGCATGTCTACGGAATTTGAATGTGCTTGTCAATTTTGAGGAGGAAAAGCCGAGAACCGTCGGAAGACCAGGTGCTGGTTAGGAAGGTGAAATTTCTCAAAAGAAAAGATGGCATCGAATGGAACGAGGTTGAAAAACGTTGTCGCATTAAATTTCTGCTTAGAGAACCTCTTTTTTCCGCCTTCCTTCTCAAACACAGGACAGCTTTCTGACTTTCTGTCTCGCTGTTGTGCTCAGGTTGTTGTCTATCAACCAGCTGACCTCTGGGCTTGATGTAATTGAGAGGATGACATGGCTTAAGTCAGTGTAAGTGTACTGGTCAATGTAATCTGTTATTACTGTAAATTGGTGTCAAAGGCTCTATGAGAAGATTTATTCCACTCTCTGTGCACAAGATCCAAAAAAGTCATTTGCATTCATTGTTGTGTGTCTAAAATAGACGTGATCACAAGGGCAAATACCTGTTCGGTTCGCCTTGAACATGCTCGTGACAAACCGAACATGCCTTTTTTTTTTTTGCAAAAAATGTTCGGTCGAAATTGTTCGATGTTCGGCTGAACATGTTTGATGTTCACGGATTTTGTTGGCATCTAGGGGGGGGGGGAGGGAGGCGACGGGGGAGAAGCCGAGCCACTGAAAACACACTCTCGAACCCAAACATGCAAATGTTCGCCCCTATCACGGACCTCAAACACCCCTAATCACCAAAAACTGTTCGGGCGAACCGAACATGTTCGGTTTGCCCCCTTCACATGTTCGTGCTGGGCAAACCGAATATGTTTGGTGTTCGCCCGTTGCTCATGTCTAGTATATCCTACACGACGTCTTCCGCACCGCATAATGATCCACAACTCACCCGTAATGTGTTGTTTTTCGTCCTTCATAATCCAATACTTTGAACAATCAACATATTGATGCAAGCCGATCACAAGGATCTCATTATCACCTCAAGGCCAAGTCGCGTAACTTGGAACAAGCATCATAATGGTGGAACATAAACTCAGGTGACGGTGCGTGTTGCATAACAAAGGTGAGCATTACCGCTACCACAGCTTACGCAATATGAACAAAGGTGTGCATTCGTTTACGCTCACTAGATGTTATTTGAGATGACTACAATTACTGCAATGTTTCGGTAATTAAAATTCGATGAGAATGATTGCGAACACAACCAAACATCACCTGTTCCCTCTCAATCAGTCGGCCACCCAAAACCGCACCGTACCGCATAACCTCCACCAAACCCAACCATAAATCTCCACAGAAAATCTGCCATAAACAACCTACTGTAATTTTTTTTCCCACTCGCGTTGCTGCCACGAACCTCACCTTAATCTGCATACCTAATCTTCACATCTTGTTTAGATAAGTAGCTTTCATCCTGGCCATGTTGAAAATCTAAACACCAACACCTAATGCACTTAAAACCATCGAGCATGCTTCCCTCCCCCCCCCCTCCCCCCCCCCCTCCCCCCCCCCCTCCCCCCCCCCCATTCTCACCCCCCCCCTCCCCATTTGTTTTACCTGCTCGGCCCAACGTATTTCGAGCATATTCCAAATCAGGAGTCAACATAATGCGGCATTACATTAGCGTAATTGTCAAACTTATATGCTATAGCTTGTTTAGGCTGTAGTGGGTTAGACAATATGGGGTACAACACTTTAGGGTTTCACTACTTGTACCCAACTTCCTGCTAGTTCAATCATTCCTGTTTCTTACATTCTAACATGGTTTCAGAGCAGGTCCTCCGCTAGGACCGAATTTTTTTTTTACGGGCCCACCACTCTGACTGTCTCCTAGCGTCCTCGTGCGCCCCACTGTCTAAGCGCCCTCGTGCGCTCCTCCTTAGAGGCCCCCTTACGGCCCCGTCGACCCCTTAGCGGCCCCTCAAGGCCCCGTCGACCCCTTAACGGCCCCCCGTACGGCCCCGTCGACCTCACGCGCTGCCCCTTTAGCGGCCCCGTCGACCTCGCGCTCGCCCCTTAGAGGCCCCGTCGACCTCGTGCGCCGCCCCTTAGCGGCCCCGTCGGCCCCGCGTTCGCCCCCTAGAGGCCCCTTAAGGCCCCGTCGTCGCCCCTAGAGGCCCCGTCGACCTCGCGCGCCGCCCCTTAGCGGCCCCGTCGGCCCCGCGTTCGCCCCCTAGTGGCCCCTTAAGGCCCCGTCGCCGCCCCTTAGCGGCCCCGTCGGCCCCGCGCTCGCCCCTAGAGGCCCCTTAAGGCCCCGTCGCCGCCCCTTAGCGGCCCCTCGTCGGCCCCGCGTTCGCCCCTTAGAGGCCCCGTCGGCCCCGCCAGAACCGAGCCGCCCCACGTGCGACCGCCACGGCCCCGCCAGAACCGAGCCGCCCGAACCGAGCCGCCCGAACCGAGCCGCCCAGAACCGAGCCGAGCCGCGCCGCCCGAACCGAGCCGCGCCGCCCTCCCAGTACTGAGCAGCCCCCCTCTGGACCAAGCCGCCCTACCCGAGTCGCACTACCTACTGCTTTTAGGGTTTCGCCTGCTGCTACTGTTTCTGCTGCTACCACTGCTCTTACTGCAACTATGGCTAGCCCTGCTGTTCTTGCTTTCGATGCTGAGGGTCGCCCACTGAAGTTTGAGACCTGGCTCGATGACTTGCACCTGTTCCTCCAGCTCACTGCCAAGGAGGATATCTCGCTGTACGATCATGCACTAGGCAACGCTGCTGCCCCTGCTACTACTGCTGACAGTACTGCCCGTTCACAGTGGCAGACTCGTGACGCCCACGCTCGCTTTGCTATTCGCAACTCCCTGCCAGTAGATGAGCGTGAGCACTTTGGCCAGCACAAGACTGCACAGGCCCTGTACACTGCTGTAGTTGCACACTACTCCTCGCCTGCCTCTGCTGCGCTAGGCCGTCTCTCGCTCCCCTACCTGTTCCCAGACCTGTCCGCGTTCGCCACAGTCGCTGACCTCACCACGCACCTCCGCACTAGTGAGGCTCGCTTTTGTGCCGCTATGCCCGCTGAGTTTCTTACCACCCACCCCCCCCCCCCTCTGGCTCACTCTCTACCACCTTGTCACCCGTCTCCCTGACTCTCTTCATGCGGTCAGGGACCACTTCCTCGCTCGCTGCCCCACTGAGCTCACCGTTGACCTACTCGAGAAGGAACTGCTTGCAGCCGAGACTAGCATAGTCGCTGTAGCTGCCTCTCGTGGCGACCCCCGCACCCCGTTCTTTGAGGGGTGTTCCCCTTCCCCCCTGCTCCCCTCTGTCGCCTCTGCTGCTGCTGTCGACCTCGTTGGTACTGAGCAGGTCGGGACTGCGTCCGCTCCGAGCTGGCGCCGCAGCGGCAAGGGCAAAGGGGGTAAGGGAGGTGGAGGTGACGGCGGGGGAGGCGGTGGTGGGGGCGGTGGAGGCGGTGGGGGAGGTGGCGGGGCAGGAGGGGCTAGTGGCAGTGGTGGGGGTGCTGGCGGCAGCAGCGGAGGAGGTGGCCGGGGTGGGGGCAGTGGTTGGGGCGGCGGTGGACGAGGCGGCGGCAGGGGCGGTGGTGGTCGAGGTGGTGGCGGCGGAGGTGGTGGTCGTGGTGGCGCTGGCGGACAGCAGACTCTCTCTCCCCAGGAGCTTCGTGAGTGGTACTCTCAGCACGGGGGGGGGGGGTGGCCTTAGCTGCACGTACGTCATCCGCACTGGTGAGCGCACTGGCCACACGTGTGGGAGGGCGCACTTCACGCAGCGCTGCTTCTCCCGCCTCGACGACGCTTGGCGCACTCAGTTCCCTACTGCCACTGAGCTGCCCCGCTGGTGGGATCTGATGAAGAAGAACATTGATGTCTTTGCTCTTGACTTTGATGCTATTCTCACTGCCATGTATGTGTTGTCTACTAGTGGAGAGGGTGATCAGTACCTGCGTGTTCCGCCCGACCCGGGCATTCGCACCAGTGAGGCTGCCGCTCTAGGTGCTTGCGTGTCTGCTGCCCCAGGTGCTGGTGAGGCTGCTGCTCTAGGTGCTTGCGTGTCTACTGCCCCAGGTGCTGGTGAGGCTGCTGCTCCAGGTGCTAGTGAGTCTGCGCCCCCTGGTACTGAGTCCACTGATGCACTGCACACCTTCACTCTAGACTCAGGAGCTTCTCGCTGTTTCTTTCGTGACCGCACTGCCCTTGAGCAGCTTGCTCGGCCAGTTGCTGTCTCCCTTGCTGACCCCTCTGGGGGTCCGGTCATTGCGACCTCCTCCACTGTCCTTCCTTGTCCTGCGGTTCGGTCGGGCACTCTGTCAGGTCTCCACCTCCCCTCGTTCTCTACGAACTTGGTGGCAGGCTGTGCCCTACAGGACGGGGGTGTCCACCAGTTCACCCCTGCCTACGAGCGTGTGACACACTGCACGTGTGCTCGGACGGGCCGTCACCTGGCTACCTTCACTAGGCAGCCGGGGTCGGACCTGTACACACTGACCACTGAGTCCCCTCAGGTAGCTGCGTCTGCGTCTGCGTCAGGTCAGCTGTCTGCCCCCTGCTCGTGTCGCTCTCTGGCGCACGAGACTGTTCTTTGGCACCACCGTCTTGGTCACCCGTCAGTGCAGCGCCTTCGTGCCATGCACAAACGGTACCTTGTCTCTGGTCTTCCCAGGGTTCTCCCTCCCCTCCCACCCTCGCCTGCTCTTCCCTGCCTTCCCTGTGTCGAGGGGCGGCAGCGCGCCGCTCCTCACTCCTCCTCGTTTCCCCCGACGACTGCTCCCTTGCAGACGCTCCACATGGACGTGTGGGGCCCAGCCCGCGTTCGTGGACAGGGTCAGGAGAGGTACTTCCTGATCGTTGTTGACGACTACTCGCGCTACACCACGGTCTTCCCCTTGCGCACCAAGGGTGAGGTCCCTGCTGTTTTGATCCCTTGGATCCGCGCTTCTCGTCTCCAGCTCAGCGAGCGGTTCCACTCGGACTTTCCTGTCTTGCGTCTGCACTCTGACAGAGGTGGTGAGTTCTCCTCCGACCTCTTGGCAGCCTACTGTGCGGAGCACGGTATTGAGCAGTCGTTCATGCTTCCGGCCTCTCCACAGCAGAATGGGGTTGCTGAGCACCGCATTGGTTTGGTCATGGAGGTCGCTCGTACCTCCTTGATCCATGCGGCTGCCCCCCACTTTCTGTGGCCGTTTGCAGTCCGCTACGCTGCGCTTCAGCTCAACCTCTGGCCCCGTGTCTCCTTGCCGGAGACCTCGCCCACACTGCTGTGGACGGGGGAGGTTGGCGATGCGTCGCGTTTTCGGGTCTGGGGATCTCGAGCTTTTGTCCGCGATACGTCTGCGGACAAGCTCTCCTCCCGCGCTGTTCCTTGTGTCTTCCTTGGCTTTGTCCCGGACGCGTCTGGTTGGCAGTTTTACCACGCCACCTCGCACCGTGTCCTGCCCTCTCAGGACGTCACTTTTGACGAGTCGGTGCCCTACTACCGCCTCTTCCCCTACCGCACTGCCCCGCTCCCTCCCCCGCCTCTCTTCCTCGCGCCAGGTGCTGCTATGGTAGACCCCCTCCCCCCTCTGGGTGCCGTTCCCTCAGGTGTGTCTCAGGTAGACCCGGTTGACCCTGTCGAGGTAGCTGTCGACTCTCGTCCTGCTGGGGGTGCGGAGCCTGGGGGTGCGGAGCTTGGGGGTGCGGAGTCTGGGGGTGCTGAGACTGGGGGTGCTGAGACTGGGGGTGCTGAGTCTGGGGGTGCTGAGCCTGGGAGTGCTGCACCTGGAGGAGCTCTCTCCTCAGAGCAGCTGCGTGAGTTGTACTTACAGTACTGCAGCCTCAGGAGAGGTGCTTCTAGAGCTCGGAGCGCTGCTGGAGCTGGTGCTAGTGCTTCCCCTCCTCGCCGGGCGCTGCCCTCTCCCCAGCAGCTCCGCGAGTGGTACGCTCGGCACTGCAGTCTCCGGAGTGGCGCTCCTCGAGTCGCGGACCCAGGTGCTACTGGTGCTGCTGGAGGTGCTAATGGAGCTTCTGGAGGCAGTGCTGGTGCTACTGGAGCTGCTGGAGGTGCTGCTGGAGCTGCTGGAGGTGCTGCTGGTACTGTTGCTGCTGGTGCTGGTGCTGCTGGAGGTAGTGCAGGCGCTGCAGGTGCTGCTGGTACTGGTGCTACTGGTGCTGGTGCTACTGGAGCTGCTGGGGGTACTGCTGGTACCGGTGCTGCTAGTGCTGGTGCTACTGGAGCTACTGGAGGTACTGCTGGTACTGGTGCTGCTGGTGCTGGAGCTGCTGGAGGTAGTGCTGGTGCTGCAGGTGTTGCTGGTGCTGGTGCTGCTGGAGCTGCTGGAGGTGCTGCTGGTGCTGGAGCTGCTGGAGCTGCTGGCCCTGGAGGTGCTCGTACTGGAGGTACTGGAGCTACTGGGACTGGTGCTGCTGAGGGGGTTGGAGCTGGAGGTGCTGAGCGGCCGAGGCCGTACTACGTTCCACTCCTTCAGCAGGTTCTTGGTCTCCCGCCCTCTACTGGTCCTTCTCCTCCCCTACTGAGTCCACCACCTGTCCAGTCGCAGTCACAGTTACAGCCTGCCTCTCCACTGCCTGGTCCTTCTCCTTACACTGCGCCGACAGGTAGCTTTACGGAGCGTCGTGAGCCTGAGTCTCGTCCTCCGTCGCCTGAGTCTAGTCCTGCGTCTTCTGAGTCTCGTCCAGAGTCGCCTGTCCGCACTGCACGCACTGGTCGTCGTGCTCCACGTCAGCGTCCTCCTCCTGTCCTAGGCACTCACTACATGACCCTGCGTCAGTCCACCGCTCAACAGCGCGTCCCTCTGCCGTCTCCTCCTGCGTCCTCTCTTCCTGACGTTGCCGACCCGCCGTCAGACCTTACTCGTGCTGCCAGTCCTACTGTCGCGCGTCTCCTTGCCACTGTTGTCACTGACCCTACCTTTGAGTCCTCTGTTGCGTCTGCTCTAGTCGCTGAGCTTGTTGACTTTGCTGCCGCCTGTCGTCTAGACTACGCCGCTAGCCTTGTCGCTGAGTCTGAGTCTGTCTGTCCTCCGTCTGTTGGGGGTGAGTGTGCTTTTGGCACGGACGTCCTTGAGGACAGACAGGAGGAGTTTGAGTGCTTTGCTGCTCCTTTACCCCATCTCGTGTCCATGCTGATTGCCCCTGAGGGAGACCCGGATGCACCAGACATCCCGACCCCACGCTCCTACGCAGAGGCGATGGAGGGTGAGTACTCCTCTCAGTGGCAGACAGCCATGGACGCAGAGATGGCTTCCTGGAAGTCCACAGGCACCTACGTCGACGAGGTTCCCCCACCTGGGGCGAACATCGTCAGTGGCATGTGGATTTTCAGGGTGAAGCGGCCGCCGGGTTCTCCGCCTGCCTTCAAGGCGCGTTACGTTGCACGAGGCTTCAGTCAGCGAGAGGGAGTTGACTTCTTCCAGACCTTCTCCCCGACCCCGAAGATGACCACTCTTCGGGTTCTGCTGCACGTCGCCGCTCAGCGTGACTACGAGCTCCACTGCCTTGACTTCAGCACTGCCTTCCTACAGGGCACCCTGCACGAGGAGATCTGGCTGCACCGCCCACCTGGCTTCACTGGGTCGTTCCCTCCTGGTACCCAGTGGAGCCTCCGGCGGCCGGTCTACGGTCTCCGCCAGGCGCCACGTGAGTGGCACGACACACTGAGGACTACTCTTGCTGCTCTTGGGTTTGCTCCTTCTACTGCTGACCCGTCGCTGTTTCTACGCACCGACACCACTCTGCCGCCGTTCTACGTTCTAGTGTACGTAGACGACTTGGTCTTTGCTACTTCTGATACTGCGGCACTCGCCCACGTGAAGTCGGAGCTGCAGAAGAGATACACGTGCACAGACCTAGGTGAGCTGACAAGCTATCTTGGCTTGCGGATCACCCGGGACAGAGCACAGCGCACCATCACCTTGACTCAGTCACACATGGTGCAGCAGGTCCTTCAGCGCTTCCGCTTCACGTACTCCTCGCCTCAGCCCACTCCTCTGCCTACCGGTCACTCGCTCTCAGCTCTGCCTTCGGATGAGTCCGTAGAGCCGAGTGGCCCGTATCCAGAGCTTGTGGGCTGCCTCATGTACCTGATGACCTGCACACGACCTGACCTAGCCTACCCTCTTAGCATCCTAGCACGCTATGTCGCTCCTGGCCGTCACCGGAAGGAGCACATGGATGCAGCTAAGAGGGTGTTGCGCTACTTGTGCAGTACGTCGGGCATGGGGCTTGTGCTTGGAGGACGGGCTCGAGTTGTCCTCACTGGCCACTCAGACGCTTCTTGGGCTGACGACCAGGCTACGCAGCGGTCGTCTCAGGGTTACACCTTCAGCCTTGGCTCTGGCTCTGTTTCCTGGCGTTCTACTCGCTCTTCCTCTGTCCTCAGCTCCAGTTGTGAGGCTGAGATCTACGCCACAGCCATGGCTGCCCAGGAGCTACGCTGGCTCACCTACCTGCTGACTGACCTCGGAGAGCAGCCTCGTTCTCCTCCAGTGCTGTACGTCGACAACAAGGCAGCCATTGCCTTGTGTGAGGAGCACAGACTGGAGCACAGAACGAAGCACATCGCTCTGCGCTACTTCCTCGCTCGAGAGCTGTAGCAGCGTGGTCAGCTCCGTCTGCGTTACGTGGCCACTCGGGCCAACACTGCTGACGTGTTCACCAAGGCACTTAAGCCTTGTGACCATCAGCGCTTCTGTACTGTTCTAGGCCTTGTGCCTACTCTCCCTCACTTGCTCACGTCTTGACTTTGCTTGTACTGTGATCTCTATATATATACCTGCATGCTTTCACTTGCTAGGTTGTGATCACTGTACCTCTTGTCTTTTAATCAAAGTGCATGTGAACTGGTCTTGTGACCACTTGCTTGTGCTCGGAATTTGTGTGGTATCCTTGAGATCCACCCTGAGCTTGCTTTGCTTTTCTTGACTGGTCTTGTGACCTCTTGTTCTCCCCCACTTTGCCTATGGGGGTGTGTCAAACTTATATGCTATAGCTTGTTTAGGCTGTAGTGGGTTAGACAATATGGGGTACAACACTTTAGGGTTTCACTACTTGTACCCAACTTCCTGCTAGTTCAATCATTCCTGTTTCTTACATTCTAACAGTAATATGGAGAGTGTAGAAAATGCTTGCAACGTCCATTTCAATCCAACATAGCCTCTAAGGGTTTACTGCTATCTGATTGTGTTTGATAAACATGATCTAACAATCACATCCTGTGTGTGCCATGAGATGGTTATTTTTTTTTTTTCTTTCCCCTTCACATGTCACAGGGACATTTCTTACAACATGTTTTCGAATAGTTTGCCCAAATTTTCGTCCTTACCTCTTCTCTCGGAGTTGTAAGTGGCTCTTGACGGCACACACCGAACGTCATCACGCACTTATTTGGTTTTCCAGTCTTCAGTGTTGAACTTCAAGGCTGACATTGGTGTGCCAACTAGTTTAAACAAATTTCTTGTTTGCACACTTTCAAAGTTCCTGTGTGCACACTTATTTAACTGTCAAATTTCTCCCGTGCACTCTACGTTTTAGGCACATGTAGGTTTATTGTGACTAACTATTGTTAGTGTTAGCCTTCAATCTCACACTTAATATTTTGTACTTTTTATATCCTAGCGTAGTGTAGTTTGCACGTTGTGTTTGGTTGGATGTACGCTTACATCCCAACCAAACCCATATTTTAATCTCCAAGCAATCTCCAACCCACCAATTGGAGATTGTCTTGGGATTACCCCCAATCCCTAGAAATTGCCCCCGATTCCTTTCCCCATCCATTGCTTGCCCATCTTGGATGTACTTAAAGAGCTTCTAGCTCATTACTAATGCATCGGTTCTAAGCTTAAGTTGTGACATGGTATTAGAGCCATTCAATCCCACACGCGGATCGTGATCCTCTTATCTCTGCGAATTTTTGTCACGCCAACCTCGGCGTAGCTGCCTTCAATCCCATCGCCGTGATTCGCGACATCCGAGGCCGGAAATTCTCCCGCGCCACTTTCCCTACATTCTCGACGACTTCTACAATAGGTAAGCGCATCGTCAACGCTTTAACCTATCGCACTTTTTCGTCAAACATCTTCGCTTCATTAGTCCTCGTCGGGCCGCCGCCCGTCGCCCCGCAGCTTCTCGTCGGGCCGCCGCCCGTCGCCCTGCATCTTCTCGTCGGGCCGCCACGCGTCACCCTGCAGCGTCACCTTCGGGCTGCTGCCCGTCGCCCCGCAACAGCACTTCTACCCCCATCCCCCCTTCCCGCAGCTGAACAGGTGCAGCCGCGCAGCTGAGCAGCCGTGTAGCAGCGAAGTCGAGCAGCAGCGTAGCTGCGAAGCTGAGGGTGGTGTATGGGGGGGTGTGTGGGAATAGGGTTAGCAGTACGAAAATCGGCCGATTTAACCTTATTTTGGCGGCCTTAAAAAATCCTTCTACGAGATATCCCGAAGCGGCCGACGTTGACGATTCTCACTCTTCGCGTCCCTCGGATTTTGAAATCGCCGCGCTGCGCGCCACTTCCTATCGGTGACTTAGAGCGGCGCTTCGCGTGAGACAAAAAAGGGTTTTTTTATTATGGCCTTCACCTCGTCCATCATCGCCAACCCCATCACCCCGCTCCGCCTTGAAGCCGACGGCACTACCTCCAACTTCAAGGCATGGAGCTACGGGATTGACAAGCACCTCCTAAGCTGTGACGTGCAGGGATTGGACCTCAAGGACGTCCTTCTCAACCGTGGCAAGGGAAAAAAGCTCCCTCTCTCCAGTGAGCCGACTGATCCTGCAAGTGATGCTGACACGAGGGCGTACGAGGATGTTGTTGACAAATATCGCAAATGGGAGAAGGCCGATGCGGCTATCGTCAGCGTTTTCATCAGCTCCACCCCTCCCGAACTTATCAACACGTTCCGCAACTACCCCACCTCCGACGCCATTTGGAAGTATCTCCAGGATCGGTTCATGAACAAAACGGTAGTCGGAGTTGCCATTCTCATCCCCAGCATGTTCTAGCTTTGCCTTGAGTATTGCTCGGGAATGGCCGACTACATTGACAAGGTGCAGACCATTCATGCAAACTCAAGGAGCTGGGCATAATCTTCCCCGAACAAGCTCCTGCAGCCGCCCTTCTTGTGGCCTCACCTCGGCATACGAAGTCACGAGGAAGATGCTCCTCACACTCTCGGCGGAAGACCTCACTTTTGCTAAGGTCTCCTCCGCCCTCCTCTCTGCCGAGAAAGACTCCAATACTCAAGCCAACGCCTACGCCCTCCGTGCTCCCGTGGCTCAAGCAAGTGTCGCCTCGGCACCCTTCCAGCGCAACCGCTTCCCTCCGTGCACCTACGTCGTCAAGTATGGCAACCGCAAGGGACAAGTGTGTGGTGGCACCAACCACCCCCTCGCTACGTGCTTCAAGAAGAAAGACGACGAATAATATGCCATCCACGGAGCCGACAACAAGCCGCTGAACTGGATGCGCCCTCGTGAGGCCAACCTAGTTGAGGTCCAGGACCCCGCTTCGGCTAGTGCTAGTGATGGTGCTCCCGCTGATGTGCATTTCAACTTGCTATTCTCTGGCACTGCCATGATTAATGAAGCAACTTCGCAGTACATCGGCTCATCACCGGCACCACAATACGTAGAATTCACACTCGACAGCGGGCCACCCACACAGTGCTTAAGGAAACACTCTCCTTAAAACCCTATTCTACACACATACCTCTCTTGGCAGATAATTCAAGCTTCACCACTTTTGCCAAGGGTTCGTCCACTGTCCCATGCCCCACCTTCCCATCGGGCACAGTCACTGGCATGTGCGTGCCTATTGGCTCAAAAAGAACTTCGGGAGGCAGGGGTCTGCACCATAATTTTGGACCCACTCACATCATTGTAACATCCTCGACCCACTCATCAACAAGGTCTTAGCACGCTTCACCCTCAACAGTAGCGGCCTCGACACGTTGCGTGTACCCATCCCATAGGTGTCAACCACCCAAGCACAGGCTACTATCACACCATGCTCATGCCGAAGTTTCGCCAATCTGACCATCCTCTACCACCGTCGGTTCGGACACCCAAACTTCCGCACGCTTGCTGACATGGCCTCCAAGAAGCTTCTTCTCGGCCTACCAGCCTCACTTCCTCCACCACCTGACTCCCCCGCTCTCATGTGCCTTGACTGCACCAAGAGCAAGCTGTGCCAACAGCCCCACCCTGCCTCACCCTCAGTCGCAGCATCCCCACTGGTTTTTGTGCACATGGACGTCTGGGGCCCTGCCCCTGTTCCCTCACGAGACGGCCATCGCTATTTCCTTGCAATAGTTGATGACCACTCCCGTTACGTCTATGTGCACCTCCTCCACACTAAAGCTGAGGCCCCAGAGGCCATCATGGCGTGGGTTAATCAGGCACAGACCAGCTTTGGCCGCAAGGTCAAGCACCTTCATTCGGATGGTGGTGGTGAATTTTGGAACGAAAAGCTCAAAGCCTCCTGCTCCTCATAAGGCATCTTGCAAAACTTCACCCCTCCTGACAGCCCGCAGCAAAACGGCATAACAGAGAGCCGCAATCACACATTGGTGCAGATCGCTCGCTGCCTCCTCAGCCACTCCAACGCACCACTCTCGCTCTGGGTGTATGCCCTCTACCATGCCGCCCTCCTCTACAACCTTTATCCCCACCCGCTTCTTCCCGACAACACTCCCACCACACTCTTGCTCGGGAAAACGCCCACTGCTCGCCCCCTTCGCGTCTAGGGGTGCACCGCCTATGTCCTCCTCAACCCTAAGGCTCGGCGGCAGCAAGGCGGCAAACTCGGCCCCAAGACTCAAACATGCATCTACCTTGGGCACAACGCCGACTCTCCTGAATACCTCTTCCTCAACCCCTCCACTCCACTCAACAGTTAGTCCGGAGCCGCGACGTTGTCTTTGATGAAACCTGCCCTTTCTACTCCACCTCAGGGGGGGGTCCTCTTTCCGGACTAGACCACCTTCACTTGTGTGGGCTGACTTTGATGCTCCTCCTAAACTTCCGCCCGCACCAGCTCCCTCACCTTCAACCTCTCCTGCCATCGCTCCATCCCCATCTGAGGTCTCTAACCCGACCTCACCGGTGTCCTTGGCAGCTGCTCCTCCATCTCCCCCTTCTCCCACTCTGCCAACTGCGCTCTCGCCTCCAAGCGCACCAGTCACATACCATCGGCGGTCGAACTCTCCAGCCCCACCTCTTCCCCCCGTTCCCTCTTCCACTCAAGAACCCGCCCCTCCACAGCTGAGCGACCTGATCACGTACCATCGACGGCCGATCCCTCCACCCAAGCCTCCTAAACCAACCCCTCCAGCACCACCTGCTCCACCCTCTTCTCCGGTGGCTCATGGCACTCGATCGCATGGGCCTGCTCCTCCACTGGCACTTGCTATTCGATGCTCAGTGATCACTCCGACTCCTCCTGCCGGTGGGGATGTGCCCTCTACCCTGCTGGAAGATAGGCATGAGGAGCTATGTGATATTCATGCAGTCATTCCCCAGCTCTCGCACATCTTCCCCGATATTACTAAATCACCCTCACTCAACTTCTCGGAGAACCCAACCATCCCCATCCCTCTCACCGTCTAAGAGGCTCTCTCGGGTCCATATGCTGCCGAGTGGCGTGCTGCCATAGAAGCTGAGTGTGAGCCTTCACTCGCAACCACTCTTTCGATGACGAAACTCCACCTCTAGTAGTTGACATCGTTGGGGGCAAGTGGTTGTTTCGAGTGAAACAACTTCTGGACCAGGCCCCAGTGTTCAAAGCGCGTTATGTTGCCAAGGGATTCACTCAGCAACAGTAATTTGACTTCTTCAAGTCATTCTCTTCCACATCCAAACCACCCACCGTCCGCACGCTCTTGGATGTAGCCGCACGAGAAGACTTCGAGATCAAATCCATGGACACCTCATCAGCCTTCCTGAAAGAACACCTCAAGGAGACAGTGTTCATGGACCGACTTGAAGGCTTTCCCTCCCAACACTGTCTGGAAGCTGAATCGTCCTGTTACGAGCTCAAGCATGCCCCTCGTGAATGGAACAACAGAGTGAAAGAAGTTTTTCTCGTATTGGAGTTTTACCCATCATCTGCTGACCCGACTCTTTCCATTTGCCGTCACTCTGAGCCATTCTACATCCTTGTCTACGTCGATGACTTCATCCTCGTTGCCAATGACTTGGCCCAGATGACCTCTGTCCAGGCGGCCCTAAGCAAGGCCCTCCTGATGAAAGACCACGGTGATATTAAGCACGACCTGGGGATGGAGATCACTCGTGATCGCCAGGCTCGCACCATTTCACACTCCTAGGAGTTCTACATCAACAATGTGCTCAAGCGGTTTGAGATGGAGCTGTGCACGCCTGTTGCCACCCCGCTGCCGCTGCAACACCTCCTCACAGCCCCAGCTATACCCACACCAGAGGCCTGCTCTGAGCCATATCCGGAGCTTGTTTCGTCCCTCATGTACGCCATGATGTGCACCCGGCCTGACCTGGCATATCCTGTCAGTATCCTCTCTCGCTACGTGGCCCCTGGACTGGACACTTCACTGATCCTTACTGAAAGGCAGCAAAGAGGGTACTGCGTTATCTTCAGAGCACCAAGTCTCATGTTCTCACACTTGGTGGGCTTTCCCCTCCTCGACTGGAAGGTTACACTGGCTCCTCTTGGGCTGATGACCTGACCGACCGACGCTCCTCTCAGAGCTACTGCTTCATCCCTGGGAGCGGAGTTGTCAGCTGGTGCTCCACCAGGTTGTCTGCAGTCTCCCTTTCCTCCTGTGAGGCAGAGCTCTACGCTGACAGCATGGCTGCTCAAGAGGCCCGTTGGCTCACCTTCCTCCTCCAGGAGCTTGGCTGCCCTCAGTCCACCCCCACCCTCTGGTGTGACAACAAGAGCACCTTCCACAAGACCCCGTGTATCACACTTGTACCAAGCACATCGAACACTGGCACTTCTTCATCCGTGACCTTGTCCAGCGGGAGCAGTTGAACGTGCACTATGTTGCATCTGACTACAACTTGGCCGATCTGTTCACCAAGCCCCTTGGGAAAGTTCCTCACCACCGTCTCCTTGGCGCCATGGGGCTCTTTGTTCCACCTTTTCTGCCCTGAGTTTGATTGACGTCTATGGGGGGGTGTTAATGTTAGCCTTCAATCTCACACTTTGTATTTTGTATTTTTTATATCCTAGCGTAGTGTAGTTTGCACTTTGTGTTTGGTTGGATGTACACCCACATTCCAACCAAACCCAAATGTAATCTCCAAGGAATCTCCAACCCACCAATTGGAGATTGTCTTGGAAATACCCCCAATCCCTAGAGATTGCCCCCGATTCCTTTCCCCATCCATTGCTTGCCCATCTTGGATGTACTAAAGATCTTCTAGCTCATTACTAATGCATAGGTTCTAAGCTTAAGTTGTGACAACTATAACAGTTGGTCGACCTGCCACGGACTGGACAATTCTCTAGACTCGCCCGATGCAGGCTAGACGTGGCCTGTGTCGCTGCCTGGGTTCAGGGCCGGGAAAAAAAGGGTCCCATGTCAGGTTGCCCTTGTTTATTTCTAACATACTTTCTTCTTCCTACCTTGCAAGTTAAGGCCTTGCCTAGCACGCTGTATGAAGCTAGCACCTCTCCAGAAATGTAACCCGTTCCTTTATAGATTTGGGTAACAGAAGGTAGAAAATATCAAGCTGAAAAACCTGAGATCGTGGAGGTAAGACCTAAGAGTAGTTAGGAGAATGGAGCATGAAGCGTGCCTATCTATGTCACTTTGCAGTATTTTTGTTTATGATCACATCCAATGTTAAGCAACGTTTTTGCCACAAAAGAATTCTGATCTCTCGCAAGTATTTGAAAAAGGGATAGTCATATTTGAACCCTTATCCGTTCTTGCAGGCTTACAATTACTCTACGTTTTCATTCCGTTGTGTGGCTGCACAGGATTCTTCGAGGCAACCATTTGCAAGGGTCGTTTCCAGCTGATCTGCTAAAGCTAACCAATCTCTTTTCGCTGTGCATTTTGGCTACCAGCACATATGCTTTGAACCACAAACAGTTCATGCCATACAACCTGCACCTCCTTCGCACTTGTTCAGTCGACTTAAAAGACAGCGTTTCTGTCGTGTTCAAGCCTATACATGGAATGGAGCCAGCCAAGTCTTCACCATCAAATGGACGTGTCTATTCTGGTTGTCTTTCATTTCATTCGACGTAGCCAGCATCGAGAAACGAGTGCTAGGGAGAAACAATATGAAGCAAGTGCCAAGCTTTAGTGCTCTGAAGGGCCTTGAATGAAGCTTACTTGGAATTAATGCTACTGGTTTCGTAAGCGTTGTTAATAGAAATGAGCACGGGCTGGGACATGGGCCAGCCTCAAAGGCGGGTTGGATCAGGGCTGTCTTGCTGGGAATTTGGTCCCTGCCTCATCATATAGGGCTGGGCTGTCTCTGGCCTGACCCGCACCCTAAACTGAGTGTGTCCCGTTCTCACTCATCCCAAGCACCTACTGTAGGCGGTGTGTGAGGGGAAGGAGGGGAGGGGAAGGGGCAGAACTGTAAGACATTTTGCTCATGTCTACATTCGCTGGTGGTTGGGTTGAGTTCCCTAGGTATTAATTGTGTTCATTTACTTGTACGACCGTGGACGGTGAATTTTGGTTAATGATCGGGTTGGGTTTTCTAGGTAGTAAAGTAAGGGGTGGTGAAGTATGGTCAAATGGTGAATGCTGGCTGGTGGTTGGTTTCGGCGAGTTGCGGTGCGATGGTGAATCCTGGTTGGTGGTTGGGTTGGTTATATTAGTTGGTATAAGGTAAAGTGCTAATAGGATGAATTGCAGCCATCTTGGGGTAAAAGCTTCAAGCTTGTTTGCTGTCCTCAAGCCACATATTGGATGAAGGCCAACCTATGAGCTTTCAACAACATGATATTGTCTAACAGAATCTCTGCAATTTCCCCCCCCTTCTTGCACAGAGATATTGGGAAGAACGAGCTCCATGGGTCCATACCTGAGGACATATCTAAACTACAGAATCTGATTTATCTGTACGTCTTCCCTAGCGTTTGCTCTTTCACCTCGAGCCTCTTCTTTCAATAACGTTCATGAAAACGAACAGAGCTTATTATATCTGATATGCGTCTCTCTCTTGGCTTCCTGTGTATTGAATCACTGCGGTTATGACAAGTCATTTGTAGGGTGCTGGGCTTCTTATGAATGGATGAAGCACGTAAGCCCTTTGAAGCACCCGTAGGGGCATGGGTGCTCATGCTCTTGTGCGATTTGTAATGGGGGCAGGTCCTGACAGGCCTTTTGAAGCAATAATGCGCTATGCGTTCCTGCGTTCATTGGTTTGGGCTGCTGTCCGCTCTTTGGTGCACAATGGCCAACCCCCTCGCTCCCTGCCTCCCCTCCCCTTTCCGTTCTTCCCCTTCCCCTTTATTTCTTCATTTTTCGAATACATCCCTTGTTGGCGTCATTGTATAATTAATACGCCCACTTTCCTCTCCACCAGAAGTCTTGACCAGAACAACTTTCATGGGCAGATCCCTCTTGGTGTCTTTACCCTAAAAAGCGTTGCAGAACTGTGAGTGGAGAGGCAAACACACTTTGCCTGCTCAGTGCTGCTCATTCTCCGTTCCTTGCTTCTTCCTTGCCTACCTCTACTGCCGCCTGCCCTCAACTACATGCCTGTCCCTGTGGCACTGTCTGGTTCTGTGCATGCCCGACTAATCTGTTTCTGTCGCGTCCATCATGGCACTGTTAAATTGAAGAATGTGGCAGCTATGGTTGTCGAGAGAGCTGAAAGTATTGCATTGAATAGATATGAGTACAGACTTCAACTGAACGTAGAGCGTGTTCATTCTAGGAAGAAACTCCAAAGTGAACCTAAAATGAGCCTGAAGTGAAAGTAAGCCTAAAATTTGGTAAACAATAAAGTAAGGCCAGAGTACTCCAACAGGTACACCCACTGTGGCATGAGCAAAACCCGAACGCGAACATGTTCGGGGGTTGACTTGACCACATGTCAAACACCTCATGTGGTCAAGCCGAACATGTTTGGTTCATCCCGAACGGATTCCTGAAGTGGGCTGGCTTGCTAGCAAAGCGGCCGTTGACATTGACATTGGATTAGTGGAAGAGAGGGGAAGGAGTGCTAGCCCCTCAGCGAGACAGGAAGGTCCGGGCGACACTGCAGGCACGGATGCTTCAGCCGGCAGAGCAGAAGCAGGGACGGTACAGGAGGGCAGTGGGACATGCGGAATGACACCGCCGCACGGAGTAAGGTTCAGTTGAGTAAAACTCGTATCGTGGCCTTTCCTCCGTGCACCCCCCTAGCCTGTGTTGGTCGACCCCAGACCCGAATATCTGTCAGGTAAACAGGTATTAGCGACTCGTCGAGACGGGCTGAACCGACATGTCATTGGGTCACAACACAAATCTCGGTTCGGCCGACCCGTCTTGATGGCAGATACCATGTGAGAGCTGGGCAAGGCGAGAGGACCAGGGTAAAGGGTAGCGGCTAAACTGGTAGGGGAATGCCGTAAGGTGCGGCTGAGAGGAAGAGGGAGACGTGTAGCAGAGCTGTGCCCCCCCTACAGCAGGAAGTGGAAAAGCCGCAAGGTGGGTTGGGGGGTGGTCAACTGGTTGAGAGGAATTGGACAATGTGAATATTCAGTTGATAATTGTTTGAGCGACTGGCCCATTTCTGAGCCAGATGTTAGCCTAGATTACCTCTTCTCCCTTCCCTTCCTCCCGAGACAAGCACATTTGCGGGTGCGGTGCAGATCGGCCACCAAATTGCCGATCCACACGGACATTAAGTTGAAGTGACGTAACGGTCGACCCGATTCGCCACAGCTGATCCGACCCTACAAGCCCGAGTCAGGTCGACTCTCCGGGGTCTTGACCCATGGGGACCGGCTACATGTTGCTCATGCCTAAGTCTGAACCGCATGTTTGCGTTGCAAAATGATTGCATGCATCATGCATGACTCGGCACGGGCAAGCAGGTGCTGCACTGCACACTTGCACGCTACGCATTGCTCTTTCCTTCCCCAGATATCTCACCCTGTTACTATCTTTCCATTGCTTTATCCCTACCTTCCACCACTCTGGATCTCTTTCCACCACTGTCTTTCCACATGAAACACCTAGCAGAAGTTTGAATGACAACCAGCTTGGTGGAAGCCTTCCCAGTATATTTGTAACAGAAACCATTAACATATTGTATGTTCCTATGAGTTGAAGTGGAAGAAGATCAGCTGTGGGATATGGAACACGGGCTGGTGACTTGCATTAGGCATGAGCAGGGGGCGAACTCGAACATGTTCGTGTTCGCCCCCTGATGAACATGGCCTTCTGCCGAACCGAACAGTGTTCGGTTCGGCGAACGACTTGAGTGAAAATAGGTGTTCGCCGTTCGCCCTAGGAGGCGAACGAATTGCTGCAACAGGCGAACACGAACATGTTCGTGTTCGCCCAGGGGGAAATTCAATATGGAGTAAAATTCAAATCGTTGCACATTCCCTCCCCCCACCTCCCAAGCCAGTCCCGCCCTGCTTCATCCATCTAGTGCCAGCGTGCAACGGCGAAATGCTAGATCCGCACTTCCGCAACGGCGAAATGCTAGATCCACACTTAAGCAACGGCGAAATGCTAGATCTGCACTTAAGCAACGGCGAAATGCTCGATCCGCACTTAAGCAACGGCGAAATGCTCGATCCGCACTTAAGCAACGGCGAAATGCCAGATCTGCACTTAAGCAACGGCGAAATGCTCGATCCGCACTTAAGCAACGGCGAAATGCTCGATCCGTACTTAAGCAACGGCGAAATGCTCGATCCGCACTTAAGCAACGGCGAAATGCTAGATCTGCACTTTACTAACTGCGAAAGGCCAGATCTGAGCCCAAACACCAAGGCCCGCGACCTAAAAATTGGTCGCGGGCCTATTCGTCGACGCACACATTGGTGTTCGTCGAAGGCCTGTGTCAAACACGAACACGTTCGTGTTCGACGCGCCTCGGTGAGCTGAGCCGGGCGAACGGCGAACGTGTTCGGGCGAACACCGAACACGTTCGCCCCGAACAATTTAGGCCAAAAAAAAATCCTGTTCGGTTCGCCTCGAACGTGTTCGAGGCGAACCGAACAGGAGTTCGTCATATTGCTCATCCCTAACTTGCATTGAGGTCTTTCGCATGGGAACGACATTATGACCTGGATTTGTCTTGATGGGTTTGTAAGGAACAGTTCTGACAATGTATTTGTGGTGACAGGAACCTTCAAGGAAATCGATTGTCGGGCCCTCTTCCTGATTTTGCACAATGGAACACGTCTATTACAAGCTTGTAAGTCCGGCACGACCAACAGGTTGGTGCCATGGGAGAAGTTTTGGGTTTGAGGAATGTGTAGTCTCATGGGATTGATACAAGTAGTTTATTATTAGATTTGGAGTTTTGTGTTCAGTTTTGTGGGATTCTTGCTGTTCGCTTGTTTCCCATCTATGTCGAGAAAGACGCGTCCTGCGTCCTAGACCAGAAAGACGCAAGCCCGGGCAGGGCAAAAAACCCCCCGGGCATGCAAAAACAATTGTTATAGGGCATGGGAGGAGGTTTGAGAATTTCAGATTTGCATGAAGGGTTATGAAAAGTTGGGGGGGCTATTTTAGAATGGCGATTTTCGCAAGGGGGGGTCGAAATTTCGCGATTTCGACATTCGCGTCGAAATCACGAATGTCAATTTCGCAATCGGGTTTTTTTTCGGGCAGCCCGAAAAACAAAATCGCCGTGCGTCCTCCGTGCGTCTTTCTCAACATAGTTTCCCATCCCACTCCAGGTATCTAGGACACAACAACTTTACAGGGTCCATACCGCAATCAATCAGCATGCTGACTTCACTCAACGCCATGTGAGCCTTCTATCGCCATGTGCTTTTATTACCTACACCGTCCTTCTCCTAAGTCTTTTGATTTAAGACTAGAGTTCTGTGCAACACAAGGCCACGACCCAGGTCGTGTAACCTGTAAGATCATTCTTCCTCTTGTCTTGTGCGTGACCTCTGCAGTTCCTTGGCCAACAACCAGCTATCAGGGTCCTTGTCTACACCTATTACGACCCTCACCAATCTCGAGGCCGTGTAATCTGCTTACCTTTTGTTTGCCATAATTCCACATACAATCATAGTCCACCACCACTCGCTGCTCTGTAGTACCTCCACATATGATATCCTTGTTCTACTTATCCTTGCTTGCTCATCTGATCTCAGTCACTTAGCGTTGTTACTCATTTTCCATGCTCAAGCGTTTTCTCACTCATGCACCTCCATTAGAGGCCTGGCGTGTAATGTTTGAGGCACCTCAAGAGCTGCTTTCATGTGCCCATGGTCTTGTGCCATGCGTCCATCACTCTAAACCCCCATCAGAGACCTGGCGGCCAACAGCATCTCAGGACCCTTACCCGCTGGCCTCGGGACCCTCTCCAAACTTCGTACCCTGTATGAAATACTGTCATGCAGACTTTGCCATGTGTCGTACCATGCTATGTAGGGATAACCACAAGCCGGGCTGGATATATGTGACGGGGCAGAGGGCAGCCCGACCGGGGCAGACCATGGTCTGGGTCAGCCCGGCTCAGCCCGGCCCGCCAAGCCGGTCGTTGGACACTGGACGCTGCCACGAACGCTGGTTGCTTGTCAACCTTTTTTTGGTCAGTGAAGTGCAAAATCACTATTTTTGTATTTTGATGCGTCTTCCCAGCTCGTCAGAATCTAAAATGGTAACCCATCTGCCCACGAATTTATTTGCCAACAATGTTGTGCTGAACCATTCCTCCTAGACATGAGCAACGGGTGAACACCGAACATACAAAGCGGAAGTTAGCATACTCCAACACGGTCGACCTGATCTGAGCCAAATATTCTGACCCGGCACGGTCAGGTCGGGTCGGGGCTGACGCTGGTGACACGACCTGGCCAAGAACCCCGGTCCAGTTGACCCGACCTGGGCTGACCTGTTGCTCATGCCTACTCTGATGCTTCTGCACGCTGGCAGGTCTGTATCTGACAACCAGCTCACAGGGAGACTCCCTCCATCCATATGCAACCTCACCAAGCTAGAACAAATGTATTTTATAACAAATGTACAAATGTCTGAGTGACTAGATTGCAACCTCCATCCTTCCATATCTATGATTGTACGAATCCCTGCCGTACATGCGAAATCTTTTCTACTCTTCACTTTTCCACGATAGCCATGGTTGTGTTGTTGAGGTAATGGCAGCAATCCAGTCGCTCCTGACATTGCTCTTGTTTCTTACAGCCCCTCCACATCTTCCAAGCTCGCACGTACCGATTCAGTAAGCCATGATGATTCCTTTCTTACTGCTTCAGATTTCTTCGCAACAACTACTTCTATGGGAAATTCCCGTCCTGCCTCTTTAAACACTGCCTGCACAGAATGTAAGAGTGTACCTATGTAATGTTGTTGTCTGATACTAGTACGAGTGTACCTTGGGGGGGTAAAGGAGGACTGCGCTCAGGTGGTTTCTAAGATTGAAGAACAAATGGTTTCTGCCTGTGGGAAGTGCATACAGGGCAGTCGGCATGAGCAAAAACAGAACCAGTTTGCACCAACGAAACTGCGGCTGTTTCTTGCAGCCCGGTTCGTTTCGACCCGGTTCGACATTCGACTGGTTCGATGCCTTTTTCTTCCGAGCCGCGTCATACGGAACCGGTTGGACGCCGATGTCGATTAGAGTTGGACCGGAGCCGGTTCGACGTGGAAACTTACGTGACTTGAGTGCACTTGTGGCAATTTTGGTAAAGAAAACAGAGATTTGGAACTCATTTCGAGGTCCAAATCCCTCTTACACATCCGCCAGCCTTCCCCACCAAAGTTAGGTCTTTTCATGATGAGGGTGCAAAAGAACGGCCGTTTTCTGTGAAAATACCTTAGAAACCGTATCGTAAATTTTGGTCGTTCATAACGATTTTATATAATTCCAGTTGGAGTTCGTTTGGAAAAAATAGTAACGGACGTTTTATACGGTCATCTTTTTTCTTCCAGGGGGAGCATCGCCCCATGAGACGAAACTGATGGTGGAAATGGACAGGAAGAAGAGGAAAGGGGGATAATTTGTTCTACTTGTAAATACAACGGTTAGCCCTTTCTTCCATGGGTCCCTTTGTGGCCATGAATGGACATATACCTGACAAGTCAATTGTACCGTTTTTAGGTGACCAAATTCTGTTAATTTAGTTCTTTCTGCGTCCTACCGCTGGTGGTTCTACTGCCTTTGAGTCGGGTTGGGTAACCTGACCTGACCTGTCCGGTTCAAATGCCCATCTCAAGCATGGCTCGTGATGTTCCTTGGTGAGAAATAAGACGGCTGGAGCCAGCTCCCTTGCTTGTGTGCACTAGTGCCATGGGCAAGCAGTCTTCAAGCCGCTTGTCGCAAGCTCCACATGCCGGGGAGCCGGGCACGGCTCGTTGCTCGGCTCAACACAGCATGAACCAGCCAGAGCCACAAGCTAGCTAGCCACGGATTGGGGCTTTGCCCATGTCTGGCGTCTATGATCACAACGACTGACAGGAATAACAAGCAGATGCTACAATGCCCTCTGTGTTTCTCTTTGTCACCCCCCTTTCCATTCATTTCAGTGACATCAGCAACAACAGCTTCTACGGCCCAATCAACAGCAACTTCCGCAGCATGATTCCCAACGATCGTGCTCTGCTCAACATCGCAGGCAACTTTTTCTACGGCGACCCCATGCTCTACGCCGATGGCTGCTAGTTCTGCCCCTCCGGAGTCCTCCAGCCACTTGTCTTGGCACCAGGCGACCTCACCAACCCCTCTGGTGGTCGCTGTGCACCCCAGGGGCCGAAAGGAGGTTATGTTGTGGTGACACGCGCAACGGCCAACAAGAGGGGCGAGGCGAGCCTTCGGCAGAACTGTTTCACGCTGAACCAGGAGATGGAGTGCACGGCGAACGAGACGCAGCGCAGCAGCGACGAGTGCCTGGCATTCTGCAGCATGTCACGAGAGCTGGGGCCGTGCGACGGGCACGGAGCGTGTGTGCCGCCGCAGGCGGGGGCAGCAGAGGCGCGCTTCACGTTTGAGTGCGACGACGGCTTCGTCCCCACCAACGGCATCCTCGGCTCCACCTGCGCCCGCCCTGCTCCGCCCCCTGCTGCAGGTATTTTGCGTGGTTGGCTAGGGTATCCCGTGGTTGGCGGTCTTAGGGTTTATGATTCTTTGGTGTCATATAAGCTTTGTAGCTTCGAGTGTCATACAAGGATATCTACAGAGACGTTAGGAACGTTGTTACGGGGAAGTCGAACAATCCAAGGAGCAACAGCTTCAATGTGAATCGCTTGTCCGCACTCCCCCAACCCCCCCCTCCCCCCTTCTTTCCTTGCCTCTCCAGCGCTCTCCACGGGTGCAGTTGTGGGCATCGCTGTGGGATCTGCTGCTGCCTTGGCTCTGCTCCTCGCATTCATTGTCGCACTGCTCTGGCCCCGCCAACGAAGTGAGCCACCACCCCATTTCCACCCCGCTTCCTCCTAACCGCCATATATCCATGTTCAGGGGAAATATGCACTGCAATTTGCATTGACTATGCATTACCAAAGAATTAACCCAACTGGCGTCATTATTCAATTTAAGTTGTGATCGCCTCAACACACAAAATTTCCCATTCTTATACCTTTTTGGTTGTAGTTGGGGAGACAGGATGCGTCTTTCTGATCATAGCCAGAGAGTAGCAGCAAACATGCGAGGTGGAGGGGAGCAGTGACGCTTTGTGTTGTTGCGCCAATTCCCACATAGGAGTTGGCGCCAGCATAGAAGACTGTTAATGCTAGCCCTCAATCTCACATTTGTACTTGTACTTCTTATATCCTAGTTTAGTGTAGTTTGCAATTTGTGTTTCATTGGGTGTACACCCACATCCCAACCAAACCCAAATGTGATCTCCAAGCAATTTCCAATCCACCAATTGGAGATTGCCTAGGGATTAACCCCAATTCTCTAGGATTGCCCCCGATTTCCTCCCCATCCATTCCTTGCTCATTTCTAATGTACTTAAAGAGCTTTGAGCTCACTACTAATGCATGGATTCTAAGCTCTAGTTCTGACATGGTATCGGAGCTCTTCAACCGCACATGCGGATCTTGATCCTCCTATCTTTGTGGAGTCCTCTCCCGCAATCTTCGGCGTAGCCGCCTTCAATCCCATCGCCGGTGATTCGCGACATCCGTGGCCGGACATTCTCCCCCGTCATTGTCCCTACATTCTCGACAACTTGTACGGTTTTTTCTGGTAAGCGCATCGTCGGCACCTTAACCAATAGCGTTTTTCGTCAAACGTCGTCGCTCTATTTCCCCTCCTCGTTGGGCCGCCGCCTGTCGCCCTGCAGCTTCTCGTCGGGCCGCCGCCCGCCGCCCCGCAGCTTCTCGTCGGGCCGCCGCCCGTCGCCCCGCAGCTTCTCGTCGGGCTGCCGCCCGTCGCTCCGCAGCTTCTCATCGGGCCGCCGCCTGTCGCCCCGCAGCTTCTCGTCGGGCCGCCGCCCATCGCCCCGCAGCGGCACTTCTATCCCCCACCCCCCTGCAGCCGAACAGGTGCAGCCGCGCAGACGAGCAGCCGTGTAGCAGCAAAGCCGCGAAGCTGAGGGATAGGGGGGGGGGGGGGGGGGGGGGGGGGGGACCAGGGTCAGCAGTCCATTGATAGTTTTAAAATCGGATTTTCCTTTAAATTCTCCTTCAAAATCCCTAAACCTCAAAATTCTCTTTTGTAAACCCTAAACCTCAAGTTCTTCAAATTCTCCTTCGGAAACCCTAAATCTCAAGCTCCTATCGGTGACTTTAGAGGGGCGCTTCGTGCGAGACCTAAAGGGTTCTTCGCAATGGCCTTTGCCTCGGCCACTCTCGCCAACCCCATCACCCCGTTCCGCCTTGAATCCGACGGCACTAGCTCCAACTTCAAGGCATGGAGCTACGGGGTTGACAAGCACTTCCTGAGTCGTGAAGTGGGTGGACTTGACCTCAAGGACGTTCTTCTCAATCATGGCAAGGGAAAACACCCGCACGTCCCCAAGGAGCCGAATGGTCCCTCCGATGCTCTGGCAACCCATGAGTACGAGGATTCTGTTGCCAACTACCGCAAGTGGGAAAAGGCCGATGCGGCTATCATTAGCGTCTTCATCGGCTCCACCCCTCCCGAACTTGTCAACGCTTTTCACAACTACCCCACCTCCAATGCCATTTGGAATCATCTTCAGGAAAGGTTTATGAACAAAACGGGGGTCGGGGTGGCCATCCTCATTCCGAGTATGTTTCAAGTCCGCCTTGACCGGGAATGGCCGACTACATCGCCAAGGTGCAAAGCATTCATGGCAAGCTCAAGGAGCTGGGAATCGTCTTCCCCGAACAAGCTCCTGCTGCCGCCCTTCTTTTTGGCCTCACCTCGGCATATGAAGTCACGAGGAAGATGCTCCTCACACTCACGGCGGAAGACCTCACATTTGCTAAGGTCTCTTCTGCCCTCCTCTCTGCCGAGAAAGACTCCACGGCTCAAGCCAAGGCCTACGCCCTCCGCGCTCCCGTGCCTCAAGCAAGTGTTGCCTCGGCTCCCTTCCAGCGCCTACGTCGTCAAGTATGGCAACCGCAAGGGACAAGTGTGTAGTGGCACCAACCACCCCCTCGCTACGTGCTTCAAGAAGAAAGACGACGAATGGTATGCCATCCACGTAGTGGACAAGAAGCCGCCGAACTGGATGCGCCCTCATAAGGCCAACCTAGTTGAGGTCGAGGACCCTACTTCGGCTAGTGCTAGTGATAGTGCTCCTGCCGATGTGCGTATCAACTTATTGTTCCCTAGCACTGCCATGATTAATGAAGCAACCTCCCAGTACACCGGCTCATCACAAGCACCACAATACATAGAATTCACACGACAGCGGGGCCACTCACACAGTGCTCAAAGAGACGCTCTCCTTCAAACCCTACCCTACACCTATTCCTCTCTTGGGAGCTGATTCAAGCTCCACCACTTTTGCCAAGGGTTCGTCCACTGTCCCATGCCCCGCCTTCCCATCCGGCACAGTCACTGACATGTGCGTGCCCTTACTACGCCACAATGTATTGGCTCAAAAAGAACTTTTGGAGGCTGGGGTCCGTACCATAATTTCGGAATACGATGACTATTGTGATATCATTGACCCACTCACCAACAAGGTCTTAGCTCGCTTCACCCTCAACAGCAGCGGCCTCTACACATTGCGTGTACCTCTCCCACAGGTGTCAACCACCCAAGCACAGGCTGACAACACACCATGCTCATGCCGCAGTTTCGCTAATCCGACCATCCTCTACCACCATCGGCTTGGGCACCCAAACTTCCGCACGCTTGCTGACATGGCCTCCAAGAAGCTTCTTTTCGGCCTACCATCCTCACTTCCTCCACCACCTGACTCCCCCGCTCCCACATGCCTTGACTGCACCAAGGGCAAGCTGCGGCAACAGCCCCACCCTGCCTCACCCTCAATCGCAGCAGCCCCACTCGACCTAGTGCACATGGACGTCTGGGGCCCTGCCCCTATTCCGGCACGAGGCGGTCATCGGTATTTCCTTGCTATAGTTAATGACCACTCCCGCTACGTCTCTGTGCACCTCCTCCACACTAAGGCTGGGGCTCCAGAGGTCATCATGGCGTGGGTCAATCTAGCACAGACCACCTTTGGCCGCAAGGTCAAGCGCCTCCATTCAGATAGTGGTGGTGAATTCCGCAACGACAAGCTCAAAGCCTTCTGCTCCTCAGAAGGCATTCTGCAAAACTTCACCCTTTCTGACAGCTCGCAGCAGAATGGCATAGCAGAGAGTCGTAACCACAACTTGGTGCAGATCGCTCGATGTCTCCTCAGCCACTCCCACGCACCACTCTCATTCTGGGGGTACGCCCTCTACCATGCTGCCCTCCTCTACAACCTCTACCCCCACCCGCATCTCCCCGACACCACTCCCACCACACTCTGGCTAGGGAAAACACCCACTGCCCGCCCCCTTCGCGTCTGGGGGTGCACCGCCGATGTCCTCTTCATCCCTCAGGCTCGGCGACAGTATGGCGGCAAACTCGGCCCCAAGACTCAAACATGCATTTACCTTGGGCACAACGCCGACTCCCCTTACTACATCTTTCTCAACCCCTCCACTCAACAGTTAGTCCAGAGCCGCGACGTTGTCTTTGATGAGACTCACCCCTTCTACTCCACCTCGGGGGGGATCCCCCCTCCGGACCACCCTCTCTCGTGTTGGCTGACTTCGATGCACCTCCTGAAATTCCACTTGCACCAGCTCCCACACCTGCCATTGAACCCTCTCCCTCTGAGGTCTCTGACCCGACCTCACCGGTTTCATTAACAGCTGCTCCTCCGTCTCCCCCCTCTCCCACCATCCCAACTGCGCCCCCACCACCAAGCGCACCAATCACATACCATCGGCGATCGAACCCTCCAGCCCCACCTCCTCCCACCGCTCCCTCTTCCACTCAGGAACCCGCTCTCCCACAACCGAGCGAGCTGATCACGTACCAGTGTCGGCCGATCCCTCCGCCCAAACCTCTCAAACTGACCCCTCCGACTCCGCCCGCTCCACCCTCCTCCCCGATGGCTCATGGCACTCGGTCGCATGGTGCTGCTCCTCCACTGGCGCTTGCCATTCGATGCTCAGTGATCACTCCGACTCCTCGTGCTGGGAGGGATGTGCCTTCTACCCTACTAGAAGATATGCATGAGGAGTTTTGTGATCTTCACGCTGTCATTCACCAGCTCTCGCACATCTTCCCCGATATCACTGAATCACCCTCACTCAACTTCTCGGAGAACCCGACCATCCCCATCCCTCTCACCGTCCAAGAGGCTCTCTCGGGTCCACATGCTGCCGAGTGGCGTGCTGCCATGGAGGCTGAGTATGAAGCCTCGCAACCACTCCTTCGACGACGAAACTCCACCTCCCGGAGTCAACACCGTTGGGGGCAAGTGGCTGTTTCGAGTGAAACAACTTCCTGACGAAGCCACTGTGTTCAAAGCACGCTATGTGGCCAAGGGGTTCACTCTGCAGCAGTACTTTGACTTCTTCAAGACCTTTTCTCCCACATCCAAACCACCCACCGTTTGCACGCTCTTGGATGTGCCAGCACGAGAAGACTTTGAGATCAAATCCATGGACGCCTCTTTGACTTTCCTGCAAGGACACCTCAAGGAGACTCTGTTCATGGATCGACCTGAAGGCTTTTCAGGAGAGTTCCCTCCCAACAGTGTGTGAAAGTTGAATCGTCCCGTTTACGGCCTCAAGCAAGCCCCTCGTGAATGGCACAACAAAGTGAAAGAAGTCCTTCTCTCATTGGACTTCCACCCATCATCTGCTGACCCGACCTTCTTCATTCGCCATCACTCTGAGCCATTCTACATCCTTGTCTATGTCGATGACTTCATCCTCGTCCCCAGATGACCTCTGTTCAGGCGGCCCTAAGCAAGGTCCTCCTGATGAAAGACCTCGGTGACCTCAAACACTACCTGGGGATGGAGATTTCTCGCAATCGTCAGGCCGCACCATCTCACTCCCCCAGGAGTTCTACATCAACAACGTGCTCAAGCGCTTTGAGATGGAGTTGTGCACACCTACGGCCACTCCACTGCCGCTGCAACACCTCCTCACCGCTCCAGCTGTACCCACACGAGAGGCATGCACTGAGCCGTACCCGGAGCTTGTTGAATCCCTCATGTACGCCATGATGTGCACCCGGCCTGACCTGGCATACCCTGTCAGTGTCCTCTCCCACTATGTGGCTCCTGGACGCTCCACTGACCTTCACTGGAAAGCGGCAAAGCGGGTGCTGCGCTATCTGCAGGGCACCAAGTCTCATGTCCTCACCCTTGGTGGGCTTTCTCCTCCTCGACTGAAAGGTTACACAGACTCCTCCTGGGCTGATGACTAGACCGACCAGCGCTCCACCCGGTCGTCTTCAGTCTCCCTCTCCTCCTGTGAGGCTGAGCTCTATGCTGGCACCATGGCGGCTCAGGAGGCCCACTGGGTCACCTTCCTACTCCAGGAGCTTGGCTACCCTCAGCCCACTCGCACCTTCTGGTGTGACAACAAGAGCACCATCCACATCTCCCAGGATCCCGTGTATCACACTCGCACCAAGCACATCGAACTTCGGCACTTCTTCATCCGTGACCTTGTCCAGCGGGAGCAGCTGAACGTGGAGTACGTTGCATCTGACTGAAACTTGGCTGATCTGTTCACCAAGCTTCTTGGAAAGGTCCCTCACCATCACCTTCTAGGCGCCATGGGGCTCTGCGCTCCACCTTCTCTGCCATAAGTTCGATTGACGCCTATGGGGGGGTGTTAATGTTAGCCCTCAATCTCACATTTGTACTTGTAGTTTCTATATCCTAGTTTAGTGTAGTTTGCATTTTATGTTTGGTTGGGTGTACACCCACATCCCAACCAAACCCAAATGTGATCTCCAAGCATTTCCCAACCCACCAATTGGAGATTGCCTAGGGATTAACCCCAATTTCCTAGGATTGCCCCCGATCCATTCCTTGCTCATTCGTGATGTACTTAAAGAGCTTTGAGCTCACTATTAATGCATGGATTCTAAGCTCTAGTTCTGACAAAGGCTACTGGGCCCGAGCACCATGGTAGGCTTCTGGTGGACCAATTTGGGTCATTCTCGGCCAGCCCGCCCCTTCTTACCATCGCAATAATCAATCTCCGATTTTTTTTACCAAGTTGGCCTTCTCGTAAGACACCAAGTGGTGTACATAACGTTTTGCACAATCAACAGGCACACAAGATACGGTTCCGCACGTTTGGTCTCCAGCATGCAACCAATGACTTGAGAGTGGGCAAACTCGAATATGAGTTCCATCCAAGATGTGATGTGCAAGACATGGGTCGCCACAAGCTGAAAATCAGATCGGCCTAGCGGGGCAACCATGAATCCATAAAGCCAGCGTTTATTGGGCCTGTAGCGAATGTATATTGGCTTTGTCTCTTCTCTAATGTGTCCGCTCATGTGGCAGGGAAGTGGAGCGACCTGGACGTGTGTCAGGAGTTCAGCATCGGGGAGATTCTGCGGGCCACAGACAACTGGGCTGAGGAGCGTGTGCTGGGGAAGGGCGGCTTTGCCACCGTCTACAAGGGCTTGTCCAGCAAGGGCGAGCTGTGGGCCATCAAGCGCAATGAGCTCATGTCCAACGACTTCGAGAAGGAGGTCAGTGAGGGGAATCCCTGGACCCGGGGGATGTGGAGGGGACGAAGAGGTTGATTGGTATAATCCAAAGTAGTTTCAATTCTGGTGCCAAACATGCTCATTACGGCTCTCATACATGTGCTGTGGGCACTCCTTGAAGCCTCGAATGAGCTGGCTGGTGTGGGAAATGGCGCCCGTTGCAACATGAGAAATTTTCCTTTACTCCCCTTTTCTTCTGGAATAACAAGCCAACTAGGATTTATTGATCGTTGCTGTCATACTCCCCTTCCCTTCTGCATTAACACTCCTTTGAACCCACCTTCTCCCCCTTCCTTCCTTAAACCCCCCTCACCCCTCTAATGAGGTGTCAGGTGCGGGCGACTGCGTCGCTGTGGCATGAGAACGTTCTGCTGTTTAAGCCCCCTTAACCACCTTTAAGCCCCTTTTGAACCACCATACCTCTGGCAGGTGTGGGCGATGGTGTCGCTGTGGCATGAGAACGTTCCTTTAACCCCCCTTCTTTTCTCCTTTAACTCCCCCATACCTCCGGCAGGTGCGGGCAATGGCGTCACTGCGGCATGAGCACGTGGTGCGCCTGTTGGGCTTCTGCCTGCATCAGAACGTGGAGAGCGGCCAGCAGGAGCAGATCCTCGTCTACGAGTTCGTGCCCAACGGGGACCTCAAGTACCACATCCACGACTCCAAGAGTATGTCTCTCCCTCCCTACACAATGAGTGAATAGAGTTCCCAACGGGGACCTCAAGTACCACATCCATGAATCAAAGAGTAAGCTTTGAGAAGAAGAGATTCAAGTGAGCCCAACGGGGACCTCAAGTACCACATCCATGACTCCAAGAGTATGTTCCCGTTTCTGTACTCTTCGTCTTGTTGGATTATTTGCTAGTTGTTCGTTGCTTGCATCTCTTGTAAGCCATTGCTTGCTCTGCTATCTTCGGTAACACTACCAAGGTGCAACAAAAATGGTATGTTGTTTACATAAGCATGAGCAGATGTTCAAACACTTGTTTGGTCCGACTCGAACCCGAGCATGTCCAAAAAAATTCTACTCAAAAAGTGAAGTATTCAAGTTGAGCAGCTTGATTTGGCTCTCTGCCTAACGTTGAGTGACATCGAAACTAACGTGTTCGACACGACATAAGTTTGTGTCAAACACTTCGGAGATCGATGCGATCTCCCGATTCGGGCCATAACCTTACCTTTGCACCTGGTGTTGCCCCACTACGGGCCGGCCTGGTCTACGTGTTGCCTAGTCTACCTGTTGTCCACTTAACCTGTTGTGCCTTTCCCTTCACCTCGTCCCAGAGGCCCCCTGACGGCTCTTCGAGCATTCCCATGCTTGCAATTCAATTTGCATTCCATCATTCTCACCTTGATTCTCTCCTTCTCCCTTCAAATGTACCTCTTTTTTCCCCAGCGACCATGTCCCTGCAGCAGCGGCTGCAGCTGGCGGTGGGGGCGGCGGAGGGAGTGGCGTATCTGCACAGCTTCGCGATGCCCATCGTGCACCGCGACCTCAAGCCCGGCAACATCCTCGTCACACAAGACTACCAGGTGGGGGCTGGCTGAGGGGGGAGCATGGTGGCATCAGAAGCTGTTCAGCTTGTATTAGTTTAGTATTCAGGGCCTTCTGATAATTTAGAACATTATTGGCCTGACCTGAAAAATCCACTGCAGGCTATTTTGTATAGGACGATTGAGATGATTCAATCGTCTACAATCTATGCCATAGCCCATAGGTATATGGGTACACACATGCCCTTTTAACACTATTGGTTAGCATGCAAAAGGGCGTTTTTAACAGGGTATTGGAGCTGGGGTTCAGATCCCAGTGTGCATCTTCTCCCTTGGCAATCTCTTGTTGCGGGTGACTGTTGCTCATAGTGTCACTAGGACGACCCAAAGATCCTGCAGGAACTAGAGATGATGAACATATGGGAGCCTAGACCCATCAAACCAGCATGATCTTTTTTTGCCCAGTCTGTTAGCGCACTGGTGTTTACAAGGTGTCAAGGCGGTTAGACGTTGCACTCTCAGTGTGCACCGACTCTCATAGCTTTCTCCCATTACAGGCATTCTTGTTCGTAAGGGCCATTGGATGACCCAGATATCCTGGAGGGGCTACAGGTACTGTCTTGCTGGCTATGGGTGCGTTGACTTGCTTGCGCAACTGGTTAGCAGAGCGGCGTTTGTAGAACAGGTTGGTTTGTAAATATCATCGCATCAATTAACACTAATTTTAACTCCTCCACTCATACATAGATAAGATTGTGTGTGTGTGGTTCGGGCTGTGGGTGTGCGTGCGCCCATGGGTGCGGTCACAGGCAAAAATAGCGGACTTTGGCTTACTGAAGCAGCTTAGCCAGGCAGGAGAGGACGATGATCGGACCCGAATAGCCGGGACTCCGGGCTACGTGGACCCGGATTACACCCGCTCCCATGTGGTTTCTGAAAAGTCTGACGTGTTCAGGTGGGATGTAGTAAAGATTACACACAGCAATGTGCTGCCATCAAGGTTTCCAGTCCCTTTTCGCCCTCCATCTCATGAACCACATCTCTGCATGCCTTTTCTCGCAGTTCTCTTGCTCTTTCATGGAATCTTGCAAAAAGGTGGACCCTTATTCGGGTGGGGCTTATCGTCCTCTTTTCCCCCACTTCTCTCCTCGCTGTCTTTTCCATCTGAGCAGCTTTGGCGTGGTGCTGCTTGAGCTCTTGACAAAACAGAGGACAAATGTGGAGGGAACTAACGTCCACATTCGTAAATGGGTGAGGGCATGGTAACACTGGTGACATTTAATATTCCACAACTACACACCCCTAATCTATCTTTTCAGATTTCCTATGTTCTCATTCCCTTGTTCCTCATAACGTGACTTGCTGTCCTCCCACTATTTCCGGCTCTCTTACTTCACCCATGCGATTCACGCAACGCGCACGGTGCACGCGTACGAGTTCAGCGAGCCCCCCCTCCCCTCCACCCACCTGCCCTGCCCTTGCCCCTGCCCCTCCCCCTTCAGGCGACGCGCAAGGTGCAGGCGTACGAGTTCAGCTCGCTGAAGGACGCGGCACTGGAGGCCCCGGAGGATGCGGTGGTGGAGTTTGCAGACATCGCTCTCGACTGCGTCAAGGTGCCCGGCTCCCGCCGCCCCCCCATGAAAGACGTCGCACGCCGCCTGCAGGCGCTCCTCTCTAAATACTGCAGCGAAGGGACCTGCAACCCCCATGAACCGAGCACACGCATGACGGAGACCATGGAGGAGAGCCTGGAAAAGCTCACGGGTGGTGGCACCGGTGGTGACATGGACACTTTTGGAAAGATAGATATTTCGGAGGAGTTGTGAGGGCTTGCTGCTGGGTGGACGAGTTCTAATTTGACAGGGAAGTGGTGATTGGTGGACTAAAGATAGTCAGGCATTTCACGCGTGCTTCCATTAGAGCCGACTTAGATCGGATCTAAGGAGGGCTTCAATGCTCGGGATTTTACTCTATTATACCGTATTTCAGGCAGGTTAAGTGATGGGTATGCGTAATCAGCCTTGTGTAGATGTTGATTTATTTTTCTTTTTAGAGTACACTTCTACACTACCATCATCCCTCAAACATATGCACAGGTAAAGATTTTGCGCCCTCGTGCCTTGGTCTGAGTAGGGTGTGTTGAATTGTATCCGATTTAGCACGAATCTCTAAGTAATGGAGTAATACCCGTCATCGCCCGGATGTAAAACATATATGTCTTATCTTATACACTAGAAAAAATGCTTGGGTTGTCTTGTAATTGGGGTGGTTTAGGGTGTCTTACAATTCTTATAAATGGACAAAGATCAGTTTAGAAGATACCCCCTCGTTATAAGATTACCCCTAACCCCTACACTGGCTTAATCCGTATACACCAACAGGTGTCTTATAATCAGGAACATCCATTTATAAGATACCCCCGTTTTAAAGACACCCCCTATCTTCAATTCGACATTGTCTTATATCCGGGTGATGACGGTAGCTGTCAGAATCCCAACAGCTAACCACTGTGATAAAATGACTTGTTTGTATAGCGGATGAGTGCGCCCGTAACCTCCAGGCCAACGTGCATATAACCAGGGTCCTCGCTAGGTTTTGAACCCCCCTGATTCGGTACAGAGCGGTACCTTGGGACTGTGACACAAATGTCAAGGCAAGAAGGTACTCTTAATGTTCACAATGTGGAAAAAAAAAAAAAACACAAAAAAAAAACGTACCAAAGTTAGGATATCATGGCTACGGTTTCCCATCAAATGGCTAGAGCCTTATGGCCTACGCCAAAAAGCTTGGGGCTTCTGACTGTTCCAAATGGGGTAAGGGAGCTGATAATGGGAACGATCAGCATGGTCCTTCCGGAGTGGGCCAGGTTTGTGTTGGCTACATCTTGGATCTATACATACACTCGCCCGTTTTTCATAGGGTCTAGGGTTCAGAAATGGAGGAACGGAGAGCGAGTCTCATCGAACAAAACATCATGGCTGCAAATGAGCTTCTGAGAGGAGGGAGCATAGAAAAGGTAGCCAGGACAGTCAGTGTTGATGGCAAGGAACGCACAGAGCTGCGCCTTGGGAGCGAGTTTCCCACCCTGGCGTCCAGTCAGCGGGGTTGACAAGGACATGAGCGACACTGTCCCACACCTGAAGAGGGTGGGCAGAGGGCTGGCGGCAAGTTCGGAGTTGGAAGGGGGTAATGGTGAGGCAAAGAGGGTGAGGGCGAAGGTTGAAAAGAAGAGTGGCGTGAGGAAGACATAGCTTCAGTTAGAGTGGGGAGCAGATGCATGAATGGGGAGACAGCGAGTGGTCTCCATGAGAGTGCGATTGCGATGATTGGTGACACCATTCTGTTGAGAAGAGTATGGAAGGGTGGAAGTGTGGCGAGTGATATGAGAGGAGCAGTAAGACAAGAGCGAGTGGTTAGAAAACTCATCATTACCATCAGAATGGAAGCGCACAACATGGTGCCCAAAGCAAAGGCGTCCCAGTTCAGCCTAGTGAAATATGATAGAAGGAGCTGTTGGAAACCTTCCAGTCCTCTTGCCCCATCTGCTACCTTACCACTCCCACAAGCCCGTCCTGCAGCATTTCCCTTCCTCTCCTTTCATGAGTACTCGGGATCTTACACGTTTCCTTCGTTCTTACTCCTGCACTCAACCTTTTGTTTACCCTTATCTGGCTTGATGCCCTCCATGATAGCCTCACATGCATCTTTCTTCCTGCGACGGTCCACTGATTGCTATGGCCTTGAACCCTACTGCGGAGATAACTGAATCAACGGGAGCTAGACTGCGAGTTAGGCACGGGTGCTCGTGTGATCTCTGCGTTCGTTGATCCTTAGTCGTTTCCTAGTGCACACACTGCTTGCTAGTTCACGGGGCAATTTGGCAAGAGTTTCACTAGAGAAAGTTGACAACAATGGGTGATACAACATTGGCAACACAGACTACATCAGAGCTAGCTAGGCTGCTGGTCGACCTCCAGCGCAGCAGTACTCGCACCGCTCCAGCGTTGCAGAGTAGCGGTTGGCCAACGTTGCAAGTCCACGGTGTGCCAACGCTGCAGCAAGTCGGCTGCACAGCGTTGCACCCGCAGGACAACGGTGCACCTGCTTCGTAGGTGCGTGCAGCTGGTTGGTGCACCACTCCTTGTCACGTGCACAGCGCAGACGTCCAGGTCGAGTCCACGCCAGCGACTGCGCCTACCAGCCACGTCGACCTCGGGATACCACTTCCGAGGTCGGCCTCGCAGAAGCCTCCCCGGCGACCTTCGCACACGTCGCCCGGGTATCCAGGTTGACCGAGCAACCACGCCTGGTCGCCCAGCTCAGTTGGTCGCTGGCTACACCTGACCGGCGTCCCTAGAAGAGCTGTCCCAGCACCCAGGTCGGCGTTCTGACGCCTAGGTCGGCGTCCAGGTGCTCAGGACACCATGCAGACGCCCAGGTCGGCGTCCAGGCACCCAGGGCGCCGTCCAGACGCCCAGGTCGGCGTCCAGGCGCCCAGAGCTCCGTCCAGGCGCCCAGGTCGGCGTCCAGACGCCTAGGTCGGCGTCCAGCCTCCCAGGACGCCGTCCAGGCGCCGAGGTCGGCGTCCTCCTGCTCGGCGCCCTCCAGCTAGGCGCCCTCACTGCAACAGATCGGCTGCGCTCCCCACACACCCGACTACGAAGTCGGCTCCGCCCAAGCGCGGACGGGGCCAACCACAACTCCCGGGGCTACACCATGTTGAGTAGAAAATTGCAGCAGTAATCAAGAACATACAAATGGTAAAGAACCTAAGCATGACCCTTCCATTACTACCCTTTGGTAGCCCCTTAGCTATGGCATTGCCTGATAGGGAAGCGCAATACCCTCACCAATTGGCCCTCAAAATCTGTTACTTCCTCAAATCCACTTGCTCAGCAGCCTCTTCTAGCTGTCACGGGCTCGGTGTCTGCAAGAAACAAGGAAACACACAGTCGTGTGCATTTTATAATGCAAACCCCAGGTGGCTTCTCCCTACAAGCCCCGCCCTACCTCCCACTCTGCTCAGTTACCGCCCTCTTCCCACACTGCTCTCTTTCTATTGGACCACGGCCCTCTGCTCTCGAGCACCCCGCTTGTTACCTCGCCTCTAATTGTAACGATATGTACGTTATATTTAGACACAGTATGTACACTACCTCCTCACCATCCTTCTGGTCCAATTATTACAATGTTCATTGCGGTTATCTGGTAGAGCGTCAGATGAGGCACGACAAGGATAGATAGAGGCAAAGAAAGTGCGATCATCGACAAGAAGGGAAAAATAGTGGTGACCCATGAGAGGCTGCTAGAAAAGAAACCCATAGGTCCATATGCACGAGATTAAGGGGCAGGGGCACGGCAGGGGAGAAGAAGGATGAGGAGATTGTGAGAGCTTGGCTTGAACACACGAAGTGTACGGAGGAGCGGTAGAGAGGTGGGGCTGAGGGGCTGGAGAGAGGAGGGGGGGTCATAAAGCAGCTTCGAGGTGACCTTGCTCCAAAGGAGGGGAAGTTTAAGGTAGCCAAGACAATGATGAAGAAGAAGGGTAGGTTGAGCCAGAGAATGACAATCGCAAGAAGAGATGGAAGGGGCGGAACCAGAGGAAGTACCGTATGATGAACATAACATATTGTGTAGAGAAAAAGAGGGGACAGGGTGAAACAAGCAAGGCTCTGGTCGAGGTGACATGCAGAAAAGCTTGCTCATGCATGAAGGGAAAGAGAAATAGGAGGTTGTGACAGCAGGAGGGAGCATAGAGTCCAGTGACACAGCCAGAGGGGGGAGCAGGACAGGGAAGAGTGCCAACTAAACCTAGGGTGTGTTCAGTCTAGGAACCGACTCCAAAACGAACCTAAACTGAGGATAAATGAAACTAAAGGCTAAAACTGTCTGAAAAATCGTGTAAGGCTAGAGTAACATACAAAGCGGAAACTAGCCTACTCCAACAACCCGGATATAAACCCCGCCAAAATATAGCCCCCATAGGTGGCAAATGGGGGGTGATTCCCTTAATTCGGTATCCTGAATACTACCGTATACCCCTTCTTTTCCTTTCTAAACAAGCACCCCCTCTGCTACGTTTTCTGCCCTGCTAGTTTAGCTACATTGTATATCTTAAGTTTACCACCACATGATGCAGGAATAGCACCATTTTATCGCATTTGCAACACTGGTTCTCATGAAATATGTAAAAAATCCATGCAAAATAGCAAACCCGGGTTCTATATGTTCGTCCCACAAAAGTGCTCCCACACCTTGATTTTCAGAGCATATTAGCACTCTGCACCCCAGGCAGCAAATTCGGGGGATTGCTTTGGTTAACCACTTGGGAAAAACCCACTGAACAATCCAGCGGCACTATCTTCCCACTGTTTATTTGACAGCTCACCCAAGCAGACGAAACTCTAATGTTTTCGCTTACAACACTAGCCATCTTCTCGACATGCTTTCCCGAGGTCAAAATCACCTCATTAGGGTGCCTTGTCGTTGTAGTACTTGGAGAGGGGCACCCTATCTGCACAAATGCTGCATAGGGCGTCAAATATTCAGGGGTGCCAATATCCGAAGGATGAGGTATTTCAGGGAATAAATAGTGAAACATTCAAGAGTCAACAACAGCTACACGGGCCTGATGAATCATGTGTCATCCGAAACCTGCCTACAAAGCGATCGAATGGTACAAAACAGCTTTGAAGCCCTTTTCCAGATCATCCCAAGTTGGCACTAGTAGAAGCATGTGTGAAATTTCGACCTCCCAGCAGCAACCCCTTAGAACTCCTCTGAAATCCCACTCCTATCCCTGCCACCACCCGTGAGCCTCTCCAGGCTCTCCTCCATAGTCTCGTTTGTGCTCTCCTTCACGGGCATGCTCGGTTCAAGGGGGGCGCACTCTCCCTCGCTGCAATGCCTGGAGAGGAGCGCCTGCAGGCGGCGTGCGACGTCCTTCATGGGGGGGCACGCGTGAAATGCCTGACTAGCTTTAGTCCACCAATCACCACTTCCCTGTCAAATTAGAACTCGTCCACCCAGCAGCAAGCCCTCACAACTCCTCCGAAATATCTATCTTGCCAAAAGTGTCCATGTCACCACCGGTGCCACCACCCGTGAGCTTTTCCAGGCTCTCCTCCATGGTCTCCGTCATGCGTGTGCTCGGTTCATGGGGGTTGCAGGTCCCTTCGCTGCAGTATTTAGAGAGGAGGGCCTGCAGGCGGCGGGCGACGTCCTTCATGGGGGGGCGGCGGGAGCCGGGCACCTTGACGCAGTCGAGAGCGATGTCGTCAAACTCCACCACCGCATCCTCCGAGGCCTCCAGTGCCGCGTCCTTCAGCGAGCTGAACTCGTACGCCTGCACCTTGCGCGCTGCCTGAAAGGCATGGGGGAGGGGGAGGGACAGGGCAGGTGGGTGGAGGGGAGGAAGAATTCGCTGAACTCGTACGCCTGCACCTTGCGCGTCGCCTGCCATGCATGGGGTGGGGCAAGGGGGATGCTGGGTGGGGGGACGGGGGTGGGTCGCTACGCCTGCACCTTGCACAATGGGTGGGGAGAAGGAGGGGGATGGGTGTGGGTTTGGGTGTTGTGTAGGTGGATCTTGAAAAAAAGAACCTAGGAGCTATGGATGATGAGAAGGTGAAAACATTTTGCTAGGTGTGTGAGAGTACAAAGAGATAGAGTTTGGTGCGAAACCCCACCCAAACATAGGGCAGCAGTTTAGGGAAGTAACAGGAAGCTGAACTCAACCTGAACCTGAAGTGAAACTGGGGCTAAAGCTGGCTGAACAAATAAATAAGGCCAGAAAAGGTACAGCGCATAAACTGGACTTGTTTATCAGTGGAGGGACGCAAGCCACGATGAGAAGAGGCAAAAGACGGCATAAGGACCTTGGGTACGAATAGTGAGAATTACGAAGAGCTCTTGCACAATCTTAGCTGAAGAGTAGACCACAATTGGGCATGTCCTCACCCATTCACAGATATGCTCGTCGGTGCCTCCTCTCACATTGGTCCTCTGGGTGGTCAAGAGCTCAAGCAGCACCACGCCAAAGCTGCAAACATGGGAAGTTGCAGTGGCAGGGGAGTGGGAGAATATGTACATCAGTTCAACCGAAATGAGGACTCAGTCTATTGAGCTCGCTTGTGAAAGAGCGTGGAATCCGCCAAAAAAGGAATGAGACATTATGATATCTAGGGTGGCTGGAATAACATTATCACTCTGTAGTTTCTTTGGCGTATCCTAATCTCGTAAAGATGTGTATCCGCTCTCATAAACTACGTACCCTGTGTCATATAGCCAACCTGTAGACGTCGTAACCAGTCACCACATGGGAACGGTTGTAATCAGGGTCTACGTAGCCCGGAGTCCCGGCTATCCGCGTCTGATCACTGTGCTCTCCTTCATGACTCAGCTTCTTCAGTAAGCCAAAGTCTGCTATTTTGGCCTGTGAGCATGCACCCACACACCCACCAGTGCTCCCACTCACCGGTGTACACCACACACGTAGACACACATGCATGCACACACACACAGAGACACATACACACGCATGCACGCATGAACACGCATACACACACACACAACGCGCGCACACGCACGTGCACACGCGCGCGCGCGTGCACACACACAGACATACACACACACACACACACACATACACACACACACACACACACACACATACACACACGCACACACACACACACACACACAAACCCATTGGAAAACAGGCAAAAATGCAGGTATGGCAATTTCACATGCGCACACAATCTTCTATGCGGCCTTCCTCTGCACAGCATCTATGCGAATCTGTATTGCATCAAGACCTGCCACCCTGTTGCTTTAAATATCGCTTGCCGCTCGCACTCTTTACATTTCAGGGAGCACAGTTCGCCACCTGTGTTCTACTCAATGCACAAGCATGGAGCTACAGCTGCACGGAACTACCACGGCACACTCAGTACCTGGAGCTACAGCTGCACCAATCTTGGGCCACAACTGTAACTCTCGAGGTTATCTATTTCTCATGATCTCCACACAACAGGCAATCCATAGTTGTATCGTCTTTGACTAAACTCACCCTTACCACTGCACTATTCTAGGCGAATTTCCACCTACTCCTGCACAGCTCGTATGGTTTGAGTCAATATGCCATCCCCTTTTTACCCACAGAATGCCATCCATATGGCATTGTTTTCCTCCGTATATGGCCTCATTGACTGCTCCTTCAAACTCATTAACTTTTATAATTTCTTCTTTCTTAACCACCTAGAAGGTAAGGCAGAGAGAAGTTAACCTTTAAGAAGTGGCACGCAAAGCTCGCGTTCTCTTGCTTCTATATTTTGGTATTTGTTGACAACATGATCCTAAACAATAACACCCTTGCCAAGCTGACCGATATGCACGATTCCTCCGCCTGCACAAAAGCACTCCCATGCCACCCATATCAAAAGGGGCCTCGAGATCTTTGAGATGACTCACACCTATGAGTCGACCCATGCTCCGGCCATCTCTGCGTGACCCTCTAAATAACCAGCCTTGGGGATGCGATTATACTTTTACTATGTCATGGATCCTTTCCATCACCGGAGTTTTGGGGCTCTGAAAAATACAGGAAGGCAAAGATTCCCCTGCTTCAAAAACCCACCTTCTTCTAGTGCTTCCACCAGTTTGTGATCTTTACCTACTGTGCCTTCACATGTTCTGCGTGCTTAACATGCCACCTATTCTCCCCACAGCCAGCCTCACCTGGTAGTCTTGTGTGACGAGGATGTTGCCGGGCTTGAGGTCGCGGTGCACGATGGGCGTCGCAAAGCTGTGCAGATACGCCACTCCCTCCGCTGCCCCCACCGCCAGCTGCAGCCGCTCCTTCAGGGTCAGGGGCACTGGGGAAGGAGGAAATGAAAAGAGGAGTTGCGATGAAAGAAAGGAAGAAAGAAAGAAAGAAAGAAAGAAAGAAAGAAAGAAAAAAAGAAAGAAAGAAAGAAAGAAAGAAAGAAAGAAAGAAAGAAAGAAAGAAAGAAAGAAAGAAAGAAAGAAAGAAAGAAAGAAGGAAGGAAAGACGGAAGGAAGGAAGGAAGGAAAGAAGGAAGGAAGGAAGGAAAGAAGGAAGGAAAGAAGGAAGGAAGGAAAGAAGGAAGAAAAGAAAGAAGGAAGGAAAGAAAGAAAGAAGGAAGGAAAGAAGGAAGGAAAGAAGGAAAGAAGGAAGGAAAGAAGGAAGGAAAGAAAGAAGGAAAGAAGGAAGGAAGGAAGGAAGGAAGGAAGGAAGAAAGGAAGGAAGGAAGGAAGGAAGGAAGGAAGGAAGGAAGGAAGGAAGGAAGGAAGGAAGGAAGGAAGGAAGGAAGGAAGGAAAGAAGGAAGGAAGGAAGGAAGGAAGGAAAGAAAGAAGGAAAGAAGGAAAGAAGGAAAGAAAGAAAGAAAGAAAGAAAGAAAGAAAGAAAGAAAGAAAGAAAGAAAGAAAGAAAGAAAGAAAGAAAGAAAGAAAGAAAGAAAGAACAACATGTATATATACATATAGAAATAAAGAAAGATAAAATGAAGAAGAGAAAAAAAGAAATGAAGAGAATGAACGATAGACAGTAACAAAGAAGAAACAAACCGGAAAGAGGAACAGAGCCGTTATTGATGAGAGCAAGTGGCAAAGCAGCATGTCTAGCAGGTAATCTATATGATAAGCCAAGGAGGGGGAGCGTAGTCTTGAGCTCGTAAGTGTGGTATTTTTGCTGGAAAAGCATCCTTAACCTACTTTCATTCCAAATCACGTTCGTACAGTAAGAATCAGGGTCCTATCTGAACAGGATATTTTCTAGCACAGGCAGGAAGAGGTTGCAGACTACATGCGAGCGTACACTTAAATTCATGGATGTGTTACTTGAGAAGCAGAAAATGGTCGGGCCAAGGAGCACAAAGAGGGAGAGCATACATTTAGAGTCATGGGTGTTGTTACTTGAGAAGCATTTCCAGCAGAACATGGTCCGATCAAGCAAGGAGAGAGAGCATACTTTTTTGGTCGTGGATGTGGTACTTGAGGTCCCCGTTGGGCTTACTTGAATCTTTTTTTTCACAGAGCTTACTCTTGGAGTCGTGGATGTGGTACTTGAGGTCCCCATGGGAGAGCACATGCATTGGGAGCTTACTCTTTGAGTCGTGGATGTGGAACTTGAGATCCCCGTTTGGCACGAACTCATAGACGAGAATCTGCTCCTGCTGGCCGCTCTCCACGTTCTGATGCAGGCAGAATCCCAACAGGCGCACCACGTGCTCATGCCGCAGCGACGCCATCGCCCGCACCTGCCACCTCGTTGGAGGGGTCAGGCGGGTTCAAGGAGTGTCATTGAAGAAGAGGAGGAGTTTTAGTGCATAAGAAAAGGGAGGTTGAGAAATTGTTGCTGTGCCGCAGCAGCACCATCACCCATTTCTGGAAGTTAATTGCAAGGAGAGAGGTGGGACTCAAGTGGTGAAAGTGCCACCAAGGACTCTTGATACGAGCTCATCCTGGTCACTTTGTTGAATACGCATCCAATCCGCTCCAGCATTCGCGTTGCAGGTATGAGAAATAGGAAGTGCCTATCTGGCTCCCCACTGACACAAGGAAATCTTTTTGATCGAACATCACAAACACCAATGTCATGTCACTCCCCAAGTCCATGCAGTGCACTGGCTGACCTCCTTCTCGAAGTCGTTGGACATGAGCTCATTGCGCTTGATGGCCCATGGCTCGCCCTTCTCCGACACGCCCTTGTACACCGTGGCAAAGCCGCCCTTCCCCAACACACTCGCACTCGACCAGTGGTCTGTCGCCCGCAGAATCTCCCCGATGCTGAACTCGTGACACACGTCCAGGTCGCCCCACTTCCCTGCCGCATGCCATGGCCGCATCAAAAGCAGAGCACATTATAAGGAGCTGAGAATCTCCACCAGTGCTAAATACGTGCTTGCCTTCACTTACCTTGGGTGGGAGGTTAGAGGGACGTTTAGGAGAGGGCAGGGGCTCACTTCGTTGGCGGGGCCAGAGCAGCGTGAAAACAAGAGTGAGGAGGAGCGCAAAAGCGGCAGCAGAGCCCACAGCGATGCCGACCACTGCGCCCGTGGAGAGCGCTGGAGATGTAGGGGGGAAGACGGTGGGGGAGGGAGTGGCGGGGAAAACAAATCAGGAGGGAGCGACAAAAGAATTATGATAAACAGAACCTCCTTCACAGTTTCACGTTTTGCAAGGTGAAGCTACAACGGTTACATGTGAGAAGATTAACACGCCAAGACAATTGAGAACCTTGACGTTCCCCTGGGATTCACAGAGCATACCTTGTGGAGGGAGCGGAGCAGGGCGGGCGCAGGTGGAGCCGAGGGTGCCGTTGGTGGGGACGAAGCCGTCGTCGCACTCACACGTGAAGCGCGCCTCTGCTGCCCCCGCCTGCGGCGGCACACACGCTCCGTGCCCGTCGCACTGCCCCAGCTCCCGCGACATGCTGCAGAATGCCAGGCACTCGTCGCTGCTGCGCTGCGTCTCGTTCGCCGTGCACTCCATCTGCTTGTTCAATGTGAAGCAATTCCGCCGCAGACTCGCCTCAGCCCGCTTGTTGGCCCCTGCACGTGTTGTCTCAACAAATCCTCCCAACCCCTGGGGTCCACACCGGCCTCCAGAGGGTCCGGTGAGGTCGTCTAGTGTTAAAACAAGGGGCTGGATGACCCCCGAGGGGCAGAACTGGCAGCCATCGGCGTAGAGCATGGGGTCGCTATAGAAGAAGTTGCCTGCGATGTTGAGCAGAGCGCCGTTGTCAGGAATCATGCTGCGGAAGTTGCTGTTGATGGGGCCGTAGAAGCTGCTGTTGCTGATGTCACTGAAACAATGGAAAGAGGGGTAGCAAAGAGAAGTGTGGAGGCCATTACAACATTGGCTTGCACTCGCTGTCTACTGCTGCGGTTCAGACACTCGAATCGACATGAAAAAGGGCCCGATTCGTGGCTATCTAATTTGTGGCTCTGGCTGGTTCATGCGGAGCTGGGCTGAACAACGAGCAATCAAAATCGCCAAAATGCCTTGATCTGCATGAATCGGCGGTCGAAACGTGCTGATCCTTGGAGATGGCCGGTCAAGATATGCCAGTATGCACAGATTGGCTGTGCAAAGGTGCCACTAACCCATTTTCACCCAATTTCACACCCTCTTCCCCACCCCTGCCAACCGCACTTAACCCAAACACAACTGCAAAACGCAACATATCCCCAGTTCCATAACCGAACGAGCGAGCAACCTCCAGCAACTCTAATCCCTTCCGTTCTTCCATTTTGCCTAGTGTTTGCTCGGGCCCTATGAATTTGTTTAGCAACTTAAAGCCCTCAGCCCAGATTGCGGAGTGCACGGGTCAGCCTTACTATTCTTGCACACTTGGCATTTGGGATGGTGTATCTTGGAAAATTTCTGGTTGATGTTGGTGTGATGTGTGTGTGGGGCGGACCTTGTACTTGTATGATTCGCACCAGTCGCTGATTGGGTGATGTGAACGATGGTTGGAATGTTGGAGTGGCGAGATTTGTTTCAGTCACAGGGTGTCGCGGTTCAAATACTCGAGAAGTCACAGGCGCGATATCACATTTTTGCCAACAGTTGTCATTTTCTACGGTGTGCAAGGAATTACAACCGACCGAATTTGAAAATCGCACTGCACCGTTGGCCCAGAAGCGTCGAAAGTACCAAGTATCGTTCGAATGTTCACGGCGTCGCCAAGGGCTCACGAACTTGTTCGCAAACTCTAGCGAATACAGTAACCACCTGACGGTGCAAACGGACCTCGCTTTGCAACATCAGGTCTCAGGATGTTCCACATCTTTAGCTCATGCCGAGTGCTCTGTATGTCTTTTCACATTCAGAAACCACTTGTTCTTCCATCCCAAGATTTCGAGGTCGCCATACTATGTTCAAACATGTTTAGATACTCAGCATTTACTTTGCTGAAAAGGTAAATACAGGGTATCTAAATATGTTTGAACATAGTACGAAGGCCTCCGAATTTTGGGATGTCATTCTTAGCAACCACCTGAGCACAGTGCTCCGTTATACCTCGCCAATGTATATTCTTACGCAATATCTGTCAAGATTACTCACATCTTGTGCAAGCAGTGTTCGAAGAGGCAGGACGGAAATTCACCATAGAAGTAGTTGTTGTGAAGAAAACTGAAACAGTGAGAAGGCACGCCGTGCAAGAAATAAGTAAATGTGGCTTACTGTGCGGAGATAACTCTATCAACGGGAGCTAGACTACGGGCTAGGCACGGGGTAGAAGGGATCTCTGTGTTCGTTCGTTCCTTAGTCGTTTCCAAGTGCTCACACTACTTGCTAGTTCACGGGGAGAATTGGCAAGAGTTCCACTAGGAAAAGTTCACAACAATGATGATGCAATCAAGTTGGCAAGACAAGGCTACATCAGAGCTAGAATGCAAGCAGGTCGACTGCCAGCGCAGCACGGTCGACCGCGCTCCAGCACGACTTGGTCGACCGCGCTCCAGCAGTGCAAAGTCGACGGCGTGCCAACGCTGCAGGTCGACGGCGTGCCAGCGTTGCTCCCGCAGAACAGCAGCGCACCTACTTCGCAGGTGCTTGCAGATGATTGAAGTGCAGTGCCTTGTCACCTGCACAACGCACACACCAAGTCGTCCTCGTGCTGACGATTGCACCTGATCAGCCACGTCGACCTCGGGATACCACCACCGAGGTCGATCTCGCCAATACCACATGGGCGACCGTCGCACTCCTTCGCAGAACCTCGTCACCCAGGTAACCTGGTCGACCGGGCAACCACCACGTCGACCAGCTGCTTCCTTTTGTGCCCGTCGACCTCCCAAGTCGACGACCACCTTCAGTCGACCTCACCAGGTCGACCACAACCTTGGTCGACCAGCTCCAAGTCGACAACGCTCCTGGTCGACCAACTCCAGGTCGACCAGCACACGTCTCAGCCGACCACACTAAGTCGGCTTCCCCTGATGAAGTTGTGAGAAACTGAGAGAGAACGAGAATGAATGAACTAGCAGAAAGTTGGGTACAAGTAGGAAACCCTAAGTTTGTTGTACCCCCTATGGCTAAACCCACTATAGCCTACACAATATAAACATATAATGTTTGACACACCCCCATAGGCTGAGTGGGAGACAACCAGACGGTCACAAGACCAGTCAAGAAAGCAAAGCAAAACAAGCTCAGGGTGGATCTCAAGGATACCACACAAATTCCGAGCACAAGCAAGTGGTCACAAGACCAGTTCACATGCAGTTTGATAATAGAACAAGAGGTACAGAGATCACAACCTAGCAAGTGTAAGCATGCAGGTATGTATATATATATAGAGATCACAGTACAAGCAGAGTCAAGAAGTGAGCAAGTGAGGGAGAGTAGGCACAAGGCCTAGAACAGTACAGAAACGCTGATGATCACAAGGCTGAAGCGCCTTGGTGAACACATCAGCAGTGTTAACCCGAGTGGCCACTTACGAGAGACGAAGCTGACCACGCTGCTGCAGCTCTCGAGCAAGGAAGTAGCGCAGAGCGATGTGCTTCGTTCTGTGCTCCAGTCTGTGCTCCTGACACAAGGCAATGGCTGCCTTGTTGTCGACGCACAGCACTGGAGGAGAACGAGGCCGCTCTCCGAGGTCGGTCAGCAGGTAGGTGAGCCAGCGTAGCTCCTGGGCAGCCATGGCTGTGGCGTAGATCTCAGCCTCACAACTGGAGCTGAGAACAGAGGAAGAGCGTGTAGAACGCCGAGAAACAGAGCCAGAGCCAAGGCTGAAGGTGTAACCCTGAGACGACCGCTGCGTAGCCTGGTCGTCAGCCCAAGAAGCGTCTGAGTGTCCAGTGAGGACAACGTCGCGCCGTCCTCCAAGCACAAGCCCCATGCCCGACGTACTGCACAAGTAGCGCAACACCCTCTTAGCGGCATCCATGTGCTCCTTCCGGTGACGGCCAGGAGCGACATAGCGTGCGAGGATGCTAAGAGGGTATGCAAGGTCAGGTCGAGTGCAGGTCATCAGGTACATGAGGCAACCCACAAGCTCTGGATACGGGCCACTCGGCTCTACAGACTCATCCGAAGGCAGAGCTGAGAGCGAGTGACCGGTAGGCAGAGGAGTGGGCTGAGGCGAGGAGTACGTGAAGCGGAAGCGCTGAAGGACCTGCTGCACCATGTGTGACCGAGTCAAGGTGATGGTGCGCTGTGCTCTGTCCCGGGTGATCCGCAAGCCAAGATAGCTTGTCAGCTCACCCAGGTCTGTGCACGTGTGTCTCTTCTGCAGCTCCGACTTCACGTGGGCGAGTGCCTCAGTGTCAGCAGTAGCAAAGACCAAGTCGTCTACGTACACAAGAACGTAGAACGGCGGCAGAGTGGTGTCGGTGCGTAGAAACAGCGACGGGTCAGCAGTAGAGGGAGCAAACCCAAGAGCAGCAAGAGTAGTCCTCAGTGTGTCGTGCCACTCACGGGGTGCCTGGCGGAGACCGTAGACTGGCCGCCGGAGGCTCCACTGGGTACTAGGAGGGAACGACCCAGTGAAGCCAGGTGGGCGGCGCAGCCAGATCTCCTCGTGCAGGCTGCCCTGTAGGAACGCAGTGCTGAAGTCAAGAGAGTTGAGCTCGTAGTCACGCTGAGCAGCAACGTGCAGCAGGACCCGAAGAGTGGTCATCTTCGGGGTCGGGGAGAAGGTCTGGAAGAAGTCAACTCCCTCACGCTGACTGAAGCCTCGTGCAACGTAACGCGCCTTGAAGACAGGCGGAGAACCTGGCGGCCGCTTCACCCTGAAAATCCACATGCCACTGACGATGTTCGCCCCAGGTGGGGGAACCTCGTCGACGTAGGTGCCTGTGGACTTCCAGGAAGCCATCTCTGCGTCCATGGCTGTCTGCCACTGAGAGGAGTAGAGACCCTCCATCGCCTCTGCGTAGGAGCGTGGGGTCGGGATGTCTGGTGCATCCGGGTCTCCCTCAGGGGCAATCAGCATGGACACGAGATGAGGTAAAGCAGCAGCAAAGCACTCAAACTCCTCCTGTCTGTCCTCGAGGACGTCCGTGCCAAGAGCACGCTCACCCCCGACGGACGGAGGACAGACAGACTCAGACTCAGCAACAAGGCTAGCGGTGTAGTCTAGACGACAGGCGGCAGCAAAGTCTACAAGCTCGGCGACTAGAGCAGACGCAGCAGAGGACTCAAAGGTAGGGTCAGTGACAACAGTAGCGAGGAAACGCGTGACAGTAGGACTGGCAGCACGAGCAAGGTCTGACGGCGGGTCAGCAACGTCAGGAAGAGAGGACGCAGGAGGAGACAGCAGAGGGACACGCTGTGGAGCAGTGGACGGACGCAGGGTCATATAGTGAGTGCCAAGGACAGGAGGAGGACGCTGACGCGGAGCACGACGACCAGCGCGGACAGCCGACTCGGGAAACGACTCAGGCGACTCTGGACTAGACTCAGGCGACGGAGGACGAGACTCAGGCGACGGAGGACGAGACTCAGGCTCACGACGCTCCGTAAGACTACCCGTCGGCGCAGTGTAAGGAGGACCAGGCAGCGGAGAGGCAGGCTGTAACTGTGACTGCGACTGGACAGGCGGTGGACTCAGTAGGGGAGGAGTAGGACCAGTAGAGGGCGGGAGACCAAGAACCTGCTGAAGGAGCGGAACGTAGTACGGCCGCGGCCACTCAGCACCTCCAGCTCCAACCCCCTCATCAGCTCCAGTCCCAGCAGCTCCAGTACCTCCAGTACGAGCACCTCCGGGACCAGCGGCTCCAGCAGCTCCGGCACCAGCAGCACCACCAGCAGCACCAGCACCTCCAGCAGCTCCAGCAGCACCAGCACCAGTAGCACCTCCAGCAGCTCCAGCAGCTCCAGCACCAGCAGCACCTCCAGCACCTCCAGCAGCACCAGCACCAGCAGCACCTCCAGCAGTGCCAGCAGCACCGCCAGCAGCAGCAGCACCTCCAGCAGCTCCAGCAGCTCCAGCACCAGCAGCACCTCCAGCAGCGCCAGCAGCACCGCCAGCAGCACCAGCACCTCCAGCAGCTCCAGCAGCACCAGCACCAGTAGCACCTCCAGCAGCTCCAGCAGCTACAGCACCAGCAGCACCTCCAGCAGCGCCAGCAGCACCGCCAGCAGCAGCAGCACCAGCAGCACCAGTACCAGCAGCAGCTCCAGCTCCAGGGTCCGTGACACTAGTAGCGCCACTCCGGAGACTGCAGCGCCGAGCGTACCACTCTCGGAGCCGCTGGGGAGAGGGCAGCTCCCGCCTAGGAGGGGAAGCACGAGCACCAGCAGCACCCCTAGCTCCAGAAGCACCTCTCCTGAGGCTGCAGTACTGTAAGTACCACTCACGCAGCTGCTGTGAGGAGAGAGCGCCTCCAGGTGTAGCACGCTCAGTCGCAGCACCCTCTGGCTCAGTACCCTCAGACGTAGCACTCCCAGGCTCAGCACCCCCAGACTCAGCACCCGCAGGCTCCGCACCCCCAGGCTCAGCACCCCCAGACTCCGCAACCCCAGGCTCCGCACCCTCAGGCTCCGCACCCCCAGGCTCCGCACGCTCAGGCTCAGCACCCCTAGCAGGACGAGAGTCGACAGCTACCTCGACAGGCTCAACCGGGTCTACCTGGGACACACCTGAGGGAGCGGCACCCTGAGGGGGTAGGGGGTCTACCACAGCAACACCTGGCGCGAGGAAGAGAGGCGGGGGAGGGAGCGGGGCACTGTGGTAGGGGAAGAGGCGGTAGTAGGGCACCGACTCGTCAAAAGTGACGTCCTGAGAGGGCAGGACACGGCGCGAGGTGGCGTGGTAAAACTGCCAACCAGACGCGTCCGGGACAAAGCCAAGGAGGACACAAGGAACAGCGCGGGAGGAGAGCTTGTCCGCGGACGTATCGCGAACAAAAGCTCGAGATCCCCAGACCCGAAAACGCGACGCATCGCCAACCTCTCCCGTCCAACGCAGTGTCGGCGAAGTCTCCGGAACAGAGACACGGGGCCAGAGGTTGAGCTGATGCGCAGCGTATCGGACCACAAACGGCCACAGAAAGTGGGGGGCAGCCGCATGGATCAAGGAGGTACGAGCGACCTCCATGACCAAGCCAATGCGGCGCTCAGCAACCCCATTCTGCTGTGGAGAGGCCGGAAGCGTGAACGACTGGCGGATGCCGTGCTCCGCAGAGTAGGCTGCCAAGAGGTCGGAGGAGAACTCACCACCTCTGTCAGAGTGCAGACGCAGGACAGGAAAGTCCGAGCGGAACCGCTCGCTGAGCTGGACACGAGAAGCGCGGATCCAAGGGATCAAAACATCAGGGACCTCACCCTTGGTGCGCAAGGGGAAGACCGTGGTGTAGCGCGAGTAGTCGTCAACAACGATCAGGAAGTACCTCTCCTGACCCTGTCCACGGACGCGGGCTGGGCCCCACACGTCCATGTGGAGTGTCTGCAAGGGAGCAGTCGTTAGGGGAAACGAGGAGGAGTGAGGAGCGGCGCGCTGCCGCCCCTCGACACAGGGAAGACAGGGAGGAGCAGGCGAGGGTGGGAGTGGAGGGAGAACCCTGGGAAGACCAGAGACAAGGTACCGTTTGTGCATGGCACGAAGGCGCTGCATTGACGGGTGACCAAGGCGGTGGTGCCAGAGGACGGTCTCGTGCGCTAGAGAGCGACACGAGCAGGGGGCCGACAGCTGACCTGACGCAGACGCAGACGCAGCTACCTGAGGGGACTCAGTGGTCAGTGTGTACAGGTCCGACCCCGGCTGCCGAGTGAAGGTAGCCAGGTGACGGCCCGTCCGAGCCCACGTGCAGTGTGTCACGCGCTCGTAGGCAGGGGTGAACTGGTGGACACCCCCGTCCTGGAGCGCACAACCCGCCACCAAGTTCGTAGAGAACGAGGGGAGGTGGAGACCTGTCAGTGTGCCCGACGGGACCGCAGGACAAGGGAGGACAGTGGAGGAGGTCGCAATGACCGGACCCCCAGAGGGGTCAGCGAGGGAGACAGCAACTGGCCGAGCAAGCTGCTCAAGGGCAGTGCGGTCACGAAAGAAACAGCGAGAAGCACCTGAGTCCAGTGTGAAGGTGTGCAGTGCCTCAGTAGACTCAGTACCAAGGGGGGCAGACTCACGAGCACCTAGAGCAGCAGCCTCACCAGCACCTGGGGCAGCAGACACGCGAGTACCTGGAGCGGCAGCCTCACCAGCACCTAGGGCAACAGACGCACTAGCACCTAGAGCGGCAGCCTCACTGGTCCGGATGCCTGGGTCGGGCGGAACACGCAGGTACTGAGCACCCTCTCCACTAGTAGACAACACATACATGGCAGTGAGAATAGCATCAAAGTCAAGAGCATAGATATCAATGTTCTTCCTCATCAGATCAGCCCAGCGGGGCAGCTCAGTGGCAGCAGGGAACTGAGTGCGCCAAGCGTCGTCGAGGCGGGAGAAGCAGCGCTGCGCAGTGTGCGCCCTCCCACACGTCTGGCCAGTGCGGTCACCAGTGCGGATGACGTACGTGCAGCTAAGGCCACCCCCCCCCCCCCCCCCCCCCCGTGCTGAGAGTACCACTCACGAAGCTCCTGGGACGACGGAGTCTGCTGTTGGCTCTGGCCACCGCCAGCGCCTCCACGACCACCACCGCCGCCGCCACCACCTCGACCACCACCGCCCCTGCCGCCGCCGTGCCAACCGCCGCCCCCACCACCGCCCCCACCCCGGCCACCTCCTCCGCCGCTGCCGCCACCACCCCCACCGCTGCCACTAGCCCCTCCAGCCCCGCCACCTCCCCCACCGCCGCCACCGCCCCCACCACCGCCTCCCCCGCCGTCACCTCCACCTCCCTTGCCCCCTTTGCCCTTGCCGCTGCGGCGCCAGCTCGGAGCGGACGCAGTCCCGACCTGCTCAGTACCAACTAGGTTGACAGCAGCAGCAGAGGCGACAGAGGGGAGAAGGGGGGAAGGGGAACACCCCTCGAAGAAAGGGGTGCGGGGGTCGCCACGAGAGGCAGCTACAGCGACTATGCTAGTCTCAGCTGCAAGCAGTTCCTTCTCGAGCAGGTCAACGGTGAGCTCAGTGGGGCAGCGAGCGAGGAAGTGGTCCCTGACCGCACGAAGAGAGTCAGGGAGACGGGTGACCAGGTGGTAGAGAGTGAGCCAGAGCGGGGGGGGGGTGCGTGGCAAGAAACTCAGCGGGCATAGCGGCACGGAAGCGGGCCTCACTAGTGCGGAGGTGCGTGATGAGGTCAGCAACTGTGGCGAAAGCGGACAGGTCTGGGAACAGGTAGGGGAGCGAGAGACGGCCTAGCGCAGCAGAGGCAGGTGAGGAGTAGCGTGCAACTACAGCAGTGTACAGTGCCTGAGCAGTTTTGTGCTGGCCAAAGTGCTCGCGCTCATCTACCGGCAGGGAGTTGCGAATAGCGAAGCGAGCGTGGGCGTCACGAGTCTGCCACTGGGAGCGGGCAGTACTGTCTGCAGTAGCAGCAGGGGCAACAGCGAGTCCTAGTGCGTGATCGTACAGCGAGATATCCTCCTTGGCAGTGAGCTGGAGGAACAGGTGCAAGTCATCTAGCCAGGTGTCAAACTTCAGCGGGCGGCCCTCAGCATCGAAAGCGAGCACAGCAGGGCTAGCCATAGTTGCAGTAAGAGCAGTAGCAGTAGTAGCAGCAGTAACAGCAGTAGTGTCAGTAGTAGTGACAGCAGCAGTGGCGCGGCTCGGTAGGGCGGCGCGGCTCGGTAGGGCGGCGCGGTTCGGTAGGGCGGCGCGGCTCGGGCCGGGTGACGCGGTTCGGTGGGGTGGCTCGGCTCGGCTAGGCAGCGGCTACTCGAGGTGGGGCACGCGAGGGCGAGCAGGGCAGAGCGGGGCCGGTCCGCATGGGGCACGAAGTGGCGAGCTAGCGAGGGCGGGGCCTGGTCGCACGGGGCACGCAAGGGCGGGCTAGAGGGGCGGGGCCTGGTCGCACGAGGCACGTAAGGGCGGGCTAGCTGGGCGGGGCCGGTACGCGAGGGGCACGCAAGGGCGCGCGGGTGGGTGTGGGCCGGTCGCACGGGGCACGCAAGGGCGCGCGCTAAGGGGCGGGGCCGGTCCGTAAGAGGCGCGCAAGGGCGCGCGGGGCAGCTAGCGCGCGGGGCCGCACGGGGCAGGCGACTCGCGTGGTGCTGCGCGGGTCGCACGCTAGGGCGTACGAGGTGGGCGGGGCCGATCGCACGGGGCACGCTAGGGCGTGCGGGCTAGGCGGGGCCGATCGCGAGAGGCACGCTAGGGCGCGCGATAGTGAGGGAGAGAGGAGGGCGCTCGAGGGCGCGACTAGGCGAGGCGCGCTAGGGCGCGACTATGCGAAAAGGGTGGGCCCATCGTTCGGTCCTAGGTTACGACCTAGGCTCGTGATACCATGTGAGAAACTGAGAGAGAACGAGAATGAATGAACTAGCAGAAAGTTGGGTACAAGTAGGAAACCCTAAGTTTGTTGTACCCCCTATGGCTAAACCCACTATAGCCTACACAATATAAACATATAATGTTTGACAGAAGTGTCCCAGCACCCAGGTCGACGTCCAGGCGCCTAGGTCGGCGTCTGGGTGCCCAAGACGCCGTGCAGACGCTCAGGTCGGCGTCCAGGCGCCCAGGACGTCGTCCAGACGCCCAGGTCGGCGTCCAGCCTCCCAGGACGCCGTCCAGGCGCCCAGGTCGGCGTCCAGGGGCCCATGTCGGCATCCAGCCTCCCAGGACGCCGTCCAGGCGCCCAGGTTGGCGTCCAGGGGCCCAGGTCGGCGTCCAGCCTCCCAGGACGCCGTCCAGGCGCCCAGGTCGGCGTCCAGGGGCCCATGTCGGCGTCCAGGCGCCCAGGACGCCGTCTAGACGCCCAGGTTGGCGTCCAGCCCCCCAGGACGCCGTCCAGGCGCCCATGACGGCGTCCTCCTGCTCGGCGCCCTCCAGCTGAGCGCCCTCACTGCGACTACTGATCGGCTGCGCTCCCCGCACACCCGACTACGAAGTCGGCTCCGCCCAAGCGAGGACGGGGCCAACCACAACTCCCGTTGACACTCCCCTGCCGAGTTCACGCTTGGGCCCCCAGCCCACACGGCAGCACCACTCGGAGAATAGCCCGTCGGCGTGCACCCAACACACAGCACGCCGGTCACCGCACCAGCCATGCAAGAGGGCATGGCACCTACTGCTGCACGTCGTTGTCACCGTCGCCCACGTCGACCAGGCGCACTTGGCCGATTGCAACGGAGTACCGGTTGAAGGCCGGGTAGTGCAGCGCCTTCGTCAAGAAGTCGGCTGGCTGCTCAGCGGTCGGGATGTACCTCATTGAGAACTTCCCACGCTTCACAAGGTGCTGGAGCCAGGCTTGTCGCCGTTCCATGTGCTTGAGGTTGCCCGTCAACCCCATGCCCTCGGCGACTGTGATGGCCGACTTGTTGTCCACCCGAAGGACAGTCGGCGTCCCGACGTCCAGCTGCCGGAATTCTGCAAGAAGAAAACGAAGTCGACGTCCCTCCTTGCCGGCTTCTGTTGCCGCCACATACTCTGACTCGGTCGACGACAATGTCGCGCACTTGATGCGCTGGCTCGACCAGGAGACTGCAGCCCCTCCATAGACGAACACGTAGCCGCACGTGCTCGTTCGGTTCTGCTTGTCGCCGGCGTCGTCGGCGTCCACGTAGCCGACCAGCTTCAGCGACTCAAGTCCACCGCCGAACTCCAGGGCGGTGTCACGAGTGTTGGCGAGGTAGGCGAGGCAGCGGTCGACCTCGCGCCAGTGCTGGTCGCTCTTCACCGTGAGGCCGCTCCCCAGCTTGCTGCAGGCAAAGGCGATGTCCGGCCTCGTCGTTGTCGCCGCAAACTGCAGCAAGCCGACCTTCTGCCGGTACTCCTCCTCCTGGCGCTCCTATGCCTCCTCGTCGTTGAAGGTGAGCTTGGCATAGGCGTCGACCGAGACCGGCGTCTTCGGGGTGCGCCCGGTCTGCTCCTCGTCGAGAAAACGCCTACGCAGCTTGTCTGCATAGCCCTGCTGGTGGAGCCACAACTTCCTCGCCGACCTGTCGCGCACAATCTCCAGCCCGAGGTACTTCTGCGCCGGCGAGATCTCCCGCAACTCGAAGGCGGCCTCCAGCAGCTCCTTCAGCATCTCGGCACTGCTGCTGGCAGCGAGCAGGTCGTCGACGTAGACCAGCACCCAGCAGGCCACCTTGTCGACATCGACCTTGAAGTACAGAGCCTCGTCGACCTGGCTCTTCTTCCACCCGGCGCCGACCAGAACGTCGTTGAGCGCCTTGTACCACAACAGCGGCGACTGCTTCAGCCCGTACAGGCTCTTTAGTAGCTTGCACACCCGGCCGGTCCCGTCGTTGAAGTGGTCCGGCTGGTACATGTAGAGCACCCGGTCGAGCTTGCTCTGCAAGAAGGCGTTCTTCATGTCAAGCTGCATCAGGTTGAGGTTGAGCACAGCGACGATGCTGAGGAAGATCCTCAGCGTGACGTAGCTGCTCACCGGCGCGTACGTCTCGTCGTAGTCGGCGCCATACATCTGTGTGAAGCCCTTCACGACCAGCCTCGCCTTCTCGCGCTCGACGGTGTCGTCGATGCGGTACTTCGTCGTCAGCACCCACCGGTTCTTCATGATGTTCAACCCAAGTGGGCGTTCGACCTGCTCCCAAGTTCCCATGCTGATGAGGCTGCGGATTTCCTCCTCCATGGCGGCCTTCACCACCTTGCCCTTCCAGCTTGCCAAGGCCTCTTTCACCGTCATCGCCGAGATGTCCCAGCGGTGCTCGGGGTCGGCGTGCATGTCGGGGTCGAGCTCTGGCAAGTCTTCATCTTCCTCGGCGTCGTCGTACAGCAGGTCGTCGTCGACCACGTCATACACCGTGGTGAAGGCAGCTGGGACGAAGTAGTCAGGTGGCCTCCGAAGTCGGCCCGTTCTCCGTGGTCCGACCTCCACCACGTTGCTGTCGGTGGACTCCTCGGCGTCTGCCTGCTCGGTTTCCTCTTCGCCGGCGTCATTGCCCTCAGCATCCTGCTGCACTTCAGTCGGCATCCCTGCCGACTTCTCCCCTGTGGTCGGCTCCCCTGCCGACTGCCCTGTCGCCGACTGCTCCTTGGTCGACTTGGCTGCCGCCTGCTCCCCTGTCGGTTGGTGCCTTGCCGCTGCCCCCTTCGCCGACTTCACCACCGTCGGCTTTACCTCGGCCTGCTCCTCTCCTGTCGGCGTCGACTTCACTCTCTTGTCGACTTGCAGGACGTCACGTCGGCCACCGGCGATGCTCTTGGCCGGCGCCACAGGCGATGCCCCACTGCTCCCCTCATCGTCGGAGGCCGACAATGGAGTCAACCCACGCAGGTCGGCCACGAGGGGAGGGGCAGGGTGTGCGAGGGGAGGAGAAGGGGGACGGACGACCTCGGCGTCCTCATCAGCAAGCTCACCGACTTCGGCGAGCAGAGGCAGTGTCGCCGTCGAGGTGTCCGTCGGCGGGGTGGTCGACGTCCGTCCTGACGCGGGCCCGTGCTCCGACTTCCACACCTCCAACGACATGTGCTCGTAGAACACCACGTCCGACGTGGTGACCACCCGGTTGTCGGTGATGTCGAGGAGCTCCCAGCCCTTGCTCTCCTCCGACACACCGAGGTGAAGGCCCCACCTGGCCTTCAGCTTCAGCTTTCCACCTCGCTGCTGCTCGGGGACCAAGAACTGCGCCATGCAGCCCCACACCCGAGCCAGCGACAAGTCGGGCTTCTTCCCGGTCAGCAGCTGGTATGGTGTCGTCCCCGTCGGCTACGTCGACCTCTCCAGGCAGTTGCGGACCCAGACGGCCTGCCGTAGAGCAAGGTGCCACCAGTGGTGCTGCACGCCCATGTGCAGCAGCATCGTCCGCACCGACTCCACTACCGTCCTCATCTCCCGCTCGGCCATGCCGTTCTGCTGCGGGGTGTAGGGGCAGGTCAGGTCGTGGGTGATTCCCTTGCCGTTCACGAAGTCGGTGAACTGCTTCCCGAGGAACTCCCCTCCCCGGTCAGAACGCAGCATCAACACCGACTTCTTCGTCTGTCGCTCAGCAACCGCCAGCCACTGCACGAACTCCTGCAGAGCATCCAACTTCTTGGCGACCGGCCTCACCCACACGTAGCGGGTCTTGCGGTCCTTTAGCAGCAAGAAGTAAAGGCTGCCGTCCTTGGCAGCTACGCGGAACGGCCCACACAGGTCGATGTGCACGACTGCCAGCACGTCGTTGGCGTCGGAGCCTTGGTCGGGGAAGGTGTGTCGTGCCAGCTTCCCGCCGACGCACGAGACACACGGTGAGGTAGTGCCAGACGTCGACTTGAGGTTCAGCCCAATGGCGACCTCGTGCTTTGCCGAGCTCCGGATGGTGTCCATGGCGACGTGCGCAAGCCTTGCATGTAGTCTGTCCGGGGTCGACTTCGTCGCCGAGACTATCGCCCTCAGGGCCACCACATCCGTCATGGGCGACGTCGACTTCACCGGGCAAGGACGCAGGTCGGTGCAGAGGACCCGGCCAGTGTAGGACGCCCTGCCAAGGACGTCCCCTGCCGCCGAGACGAGAAGCATCTCGTCGCCGTCCTCCTGCAACCTCACACCGTTCTCCTTCAGCTGGCCAGCCGACAGCAGGTTCGCTTGCACGCCCGGGACGTAGAGCACGTCGGGGATCAGCACCTGCTTCCCGGCCTTCCCTTGCAAGGCGACCGTGCCCCGACCCTGGACGTCCTGCAGAGCCCCGTTGAAGCCACGCACGTGCTTCACGTCACCGCTCGGCTGCAGGTCGACGAAGACTTCCTTCGTCCCCATCAGGTGGTGGGAGAAACCACTATCGAGCAGAACTACTGCCGGGTTTGCCTGCACGGCTGCCGCCATCGCCTGGAAGTCCTCGCCAGCCTCAGGCGCCAACGAGACGGTCGGCTCCACGACGCCGACCAGCGAGCACGACGCCTCCTTGTCGTCTCGCCCTTTCCCGCCAGCAGAGGAGTCGGCGTCTTTCGCCGAGGTCGACGACTTGGTCGACTGCTTCTCCTTGCGTGGCTGGTTTCTGCCTCGACGAGGACGACGGCTGCCAGACCTCCCGCGGCCTCCCTTGGCGTCGTCGTCGTCGGAGTCACTGCGGTCGGGGCACTCAAAGGAGAGGTGGTCGGGGTCGCCACACAGCCAGCACTCCCGACGTCGACCTCCTCCTCCACGACCGCTGTCCTTGGCCGACTTCTTCTTGTCGACTTCCTTGGTCGACTTCCAGCCACCGCTACTACCGCCGCTGGACTGCCCACGTTGCCCAGGTCGACTACCTTGCTTCACCGCGGCAACGTAGTTCACCTGCGCCAGGAGCTCCTGTGACCGCTCAGCCTCCTGCATCGCCTCGTCCTGAAAGATGTACGAGGTGATGGTGTCCTCGTTGAGCTTCGCTCGTGTGCTCGGCGCCATCGACAGCCACTTCAGCAGGTTGTAGCTGCTCGGAAGTCCCTGCATGACGTGGGTGACGTATGACGCCGTCGAGTACTGCGCGCCGGCCATCCTGATGGTGGCGAGAATTCGCCGAGCTCGGTTGCAGTAGTCGGTCGCCGTCTCCTGGTCGCCCATACGTAGGTGCGTCAGCTGCCCTTCCAGCTGGGCGATGAACAAGTCATCGGTGACTTGGTATGTCGACTCGATGAAGTGCCACGCTTGCTGGCCGGCGTCGAGGTACTCCCTGCACCACTTCAGGGCGATCTGCACGCCCGGCGAGCAGCACCGCGAGATGACCGTGAAGGTCAGCAACTGCACCGCGCGGAACTCAGCACGCAAGTCGGGGTAGTGTTCCTCCGGCGTCGCCACAGTGCCCCTGGCGAAGCCGATCAGCCCGGCCATCTCCAGTTGGGGCTCAATGGCTTCCTTCCAGGTGAGGATATCAGGTCAACCAACAAGCAGAGGGGTGACCGAGATCCTGTCCGGCGTAAACTTGAAGTAGCCGTAGCTCGGTGCAATCCCTCCCGCTGTCACGTGGGTTGCCGACATCGGCGACAGACTGCTTCGTCGACCTCCAACGTCGCCTTGTGAGGTGCCTGCAGCCGCCGACGACCGCATCCCTCGCCCCTGAACGCCGCCGACTTCATCGGCATGTATCACTCCTCGCTGCCTCGACGTGCCTCCCGCACTGCTGCCGACTTGGTCACCACTGGCGTTGACTCCCAAGTCGACGCCGTCCTCGTTGTTCACCGGTCGAGGAGAAGCTGGTCGAGAAGGGGGGTGCTCCGTCGCCCACACGGTGCGGAGTCCAGCCTCGACGACCGCCCAGGGGATTGCTCCGTACTCCTGGGCCTCATGGCGTCTCCTCGCATCCTCTAGCTGTGCTTCTAGGGTGTCCACCCTACCACCCTACGGCGCCTACCATAGTGACTACCGCACAGCTGCCGGCCTACGAACACGAATTAGGTAAGTGACAACTACGTCGACCTGATTGAAGGGTAAGTCGTGTGCCGTCCACGCTCACCGCACCATGCGGAGATAACTCTATCAACGGGAGCTAGACTACGGGCTAGGCACGGGGTAGGAGGGATCCTTGTGTTCGTTCGTTCAACAGTCGTTTCCAAGTGCTCACACTACTTGCTAGTTCACGGGGAGAATTGGCAAGAGTTCCACTAGGAAAAGTTCACAACAATGATGATGCAATCAAGTTGGCAAGACAAGGCTACATCAGAGCTAGCATGCAAGCAGGTTGACTGCCAGCGCAGCACGGTCGACCGCGCTCCAGCACGACTTGGTCGACCGCGCTCCAGCAGTGGAAAGTCGACGGCGTGCCAACGCTGCAGGTCGACGGCGTGCCAGCGTTGCTCCCGCAGAACAGCAGCGCACCTACTTCGCAAGTGCTTGCAGATGATTGGCGTGCAGTGCCTTGTCACCTGCACAACGCACACACCAAGTCGTCCTCGTGCTGACGATTGCTCCTGATCAGCCACGTCAACCTCGGGATACCACCACCGAGGTCGATCTCGCCAATACCACCTGGGCGACCGTCGCACTTCTTCGCAGAACCTCGTCACCCAGGTAACCTGGTCGACCGGGCAACCACCACGTCGACCAGCTGCTTCCTTTTGTGCCCGTCGACCTCCCAAGTCGACGACCACCTTCAGTCGACCTCACCAGGTCGACCACAACCTTGGTCGACCAGCTCCAGGTCGACAACCCTCCTGGTCGACCAACTCCAGGTCGACCAGCACACCTGTCAGCCGGCCACACTAAGTCGGCTTCCCCTGATGAAGTGTCCCAGCACCGAGGTCGACGTCCAGGCGCCTAGGTCGGCGTCTGGGTGCCCAAGACGCCGTGCAGACGCTCAGGTCGGCGTCCAGGCGCCCAGGACGTCGTCCAGACGCCCAGGTCGGCGTCCAGCCTCCCAGGACGCCGTCCAGGCGCCCAGGACGTCGTCCAGACGCCCAGGTCGGCGTCCAGCCTCCCAGGACGCCGTCCAGGCGCCCAGGACGTCGTCCAGACGCCCAGGTCGGCGTCCAGCCTCCCAGGACGCCGTCTAGGCGCCCAGGTCGGCGTCCAGGGGCCCAGGTCGGCGCCCAGGACGCCATCCAGACGCCCAGGTCGGCGTCCAGCCCCCCAGGACGCCGTCCAGGCGCCCATGACGGCGTCCTCCTGCTCGGCGCCCTCCAGCTGAGCGCCCTCACTGCGACTACTGATCGGCTGCGCTCCCCGCACACCCGACTACGAAGTCGGCTCCGCCCAAGCAAGGACGGGGCCAACCACAACTCCCGTTGACATACTGAATGGGCACCTGCATGCATCTGAACTTGGACGGGCAGTAAGAAACAGAAGCAATATTTGGAGCAACTGAATTGCTGCCTTTACATGGCCATTCTGGAAAATTGAAGAGAACTAAAAATACCTCATGTACAGCAATGAGTAGGGTGGTAAAGAAGGAAATAACATTTTCTTTAGCTTGGTGAGGTTGCATATTGAAGGAGGGAGTCTTCCGGTGAGCTGGTTGTCAGACACGGACCTACCAGCATGCAGAGGCATCAGAGTAGGCATGAGCAACGGGTCAGCCCACGCCGGGTCGAACGCACCCAGGATTCTGGCCAGGTGGGATCACCTGTGTCACGGCCCCTATCCCACAGTGTCAGTTTGACTTATTGGGCTCGGTTTGGTTCGACCCGTGACCTGATTGTCACTTCATTGTCGGAAACCTCTCCACTTGCTGCATCCTCTGTCTCAGTCCTCCTTCTCATACTCGCCTCTCCTGTCCTCCTTTTCCCATGTCTCGCTGTTATTCTTCTTCCCACTCTCTTGCCTCAGCCTCTACCGGAGAGATTCAGGCTCCCACACGATGGCTGCTTACAGTGGCCTTGTCACCTTATCTGGGGTTAGCTGTAGATCGGTAACTTGTATCCACTATAGAAAGCAAACAAAAGAGAGAACATACCTGGCTATGCTAGGCTAGGCTACTTATTCCCGTCTCCCGTGTCATGAATGTCTCTACAAACTGGGTTGGGTTTGAGTTGCCTGGGCCGTGGATTGGCCAAAGCCGATTTCCAGTCCCTCGAGGCGCCTTGGGCTCTCCTCAATTTACTCCACAATTCCCCTTGCCACAAATAGCGTCAGTCTCCTGGGACCCAACAACCCCTCGGTACTATTACATAACACTCTTCTACACCCCTCTACACCACAACTAGCATACAACTGAATATATTACACTTGCAATATATTCTGTGACATCATTTGTCGGGTATTTCTGATCCATCAGGGGTCAACCCTAGATCTTACTCAACCCGTCAGAGATGGCCGACTGTCGAGGTGGCCGACTGCGCGGATTGGCTGTCAAAATCGCTGATCCGTGGTTGAGATGTGCGAGTTTGCGCAGGTTGCAGTCGAATTCGTCGACCCGCGTGAATTGGCGGTCTAAATGTTCCGATCTGTGTGGATTGGCGGTCAAAATCGCCGATCCGCACAGATCCACAGTCGAGATGCACTGGTCTATGCAGATCGACAGATGGAATTACCGATCCGCACAGACAGGCAGTTGAAATGCGCTGATCTGTGCAAATCAATGGTCAAAATGGTCGATGCGCAGATTGGCAAACACAATCGCCAATCCACACGGATAGTCAGTTAAGATTGGCAGTTGCCTGACTTCAGTTAAAAGCACAACGATATGTAAAATAGACTTGAGCACAATTCCAACCAAGCCGAGGTCTTCTTTTTACGTTTTTGGTTCGAGTCGAGCCGTTTTAACGCCTAACTGGGGATTAACACCCAGGCAGGTAAGTGTAGGCATGACGAACACAAACATGTTCGGTTCGAACATGCATCAAACACGCATGTTAGCGAACCGAACATGTTCGGGTGTTCGCATTCACCTTGTTGTTTGCCCCGAACATGTTCACCTTGTTGTACGCCTTTTGGCTGAAGTTCAGTTCGCTGCCAAAAACCGTGAAAATGCAGTGTGTGTGAATGCATGACTGCTGGTATGGTCAGCGGGGGTTGTGGAGCTCAGAAAACAGTGATGTAACGTAAGTTTACACTAATGTGTTCGCCACAAACACATTTTGTGCTCGGCGCGGATTGGCCACCCGCGACAAACCAACACGAACATGTTCGCCCGCACATAAAGGGCAAAAACAAAAACATGCTAGGTTCGCCTTAAAAATGCTTACATGATATGTCCATACTCCACTACACTCACCCAAAGTGTAGTGTGGTCACCGTTGGCATTGCCACCTGGCCCCTATAGTGTACCATATGCTGCCATGTAGGCTGTTGTTCCAGCCTCGTCCACATGTGCAACATGAGGCCTCACTTCCTAGCTTGGTGAGGTTGGCTAGGTCCACCCTCAACAGAAGCGGTGATGCCGCTAGCCTCAAGAGTTCAGCCATACGTATATTGCTTCACCACTTCACTAGAACTCATCCTTGGACAAGGACATTGCTCTAGTCTCAAAGGCTTGTACCATATTCTTAAATTATGACATTTTCTTCTTCCTATTTTGCCCTAAAGTTCACCGATCCATCTTCTACGGCATCAAAATCAAACATCGTGATTTTGCGCAACACATTGACTGACTGGAGAAAATGTTTGCCAAGTGATTGAAGTCCGCGGCAGCAACCTGCATCCAGCCTACGGACTGACGGTTGGGCCGTCACACACATCAGGCCTGGCCTGTGGTCAACCCTCCCTACATATCATGGCACGACACGAAAAAGGCTGCATGATAGCATTTAGGTACAAGGTACGAAGTTTGGAGAGGGTCCCAAGGCCAATGGGTAAGGGTCCTGAGATGCTGTTGCCCGCCAGGTCTCTGATGGGGGTGCAGAGTGATGGGTGCATGGCGCAAGACCATTGGCGCATGGAAAGAACTCTTGACATGCCTCAAACTTGATCTGCCAGGTCTCTAATGGGGGTTGCACCCGTGGCATTTGTTTGAGCATGGAAGATGAATAACAACCAAGGGATTGAGAAAATATGATAAGAAAGGAATGATAATGAGAACAAGAACATTATATGCTTGTAAGTTTCCGGTATCAAGGCAACCGAAGGCAAGAGGGTTACATGGCCTCGAGATCAGTAAGGGTCGTAAGAGATGCAGGCAATGTCCCTGATAGCTGGTTGAAGGCGAATGAACTGCAGAGGTCACGGACAAGACAAGAGAAAGGATGATATTAACTACAGGTTACAGAACCTGTGTGGTGGCCTCGTGTTGCACAGAACTTGAATCCCAAAACAGGGAACATGGCTTGGACAGTGCGGATGATGAAGGCACATTGTCCCAAACTCAAATGGTGGTGCTCACATGGTGTTGAGTGAAGTCAGCATGCTGATTGATTGCGGTATGGTCTGTGTGAAGTTGTTGCCTCCTAGAAACCTGGAGTGGGATGGGTACAAAGCAAACAACAAGAATTTTACTAAATCCAACTACAACAATCAATCAATTGCATCAATTCCATGACACATTCACATTCCCCCAAAATTTCTCCCATGCGACCAATCTGCTGCCCGTGCGAGACTTACAAGTGTGAGAGCGACGTGTTCCATTGTGCAAAATCAGGAAGAGGGCCCGACAATCCGTTTCCTTGAAAATTCCTGCCACCAGAAACAAATTGTCAGAACCGTTGCATACGAATTCATGAAGACAAAGCTGGGAATAAAAATGATGTGTCCATCCAAAAGACCTTAACACTCAAGACAGTAGCCTGTGTTTCTTATCTTGCAGCTGTTCGTATTCCACTCCTTCTCATAGGAACGTACAATATCCCGAGAAAGTTTGTTACTAATGGGCTGGGTAGGCTTCCACTAAGCTGATTGTCATTCAAACTTCTGAAAAGTGCTCCATGTGAAGAGAGAGGGGTGAAACAGATAGAGAGTGGGAAACAGAGATGATGGGGGGTGGGAGAAACAGAGTGAGGAATCTGGCAAATGAAAGAGTGGCAAGCAGCGTGCAAGCGTGCAGTGCAGCATCTGATTTCCCCGTGCTGTGCATGCAATCTTTTGCATGAGCAACGGGTCGACCCGACCCGACCCGACCCCACCCGACCCGACCCGATTTCCGGGTTCGGGTCGGGTTGGGTCGACCCGCCCTTGGTATCATTTTCAGCTGCATTGTCCGACACAGCTTTTTACAGGTGGGTCGTCTTCGACTCAAGCCCAGGTCGTACCCTGGTTTTTCCAGCCGTTCTGTGCGGATCGGCGAGATTGCCTGTCATTGACTGTCCTCGGCAAAATTGTGCCTCCCTCTTCTCCCAACAGAAATGTGGAAACATAAATTCGCAGCCAGTTTGCCGCTGCTTATCACTCTTCACTGCACTAAGTCTATGACACCCAACCCCCCCACACCATTTTACCGATCTTGTCATTGAGCTCTTCATTTAGCCTGGACACAACCGTTGTAGTGCCAGCCTTCAGCCCAAAGCGCATGCCCCCCCACTCCACCTAGTGCAGGTCGGCACCAAACCACCCTAGACGACCTGCATTCGGGTTTTGTCGATCCGGTCTAGCTGGGTTGGCTCGACCTGGCATAATCCGTTAAAACCAGTTACTGGTTCGACCCGACCCAGTCAGGAAAACCCGACCTGACATGCCCAGGTTAGCATCAGGGGGCTCGCCAACCTGGCCCGGCAAAAGCCGGGTCGGGCCCGGTCAAATGCTCAACCCTACTCCCAAACAGTCGCCAGCACCTTACCACATCCCCTCAACTCTACCTAACCCAGCCTTTCCTCTTTGCATAGATCTACTACACTCTCCCTGCTCACGGTTCTGCTGCTGATGCTACCACTATTCATCTTGCCTTTCCCAGCTATCATTTTGTGTCTGCCATCAAGTTTGATCGACCCGACCCAAAGCTTGTTGTCGTGACCCGATGATGGGTCGAGTCGCCTCGTTTTGACGGGTTGCTAATACCATCTACCTGACAGATTTCTGAGTTAGGGGCCGACCCGACCCGGCCGGATGACTCTTGAGTTAACAAAGCTCATCATTAAAAAAACCCATCTTCAAACAAGCCAATATTAAGCTTTCTTTGAACTCGACGACTTTTACTCGACTCACCTCGGTCGCAATTTTCCTGCTGGAGAACTGTCTTACAGGCTTGTAATTTTGAAGCAAAAAACGAGGTGAGTAGAAAAAGTGCACATACGGCATCGCAAACTAAATGACATTCTGTTTTTCACCTTGCGTGGCATGTGGGAATGTGGTCGAGTGGATGAAGGAATGAATGGGAACATCGACAGAAACAAAATAGTCGGGCGCGCATGGAGCCCGACAGGGCAGCAGGGGCATGGGTGGAGTTCAGGGCAGACAAAAGACGAAAACTAGAAGGATGCCTGATGGAAGCAAGGAGGAAGCGAGTAAATGTGAGTGAGAAGCATAGAGTAGGCAGCGTGTGTCTGGATTCCCACTCACAATTCTTCAAGGTTTGTGAGGGATAAGACACCAAGAGGAATCTTACCATGAAAATTGTTCCCGTCAAGACTTCTAACAAAGAGGGAAGTGGATGTATTTGTTTTACTATGACGTGAACAAAGCATGGCCTCAAAACCAAAAACAAACAAACAAACAAACAAACAAACAAAACAACAAAAAAACAAAACAAAAAAAAAACACAAAAAAAAACTAACTAGCTAACTAAGGGGGTTTGGGGAAAGGGAGGGGGCGAGGGGGGGAGGGGGTGGGCCATCATGCACCAAATAATTGACAGCAGCCCAACATGCACACATGCACACATAACATTGTTGCTTTTCAGGACCTGTCAGGACGTGCCGCCATGACGACTCACACAAGCACATGATCGCTCTTTGATTCAAAGGGCTTCATGAGGTTCATCCATTCATAAGCAACCTCCAAAACTTGTCATGACCACAGTGATCCAACACACGGGAAGGCTAGAGAGAGACGCACATCACAGAAGATATGGTGCGTTACTTGCCACGAACAACCCACTCAATTAAAGAGCAGATTTTAGGAGAAATGGACAAATGTCAGGGAAGACGTACAGAAACATCAGACTCTGTAATTTAGATATGTCTTCAGGAATGGGCCCGCCGAGCTCATTCTTTCCAAGATCACTGCGCAAGAGGGGGGAAGAAAGTGCAGCACGTATTACGGTTAAATTGTGTCTTGGTGGAAACTGGTTAGTAGAATGTTCCGTTGGGTTGGACTTAGTCACAATATGACCCGACAGGTTGACTTGACCCGACCTGACTCGGTACTTTAGTCAGAATGGGCCGTAGTCCTGGTTTTGCTGACCCGATTGTTCCGTTTGGGTATCTGGTTGGAGTCATAAGAACAAGCTGTAACCCCAACATGGCCACACTTTTACTGATTAGTTCTACCCCATGAATTTTAGAAAACATTCACCATCCGACCGCACTTCACCCCGTCCTGTCTGAAAATCTTAACCAACCGCCAGCCAGGATTCACCATCCTACGGCACTTCACCCCCCTTACTATCTAGAAAACCCAACCCGAACTCCAGCCAAGATTCACCCTCGACAGTCCTCCGAGCCACTTCACACCTAATATCCCAACCTAACCAAAAGCGCAGACAGACATGAGCGAAAATCGGGCCCACGTTTGAGCGATTGTTTTGGCTGACTTGATCGATTATAGAATCGAGTCAAGTAAAACTCGACTGGGTCTTTTTGTACTCGGGCCCGACTCGTAACTCGGCCTTGTGGACGATTTTTTATCTAAGCACACAAGCTACCCCTTCCCCTCATGCCCACAGCCACAAGAGTCAGCTTACTTGCATCTAAACCCCAAGGAGCTTGAGCTCCTACTGGTTCTCGAGTACATAGAGGTGGCTAGGGAGTTTACAGCCTACAGAAGGTGCTTGAGAGCAAGATTAAGCCACACGGAGTTTAGGGTGGTCCAGGCGGCCCGGTTTCAGGCCAGAGACGTCCCAGCCTTTTATGGTATGGCGGGCCGTGGGCCGACTTCCCAGCAATCCAACCTGGGTCCAGCCTGCCTGGCTGGCCCGTCTCGGCCCAACCAGGGGCGGCTCATTCCTGGCCCGTGCTCGTTCCAAATAGCAAATGCATACTGAAAAAAACAAAAACAAAACAAAACAAGGCAATGGCGTTTCTCCCAAGTTGGCTTCTTCCATGGCCCTTTGGAGCCCTAAACCTTGACACTTGTTTCGTATTTCTTCTCCCAAGAACTCATTTCCTGACACTGGCTAGGTCGAAAAAAACAACAGGAAAGAAAATAATCAAACACATGGTTGGCTCCGTGTACAAAGAAGATTTGCAGGTTGAACAGTCCGAAGGGAACGTCATCCATCACGTCGAATGAACAAGTACTACGAAGGAGGTGTAGGTTGTGGAGCGTGAATTGTTTATGGTTGAAAGAATATGTGGGTAGCCAAAACGCACAGTGACACAAGATTGCTTAGCTTCAGCAGATCAGCAGGAAACGACCCTGGCAAATTATTGCCGCGAAAAATCCTGTGCAGTCACTAGAAGAAATGAAAATAGTGTAAATCTAAGCATATAAGAACAAACAAGGCTACAGATGTTATTACCTTATTCAAACATTTGCAAAACATCAACATTGGATGTGCATTAAACAATTATACTGAGGTCTACAAAATTCAAAGCTGCCGCAAATCTCAACACAGAGAAAAACTCAACACCCCAAATTTTTGCATGTTTAGCGATATTTAAACCTGCCTACTGGCACATTTTGCAACGCAGTGCAGTTTCCTACAAGAAATGGGGTAGTTGAACCAAACATGAACGTGTTCGAGTCGAACAATTTCCTGTTCGTTTGCACACCACCGCAGTGTTCAGCCTATCTGGTTAAGCGGTCGAACATTAGAATATCTGAGACTTGTCGATCCGAACCAAATGTGTTTGGAATGCAACAGGGGTTTGAAGGAACGTGTTACGCCTTTTGGTCATATCTACTCATGTCTACTCTGGTGGGCTCGACCCCACCAGGTCGACCCAACTCTCAATTAGGGTCTGCGAGTCGACCCGTCCCGACCCCAGTCACCCCGGGTATATCCCAAGCCGACCTATGCAAGAGCACCCTACCGAACCGCGGTTCGGTTCGATCTTCACAAAACCGAATCGTAGATTTATTCCTTTGGTTCGCCAACAGACCGACCCGGTTCATTTAACAAACCGGTACGTCGGTTCGTTGCTTCATCAGTTTATGTTTCCCCAGCTGTGACGGACCAGATCATCAAACCGGAATGGATTTTTTACAGCACCCCGCACGCCTCGGGTTGTGGGGTCGTTTTTTACCTTCGACCTGAGAGCTGGAGCTCATTTCGAGATCCAATTCTCCACCTAACCTTCCGATCATCTCAGGACTTTCTTCTTACGTTTGGACTGCCATTCCAATCCTTAGGCGTTTTCTTATAGGAGACAAGCGTTTTCAAAACTATTTATTCGGTAGATTAGGTGGCATGAGCAGAAACCCGCAAATTGTGCTTAGATGAATGATTTCGTCTGATAACCTTAAAGATTACCAAAATTTGGTGTACAACAAGTTTTACTCCTACACATCATGCATAAGGTGCGGAGATAACTACTACAACGGGAGATAGACTACGGGGTAGGCACAGGGTAGGAGCGATCGTAGCGTTCGTTCCTTAGTCGTTCGCTCGTGCTCTCTCTACTTGCGCATTCACGGAGGAGGTTGGCAAGAGTTTCACTAGCAAAAGTTTATAACAATGGTCGCAACAACATTGGCAAGGTTGACTACATCAGAACTAGCAAGCATGCAGGTCGACTGCCAGCGCAGCACGGTCGACCGCGTTCCAGCACGACATGGTCAACCGCGCTCCAGCAGAGCAAAGTCGCGGTCTACCAACGCTGCAAGTCGACGGCGTGACAACGCTGCAGTAAGGCGGCTGTACAGCGTTGCACCCGCAGGACAGCAGCGCACCCGCTTCGCAGGTGCTCGCAGTTGATTGGTGTGCTGTGCCTTGTCACCTGCACAGCGCAGATACCAAATCGTCCACGTGCTGTTGACTGCACCTGATCAGCCACGTCGACCTCGGGATACAACCACCGAGGTCTGCTTCGCCAGAACCACCTGGGCGACTGTCGCGCTCCTCCGCAGAACCCCGTCGCCCGGGTAACCTGGTCGACCGGGCAACCAAGTCGACCAGCTCCTTCTCCTTGTGCCTGTCGACCACCCAGGTCGACGGCCACCACCGGTCGACCACACCAAGTCGACCACACCCCAGGTCGACCAGCTCCAGGTCGACCAGACCCCTGGTCGACCAGCTCCAGGTCGACCAGCACAGCTGTCAGCCGACCACACCAAGTCGGCTTCACCAGGTCGGTGTCCCCAAGTCGACGCCCTCCACAGGTCGACCTCCCAAGTCGACCTCCTGAAGTCGGTGCCCTCCCAAAGTTGGCGCCATGCCCAGGTCGACGTCTCCCCTCGTCGACCATTGGGTTGAAGTCATCCGCCGGCGTCCCCATGTCGGCGGCAACGCAGTGGCCTGGTGCAGGTCGACCGACCCGTCGACCAGCTCGGCCAAGTCGGCGTCGCCCACTGCAGCTGGTCGGCTGCACCTCCCGCACACCCGACCACGAAGTCGGCTCCGCCCAAGCGAGGACGGGGCCAACACACAACTCCCGTTGACACTCCCCTGTCGCGTTCACGCTTGGGCCTCCAGCCTACACGGCAGCACTACTCGGAGAATATCTCGTCGGCGTGCACACAACACACAGCACGCCGTCACCGCACCAGCCATGTAGGAGGGCATGGCACCTACTGCTGCACGTCGTCGTCACCGTCGCCGATGTCGGCCAGGCGCACTTGGCCGATTGCAACGGAGCACCGGTTGAAGGCCGGAAAGTGCAGCGCTTTCGTCAGTGGTCGGGATGTACTTCAGTGTGAACTTCCCGCGCTTCACCATGTGCTGCAGCCAGGCATGTCGCCTTTCCATGTGCTTGAGGTTGCCCTGCAGCCCCAAGCCCTCACCGAACATGATGGCCGACTTGTTGTCCACCCGAAGGACAGTCGGCGTCCCGGCGTCCAGCAGCCGGAACTGTGCAAGGAGGAAACGAATTCGGCGTCCCTCCTTGCCGGCCTCGGTGGCGGCCACATACTCCAACTCGGTCGACGACAACATCGCGCACTTGATGCGCTGGCTCGACCAGGAGACTGCGGCCCATTCGAAGACAAACACGTAGCCGCCCATGCTTGTCCGGTTCTGCTTGTCGCCGGCGTCGTCGGCGTCCACGTAGCCAACCAGCTTCAGCGACTCTGGTCCACCGCCAAACTCCAGGGCGGTGTCACAGATGTCGGCGAGGTAGGCGAGGCAGCGGTCGACCTCGCGCCAGTGCTGGTCGCTCCTCACCGTGAGACCACTCCCCAGCTTGCTGCAGGTGAAGGCGATGTCCGGCCTCGTCGTCGTCGCCGCGAACTGCAGCGAGCCGACCTTCTGACGGTACTCCTCCTCGCGCTCGTGAGCTTCCTTGTCGTCGAACGTAAGCTCGGCATAGGCATCGACGGAGACCGGCGTCTTCGGGACTCGACCGCCCTGCTCCTCGTCGATAAAACGCATGCGCAGCTTGTCGACGTAGCTCTGCTGGTGTAGCCACAAATTCCTCGCCGGCCTGTCGCGCACGATCTCCAGCCCGAGGTACTTCACCACCAGTGAGATCTCACGCAGCTCGAAGGCGGCCTCTAGCAGCTCCTTCAGCTCCCTCAGCATCGCGGTGCTGCTGCTGGCTGCGAGCAGGTCGTCGACGTAGACCAGCACCCAGCAGGTCACCCCATCGTCGCCGACCTTGAAGTAGAGCGCCCTGGTCGACCTGGCTCTTCTTCCAGTTGGCGCCGACCAGCACGTCGTCGAGAGCCTTGTACCACAGCAGCAGCGACTGCTTCAGCCCGTACAGGCTCTTCAGCAGCTTGCACACCAGGCCGGTCCCGTCATCGTGGTAGTCTGGCTGGTACATGTACAACACCCTGTCGAGCTTGCTCTGCAGGAAGGCGTTCTTTATGTCGAGCTGCATCAGGTTGAGGTCGAGGACGGCGACGATGCTGAGGAATATCCTCAGCGTAACGTAGCTGCTCACCGGCGCATACGTCTCGTCGTAGTCAGCGCCATACACCTGCGTGAAGCCCTTCACGACCAGGGTACTTGGTCATCAGTGTTAATGTTAGCCCTCAATCTCACATTTGTACTTGTACTTTTTATATCCTAGTTTAGTGTAGTTTGCACTTTGTGTTTGGTTGGGTGTACACCCACATCCCAACCAAACCCAAATGTGATCTCCAAGCAAACTCCAACCCACCAATTGGAGATTGCCTTGGGATTACCCCCAATTCCCTAGGATTGCCCCCGATTCCCTCCGCATCCATACCTTGCTCATTTCTGATGTACTTAAAGAGCTTTGAGCTCACTACTAATGCATGGATTCTAAGCTCAAGTTCTAACATGGTATCAGAGCCATTCAACCGCACACGCGTATCGTGATCCTCCTATCTCAACGGGCTCTTGTCCCGCTTTCTTCGGCGTAGCCACTATCAATCCCGTCGCCGGTGATTCGCGACTTCTTTGGCCGGAAATTATGTCGCGCCACTCTCCCTTCCTTCTCGACGACTTTCGCAACTTCTCTGGTAAGCGCATCGTTGGCGCTTTAACCAATCGCATTTTTTTGTCAATTGTCTTCGCTCCATTTCTTCTCGCCGGGCCGCCGCCCGTCGCCCTGCAGCTTCTCGTCGGGCCGCCGCCCGTCGCCCTGCAGCTTCTCGTCGGGCCGCCGCCCGTCGCCCTGCATCTTCACGTCGGGCTGCCGCTCGTCGCCCCGCAACTGCACTCCGCAGCTGAACAGGTGCAGCCGCGCAGCTGAGCAGCCGTGTAGCAGCGAAGCTGAGCAGCAGCGTAGCCGCGAAGCTGAGGGTGGTGTGTGGGGGGGTGTGTGGGAATCGGGTTAGCTACCGAAATCGGCCGATTTGACCTACTTACATCGGCCTTAAAATTCCTTCTACGAGACATTCCGAAGCGGCCGCCATTGAAGCTCTTCGCTCTTCGCGTCCCTCGGATTTTCTCCTTCGGAAACCATAAACCTCACGATTCTCTTTCGTAAACCCAAAACCCCAAGTTCTTCAAATTCTCTTTGGGAAACCCCAAACCTCAAGTTCCTACCGGTGACTCAAGAACGTTGATTCACGCCAAACCTAAAGGGTTCTTTGCCATGGCCTTCGCCTCGGCCACTCTCGCCAACCCCATCACCCCGCTCCGCCTTGAAGCCAACGGCACAAGCTCCAACTTCAAGGTATGGAGCTACGGGGTTGACAAGCTCCTCCTGAGTCGTGAAGTGGGTGGACTTGACCTCAAGGACGTTCTTCTCAATCATGGCAAGGGAAAACAACCCCCCATCCCCAAGGAGCCGTCCGATCCAACCGATGCTGTGGCAACCCAGGAGTATGAGGACTCTGTTGCCAAGTACCGCAAGTGGGAGAAGGCCGATGCGGCTATCATTAGCGTCTTCATCGGCTCCACTCCTCCTGAACTTGTCAACACGTTCCACAACTACCCCACTTCCAACACCATTTGGAAGCATCTCCAAGACAGGTTCATGAATAAGACAGCGGTCGGGGTGGCCATCCTCATTCCTAGTATGTTTCAAGCCCGCCTTGAGGACTGCCCGGGTATGGACGACTACATCGCCAAGGTGCAAACCATCCATGGCGAGCTCAAGGAGCTGGGTATCATCTTCCCCGAACAAGCTCCTGCGGCCGCCCTTCTTGTTGGCCTCACCTCGGCATACGAAGTCACAAGGAAAATGCTCCTCACATCCTCGGCGGAAGACCTCACCTTTGCTAAGGTCTCCTCCGCCCTCCTCTCCGCCGAAAAAGACTCCTCGGCCCAAGCCAAGGCCTACGCCCTCCGTGCTCCCGTGTCTCAAGCAAGTGTCGCTTCGGCACTCGCCTCGGCGCCCTTCCAGCGCAACCGCTTCCCTCCATACACCTACATCGTCAAGTATGGCAACCGCAAGGGACAAGTGTGTGGTGGCACCAACCACCCCCTCGCCACGTGCTTCAAGAAGAAAGACGACGAATGGTATGCCATCCATGGATTCGACAAGAAGCCGCCGAATTGGATGTGTTCTCGTAAAGCCAACGTAGTTGAGGCACAGGACCCCACTCAGGCTAGTGCTAGTGATAGTGCTCCTGCTGATGTGCGCATCAACTTGTTGTTCCCTGGCACTGCCATGATTAATGAAGCAACTTCGCAGTACATCGGCTCATCACAGGCACAACAATACATAGAATTCACACTCGACAGCGGGGCCACTCACACAGTGCTCAAGGAGACACTCTCCTTCAAACCCTACGCAACACCCATTCCTCTTCTGGGAGCTGATTCAAGCTTCACCACTCTTGCCAAGGGTTCGTCCACAGTCTCGTGCCCCGCCTTCCCATCCGGCACTGTCACTGGCATGTGCGTGCCTTCACTACGCCACAATCTAGTGGCTCAAAAAGACATTCAGGAAGCGGGGTCACGCACCATCTTCTCGGAGAACGAGGACTATTGTGACATCATCGACCCACTCACCAAAAAGGTCTTGGCTCGCTTCACCCTCAATAGCAGCGGCCTTTACACGCTGCGAGTACATATCCCACAGGTGTCAACCACCCAAGCACAGGCTGCTATCACACCATGCTCATGTCGCAGCTTCTCCAACCCGACCATCCTCTACCACCATCGGCTCGGGCACCCAAACTTCCGCACGCTTGCTGACATGGCCTCCAAGAAGCTTCTTCTCGGCCTGCCAGCCTCACTTCCTCCACCACCTGACTCGCCTGCTCCCACTTGCCTTGACTGTACCAAGAGCAAGCTACGCCAACAGCCCCACCCTGCCTCACCCACAGTAGCAGCAGCCCCACTGGACCTAGTGCACATGGACGTCTGGGACCCTGCCCCGGTTGCCGCACGAGGTGGCCATCGCTATTTCCTTCTGATAGTTGATGACCACACTCGCTACGTGCACCTCCTCCACACTAAGGCTGGGGCCCCGGAGGCAATCATGGCATGGGTTAATCAGGCACATACCTCCTTTGGCACCAAGGTTAAGCGTCTCCATTCGGATGGTGGTGGTGAATTTTGCAACGACAAGCTCAAAGCCTTCTGCTCCTCCCTCGGCATCCTGCAAAACTTCACCCTTTCTGACAGCCCGCAGCAGAACGGCATAGCAGAGAGCCGCAATCACACACTGGCGCAGATCACTCGCTGCCTCCTCAGCCACTCCAACGCACCACTCTCACTCTGGGGGTACGCCCTCTATCATGCCGCCCTCCTCTACAACCTCTACCCTCACCCGCATCTTCCCGACACCACTCCCACCACACTCTGGCTCGGGAAAACACCAACTGCTCGCCCCCTTCGCGTCTGGGGGTGCACCGCTTATGTACTCCTCAACCCCCAGGCTCGACGGCGGCAAGGTGGCAAGCTTGGTCCCAAAACTCAAACGTGCATTTACCTTGGGCATAACGCTGACTCCCCTGACTACCTTTTCCTCAACCCCTCCCCTCAACAACTCGTCCGGAGCTGAGATGTCGTCTTTGATGAGACTCGCCCTTTCTACTCCACCTCGGGGGGGGATCCCCCCTCCGGACCACCCTCTCTTGTGTGGGCTGACTTTGATGCACCTTCTGAACCTCCGCCTGCACCAGCCCCCTCACCTCCGGCTTCTCCTGCCATCGCACCATCCACGTCTGAGGTCTCTGAACCGACCTCTCCGGTGTCCTCGGCAGCTGCTCCTCCATCTCCCCCTTCTGCCACTCTGCCAACTGCGCCCCAACCACCAAGCGCACCAATCACATACCATCGGCGGTCGAACCCTCCCGCCCCACCTCCTCCCCCCGTTCCCTCCTCCACTCAGGAACCTGCTCTCTCCCAGCCGAGCAAACTAATCACGTACCAACGACGGCCAATCCCTCCCCCCAAGCCCCCTAAGCCGTCCCCTCCATGAACGCCTGCTCCACCCTCTTCTCCGGTGGCTCATGGCACTCGATCGCATGGGGCTGCTCCTCCACTGGCACTTGCCATTTGATGCTCAGTGATCACTCCGCCTCCTCCTGCTGGGGGGGATGTGCCCTCTACCCTTCTGGAAGACAGGCATGAGGAGCTGTGTGATCTCCACGCTGTCATTCCTCAACTTTCGCACATCTTCCCCGATATCACTGAATCCCCCTCGCTCAACTTCTCGGAGAACCCGACCATTCCTGTCCCTCTCACCGTCCAAGAGGCTCTTTCGGGCCCCCATGCTGCCGAGTGGCGCGCTGCCATGGAAGCTGAGTGTGAAGCCTTCACTCGCAACCACTCCTTTGACGATGAAACTCCACCCCCAGGAGTTAACATCGTTGGGGGCAAGTGGCTGTTTCGAGTAAAGCAGCTTCCGGACGAGGCACCAGTGTTCAAAGCACGCTATGTGGCCAAGGGATTCACTCAGCAGCAGTACTTTGACTTCTTCAAAACCTTCTCTCCCACATCCAAACCACCCATAGTTCGCACGCTCTTGGATGTAGCCGCGCGTGACGACTTTGAGATCAAATCCATGGACGCCTCCTCGGCATTCCTGCAAGAACACCTCAAGGATACTGTGTTCATGGACCGACCTGAAGGCTTTCCAGGAGAGTTCCCTCCCAACACGGTCTGGAAGCTGAATCGCCCGGTGTACGGCCTCAAGCAAGCCCCTCGTGAATGGCACAACAAAGTGAAAGAAGTTCTTCTCTCGCTGGACTTTCACCCATCATCTGCTGACCCGACTCTCTTCATTCGCCGTCACTCTGAGCCATTCTACATCCTTGTCTACGTCGATGACTTCATCCTCGTTGCCAAGGACTCGGCCCAGATGACCTCCGTCCAGGCGGCCCTAAGCAAGGCCCTCCTGATGAAAGACCTCGGTGACCTCAAACACTACCTGGGAATGGAGATTACTCGCGATCGCCAGGCTCGCACCATTTCACTCTCCCAGGAGTTCTACATCAACAATGTGCTCAAACGGTTTGAGATGGAGCTGTGCACACCTATGGCCACTCCACTGCCGCTGCAACACCTCCTCACCGCTCCAGCTGTACCCACACCAGAGGCATGCACTGAGCCATACCCGGAGCTTGTTGGGTCCCTCATGTACGCCATGATATGCACCCGGCCTGACCTGGCATACCCTGTCAGTGTCCTCTCTCGCCATGTGGCTCCTGGACGCTTCACTGACCTTCACTGGAAAGCGGCAAAGCGGGTGCTACGCTATCTGCAGGGCACCAAGTCTCATGTCCTCACCCTTGGTGGACTTTCTCCTCCTCGACTGGAAGGTTACACAGACTCATCCTGGGCTGATGACCAGACCGACCGACGCTCCTCCCAAGGCTATTGCTTCACCCTTGGGAGCGGAATTGTCAGCTGGCGCTCCACCCGGTCATCTGCAGTCTCCCTCTCCTCCTGTGAGGCAGAGCTCTATGCTGGCACCATGGCGGCCCAGGAGGCCCGCTGGCTCGCCTTCCTACTCCAGGAGCTGGGCTACCCTCAGCCCACTCCCACCCTCTAGTGTGACAACAAGAGCACCATCCACCTCTCCCAGGATCCCGTGTACCACACTCGCACCAAGCACATCAAACTTCGGCACTTCTTCATCCGTGACCTGGTCCAGCGGGAGCAGCTCAATGTGGAGTATGTGGCTTCTGACTGCAACTTGGCTGATCTGTTCACCAAGCCCCTTGGGAAGGTTCCTCACCATCGCCTTCTAGGCGCCATGGGGCTCTGCGCTCCACCTTCTCTGCCATGAGTTCGATTGACGCCTATGGGGGGGTGTTAATGTTAGCCCTCAATCTCACATTTGTACTTGTACTTTTTATATCCTAGTTTAGTGTAGTTTGCACTTTGTGTTTGGTTGGGTGTACACCCACATCCCAACCAAACCCAAATGTGATCTCCAAGCAATCTCCAACCCACCAATTGGAGATTGCCTTGGGATTACCCCCAATTCCCTAGGATTGCCCCCATATTCCCTCCCCATCCATACCTTGCTCATTTCTGATGTACTTAAAGAGCTTTGAGCTCACTACTAATGCATGGATTCTAAGCTCAAGTTCTAACAATCAGGACCCACCGGTTCTTCATGATGTTCACCCCGCGTGGGCGGTCGACCAGCTCCCACGTGCCCATGCCGATGAGACTGCGGATCTCCTTGTCCATGGCGGCCTTCACTGCCTTGCCCTTTTACCTCGCCAACGCCTTCTTCACCGTCATCGTTGCGATGTACCAGCGGTGTTCGGGGTCGGCGTGTATGTTGGGGTCGAGCTTCGGCAGGTCGACGTCATCTTCAGCGTCGTCGTACAGCATGTCATCGTCGTCGTACACCGTGGTGTAGGCGGCTGGCGGGAGGCAGACGTGGTAGGTCAGCCGCTCAGGCGGCCCTCGAATCCGACCTGAACGCCGTAGGCCAGGCTGGTCGACCTGCACCTCCACCACGTCGCTATCGGTGGACTGCTCCGACTGCCTCCTTCCACCGCCACTAGCTTCGTTGTCCTCGACGTCCTGCTGCACCAAAATCGGTGTCCCTGCCGACTGCTCCCCTGTCGTCGGCTCCCCTGCCGACTGCCCGGTCGTCGACAGCTCCTTGGTCGACTTCGCTGCTGGCTGCTCCCCTGTCGGCGGCTTCTCTGCCGACGCCTCCTTCGCCGACTTCACCCAAGTCGGCTGCACCTCCTCTGCCTGCTGCTCCCCTGTCGGCGTCGACTTCGCTCCCACGCCGACTTGCTTGACGTCACGTCGGCCACCGGCGATGTTCTTGGCCGGCGCCACAGGCGACGCCCCACTGCTTCCCTCATCGCCGCTGGCCGGCGTCGATGTCAGCTAACGCAGGTCGGCTACAAGGGGAGGGGCAGGAGGGGCGGGGGAAGGGGGAGGAGGGCGGACGTTGCCAGCGTCCTCATCAGCAAGCTCACCGACCTCGGCGAGCAGAGGGAGAGTCGCCGCCGAGGTGTCCGTCAGCAGGTTGACCTGCGTCCGCCCCGACGCCGGCCCGTGCTCCGACTTCCACACCTCCAGTGATATCGTCTCGTAGAACACCACGTCCGACGTGGTGACCACCCTGTTTTCGGTCAGGTCGAGGATCTCCTAGCCCTTGCTCTCCTCCGACACACCAAGGTGAAGGCCCCACCTGGCCTTCGGCTCCAGCTTCCCACCGCGCTGCTGCTCGGGGACGAGGAACTGCGCCATGCAGCCTCACACGCGGGCCAGCGTCAAGTCGGGCTTCTTGCCGGTCAGCAGCTGGTGCGGCGTTTTCCCTGGCGGCAGCGTCGACCTCTTCAAGCAGTTCCTCACTCAGACGGCCTGGCGCAGAGCGAGGTGCCACCAGTGGTGCTGCACACCCATGTGCAGCCGCATCGTCCGCACCGACTCCACCACCGTCCGCATCTCTCGCTCCGCCATGCCGTTCTGTTGCGGTCAAGTCGTGGACGATGCCCTTGCCGTCCACGAAGTTGGTGAACTGCCTCCCGAGGAACTCCCCTCCCCGGTCAGAGTGCAGCAACAACACCGACTTCTTTGTCTGCCGCTCAACTACCACCAGCCACTTCTCAAACTCCCGCAGCACGTCGGACTTCTTGGCAACCGGCCTCACCCACACGTAGCGGGTCTTCCGGTCCTTCAGCAGCAAGAAGTACAGGCTGCCATCCTTGGCAGCCACCCGAAACGGTCCGCACAGGTCGATATGCAGGACAGCCAGGGCGTCATCAGCGTCGGAGCCCTTGTCGGGGAACGTGTGCCGCGCCAGCTTCCCGCCGACGCACGAGACACACGGAGAGTCGGTGCCGGTCGACCGCTTGACGTCTATGCCGGTGGCGACCTCGTGCTTCACCGAGCTTGTGATGGTGTCGACGCCGATGTGAGCAAGCCTCACGTGCCACCTGGCCGGCGTCAACTTCGTTGCCGTGGCGATGGTCCGCAGAGCCGCAGACACCATCATGGTCGACGTTGACGTCGCCGTGGACGGACGTAGGTCGGTGCAGAGGACCCGGCCGGTGTATGTTGCCCGACCTAGGACGTCCTCGGCCGCCGAGACGATCAACATCCCGTCACCCTCATCCTGCAGCTTCACGCCGCTCTCCTTCAGTTGGCCGGCTGACAGCAGGTTGGCATGCACGCCCGGGACGTAGAGCACGTCGGGGATGAGCACCTGCTTCCCGGCATCTCCTTGCAGGGCGACGGTCCCCCGGCCGTGGACGGTCTGCAGCGCCCTATTGAAGCCGCGCACGTGCTTGACGTCGCCGCTCGGCCCCAAGTCGACGAAGGCCTCCTTCGTCCCCATCAGGTGGTGAGAGCAACCACTGTCGCGCAGGACCACCGCCGGGTTCGCCTGCACGGATGCTGCCACCGCCTAGAAGTCCTCACCGGCCTCCGAGACGGTCGGCTCCACGACGCCGACCAGCGAGCACGACGCCTCCCCGTCGCCTTGCCCTTTGCCGCCTGAGGAGGAGTCGGCGTCCTTCGCCGACGTCGACTTGGTCGACTGCTTCTCCCTGCGCGGCTTGCTCTCCCGACGTGGGCGACGACCGGTGGACCTCCCTCGGCCACACTTGGTGTCGTCGTCGTCGGAGTCGCTGCGGTCGGGGCACTCGAAGGAGAGGTGGTCGGGGTCGCCACACAGCCAGCACTCCCGACGTCGACTTCCTCCTCCACGACCGTTGTCTTTGGCCGACCTGCCCTTGTCGGCATCCTTGGCTGGCCTCCCACCTCCGCTTCCATCGCCGCCAGGCTTGCCGCGCTGCCCCTGTCGACTTCCTTGCTTCGTCGGGGCGACGTAGTTCACCTGCGGCAGGAGCTCCGTGGACCTCTCGGCCTCCTGCATCGCCTCGTCCCTCAGGATGTACGAGGTCAACGAGTCCTCGTTGAGCGACTCCCGCGTGCCCGGCACCACCGATAGCCGCTTCATCAGGTTGTAGCTGCTTGGGAGCCCCTTGATGACGTGCATGATGTACGACGCCGTCGAGTATTCGACGCCGGCCATCCGCATGCAGGCCAGGAGACGCCGAGCTCGATTGCAGTAGTCGGTCACCGTCTCCTGCTCGCCCATCCGCAGGTGCGTCATCTGCTCCTCCAGCTGGCCGATGTACAGGTCCTCGGTGACCTGGTACGTCGACGTGATGAACCGCCACGCCTGATGTCCGGCGTCCAGATGACGCCTACACGACTTCAAGGCGATCTGCACCACCGGCGAGCAGCACCGCGAGATGACCGTGAAGGTCAACAGCTGCACGGCGCGGAACTCCGCACGCAGCTCGGCGTCGCTCTCATGCGGCGTCTCCACGGTGCCGTCGGCGAAGCACATCAGCCCAGCCATCTCCAGCTGGTGTTCGATGGCCTCCTTCCACGTGAGGAGGTCGTGACGGCCGACCAGCAGGGGGTTGACGGCGATCTTGTCCAGCGGGAACTTGAAGTACCAGTAGGTCGGCGCGATCCCCCCTGCAGTCACATGAGTCGCCGACATCGGCGTCACACTGCTTCGACGTCCACCAACGTCGCCTTGCGATGAGCCCGCAGCCGCCGACGACTGCAGCCCTCGCGCCTGAACGTCACCGACTTCACCGTCCGGAACACCCCTCTCTGCCTCGACGTGCCTCCCGCACTGCTGTCGACTTGGCCACTGGCGTTGACACCCTGGTCGACGCCACCTTCGTTTTTCACCGGTCGAGGAGAGGCAGGTCGAGAAGGGTGTTCCGCCGCCCACTTGGCGCGGATGCCTAGCTCGACGACCTCCAAGGGGAGCGTCTCCCCGTACCCGCCATCTGCGTGGCGTCTCTTTGCATCAGCCAGCCGTGTCTCCAGAGTATCCACTACGCCTGCGTCACCTACGGCGCCCACCATGGTGACTAACACGCTGCCGGCCTAAGAACACGATAGGTATGTGGAACTATGTCGACTAGACTGAAGGTAAGTCGCGGTGCCGTCCACACTCACCGCATCATGCGGAGATAGCTACTACAACGGGAGAAAGACTACTGGGTAGGCACGGGGTAGGAGTGATCGTAGCGTTCGTTCCTTAGTTGTTCACGTGTGCTCTCTCTACTTGCGCATTCACGGGGGGGATTGACAAGATTTTCACTAGCAAACGTTTACAACAATGGTCGCAACAACATTGGCACGGTTGACTACATCGGAGCTAGCAAGCATGCAGGTCGACTGCCAGCGCAGCACGGTCAACCGCGTTCCAGCACGACATGGTCGACCGCGCTCCAACAGAGCAAAGTCGCGGTCTGCCAACGCTGCAAGTCGATGGCGTGACAACGCTGCAGTAAGGCTCGCAGTTGCACCCGCAGGACAGCAGCGCACCCGCTTCGCAGGTGCTCGCAGTTGATTGGCGTGCTGTGCCTCGTCACCTGCACAGCGCAGACACCAAATCGTCCACGTGCTGTTGACTGCACCTGATCAACCACGTCGACCTCGGGATACCACCACCGAGGTCGGCTTCGCCAGAACCACCTGGGCAACTGTCGCGCTCCTCCGCAGAACCCCGTCGCCCGGGTAACCTGGTCGACCGGGCAACCAAGTCGACCAGCTCCTTCTCCTTGTGCCTGTCGACCACCCAGGTCGACGGCCACCACCGGTCGACCACACCAAGTCGACCACACCCCAGGTCGACCAGCTCCAGGTCGACCAGACCCCTGGTCGACCAGCTCCAGGTCGACCAGCACAGCTGTCAGCCGACCACACCAAGTCGGCTTCACCAGGTCGGCGTCACCAAGTCGACGCCCTCGACAGGTCGACCTCCCAAGTTGACCTCGTGAAGTCGGCGCCCTCCCAAAGTCGGCGCCATGCCCAAGTCGACGTCTCCCCTCATCGACCATTGCTTTGAAGTCGTCCGCCGGCGTCCCCATGTCGGCGGCAACGCAGTGGCCTGGTGCAGGTCGACCGACCCGTCGACCAGCTCGCCCAAGTCGGCGTCCCCCACTGCTGCTGGTCGGCTGCTACTCCCGCACACCCGACCACGAAGTCGGCTCCGCCCTAGCGAGGACGGGGCCAACACACAACTCCCGTTGACATAAGGTAAGAGCTGTGATTTAAGGGATCAATAGGGTTAAGGTTGGGCTGCTTCACGGTTTAGAGAAGTGTTTGGAATGAACGCTTTTTATGATGTTAGGAAAAGTGTTTTGAAAGTCCAAGACCATGACCAGCAGCAGAGAAACATGAAAGTTGCACTGTTTCAGAGTGGCTCCGTTCCTGGAGGGTTAGGGTGGTTTGTGAACACAAATTGGATTGACACAACAAGACAACATAATACAAACCAGTCAAGGGGATGATACTAATGGCGATCTCGGAGTGCGGGGGATTAGGTTAAGCATGCAGAATCCTAGGAGAAAGTAACCCTAAAAAACACACATCCTCGTGTGGTCTCCTCGTTTTTACTAGAAGATAACATAGGACTACGGTATTAGTGGACGATTTTCTAAGAAGGCTTTTTGTGACAGGGAAAGGTGGCGGGGGTTGTTAGGAGAGAGATCGAGCTAAAAAACAAGCTCGGTCTCTCTGGCCATCGCGGCAAAACACACCAAGCACCTGAGCATGTTCGGGTTTGGCGTGGCTCGGGTGTGCTGATCGGAACCGAACCAAACATGTTTGGCATGAACATGGCAATAAAAACAGAATACTTGTTCGGTTCGACACGAACATGGATATTTTGCTCATACGGATGCCGGCGCAACACCGTAAAATTGGGCTGGGTCTGAAAAAGCTTCAGGCCGACCCAACCCAACCTGGCTGAGAAAAACTGTGCCGGGTCGGGTCGATCCGTTTCTCATGTTACCGGATCCGTTCTAAGTTGGATCTGAGAGTGTTTTATTGTCACTTATAGTCAACAAGTCAGTCACATAGATTCACGATGAATTGACGACACTAGGATAAGATTGGTAAACAAAACACGGTGCGAAACGGGAAGGTAACAAGTTGGCATGCCAAATGTCAGCCTTGGAGGTGAAGACCGAAGAAAATACTAGAATGAAAGTACGTGCTTGATAAGGTTGGGTGTGTGTCATCAAGAACCACTTACAAGAACGAGAGGAGAGGGAAGGACGAAAGATTGGGGAAACTATTTGAAAGCATGTTGTAAGAAATGTCCCTGTGACAAATGGAAGAGGAAGAAATCATGTGCTTCATAGCCATGTCATGGCACAGACAAGGTGTGGTGTGGCTGTGAGATCATGCTGAATAGACTTGGAATGAACTCTTGGAGGCTAGTATGCTGGAATGCAACGTACGCCGCAAGCGTTTTCTATGGTCGCAGTGTCTAGCTAGCGTAATTACACATTCTGCTTGACTTATGATTCTGAATATTCTAAAAATACGTTGGGTCAGACAGGGCATGTAAACCCGTGTCGGTGTAACAATAAAATGGACGGGCCGTTGGGGAGGGGAAGCCGGAAGTGTGCTCAATTGCCTTAGAAGCATAAGGGGTTGGTGTGTAGGTTTCCAACATGGGTAGGACTAAATGCTGCTTAGCTGAAATAGACAAGAAGGTTAGATGCGCAGATTAAGTTGGGATTTTCGGCAGCAACATGAGCGGGAGGAATACGTTAGACATGAGCAACGAGGCGAGTATTACTCGTGACTAAATGAGTACTCTCTTTGAAAAGCGAGTATTCGCAAGTAATACTTACTCATCACGAACGGACCCCAGCACGACTTGGCATTGGGAAGCAAACCCTCTGTTGCCAACTAGAATCCGTAACTTCTTTTTTCAACCCTTCTACTTCCCGCGTCACTAAATCCCGCTCCCTCTACTGAACCAAACCTCTCCAAATTTTTCAACCCACCCTGCTGCAATGCACTTCCTGATTGCTCTAGTGTATTTACTATTCTGGCTATAACTCCAATTTCCTAAAAGGATCCTCCTGATTTCCCTCTTTCCCCACTAGTGGAGGAGGGGGGGAGGGGGAGAAAGGGGGGGGGGGGGGGGGGGGGGAGGGGGAACGGGTCCACACACCTGTTCTATTTCGGTTCGTGCTCATGTGTACGAAAAACGGGGGCGCGCTTAAATAATTCCCTACAGTAATCCGAGTTTCCGGGGGAATTTTCCTGGCAAGGTGAGTGTTTTGACTCGCCTCGAGTAAGTTTTTCACTCGTGAAGAGTGTAGATTTCTCCTTTTTCGACAAGTAACGAGTCGCCCGATGGCAAGATGATCTATGTCACGATTCTAATCTATGCGTAGAGCAGTAGATGTATCATCGTGACTCTTAGGATATAAGAAACACTACAGTAGGGAGGATGAGAAGAGAATCGGCTGCAGTCGAAGCGACACAACCGAAAAGCAGTAAATTGGCGGGCGAGCGGGAACCGTTGGCGTAACGGTAACCCACCGCTGGTACTTAAGAATTAGGCAAGCTTAGGCAGGATTGCTTGCGTGATTGTTTCCACACTTATGCTTACATTTGCAGTCTACACTAGCGAAACTGAGCACGAGGAACCAACAGCGCAAGCACCTCCGATCCATTCAATCCTTCATTCAGTCGGCCGAGCTAGGGTTTGTAGAACTAGGTGCTGGCTGAGGCAAGGAACCTTATAACAATCACGCAAGGAGCTATCGATGCATCGTCGAGACTCCTTAAGAACGCGACTGTGGAACGACACGGACGAGTTGAAGCCCACGGCGGGGTGGCGTGCGGAAGCTATAGCCACTCAGGGACACTCAGGCACGGCACGCGCCGAAACCGATTCACCTAAATATCGGACGCCCCACCAACGAGCCCGCGCGGTGGGAGATAGTATGGAACGAGCTCGAACCGTCGTCTCGGATCCTGGAGATACTCCACTCGACGCTCGCTGGACCGAGAAAATACGTGAACGTTGGAAGAATCAAGAAGCAGTGACCCCGCAAACCGGAATGCCAGGGATGTCTCCGAAGAAGGATCGATCGGACACGCGCTGGAGGCCGACGGAAAGGCCCGTACAGGTTTCGAGGCAAGGGAGAGCTCTAATGCACAGCGGCGTTGCTGGTGCACCCGACAGTCCGCAGGAAGAACACAGTACCAGTGGAGGGCGCTGGAAGGCAACCAACTTGCCTAAAGTGGAGGTGGCAGAGCGATATACGGGTATTCCTGGCGTGGGGCCCAGTCTGAAGAATTACCTTATGCAGCTCGAGGACCGTACAATACTGCTGGGAGCGCGACGGATACGACCCAGCCGAATTCTTCCGGAAGATGGTGGGGATGTTGGCGGGCGAGGCGGAGACTTTCTACCGCCTGGCCCGAGATGACGTTCTAGCAGAGCTGGCAGAAGGGGAGATAGTCAACCCGACGGCCTGATTCCTGCAGCTGCTGCGGATAGAATTCGCGGGGCAGACTAAGGCGCGCGTCGAGGAGTTCCGGGACTTCCGCCGTAAGAAAGAAGAGTCGCTGTTGGCATATTACTGCAGACTCCGTGAATTAGCCGAAGTTCTGGAAAGCACTGACGAACGCCTGCTGGTGAGGAAGTTCGTGCGGGGGCTAGACGAAGAGCTGAAAGGAGTGGTGCGGAGCACCGTCTACAGCATCGGCGCCGATGTCACTCTCAAGGAAGTCTATTTGCTGACGAAGAAAACGGAACAAGCGCAACGACTGCTGGATCTGGAAGATTCGGAAGGAAAGAGTCGGGCGAAGACGAGCTGGGCAGCGGCGGCGGTACCAGACCCCGCATCTGGGGGCAGTAGCCGAGCCGACCCTCGGCTTTGTCACACCTGTGGAGAGCACGGGCACCTGAAGCGGGACTGCCCCAAAGCGCCGACATGCGAGCAGTGCGGGAAACGCGGACACAGGAAGGAGGACTGTTACAGCCGACCGAAGGACGCGCTAGGGGCCACCCGAGAAGAACTCCAAGCCGAGGTCCGGCGGCTGCAGCTGAGACTGGAGCAGCTACCTAATCAGAAGGAGGTAAAGACGCGGGCGATGTTGGCGTACGAAGAAGTGGACGAAGCCGAGGAAGAGGGCGAAGAGGACTACACGCGAGAGTACGCCGCCATGGCGTATCCTCGGTCTCGGGAGGATATCCGACTCCGACCAAGGGCCGGCCAGTCCCAGAGCAGCGGAGTGACGAGTGGAACCCGCCCCCGGAGCAGTCAAGCTGAAGGAGCGCAGCATTCGGATATACGGCGACACCCGAACGAAAGGCTGGTGTGTCAAGCGTCCGTGCTGATTGCAGAAAGGGGAAGTCTTACCGTGGGAGGCCTGCCCGTAAAGCAAGCCATCATTGATACCGGAGCGCATCACGTGCTCATCGGCAAGGGACTCGCCAAACAACTGAAACTGGACGTATCCGGCCGCACCATTGAGCGGGGGGTTCTACTCATGACTGCCGAAGGAGGAGAGCCGAAGTGGATGCCGAAAACCAGACGGCCGGTAGAGGTGGTGCTCTTACCAGGGACCGAGAAGGAGTGCTGTATCCGGCTGCAATGTGGGGTTTCGGAGTCGGAGGACTACGATGTCCTCGTTGGAATGGAACTCCTCTATCGTGTAGGAGCTACCATTTGCACGTGGCAGGAGAAGGTGCTCTTCCGCGTGCAATACTGGGACCCAGAGAGCTCCGTAGGCACGCTGCCCGTCCGGTTCGTTCGGCAGGAGCCACGAGAGGCGTACCAGGCACAAAGGAAGGATCTGACAGAGGAACTGGAGGATTGGCCCTGGGAGAGATACGAGGAGGAATACGAACGGCGGATCGAGAGGCGGACCTTGGGACAGAGCCCGCCGGATCTGACGGAGCGGGTCAGTAGGGTGCAGGCCTTGGACGTGCCCCTACGCATCCTGGAGTTGTACGGGGGGGTTGGGACCGGCCTGGCAGCAGCGTTACGAGCGGGATGTACTGTCAAGAAGTGGATCCACGTCGAGCGGGATCCTGCCGTGCGAAAGATGGCGTGCCACCACGCCGAGCTGCTTCGGGACGAATACCCGGATCAAATGTGGGAAGACGCGCTTCCATACGAGTCCGAACCAGAAATGCATGACGTCAGAGATATATCCGAGCGAGTACTGGAGAGCTGGGGGCAGATAGACTTGGTCATTGCAGGGTGGGAATGTCAGGGATACTCTAGAGCCGGGGAGGGCCTGGGGATGGAAGACGCTCGGGGAGCCTCGTTCAGGGACCTGCGGCGGGTGCTAGAGATGATTCAGCAGCGGCAGGGAGAAGTCGCCTACATTCTGGAGAATGTAGACTTGGCCGAAGATAAGCGAGAGCCGGTTAAGAGAGCGTTTGAGGAGATAGTAGGGGTCTTGGGGAGAGGCGTACCAGCCGACGCGGCGCAGCTGGGGTCGCGAGCACATCGGCCGAGGCGGTACTGGCAGAACGTGATGTCCACAGCAGCGTTGCGGCACTCGCTGGCGCTGATGCAGCGCCCAGAACCACGCTTAGTGAGTGACATCCTGGAGCCAAACCGCCTGCCAGCTCCGGTGACGTGCACCGATCATCCGTCACAGTACCAGTGTAACGAGCCGGGCAAGCCGCGGCAAGCGCTGCCTACGCTAGTGTCCTACATTGAAGCCCGGGGATTCCGTATGGAGGGAGAGTTTCCGGGACCAGGGATGATCTATGATGTGCGGAAGGGAGTTTGGGAGCAACCGACGGCGAACGAACGGGAGGCCGCCATGGGGCACAGGTGGGGGGCCACGGCACATCCGGAGGTGACAGAGGAACAGCGCCGAGCCGCCTTGGGTCGAGCCATGGACGCGAATGCAATGACCTGGCTCCTGGATACGATGCGGATGCACCTAAAGGCGAAGGAGCTGAAAAGGGACATCGCGTGCGGGGAACGCTACCGAGACTTAGAGTCAGTTGAATGGCAGAAGAAGTCACTGGCGCGGATTGAAGAGCGGTATGACTTGAAGATCGACGAGGGGTGGGCTGCGTACATGGCCATGGAAGCGACGGAGGAAGTGGTCGAGGGAGATGGGGAGGTCGCGGCGGAACCACCAGAGAAGAAGGAACGGGGGCCCGAAGAGGAGTGGATATTCGGAGGGGGAATGGATACCGAGTCAGCAGCTGCATTACAAGAAGTGCTGAAGCAGCATCGCGGGAATTTCGCGTACACCTTGCAAGAGCTGGGAAGGTGCACCACACACGAGATGAAGATCGAGCTCACCACCGAGGTTCCTATATACCAACGGAAGCGGCGGATGAGCCCAGGAGACCTGGATATCTGCACGGAGAAATGTCACGAGCTGTTGGAAGCGGGGCTGATCCAACGTTCCGAGAGTGACTACGCTGCAGCGACCGTAGTAGCATCACGGAAGGACCTGACGGGAGCTGTCTCCGCGCGGAGGATGTGTGGGGACTATCGGAGTCTAAACAAGGCCACGGTGGCAGATAGGTATCCCATGCAGTCGGCGGAGGAGATCTTTGATAAACTGCAAGGGGCAAAGGTTTTCTCTACCCTGGATCTACGGCAGGGATTCAACCAGATCCCCATCCGACGCGCAGACCGCAAGAAGACGGCATTCCATGGGCCGGACGGTCTGTACGAGTGGCGCTTCATGCCATTCGGAATGAAGAACGCGCCCGCCCTGTTCCAACGAGTCATGGATACGACCTTGCGCGGAGTGCCGGCGGCTGCCTGTTACATTGACGATGTCGTGGTCTTCAGTCCAGACGCGGCACAGCACGTGAAGGACGTGCAAGCAACGCTGGACGCCATTCGGGAAGCTGGCCTCACCTGTCACCCGAAGAAATGCAGTTTCGGGAATACGGGAGTGAAGTATCTGGGTTTCGAAGTTCAAGGAGGGCAGCTGGGGATTCAGCAAGCGAAGGTGGAGGTACTGGACAGGGTGCCGCAGCCGAAGGATAGGAGCACGCTGAGAGCCGTGCTCGGATTCCTCAATTACTACAGGAAGTTCATACCGAACTTCAGTAAGACTGCCGCGGCGTTAAACCGGTTGCTGAGGGAAGACCAGAAGTGGGAATGGGGGGAGGCGGAGCAGGGGGCACTACAGGCACTGCTGAAAGCCGTGAAAACGGCTACAGTGCTGACTTTGCCCAATACCGAGGATCCATTTGTGCTGTACACGGACTGGAGCAGCGCAGGTATGGGGGCGATCATGTGTCAGAAGCGGGAAGGAGAAGAGAAAGTAGTCGCCTTCGCCAGCCGTAGCTGCAACCCAGCCGAGGCTAACTACAGCTCGTACGAGGGCGAGGGGCTGGCGGCCGTGTGGGCGATCACTCACTTTCTAGTATACTTACAGGGGAGGCAGTTCGAGCTAGTGACAGATCACCAACCGCTAACTTGGCTGATGACCAACCAAGGGCTAACGGGGAGGAACGCGCGCTGGGCCATGCGCTTACAAGAATATGACTTCTCCATCCGACACAGAGCAGGCAAAACCATGCAACACGTAGATGCAGAAGGGGCTATCCGAGCAAAAGGGGCAGGGCCCGCAGATGTCTGGGACGACCAGGAAGTGCTGGACTGGGTGCAGGGCAGAACCGCCGAAGGAGACACAACCAGCGAGAGGGCCAGAGCTAGAGGAGTTCACTACCGCTGGCACCAAGAGCAGCTGCAGAAGAACACACGGGACGGATGGAAGATGGTCCCCCGGCCACATGAGCGAGAGCAAATCATCACCGTCCACCGGCAGTTAGGACACTATGGAAGTCTGCGCACCACGCAGCTAGTGGAGACCGGATGGTGGTGGGCAGGAATGAGGAGAGATATCAGGGAGTGGGTGACCAAGTGCGAGCTGTGCAGTCGGAACAAGGCGGAATTGGATGTCAGAATATGTTGTTTGTGTAGCCTGCAGTGGGGTACTCAATAATGAGTACAGCCCCTTAGGGTTTGCTATTTGTATCCTGCTGCTTGCTAGTTCAATCATTCCTTCTCAATTCTGTTCCTGCACACAATCCTAGCTCGTACTTGGCGCCTCCTTTCGTAGTCCTACTGTGGCCTAGGCTACTAAGCCTAGGCCGTACTCCTAGTCTGTTTGACATGGTATCAGAGGGCGGCATGTCTGCCGCCTTCCTGTGTATGGGCCCACCACCCGCTTCCGCTGCCGTGCTGTCCGCCGCGCGCCCCGTGGTGCGCGGCGCCGAAATTAGAGTTTCAGCCCGCCGCGCGCTCGGGGCGCGTGGCGGCTTACCCCTCCGTGGCGCCCGTCGTGGCGCCCGTCGTTTCTACTGCTACCGGGGGCCCGCGCGGCCTCCCCTCCCGTCGCCCGTCGTGGCGACCATGGGGGTCGCGCGCGGTCCCCTCCCGTCGTCCGTCGTGGCGACCTCGGGGGCCCGCGCGGCCTCCCCTCCCGTCGTCCGTCGTGGCGACCACGGGGGCCCGCGCGGCCTCCCCTCCCGTCGTCCGTCGTGGCGACCACGGGGGCCCGCGCGGCCTCCCCTCCCGTCGTCCGTCGTGGCGACCACGGGGGCCCGCGCGGCCTCCCCTCCCGTCGTCCGTCGTGGCGACCACGGGGGCCCGCGCGGCCTCCCCTCCCATCGTCCGTCGTGGCGACCAAGGGGGCCCGCGCGCGGTCCCCTCTCGTCGCCCGTCGTGGCGACCACGGGGGCCGCGCGGCCTCCCCTTCCCGTCGCCCGTCGTGGCGCTCCGGGGGGGCCCGCGCGGCGCCCTTCCCGTCGCCAGTCGCGGCGGCTCTGGGGGCCCGCGCGGCGCCCTTCCCGTCGCCCGTCGCGGCGGCCCTGGGGGGCCGCGCGGCTCCCTTTCTCGTCGCCCGTCGGGGCGCCCTGGGGGCCGCGCTCTTCCCCCCCCCCCCTTTCTCCTACCTTCACCTGCAGCGGCCGCCCCTGGAGCAGCCCGCACCTGCAGCAGCCGCCCCTGGAGCAGCCCGTGCCTGCAGCAGCCGCCCCTGGAGCAGCCCGCACCTGCAGCAGCCGCCCCTGGAGCAGCCCGCACCTGCAGCAGCCGCCCCTGGAGCAGCCCGTGCCTGCAGCAGCCGCTCCAGGATCCGCGCGAGCCGCCCCTGCAGCAGCCCGCGGCCCGTCCCTGCAGCCCGTCCCGTCCCCCCCCCCCCCCCCCCCCCGTGCTGCCCATTGCTCCCATTCCGCCGTGCGTTCCGCGGTGGTGGGGGTGTGGGGTGGCGAGCATGGGGGTGACCGGTGTGGGTAACCTGAAGCTCCTCCTCCTCCTCCATCTCCCACTGCTGCAGCTGCCGCTGAGGGGGGTGGGTGTGTGGGAGCCGAGGGTTTAGGGTTTATGGGGGGTGCCGTGGGAGTGGAGCTAGGGTTTCAGCAGGGGGTGTGTGACAGGGGTGTGGGGCAGTTGGGGGAGGTTGATCGGAGGTCGCCGTCGTGTCGCCAGCAGCGCCAGCAGTCCGGAGCCCTTGCTCTCGGTAGCCCAGCGAGCCTGCTGCGCCAGTCGCCCGAGGGTCCGTTACTCCTGCCGCTCGTCGTAGCTGCGGAGTCTGTTACTCCAGTAGTCCGGGGCCCTTGCTCCGGTAGCCACTGTGCCAGCCGCTTCTGTTGCCCGTGTGTCTGCAGCTTCAGCCGTCGCCTCGAATCTACACTCCCCTCACTGTCACTCCTCCTCCTCACTGGCCTCCTGTGACTGCCTCTAGCTTTGCTCATAATTGTGAACTTCTGCTATGCCTGCTCATTGTGCTGATTTCACCCCACTTTGGCTATGGGGGTGTGTCAGAATATGTTGTTTGTGTAGCCTGCAGTGGGGTACTCAATAGTGAGTACAGCCCCTTAGGGTTTGCTATTTGTATCCTGCTGCTTGCTAGTTCAATCATTCATTCTCAATTCTATTCCTGCACACAATCCTAGCTCGTACTTGGCGCCTCCTTTCGTAGTCCTACTGTGGCCTAGGCTACTAAGCCTAGGCCGTACTCCTAGTCTGTTTGACATTGGAACGGGGCAGGAAGGAGCTGCAGTCGCTGCCCATACATGGCATAGGGTTCCGATGGTCTCTCGACCTGGCAGGGGAGATGCCGCTGAGCAGGAGAGGGAAGCGCTATATCCTAATCATGATTGAGCATGGCAGCAAATGGGTCGAGGTGAAGGCCCTTCCCATCAAGAACTCGGCTAAGATAGCCGAAGCGTTCGAGGAGCAGGTGCTCACCAGGTTCAGGGCATGCGGGGAAGTGCTAACCGACCAAGGGACGGAGTTCATGGGAGAATTCGACAAGCTGTTACAGTCCACCGGCATCACTCACAGGAGGACCTCTCGATATCACCCGCAGAGCGACGCGCTCACAGAGCGATTCGTACAGACAGTGAAGCGAGGGCTAAGGGCCTACGGGGAGAAGTTTAAGCGGGACTGGGACACGCGGCTCCCGTGGGTAGTGGCCGGATACAGATTCAGTAAACAGGCGGCCCTAAGAGACTTATCGCCGTACTACCTGCTCTTAGGACGAGACCCAGTGTTACCTGTGGACGCACCGAGGATACTCGCGGGGTCAATGCAAGTGGCCAACGAGGAGGAATGGGTGGGGCTAGCCGAGGCGAGGGCGAGGTACTTAAGGGAGCTATTACCAGCGGCACTGGAAAACCTACACGTGGCACAACTGAGGGACGCTCAGAGGTACAAGAGGAGGGGAGAAAGGCAAGACGGGAAGAAGGACAAGGCCCTGGGAGCAGGAGAGGAAGTATACCTGAAGCAGGCTAAACACGACCTGATGGACATCGGGCTGAGCACGGAGTGCTGGAAGGTTAAGGAGGTCAAGGACTCAGGGGTAGTGGTGCTCGTGGGTGCGCAAGGCCAGAGGAGAACTGATCACTGCACTAATGTGGCGCGTGCAAGAGGGCGGACAGAGGAGTCATCAGCCACTCGAACGAACGACGAGGAGGTCCAGCGGCAGTCGGCAGGGGCCAGCAGACAACCGCGGAGGGGGCAAGTGGAAAAGGCAAGGGAACGTAGGGAAGAGAACGGCAGAGAACTAAGAGCACTGACGAGGCCCAGCTGAGAGCATCACAAGAAAAGACAGTGTGGCAGAGCCAAGGGGGAGAAGAGGAGGACAGTTGCAACACCAGGTAGGGCTGGGACAGTATGATTCCGACAGCTGTCACGATTCTAATCTGTGCGTAGAGCAGTAGATGTATCATCGTGACTCTTAGGATATAAGAAACACTACAGTAGGGAGGATGAGAAGAGAATCGGCTGCAGTCGAAGCGACACAACCGAAAAGCAGTAAATTGGCGGGCGAGCAGGAACCGTTGGCGTAACGGTAACCCACCGCTGGTACTTAAGAATTAGGCAAGCTTAGGCAGGATTGCTTGCGTGATTGTTTCCACACTTATGCTTACATTTGCAGTCTACACTAGCGAAACTGAGCACGAGGAACCAACAGCGCAAGCACCTCCGATCCATTCAATCCTTCATTCAGTCGGCCGAGCTAGGGTTTGTAGAACTAGGTGCTGGCTGAGGCAAGGAACCTTATAAGTGGAAAAGGCAAGGGAACGTAGGGAAGAGAACGGCAGAGAACTAAGAGCACTGACGAGGCCCAGCTGAGAGCATCACAAGAAAAGACAGTGTGGCAGAGCCAAGGGGGAGAAGAGGAGGACAGTTGCAACACCGGGTAGGGCTGGGACAGTATGATTCCGACATCTAGCCTCGCATTATTTCTCAAACGAGTCGGGCAAAAATGAGGTGCACCTTGCTGATTGTTCATGCATAAATCAAGTGTGGCAGGTTCTGCGTGGCGAATTTCGGTATGGTGCACCTTTCTGTGTGGATGAATCAAGGGTTGGGTTAGGAAGAGGTGACGTGGTACGGTGCAGTTCCGGGTGGTCGACTGATTCAGGGGGGATGGGTTATGTTTGGTTTTTCGCAGCCATTCGGAGACGAAACGCAACACTATTACTGAAATGTCAAGGCAATTGTGTCTGTAGTCAGCCCAAACAACTTCTGGTGTGCGCGATGCACACCTTTGTTCGTATGTGTAATGCATAGATGTGCTAGGGATAATGCACACCTTTGCTACACAAAACGCTCGATTGCGCACCTGAGTGTATACTTCATCGTTATCATGTGTGTTCCAAGTTATGCAACTTGGCATTGGAGGTAGTAGTGAGATCCTTGTCATAAGAAAGCATTGTTATAATGCTTGTTTGGTTGGACGTATTGAATTATACAGGGGTCAAAACAAGAGGTCATTGGTGAGGTGTGGATCCTAATGTGGTGCGGACAAAACTGAATGAGAACATATATGTATACAACAAGTTGGGTTTAATGTGAGTACATTGAGAGTGAATTAGATTTCGTTATTGATCCCCTTTGCCACCATTTTTACAGAGGTCAAGTTAGAAGAAAAATAGTCATAAGCAATACACTTACACTGTCTCAAGCCATGTCATCCTCTCAATCACATCAAGCCTGGAAGTCAGCTGGTTTAATGACAACTCCCTGAAATGTGGAAGAACAACAGCGAGACGGAATGTCACAAAGTCGTTTTGTGCGTGGGGAGTAGGGCGGAAGAGGGGGAGGAGAAACTCTAGTCCAAGAACGAAATTTTTTTCCTCGTGCCATTTCTTGAGAAATTCTATCATGCTAACTAGCTAACATCAGGTCTTCCCACGGGTACTTTCTCCTCGACATTGACAAGCACATTAAATTAGAGTAGATATGCAGAGAGATAAGAGAGTGTTAGATGAGGGGACATGCCATACAGCGAAAACACGTTGGTGAGGCCTGTAAAGGAATCATGAATAGCCCCTGTAAAATTGTTGTTCCTTAGGAGCCTGCCATGAAGAAAATGGAGAGGTTGAAACTAAATGCACGAGAGGCACATGGATGCATCTCTTCAGTAAACGTATGCAAATCCTCAAACCATGATCTCCCCAACACCATGGATACATATTGCATAATATTTTGAAGGTAAAGGATTTTTTAGCGTTGTATCATCCTAGTGCATTCAAATTTCTGTAATGTGCAAGTATGAACGTACCAACAAGTCGAATCTACAGCGTGATCATGCACATCAAGTTTCATCGAGCACAACAGCTCTTAAGCGCAGGTGGCCTGCCTTGCTACGCCTGGTCTTATTACTAGATTAGCGCTCTTCTTTTCCGTCGAAGCACATTAAGGCATCAGGTCATCCGCACAATACCTGGTAAGGATGCAGTTTTAAATAGCCAGACAATATTATCACAACGACCTCCCAGTAGTGATGATAAGCAAGCTAAAAAATGATACCAATGGAATCTAGAAGGCCACGGTGTCAGATTTATATGACATAGCTACTGTAGGCTATAGTGGGGTGGCACATATGGGGTACAGTTTTTAGGGTTTGCTTTTTGTATCCAACTTTCACTTAGTCATTCCATTCCTCGTTTCTTCTCATGGTATCGAGCAGGTTCCCTAGTGGGAACGATTCCTAGGGCCCACCACCACGAAATTATTTTTTTTCCTGCCCGGAGCGCGTTTTGCTCCGGCCCGAGTCGCGCCGCCCCTACGGCCCTTCGCGCCGCCCTTTCGGCCCGTCGCGCCCGTCGCGCCTGTCGCGCCCGTCGCGCCCGTCGCGCCCGTCGCGCCCGTCGCGCCCGTCGCGCCCGTCGCGCCCATCGCCACCTTACGCGGCCCCGCCACCTACCTTCGCGGCCCCGCCACCTACCTGTGCGGCCCCGCCACCTACCTCCGCGGCCCCGCCACCTACCTGTGCGGCCCCGCCACCTACCTTCGCGGCCCCGCCACCTAACTGTGCGGCCCCGCCACCTACCTCCGCGGCCCCGCCACCTACCTGTGCGGCCCCGCCACCTACCTTCGCGGCCCCGCCACCTACCTGTGCGGCCCCGCCACCTACCTCCGCGGCCCCGCCACCTACCTGTGCGGCCCCGCCACCTACCTTCGCGGCCCCGCCACCTCACTGTGCGGCCCCGCCACCTACCTCCGCGGCCCCGCCACCTACCTGTGTGGCCCCGCCACCTACCTCCGCGGCCCCGCCACTTGCCTGTGCGGCCCCGCCATCTACCAGCGGCCCCGCCACCTACATGCGGCCCCGCCACCTACTAGCGGCCCCGCCACCTACCTGCGGCCCCGCCACCTACCTTTGCGGCCCCGCCGCCTCCTCTCAGCGGCCCCGCCGCCTCCTCCCAGCGGCCCCGAACGCCGCCCTCTCAGCGGCCCCGCCGAGCCGCCCAGCAGCCGAGCCGCCCAGCAGCCGAGCCGCCCAGCAGCCGAGCCGCCCAGCAGCCGAGCCGCCCAGCAGCCGAGCCGCCCAGCAGCCGAGCCGCCGAGCCGCCCAGCAGCCGAGCCGCCGAGCCGCCCAGCAGCCGAGCCGCCGAGCCGCCCAGCAACCGAGCCGCCGAGCCGCCCTACAGCCGAGCCACCCGAGCCGCCCTGTCCGGTAAGAGCAGCGCCCCTTTCACAGCACTGCCCTCACCCTACTGTTTGCGCTGCTAGTCTACTGCTGTCATGGCTACCCCTAGTGTCCTCGCTTTTGACGCTGAGGGTCGGGCCATTGACTTTGACGTCTGGATAGATGACCTGCAGCTTTTCTTACAGTGCGACAGGGCAGACGGCCTCTCCCTCTTTGACCTCACTTCTGGTGCCTCTCCTGCCCCCGCTGCTGCTGCTGACGCCACTGTTCGCTCCGAGTGGGCCACGCGCGATGCTGCTGCACGTCTTGCTGTGCGTCGCCACCTACCTACCTCTGAGCGTGCGCACTTTAGCCAGTACAAGAGTGCTCAGACCTTGTACGACGCTGTAGTTGCGCGCTACTCCTCCCCTGCCACTGCTGCACTTAGCCGCCTCATGCTACCGTACCTCTTCCCTGACCTTGCTGCCTTTCCCACAGTCGCTGACCTCATTACGCACCTCCGCACTAGTGACACTCGCTACCGCGCTGCGCTTCCTGCAGAGTTCTGCGCCAAGAACCCCCCCCCCATGTACATCACCCTCTACTACATAGTCACCCGGCTCCCTGACTCCCTTCGCGTAGTCAGGGACCACTTCCTCTCTGTTTGCCCCACCACTCTCACCGTTGACCTCCTCGAGAAGTCCCTCCTAGCAGCAGAGAAGAGCATAGTAGCTGTAGGAGCCTCTCGTGGTGACCCTCGCACCCCCATCTTTGAGGGGTGTTCCCCCTCCCCCCTTTTGCCCTCTGTTGCCTCTGCTGCTGCGGCCGACCTCGTTGGGCTTGAGTCGGTCGGTGCGGCGTCTACCCCTAGCGGGAGACGCCGCCCTGGCAAGGGCAAGGGGGGCAGGGGCACTGGAGGAGCTAGCGGGGGCGGTGGAGGCGGCGGTGGAGGCGGTGGAGGGGGTGGGGGTGGCGGTGGGGGTGGTGGCGGGGGTGGAGGTGTCGGTGGTGGCAGTGGAGGCGGAGGCGGCGGCGGCGGTGGCGGTGGGAGCGGAGGTGGCGGCGGTGGAGGAGGAGGCGGCGGAGGAGGTGGAGCTGGTCGGGGTGGCGCTGCGCAGAGAGTCGGCTCCGGTGGTGGTCAGCGCCAGCAGCAGCAGCAGCAGCGCACTCGTGACATCCCCTCCCCTCAGCAGCTCCGTGAGTGGTACGCTGCACGCCAGAGGGGTGGGGGTACTGGTCCGTGCACCTACGTCCTCCGCACCGGCGACCGCGCGGGTGACCAGTGCGGGGGTGCGCACTCCACCCAGCGCTGCTTTGGCCGCCTGACGGACGCTTGGCGTCACCAGTTCCCTGAGGCCACTGAGATCCCCCGCTGGGGTGAGCTGTCTAGGGCGGGTGTGGCTGTCTTTGACCTTGACTTTGATGCTATTCTTGCTGCCATGTATACTGTGACTATTAGTGATGAGGGTGACTGTTACCGGTGTTTTCCGCCCGACCCGGGCATTGAGACTGCTGCTCTAGGTACTGGTGAGGCTGCTGCTCTAGGTGCTAGCGAGGCTGCTGCTCTAGGTGCGTCTGCTCCCTCAGGTGCTGGTGAGCCTGCTCTCTCAGGTTCTGCGTCGGCCTCGGCCTCCCACACCTTCACCCTGGACTCGGGGGCTTCTCGCTCCTTCTTTCGAGACCGCACCACACTCACGCCGCTTGGCCGGCCAGTTGCGGTCTCTCTGGCAGACCCCTCTGGGGGTCCTGTCCTTGCTCACTTCTCCACTGTCCTCCCGTGTCCGGCGGCCCCCTCTGGCACCCTGTCTGGTCTTTACCTCCCCTCGTTCTCTACGAACTTGGTGAGTGGTGCTGACCTACAGGATGCGGGGGTTCACCAGTTCACTCCTGCGAGTCAGCGGGTGACCCACTGCACGGACGCTCGGACTGGCCGACACCTGGCCACGTTTACCCGTCGGCCGGGGTCGAGCCTGTACACCCTGACCACTGCGTCTCCTCCAGTCACTGCGTCTGGTCAGGTAGCTGCGTCAGGTCAGGTGTTTGCTGCAGCGTCCAGGTCTGGTCCTGAGTCTGCCCCCTGTTCGTGTCGCCTCCTGTCTCACGAGACTCTCCTCTGGCACCACCGCCTTGGTCACCCCTCCCTGCTTCGTCTCCGAGGCATGGCCTCCCGTGTCCTTGTCTCTGGTCTTCCCCGGTCCCTCCCTCCCCTTCCTCCGGGGCCTGGCCCTACCTGCGTCCCCTGTGTCGAGGGGCGGCAGCGGGCTGCCCCTCACTCCTCCCAGTTTCCTCCGACAGAGGCCCCGCTGCAGACGCTTCACATGGACGTGTGGGGCCCGGCCCGCGTCCGTGGACAGGGTCACGAGCGCTACTTCCTGCTGGTGGTTGACGACTACTCGCGTTACACCACAGTCTTCCCCTTGCGCAGCAAGGGTGATGTCACTGAGGTGTTGATCGACTGGATCCGCGCAGCTCGTCTCCAGCTCAGGCAGAGCTTCGGTTCGGACTTTCCTGTTCTGCGTCTGCACTCTGACAGAGGTGGAGAGTTCTCCTCTGGCCTTCTGCGAGCCTACTGTCGAGCACGAGGCATCCGCCAGACCTTCACGCTTCCGGACTCTCCACAGCAAAATGGGATTGCTGAGCGCCGCATTGGCATGGTCATGGACGTCGCCCGTACGTCCATGATGCATGCGGCTGCCCCCCATTTTCTGTGGCCGTTTGCGGTTCGGTACGCGGCGCATCAGATCAACCTTCACCCTAGGGTCTCCAGACCGGAGACCTCCCCTGCTTTGCTGTGGACGGGGAAGGTTGGCGATGCGTCTGCGTTCCGTGTCTGGGGATCTCGGGCGTTTGTCCGCGACTTGTCTGCGGACAAGCTGTCCCCTCGTGCTGCTCCTTGCGTCTTCCTTGGCTTCCCCCCTGACGCGCCAGGGTGGCAGTTCTACCACCCCACCTCTCGCCGTGTTCTGTCCTCCCAGGACGTCACGTTTGACGAGTCGGTCCCCTACTACCGCCTCTTCCCCTACCGCACTCCGTCCCTCCCCCCACCACCGCTCTTCCTTGTGCCAGGTCCCCCCCCGGTAGACCCCCTCCCCCCTCAGGGTCCTGCCCCTTCAGGTGTGTCCCAGGTAGACGCAGTCGAGCCTGTCGAGGTTACTGGTGACTCTGGTGCTGCTGAGGGTGCTGAGCCTGGGGGTGCTGACTCTGGGGGTGCTGAGCGTGTGGGTGCTACGCCTGGGGGTGCTGAGCCTGAGGGTGCTACTACTGGGGGTGCTGAGCCTGGGGGTGCTGAGCCTGGAGGTGCTACTACTGGAGGTGCTGAGCCTTGGGGTGCTGAGCCTGGGGGTGCTGAGCCTGGGGGTGCTACGCCTGGAGGTGCTGGGCCTGGGGGTGTGGAGCCTGAGGGAGCTGGGCCTGCTTGTGTGGCGTCTGGCGGTGCTGAGCCTGGAGGTTCTCCGGGTGCTTCGTCTCGGCGGGAGCCACTCTCTCCACAGGAGCTGCGCGAGTGGTTTGCCCGGCGTTGGAGGCGTGCTGCTGGAGCTGGAGGTTCTTCGGCTACTGAGGGTGCTGGTGCCGCGGGTCCCGGAGGTGCTCGTACTGGGAGTACTGGAGCTGCTGGGCCTGCGGGTACGACTGGAGCTAGAGCTGCTGAGGGTGTTGACGCTGAGGCTACTGCTGTCGGTCCTGGAGACGGGCCTGCTGGGGGTGCTACTGGTGCTGCTGGGGGTACTGGAGCTGGAGTTGCTGCTGGCGCTGGTGCTGCCGCTTGGGGTACTGGTGCTGTCCCTGCTGTGTCTGGAGTCGCCGCGCGGCCTCGGCCGTACTTCGTTCCGCTCCTTCAGCAGGTTCTTGGTCTCCCGCCTTCTACTGGCCCTCCTCCTCCCTTAGAGAGTCCACAGCCTGTCCTGTCACAGTTACAGTTACAGCCGGCCTCCCCACTGCCCGCTCCTTCTCCCTACACTGGTCCTACTGGAGGTCTTGCTGAGCGTCGTGAGCCTGCGTCGCGTCCTGCGTCGCCTGTCCGTACTGCTCGCGCTAGTGGTCGTGGTTCGCGTCAGCGTCCTCCTCCTGTCCCTGGCACGCACCGGATGTCTCTGCGTCCGTCCACTGCTCCTCTGCTTGCCCCTTTGCCTTCTCCTCCTGAGTCCTCTCTTCCTGCTCTTCCCGACCCAGAGTCGGACTCTCTTCGTGCTGCCAGTCCTACTGTCACGCGTCTCCTTGCTACTGTCGTCACTGACCCTTCCTTTGCGTCCACTGCTGCGTCTGCCCTAGTTGCTGAGCTCGTCGACTTTGCTGCTCGCTGTCGTCTAGACTACGCTGCTTGTCTTGTCGCTGAGTCTGAGTCTGTCTGTCCTCCGTCCGTCGGGGGTGAGTGTGCCCTTGGCGCGGACGTCCTTGAGGACAGGCAGGAGGAGTTCCAGTGTTTGGCTGCTGCTTCACCTCATCTCGTGTCCGTACTGCTTACCCCTGAGGGAGACCCGGATGCACTTGACATCCCGACTCCGCGCTCTTACGCGGAGGCGATAGAGGGTCCCTACTCCTCTCAGTGGCAGGCAGCTATGGACACAGAGATGGCTTCCTGGAAGTCCACAGGTACCTACGTTGACGAGGTTCCCCCGCCTGGGGCGAACATCGTCAGTGGCATGTGGATTTTCAGGGTGAAGCGGCCGCCGGGTTCTCCGCCTGTCTTCAAGGCGCGTTACGTGGCTCGTGGCTTCAGTCAGCGGCAGGGAGTTGACTACTTTCAGACCTTCTCTCCCACCCCGAAGATGACCACTCTTCGGGTACTGCTGCACATAGCTGCTCACCGCGACTACGAGCTGCACTCTCTTGACTTCAGCACTGCTTTCTTGCAGGGCAGCCTGCACGAGGAGATCTGGCTGCGTCGCCCACCTGGCTTCACTGGGTCTTTTCCTCCTGGCACCCAGTGGAGCCTCCGGCGGCCAGTCTACGGTCTCCGCCAGGCACCGCGTGAGTGGCACGACACACTGAGGACTACACTTGCGGCTCTTGGGTTTGCTCCCTCTACTGCCGACCCGTCGCTGTTTCTGCGCACCGACACTTCTTTGCCGCCGTTCTACATCCTCGTGTACATCGACGACTTGGTCTTTGCCACAGCTGACACTGCTGGACTCGCCCACGTGAAGTCCGAGCTGCAGAAGAGACACACGTGCACAGACCTGGGTGAACTGCGCAGCTACCTTGGCTTGCAGATCACCCGGGACAGAGCACGCCGCACCATTACCCTGACTCAGTCACACATGGTGCAGCAGGTCCTTCAGCGCTTCGGCTTCACGTACTCCTCGCCTCAGGCCACTCCTCTGCCTACTCGCCACTCGCTCTCGGCTCTGCCTTCGGATGAGTCCGTAGAGTCAAGTGGCCCGTACCCAGAGCTTGTTGGCTGCCTCATGTACCTGATGACCTGCACACGACCTGACCTCGCATACCCTCTTAGCATTCTTGCACGCTATGTTGCTCCTGGGAGACACAGACCGGAGCACATGGCTGCAGCGAAGAGGGTGTTGCGTTACTTGTGCAGTACGTCGGGCATGGGGCTTGTGCTTGGAGGGCAGAGTCCAGTGGTCCTCACTGGGCACGCAGACGCTTCTTGGGCTGACGACCAGGCTACGCAGCGGTCGTCACAGGGTTACACCTTCAGCCTTGGTTCCGGCTCTGTTTCGTTGCGGGCTACCCGCTCGTCTTCTGTTCTCGGCTCCAGTTGTGAGGCTGAGATCTACGCCGGGGCCATGGCTGCACAGGAGCTTCGCTGGCTCACCTACCTGCTGACTGACCTCGGAGAGCCGCCTCGTTCTCCTCCAGTGCTGTACGTAGACAACAAGGCCATGCTGGCCTTGTGTCGAGAGCAGAGACTGGAGCACAGAACGAAGCACATTGCTCTCCGCTACTTCCTTGCTCGTGAGCTACAGCAGCGTGGTCAGCTGCGGCTTGCGTACGTGGCCTCTCAGGCCAACACTGCTGATATCTTCACCAAGGCACTTGCGCCTTGTGATCATCAGCGCTTCTGTACTCAGCTGGGTCTTGTGCCCACCTTGCCTCACTTACTCACCCCTTGACCTTGTTTGTACTGATGCATATATATATATACTCCTGCTCTTGCTTGTCTAGCCTTATATATATATGTAATCCTGCATGTGAACTGGCCTTGTGGCCTTGAACTTGTGCTCGGAATGTGTGGTGACTTTGTGATCCACCCTGAGCTTGTTTTGCTTTGCTTGACTGGTCCTGTGACCCCTTGTTCTCCCCCACTTTGCCTATGGGGGTGTGTCAGATTTATATGACATAGCTACTGTAGGCTATAGTGGGGTGGCACATATGGGGTACAGTTTTCTAGGGTTTGCTTTTTGTACCCAACTTTCACTTAGTCATTTCATTCCTCGTTTCTTCTCACCTATGGCTAAGGAATAGGATTTAGTAGAGAACTGTGTGAAGAAATAGTGGTAAAAAGGGCATTCAGACGTTGGCGATGTGGCATGTTGCGCACAGGCCTATCATCGCACAGATTCAGACCAGCAAACGCACAAACATGCGCCACGTGCTGCGTAGTTGTGCTAACGATATCAAACCAGTTCCTATGGCTAGGGAATAGGATGTAGCCCTAAACGGTGTGAAGAAGTAGTGGAAAAAAGGCATCCAGACGTTGGCGATGTGACATGTTGCGCACCGGCCTATCCTTGTAGAGATTCGGGCCAGCAAACGCACAAACATGCGCTACGTGCTGCGTAGTTGTGCTAACGATATCAAACCAGTTCCTATGGCTAGGGAATAGGATGTAGTAGGGAACAGTGTGAAAAAATAGTGGTAGAAAGGGCATCCAGACGTTGGCGAGCTGACATGTTGCGCACAGGCCTATCATTGCACAGATTCGGGCCAGCAAACGCACAAACATGTATCGCGCATGCATATCCTTGTTGGTAATTCTCTGCTAGAGTGTTCTAATCAACATAACCACAATGTTTATGGGTTTAGAAACATATACCGTACTATGCTTTCATTAGAGTCAACATGTCATATTTTATCGGACCCCCCACATTTGTGGCTGAGCCCGAATATAGTCTTGTTTAGAACTCTTAATACATACGGCTAATTGGGCTGGAGTTGATCCCCACGTCACTTGTTTTTTATACCTAGCTAATATCACAATTTCAAAAGAACATAACAGACACAACTCTTAAAATGAGGTGTGTAACATGTTACTATTCTGTCTTGTCAACAGCAACCGAAACTGAGATGACGTGGCCAGAATCTTCAAACATTTCCACGCGAAGGTGAAAACCAGGGTCTCATGTAGGCAAAGGAGCCATCAACTGCAAAACAGTTGAAGCTAGGTTACATAGTTAGAGGAGACGAAGTTCTCTCTGGTTTGGTTGGAAACTCAGCTTGCGACACACCTGGTAGTTGCCCCAGCAGCAATGGCAAAAAACTTCCAGGTAGCAAGAGGACGCGTCATCTCTTCACGATTTTGCACGATCAATCCGGCTCAGGTTCGATTTTGTCCGGTTTTTAAAACGGTTCAAAATCTTTACGATGTAACAAGTAGGTTTCAAGTGTGGTGGACGATCGGTTTTTGACACGTCCTGAGACTTTCGATCGGTTCAAAATCGAAAGAGGTAACGCGTCCTACGAATTTCGATGATTTGGGGGTAATTTTAGGTTTGGCACCAAACCAAGTTTCCAAGCCAAGAAGGTTCGGGTACACCCAGCGATTTGCGTTCACTTCGCACCCCTCGCTTCACCCCACTTCAAACATAACACCTCGCCAACCAGTCACAGCCATACTTTGAGCCTCAACTGCAAAACACTTCCAGTACGTATGACCCTGGTTTGAATCAGGGTGTGAAGTGTTGGTTGGCAAGCACTCCACACCACACATCTCGCGATCTATTCCCGTTTGTGTCTGAAAAAAGAAGACCAATCAAAACGCTCGTAAGCATCCAACCAGAATCGCCACGTGAACCATGGTTTGTGGTCCACCAGTACAGTGCTTGTCTGTAAACAGAGGTAAATAGGGATCGAGAGGGGGGGGGTGTAAACGACTAGGAAGGTTTTCGACAATCTGCAGGAACAAACTTAGCGCAACTGATGGTAAACTGCCGGGAAGCAGGGTAGTGCGAATTTCACCTCATCAACCATCGAAAACGACCGGCCTCCCAACTCGAAAAAGGACCCCTTCCCCTCCCCCCCCCATTCTCGGCAGTTCTACATTTTTCTGATGACTGCTTGTGGGCGCCGCGATATGCGCCGCGTTCACCGGGCTGCAGGACGTGTTCCTGGCGGCGTGGCTGCAGCACCTGCTGACGCTCCGCTTCTTCTCCACGGCGCGCGTGGGCGGCCGGCCGTTGCGGGACGTCGTCGCACTTACCGTCGTCGTTATCGCAACGCAGGTAGTACCAGCAGCGGCGGCGTGTCGCATGCAGAAAAGCACGTCGCACGCACACAGAGAGTCTGTCACGAACTACCAACCATGAGACGTCTCCGCGAGGACCACACAACCCCAGATGCGGCAGCTGCGTTGACCAATGCACCAACTAGTACTAGTTGTCCAAGCTGGGTCGACTCTCTCTTTGGCGAAAGCAAGGGGCATTGAAGCGAGAGTGGGATGCTACTAGTACTCACAGCTACTAGCTGGGAGGAATGGGCATGAGTACGGTATGGTCAGCACGAGACTAGTACAATTCTCACCCTTGTCATGTGCATGTCACGTGCGTGCACCTGTGTGTGTGCATGTGCATGTCCACATCTGCATGTCCACGTTTGCCCCACACAGGCATGCGGCACAACAGTGGCCTACGCCAAGTCATACGCCTTGAGCTTGGCGGCCAACTTCCTCGCCTCCGGCCACATCGTGCTTGTCAACGTGCTGCCATGCCTCGCTGACTCGCTCTTCCGCTTCACCAACAGGTGCGATGGAGTGAGGGAGAAATGAGCAGCAGCGTATGAACGTGTTGGCTTGTTGTGGCAGCGTGGCAATAGTTTTGAGGAGCCTAACTCGTCTCTATCATCTCGCGCTGACTCGCCTTCCATCTTCCTTGACAGGAAAACCAACTAGGCTATCTGGAAGAAAGGATAACTTATCCATGTGGAATTGCGGTCAATCCACCACAGTTGGCCATTCTATCATGTGACAAAGCCTGACGAAAAAAGGCAGCATGGAAGAGACTAGGTGATATGGGATGGTGAAGCTGGAGTCAGCGCCAACGAGCCTGACACTCTCCTTTGGTCGACAATCTCCTTAGGTCAACAAGTTTGGGGACCAACTTCTGAGTAGGAGATTCTGGTTGAACCCAGTTAGCGCGTATGCGCCCTGTACACTCAAAATTAGAGCATGCAAGTGTAAGTATATTCTACACCTCCATTTGGACCCTCCTCCCCACCCCCTACCCCTCGTTTCCGCCTCCATCTGGACCCTCCTCTCTCTCCTTGGTGCCACTGCCCGCCTCCTTCTACTCGCTCAAATTCCACCTCCGCCCTCCTGCACCCAACACCCCCCTCTCCATTTCCTCTCCATCCTCCCCCCACCACAGGCTCTCACCACACCTGCATCCGCTCGTCTTCCCCCTCGTCTCCGCCTCCATCTGGACCCTCCTCTCGCTGCTCTCCCCCTTTGGTGCCTTAGCCCACCCGTTCTACTCGTTGTGCTCCCTGCTGCCACTCGTGCAAGCCACGGCATATGTCGGCATGGATGGTGTCCTGCTGCTGGTGGCCTGGCTGGTGGGGGGTATTCACCAGATGATGTTTGAGGGGGATGCGGTGGTGAGGGGCGAGGACGGCGGAGGGAGAGAGGGAGAAGGGTAGCAGTCAAGTGTGTGGTGAGGCCTGTAATGGTGTTAGTGCAGTGAGGAATGGAGTAGGAGTAGGAGGAGGAGTAAACGTAGGCTTAGGAGGAGGAGGAGAAGGGGCAGGTGGGGAAAGGGGAAGAGGTGCAGTTGGGGGAAGCAACAGGCTCGGGGGAGGCAGCATCGGGTGGGGCCATGTGCGAGTGAGTGGAGCACTGCTGATGGTGCTGATGGCTGCCGGGTCAGCGAGAGAGACTGTGTTCTCCTCCAGGTACCGCTGCACTGCACCTGCACAAGGAACTGCTCACGCTCTACTGCGCTTTACTAACTCCCGTCATTTCTCCCCTTCCTTCCTCCTTTCCCTCGCAGAGTTTCCGAATTCTGCATCCACCCATTGTATTTCTATCTATTGTAATCATCCATCTCCAAGCAGTCATGCTCCCCAATCCAGATGGAATCAATAGTTATTGTTGCTATTCCCTAATCTGCACCTCCGATCCATCATTTTCTCTCCCCCTCTGGAACCACTTTGCTACCTCTTCCCCTGCAATACTACCCTCCCCTCTACCCGTTCCACCAGCTGCTTTTTGTCTACCTTTCCCAGCGCTTAATGCCATTAACTGCATTTGATGTCACTTCCCCAGGCTGGAAGGGAAATTACTAAGTGCCTTTCTCTTGCTCTCTTCTCTCTCTCCTTCTCTCTTCCCCACTTCCTCTTCCCCTCCCTCTCCCTCTTCCAACGTCATCCCCTCCCCCAATTCCCTCTCTCTCCCCCACTTCCTCTTCCCCTGCCTCTTCCTCTCCCATCGTCATCCCCTTGGTCAATCCCCTATCAGATTCTACCAGCAGCTGGTCGGAGCACCCATCATGCCCGCCGTCCCTGTCTCCTGCATCCTCTTGCAAGCCCCCACCGAAGCCATCCCTCCAAGGTCTCCGGAATCGCTCCGCCTGCTTACTGCTGCTGCTAATGCCTCCACGCCTTTTCCCACGCTCTCCATGCTGCAGAGGGGATGCGGGGGAGAAGGGGAGAAGCGGGGGGGCCAGGGAGAGTGTCAACAGGGGCAAATTGGAGATGCAGAAGGGGCAGTATATGCAGCAGCAGTAGGGGAAGGAGCAACGGGAAGAGCAAAAGCAGCAGACGGGGTAGGAGGAGCAGCAGCACCAGCGAAAGGGACGTGGGAGGAGTGGGAGGCGCGGCGTGTGTCAGGCATAGCACGGGTGATGCAGCAGACGCAGCAGAGAGCGAGTGCAGGCGATGCGCTGATCCTGTGGTCGGAGGCTACCATCATTCTGCTGCACGATCATGAGGAGGCCAAGCTCCTGGCTGATCTCTCTGCCATCGCCACCACTGCCAGGGCCAACCGCACTGCCGCTGCTGCTGGGGAAGCTGCAGCTCCATCAATTCTTGGGCCATACCTGGGTGCTTCATATGTAAAGGTGCGGGTTTGATTTCCATAACAGCATGGATTCACAGGTGTATGTGTGCTGGATTGATAGATTTGACAGTTTGAGACATGCAGAGAGATTCCTGCTGTGGTCAGACTCAGACCCAGAGTCTCAGACTCAGACTCGGACTGGGAGTTTATGTCCATTCCTCTGTTGCTCGCAGAACGCTCATGGAGAGCTGAAGCTCCTTGCTTATCTCGCTGCCATCACCACAAACTGCCAGTACTTTTTGTGCTGCCCCTGTTGCTGCCCTTCACTTTGTTGATGGGATGATGCAGCCCATCTGCCACCCCCACAACGAGATTCGCCTTCATTTGCCCTTTCCTCCCGTGTCCTTTTGCACTCTCCCTCCCCCACTGTATGTCCCTCTAACCCACATCCCTCCCCACCAACCTCCCTTCCCTCAGTTAATTGTCCCTGGCGATCAACTAGCTCCTTCACCCTCGCCTGCCCCAGCGGGCCCCCATCCTGCACTACAACAAGATGCAAACCATACCCTCTGTGGAGCCCAACGTGCTGCCAGGCCTCAGCGCCCTGCCCGTTGCTCATGCACACACGCACACCTATTGCCACCCAAAGACAGACACATAGAGAACAAAGGCTCCCCCTCCCATCTGCCACCTTCCACCATGAAATAAGCTTTCTTTTGCCCCTTCCTCCTGTGCCCTACCCTCCCCCTTCCCCCCCCCCTCCCCCTTGTCTTCCTCCCTCACCCCCAACCTTTCCCCCTTTCTCAGCTCATCACCTTCGTCCCTGAGATCTTCATCAACACGTTCGTCCTCATCGACCCCAGCGGCGCCCCCATCCTGCGCTACAACAAGACGCACCTCTTTCCCTCTGTGGAGGATGACGTCCTGCCAGGCCCCGGTTCCCTGCCCGTGGTGGACACGGAACTCGGTAGAATGTCTGTGGCCATCTGTTTCGACATGCAGTTCCCTGCGCTGATCCGCCAGGCTGGCAGACAAGGGTAGGTGCATGTGTGTGTGCAAAGCCCTGCCGTGTCTTCTTGTTGCATGTGGTGAATCTCTGAGTAGTGATTCGGGTCTGAGCCTGCCCCTCTCTTCAAACTGGCATCACCATCTCCCTCCACTACCCCCACATAAAGTGGGTATCTCCCTATGGCCATTGGGAGCATAGGTCCATGACGTAAAGGAGTGCCAGTGGCCAAAGCAGGCACTCTCATGCTAACCCATCCCCACTTTTCTCCCATCCCTATAACCACCATTGCCTACCGCCACCCACAGAGTGGACATTCTCATGCAGCCCAGCTGGTCATGGGGCGCCACAGGCCACTTGTTTTCTGATGGAGACGCAGTGAGGGCGGCAGAGAATGGGCTCACTCTTCTGCGCTGTTGCTCCGTTGGGGTGTCAGGGATTGTCTCTCCTCACTACCGCACCCTTGCTGCACGGTGCGTGATCCTGCTGCTGTCACTGTGTTTCTTGCTGCTGGAAGGTTATGCCTGCGCTGATCCGCCAGGCTGGCAGACAAGGGTAGGTGCATGTGTGTGTGCAAAGCCCTGCCGTGTCTTCTTGTTGCATGTGGTGAATCTCTGAGTAGTGATTCGGGTCTGAGCCTGCCCCTCTCTTCAAACTGGCATCACCATCTCCCTCCACTACCCCCACATAAAGTGGGTATCTCCCTATGGCCATTGGGAGCATAGGTCCATGACGTAAAGGAGTGCCAGTGGCCAAAGCAGGCACTCTCATGCTAACCCATCCCCACTTTTCTCCCATCCCTATAACCACCATTGCCTACCGCCACCCACAGAGTGGACATTCTCATGCAGCCCAGCTGGTCATGGGGCGCCACAGGCCACTTGTTTTCTGATGGAGACGCAGTGAGGGCGGCAGAGAATGGGCTCACTCTTCTGCGCTGTTGCTCCGTTGGGGTGTCAGGGATTGTCTCTCCTCACTACCGCACCCTTGCTGCACGGTGCGTGATCCTGCTGCTGTCACTGTGTTTCTTGCTGCTGGAAGGTTATGCCTCCAAATGAGCCATTGCAAACTTCCTCACCCATTCACCCATTCGCATATCCGTTTTTTCATTTCCGCACACATACAACCATTTGCCCACCCGTTTATTCATTTCTGCACACATACAACCATTTGCCCACCCGTTTATTCATTTCTGCACACATACAACCATTTCCCTACCCGTTTTTTAATTTCCACACTCATGCAATCATTTTCCCACCCGTTGATTAATTTTTGCACACACACAACCATTCCTGTTTATTCATTCCCGCAAACATACAACCATTAGCCCGTCCGTTTATTCATTTCCGCAGACATACAACCATTTGCCCACCCGTTCAGTAGTTTCTGCACTGATGTAACCATTTGCCCACCCATTTATTAATCTCCGCACACGTACCAGTACATCCATTTGCCCCGCCGTCCCTTATCCCCTCTTCTTATTGTGTTTGCCCCAATCACCCACTGCTTTTCAGTGAAGGGCTAGAGTCTGGGACGCTCTCAATGCACCTGCCCCGCCTGCCCCATGCCCCAGCGCTCTACCCCTTTATTGGCCTACCCATCTCCCTCCTCTTCCTCGTCCTCACCCTCCTTGCATCATTCCTTGCCGTTTGCCCCGCCCTTTCGAAATTCCTTTTTGTCACCCCACCCTGCTCGTTGCTGCCTCACCCTCGCTGCTTGGCTGGGCTGCAGGGGGAGGGGGAGAGGGAAAAGGAAGGGTAGGAGCAGTGGAGAGGGTATAGTTTGTGATACATGATGAGACAGAGGATGGATGCACTAGTGTGAAGTTGAAGAAGAAGCGACTCGCAAACAATTTAAACATTTTTTGTGCTGCTTCAATATAAGATACTACTATCATAGCCACGTTAGTAAGGAAAGGATATAAATATCCCATTAGGGTATCAATGAGCACACGCACTCTCATAGTAGGTCGATCCGAAAATTGTGTGTACTGTAATCTCCCGGCAAGATGACCCCCCCCCCCCCCCCCCCCCCCCCCACACACACACACATAAAAGCCCCATGGGTTTTTAATCCGACACAAGGGTCTTTTATTCTGTCAGTCCTGGTGAGGACCCGTGTTTTGACTCAATTCATTATTAGCCCCCCTCTCTTTTGCAATATGCTATAATGGGTGGTGTTTAACCGGTGAGCAGCTTAGCGAGTCACAAGAAAAAAACACCAGATTCACGTTGTGGGGAGACTTCGTGGTCAACGGAGTCACGATGCCACATCGATCATGCCCTTTTGCCACTTGTCACGCGAGAAATGCTGACATACCTGTCACGGTTGGGCATCACAGAGTGTGTGACGCGCAGCAAGGTTTGATGTGCGCGAAGCGAGAGTGACGATAGGATTCCTCGTTTTGAGTCGTACTTGAAATAGGAAAAAAAACAAAAACTGATCTACATGTCAAGAATAGAACTAGGAATGAATGATTGAACTAGGCAAGAGGTGAGTACAAGTAGAGGAAACCTAACCCTAAAGTGTTGTACTCGCTAAGGAGTGACCCTACTGTAGCCTAGAGATACAATTGTAATCTGACACACCCCCATAGGCAAAGTAGGGGACAGCAAACACAACAAGCGGTCACAAGACCAGTCTGCAGAAAAGAACACAGCTCAGGGTGGATCACAAAGTCACCACGCATTCTGAGCACAAGCAAGTGGCCACAAGGCCAGTTCACATGCAGAGGTATATAATAGCAAGGCAGTACACTGATCACAACCTAGCAAGAGAAAACAAGCAGGTATAAAGATATATAGCAGTGTACAACAAGAGCAAGTCAAGCAACCAACAGGTGAGGCAGAGTGGGCACAAGCCCAAGAGCAGTGCAGAAACGGTGATGATCACCAGACCCAAGGGCCTTGGTGAAGACATCAGCAGTGTTGGCCCGAGAGGCCACGTAAGCAAGGCGCAACTGACCACGCTGCTGCAGCTCACGCGCAAGGAAGTAGCGAAGAGCAATGTGCTTCGTTCTGTGCTCCAGACTCTGCTCGCGACACAAGGCAAGCATTGCCTTGTTGTCGACGTACAGAACTGGAGGAGAACGAGGCCGCTCCCCCAAGTCGGTCAGCAGGTAGGTCAGCCAGCGTAGCTCCTGTGCAGCCATGGCCCCAGCGTAGATCTCGGCCTCACAGCTGGAACCAAGCACAGAAGAAGAACGAGTGGACCTCCACGAGACAGAACCAGAGCCAAGACTGAAGGTGTAACCCTGTGACGAACGCTGAGTCGTCTGGTCGTCGGCCCAAGAAGCGTCAGAGTGTCCTGTGAGGACCACCGAACCCCGTCCTCCAAGCACGAGCCCCATGCCTGATGTGCTGCACACGTAACGCAATACCCTCTTCGCAGCATCAAAGTGCACCTTTCGGTGTCGACCAGGTGCCACGTAGCGAGCCAGGAGGCTGAGAGGGTACGTGAGGTCAGGTCGTGTGCACGTCATCAGGTACATGAGGCAACCCACAAGCTCTGGGTACGGACCACTCGGCTCTACGGAGTCGTCCGAAGGTGGAGCTGAGAGCGAGTGGCCGGTAGACAGAGGAGTGGGCTGTGGCGAGGACCAAGTGAAGCGGAAGCGCTGAAAGACCTGGTGCACCATGTGTGACTGAGTGAGGGTGATGGTGCGCCGTGGTCTGTCCCGGGTGATCTGCAAGCCAAGATAGCTCCGCAGCTCACCCAGGTCAGTGCAGGTGTGTCTCTCCTGCAGCTCCGCCTTCACTAGGGCCAGTGCCTCAGTGTCAGCAGTAGCAAAAACCAAGTCGTCGACGTACACGAAGATGTAGAACGGCGGCAGAGTAGTGTCGGTGCGGAGAAACAGCGACGGGTCAGCAGTCGAAGGAGCAAACCCAAGAGCCGCAAGTGTCGTCCTCAGTGTGTCGTGCCATTCACGGGGCGCCTGACGCAGGCCGTACACTGGTCGCCGTAGGCTCCACTGGGTACCCTCAGGAAACGACCCAGTGAAGCCCTGTGGACGGCGCAACCAGATGGCCTCGTGAAGGCTACCCTGCAAGAAAGCTGTCGAGAAGTCGAGGGAGTGCAGCTCGTAGTCACGCTGAGCTGCAACGTGTAGCAACACCCGAAGAGTGGTCATCTTCGGGGTGGGGGAGAAGGTCTGAAAGAAGTCGACCCCCTCGCGCTGACTGAAGCCTCGAGCAACGTAACGTGCCTTGAAGGCAGGCGGAGAACCCGGCGGCCGCTTCACCCTGAAAATCCACATGCCACTGACGATGTTCGCCCCAGGTGGGGGAAACCTCGTCGACGTAGGTGCCTGTGGACTTCCAGGATGCCATCTCTGCGTCCATGGCTGTCTGCCACTGAGAGGAGTACTCACCCGAAATCGCCTCCCTGTAGGAGCGCGGGGTGGGGATGTCAAGTGCATCCGGGTCTCCCTCAGGGGCAAGCAGCACGGTCGCGTGATGGGATGAAGCGGCAGCAAGGCACTCCAGCTCCTCCTGTCTGTCCTCAAGAACGTCACAGCCAAGGGCAGTACAGCCAAGAGCAGTCTCACCCCCGACGGGCGGAGGACAGGCAGGGACAGGGTCAGAGACAAGACTCGCAAGGTAGTCTAGGCGGTACACAGCAGCAAAGTCAACGAGCTCAGCTACTAGGGCAAACGCAGCAGGAGACGAGAACGTAGGGTCCGTCACAACCGTAGCAAGAAGGCGAGTAACAGTCGGACTGGACGAACGAGCAAGGTCACACGGAGGGTCAGCAACGTCAGGCAGAGAGGATGCATGAGGTAACGGTAGTACAACACGCTGAGGAACAGAGGAAGGACGGAGTGTCATATCGTGAGTGCCGGGGACAGCCGGAGCACGCGGACGACGAACACGAGGAACACGAGCACGGACAGCAGCTCTAGGCTCAGGCTCAAGGTCAAAGCTAGACTCAGGCTCTCGACGCTCAGGGGTGGAAGCACGAGTCTCAGGCTCTCGACGCTCAGTCAGGGACTCTGACACCGCAGTGTAAGGAGCAGGAGCAGGCAATGGGGAGTGTGGTAGCAGTGGTGGCTGTGACTGGTCCACTGGCGGACACAGCAACGGAGGAGTAGTACCTGCCACAGGGAAGCCAGTAGCACCTGGCGAAAGACTGAGAAGGTGGCGAAGAGCACCAGTAGCTCCCGTACCTCCAGCACGAGCAGCTCCTCCAGTACCCCCAGCAACACCTCCAGCACCAGTAGCACCAGCATCTCCAGCACCTCCAGCACCACGAGCTCCGACAGCGCCAGCACCTCGAGCACCAGTAGTACCTCCAGCATCTCCAGCTCCAGCTCCAGCGCCTCCAGCACCAGTAGTACCTCCAGTACCTCCCGTGCCAGCAGCTCCAGTAGCACCTCCAGCACCTCCAGCACCAGCAGCACCACCTGCTCCGGCAGCTCCAGCACCTCCAGTACGAGCACCTCCGGGACCAGTAGCTCCAGCACCTCCAGTACCTCCAGCACCAGCACCTCCCTCCAGGGTCAGCACCTCCAGCACCTCCAGCACCAGCAGCAGCTCCAGTACCCCCAGCACCAGCAGCACCTCCAGCACCAGCAGTGCCTCTAGTACCTCCAGTAGTACCTCCAGCACCTCCAGCACCAGCAGCACCTCCTAGACTAGTAGCTCCAGCACCAGCCGGACCGTACCCTCCACCACCAGGACTGCCTCGCCGAACAACCCACGCACGAATCGCCTGCGGCGAGAGCGTCTCAAGTAGAGCAGGCTGTGGTGGCTGTCCAGCTCCAGTACCTCCAGTAGTGGTAGCTCTAGCACCTCCAGCACCAGAAGCACCTCTAGTACCCCCAGCTCCAGCACCTCCAGCACCAGCAGCAGCTCCAGTACCTCCAGTAGTACCTCCAGGCCTAGTAGCTCCAGTACCTCCAGCTCCAGGACCTCCAGAAGGACTCGTAGCACCCCCAGTGTCAGCACCCGAAGTCTCAGCACCCCCAGAGTCAGCACCCAAAGTCTCAGTACCCCCAGGCTCAGTACCCTCAGGCTCAGTACCCTCAGTCCCAGCACCCGCAGGCTTAGTGCCCTCAGTCCCAGCACCCGCAGGCTCAGTACTCTCAGTCCCAGCACCCGCAGGCTCAGTACACTCAGTCCCAGCACCCGCAGGCTCAGTACGCTCAGTCTCAGCTCCAGTGTCCACTGCAGAAGGCTGCAGAGGCGGGAAACCGGGGGGGGTAGCCAAACGAGGAGAGCAGTCACCCCCAGACGTACCACTCCCAAGCCCAGCTCCAGCAGCCTCAGCTCCAGAGTCCACAGCAGCAGGCTGCGGAGGTGGCGAAGACGGCCGAGGCGGGAAACCCGGGGGGGTCTCCAAGCGAGGAGTGTGGCGAGTGGTCGCCGTGTCGTCGGCGACGTCGTCACCCCCCTCAGCTGAGTCAGAGGAGTCAGAAGAGATCTCAACTGGCTCATCCAAGGAGGGTGGGTCTACCTGGGACACACCTGAGGGAGCAGGACCCTGTGGGGGAAGGGGGTCTACCGGGGGGGGGACTGGTACCAAGAAGAGAGGCGCGAGGGGGACCGGGTGGGACGCGTGTGGGTGAAGTCGGTAGTAACAGACCGACTCGTCGAAGGTGACGTCCTAAGAGGATAGAACACGACGCGAGGCAGGGTGGTAGAACTGCCAGGGTGGAGCGTCGGTGGGGAAGCCCAGGAAGACACAGCGGAGAGTGCGAGGAGAGAGCTTGCTCGCTTTGGTATCGCGAACAAGGGAGAGCGCGCCCCAGACCCGAAACGATGACGCATCACCATGCTGTCCCGTCAAACGGAGTGTGGGCAAGGTCTCTGGAGCAGAGACACGGGGCCAGAGGTTGAGCTGATGCGGGGCGTATCGGACCGCAAACGGCCACAGGAAATGGGGAGCAGCCGCATGGATCATGGAGGTACGAGCAACCTCCATGATCAGGCCAATGCGACGCTCAGCGATCCCATTTTGCTGCGGAGAGGCCGGAAGCGTGAACGACTGGGCGATGCCCTCATCTGGCAGAACGTCTCAAGGACGCCAGAGGAGAACTCACCACCCCTGTCAGAGTGCAGACGCAGGACTGGGAAGTCCTGCTGAAAGCGCTCGTGCAGCTGGAGACGAGTAGCACGGATCCAGCGGATCAAAACACCGTTGACGTCCGCCTTGCGACGCAAGGGGAAGACTGTGGTGTAGCGTGTGTAGTCGTCAACAACCAGCAGGAAGTAGCGCTCCAGGTCCGTCCCACCGACTGGGGCCGGGCCCCACACGTCCAGGTGGAGAGTCTGCAGAGGAGCAGTGGTCGGAGGAAACTCGGAGGAGTGAGGAGCGGCGCGCTGCCGCCCCTCGACGCAAGGAAGGCACGGCGGCGCAAGTGAGCGCGGGAGGGGGGGCAGGGTCCTGGGGAGGCCAGAGACAAGGAGACGGGAGTGCATACTGCATAGACGCTGCAGGGAGGGGTGACCAAGACGGTGGTGCCAGCGCTGAGTCTCGTGCGTGAGTACTCTGCACGAGCAAGACGCAGCTAACTGCCCCGACGCAGACGCCCGAATCGACGCAGCCACCTGACCTGACTCAGCCACCTGTGCAGACGCAGTGGTCAGTGTGTACAGACTAGACCCAGGCTGTCGAGTGAACGTAGCCAGGTGACGGCCAGTCCAGGAGCACGTACAGATCCCCACACGCTGCCCTCCAGGAATAAAGGTATCAACCCAGACATCCTGAATGGCAGCGTTGCTCACCAAGTTCGTCGAGAACGTGGGGAGGTGGAGACCTGACAGAGAGCCGGAGGGGACTGCTGGACAAGGGAGGACCGTGGAGGCTCTCGCAACTACTGGGCCCCCGGAGGGGTCAGCCAGTGAGACTTGGACAGGTGCTGTGAGTGGTGTGACTATGGTGCAATCACGAAAGAAGCAACGTGACGCGCCTGAGTCAAGCGTGAAAGTGTGCAAGACCTCAGCTGAGGCAGGACCAGTGGTAGGAGACGCACTAGCACCTAGAGCGTCGGCAGACTCACGGGCACCTAGAGCTGCAGCAGACTCACTAGCACCTGGAGCGGCAGCACACTCACTAGCACCTGGAGTAGTAGCAGACTCACTAGCACCAAGAGCAGCAGTCTTAACAAAACGATAACCTCCACCACCAGGACGACCTCGCTGAATAACCCACTCACGAAGCTGCTGAGGGGTGGGGTTGTCCGGGAGAAGCAGTGCCCGCTGCTGTCCACCCCTGACTGCAGCAACTGCCGCGGAAGTGGCCATGACAGACAGTGACGGTCAGGAGTAGGTCCAGCACCTCCAGCTCCTACAGCACCAGCAGCACCTCCTGCACTCCCAGCAGCACCTCCACCACTCCCAGTAGCACGAGTACCAGCAGTAGCAGTAAGAGCAGCAGGGCGGTGCGCGGCCAGAGCAGGGCGGCGCGCGGCCACAGCAGGGCAGTAGTAGGCAGTAGCTCCTAGGGCAGAAGCACCTAGGGCCCTTTTTTTTTTTTTTTTTTTTTTTTTTTACAATTTAATTATATTTAGGGTATAGCAGGGCGCTGGCGCAGGGCAGGGCGCTGGCGCAGGGCAGGGTGCGGGCGCAGGGCAGGGCGCTGGCGCAGGCTGCAGCAGTGCGTGACGCGAGGGGCAGCAGACCGCGACGCGACGGGCTGCCTTAGGGCGCGACGCGCGGGCTGCAGCAGAGCGCGACGCGCGAGGCAGCAGCGCGCGACTCGTGGGCTGCGTTAGGGCGCGGGCTGCAGGGGCAGGACGCACGGGCTCCAGGGGCGGTGTGCGGGCTCCAGGGGCGACGCGCGGGCTGCAGGGGCCGCGCGGACGGGCTGCAGAGGCGACGCGCGGCTCGGCAGGTCTGCGCGCGAGCTGTAGGGGCGGCGCGAACGTGCCGCAGAGGCAGCGCGCGGGCTCCAGGGGCGACACGCGGGCTGCAGGGGCCGCGCGGACGGGCTGCAGAGGCGACGCGCGGCTCGGTAGGTCTGCGCGCGGGCTGCCGGGGCAGCGTGAACGGGCTGCAGGGGCAGCGTGAACGGGCTGCAGGGGCAGCGTCAACGGGCTGCAGGGGCAGCGTGAACGGGCTGCAGGGGCAGCGTGAAGGGGCTGCAGGGGCAGCGTGAACGGGCTGCAGGGGCGACGTACGGGCTGCAGGAGCGACGTACGGGCTGCAGGGGCAGCACGCGGGCCACAGGGGCAGGCGCGGCTGCAGGGGCAGCACGGTAGCAGGGGCGAGCATGGCTGCAGGGGCAGCACGGTCGTAGGGGCGAGCATGGCTGCAGGGGCAGCGCGGTCGCAGGGGCAGCGCACGGGCTGCAAGGGTCGCGACAGTGAGAGCTAGGGGCGCCAGCGCGCTGGCTACTGTGTAGGGCGTGGCGCTACCACTAGGCGGAACGGTGGGCCCATGTAGGAACGGTTCCTACTCTGATAACATGTCAAGAATAGAACTAGGAATGAATGATTGAACTAGGCAAGAGGTGAGTACAAGTAGAGGAAACCTAACCCTAAAGTGTTGTACTCACTAAGGAGTGACCCTACTGTAGCCTAGAGATACAATTGTAATCTGACACTACACCCCACAGCCCTTTTTGAGCACATTTAGGAGAAGACCCCCGTGTCTTCTAACAGGGAGATGACGGCACTAGGCAGAATGTCGAGATACAATAACAAAGTGTTGTACTCTCTAGGGAGTACCCCACTGTAGCCTAGCATAACCAATATGTATATTTTTATATGTAAATATAATTTGACACACTCTCATAGCCTAAGTGAGGGGCATAAAAAACCAGCAAAAGAGACACATGGTCGCATGACTAGTCAAGAAAGGCAACAAAGCAAGAGAAGTCTAGCAAGTGCAGCTCGTAGTCCCGCTGTGCTGCGACGTGTAGGAGTACCCGAAGAGTGGTCATTTTTGGGGTAGAGGAGAAGGTGTGAAAGAAGTAAACTCCCTTACGCTGACTACAACCTCTCGCACATAGCGTGCCTTGAAGACAGGTGGCGATCCAGCCGGCCGCTTGACCTTGAAGATCCACATGTCATCGACTATGCTTGCCCCAAAAGGGTGAATTGAGTCAATGTACATGTCTGTGGACCTCCAAGACGCCATCTCGAAATCCATGGCTGCTATCCACTAAGAGGCACAGGGTCCCGAAACTTCCTCAGCGTAAGTGCGAGGAGTCGGGATGTCTGGAGCGCATGGGTCTCCCTCAAGGGCAAGCAGTATGGAATATATATGGGGAGCAACGGCCGCAAGGAACACGATCTCAAACCGCCTGTCCTCTAAGACGTCACAGCCAAAGGCAAACTCACCCCCGGCGGATAGAAGACGGGTAGCAAGAGCAGCCACCAAGTGGGTTGTGTAGTCAAAGAGCCGGGTGGAGGCAAATTCAGCGACAGTAGCGACAAGCCGAAACAGACAACGGAGAGGCTCGAGGGTCAAAAACAAGATCAGAGAGGACACGGGAGACGACAGGATGAGCGGTACAGAAGTAGTCAGAAAGAAGGAAGGAAGAAACACTGAGAGATGACGCATGCGGTGACGAGATAACAAATGGAGGTGGAACATGAGGAGGACGTAAACAAAGAAGTAAGGAGTGGATGTCCGGGACAGGAGACGAGGGACGGGCACCTCGAGAACGACGGGACCACGGAGTAGAGGCTAGAGATGGGGCATGAAGGGAAGGAAGAGACGATCGTGAACGGGGAGGGGAACGAGCTGGAGACGCGTCCGGACGAGGAAACATGGGAACGTAAACCGGAGGAGACAGCGAGCGGTGGGGAGAAGAATGCAAACCGAGAGCCCAAAGACCACTCACAGGTGGCGACGAGCGCTGCTGCTGGTGGTGCAGCTGGTGCGGCTGTTGCGGCTGCTGCTGCTGTTGCGGTTGCTCTGGCGGCGATGTCGGTGGCGACTGCTGTTGCTGCTCCTGCCGGCGCTGATGCTGAAGCCCTGTAAGGTAACGGTGGTCACTCGTGGCAGGCGCCATAGCACCAGCGCCTCCAACTCCAGCACCCTCCGAACCAGTACCTCCAACTCCAGCACCACCAACTACAGCACCTTCAACTTCAGCACCCTCGGAACCAGCACCCCCAGCACCAGTACCTCCAACTCCAGCACCCGCACCTCCATTGCCAGTAACTCCAGCTCCAGCACCCTCGACACCAGCTCCCTCAGAACGAGCACCTCCAGCACCAGTGCCTCCAGCGGTAGCACCCTTAGATTCCATTGCTACCTGCTGTTGTAGCACCAAAGGCCGTTGCGCTGACTGTGAAGACGACGTGCGGGACTGTGGTGAAGGAGACGACACCTGACGTGCTACTGAGGGAGGAGGGGTAGCGTGAGACACACCTGACGGGGCAGGACTGGGGTGAGCTGGGAGTTCTGGAGGAGTAGGACCAAGAGGAGGGGTGGGAGCGAGGAATAAGGGAAGGGGGGGAATCGGGAGACCTCGGTGGAGGTAGCGTGTGTAGAAGGACACAGACTCGTCATAAGTGACGTCGCGGGAGTTGAAAACCAATGAAGGGGAGGGTGGTAAAACTGAAAGTCTGGGGCGTCGACTAGAAAACTAAGGAAGACACAGGGTAGGGTACGAGCCAAGAGCTTGCCCGCGCGTGGGTCACGGACATGTGCAAGACAGCCCCAGACACGAAAGTCCGACGCAACTCCAGGAGACCCAGTCCAAAGACTGGTCGGTGAGACCTCCTGGTGAGAGACATGCAGCTTGAGTTTCAGCGTAGCGAACCGCGAAGGGCCATAGAAAATATGGCGCACGGGCATGGACCATGGAGGTATGAACGATCTCCATGATCAAGCCTATGCGGCTCTCAGCAACCCCATTCTGCTGCGTCAGGAGGCGTAAAGGGCTGGGTGATGCCCTTCTCGCGACAGAACTCAGCAAGAACCGCAGACCAAAACTCGCCCCCATGGTTGGAGTGCAGACACGAACAACAAAGAGCACGCTGACCACTAGTAGCCAGCAAACACGGGATTAGGACATCAGGCACATGCGCTTTCTGCCACAAAGGGAACACCGTGGTGTAGTGGGAAAAGTTGTTCACAACAACGAGAAAGAATTTCTCTCCGCTAGGTGCAGTGACTGGGGCAAGGCCCTAGATGTCTAAGTGCAAGGTCTGAAGCAGCGCACTGGCAGGTCGAAAGGAGGAGTGAAGGGAGGCACGCAGGGAGTGACGCAAGGAGTGCACGATGGCGAAGGCAAAGGCGGGAGCGATGAAAGCTACGACAGAAGACCTGAGACCAGACCGTACCTAGACATGTGGCAAAGGCGTGGGAGTGAAGTGGTTTTTTCTATTTTCTACTCTTCATCCACTGCTAATGGAAATGAACCTGCTACACTTTTTTTGTAACAGCAAAAACTTGCACACCTATCTCAGGTTTACAACCTGGCTAAGTACTTAGTTAGGTGAAAAATACATGGGTTGTTTTTTCACTTGCCATTGCTGAGTTGGCATGGCACATGCTTGGTAGTTAGCTAAGCGTTCCTCTTGGAACGTTTCTGCAGGGTTCCTTTGTTCTAGTATATTGGTTCAATTGTTTCTTGTACTCTACTTGTTCAATTCATTTTCCTTGGTGAATTTCTGCTTGGGTTCTACTAAGTCAAGTCAACAACCCTCTCAATGCTGCCACTCGAATTTTACCCTTCGCGGCCTCACACCATTCTGATCTCCCCCAAAGGTTAGAATTCTCCGTAGGCAGGAACCTCGGGAATACGAGGTTGGGTGCAGGTTGGGCAAAGGGAAACCGAAGGCGATGCGAGGTTGCATCGGCAGCAAGCAAACCGACCGAATGTGCACTTCCGAAAGTAGGGGTTGTATGCGAAACAATAAACCCCAATAAGGAAAATGATTTTATTCTTACATACGTAATGAATACACCAACGGCCACAGCTGCCCATCTCCCGGGGGGAGGGAGGGCACGGTCAATCGTGACCGCCCAAGGCAAGGGGTTGGCGGTGCCTGTGAAAAGTTTAGAAGAAAGAAGAGGGAAGAAGGGGGTTGCACTAGCAAGAATGGGGATACAAATAGGAAACCCTAGAAGGGTTGTACTCGCTATAGAGCACCCCACTACAGGCTAGAGCATAAGATAACATTCTGACACACCCCCATAGCCAAAGTGGGGTGTAATCAGCAGAGGAAGCAAAGGAGTACAAGCTCAGGGTGGATCACAATGTCACCACACATTCTGAGCACAAGTTCAAGAAGCAATAGTTTAAGTTCACAATTATGAGCAAAGCTAGTGGTAGTCACAACGGGCAAGTGAGGAGGAGGAGAGAGAGTGAGAGGAGAGGAGATAGGGGGCGACGGCTGAAGCTGCAGACACACGGGCAACAGGAGGCAGACTGGCACAGCGGCTACCGGACGAAGTCCCCGGAATACAGGAGTAACAGGCCCCGCGGCTAAAGTAGCGGCAGACGAGCAACGGACCCACGGGCGGCTGGCACAGCTGGCTACGACTGGGCTACCGGACGAAGTCCCCGGAATACAGGTGCTGCTGGCGACACGACGGCAACCTCCATTCAGCTTCCCCAAACTATCCCACTCCCCCCTGGCACACACCCGCTGCTACACCGCTAGCTCCACTCCCCCTTCACCCCCCCTTAGTACCACTCCACCGGCTCCAACACGTCCACCCCCCCTCAGCGGCAGCTGCAGCACAGGGAGACGGAGGAGGAGGAGGAGCAGGCGACGCCACACACCTGCCACCCCCCAACCGCCACCCCCCAACCGCCACCCCCCAACCACTACCCCCCAAACCCTAAAAACAGGGTAGGGAGGTAGGGGGGGGGGGGGGGCAACGCGCGGCCCCCGGTAGACTCCCCTCAGGGTCGCCTCGACAGGCGACGGGAGTTGGGCCGGGGCAGGTCGGGGCCGGGGCAGGTCGGGGACGGGGCGGGGCAGCAGGGGCCGCGCACGGCTCCCCTGGGCAGCGCGACGGGGCAGCAGGGCCGCGCGACGGGGCAGCAGGGGCCGCGCGCGGCTCCCCTGGGCGGCGCGACGGGGCTGCAGGGGCCGCGCGCGGCTCCCCTGGGCGGCGCGACGGGGCTGCAGGGGCCGCGCGCGGCTCCCCTGGGCGGCGCGACGGGGCTGCAGGGGTCGCGCGCGGCTCCCCTGGGCGGCGCGACGGGGCTGTAGGGGTCGCGCGACCCGCCGCGCGCCTCGGGGCGCGCGGCGGGCAGGAAACCGCCGCGCGCCTCGGGGCGCACGGCGGGCAGAAAACCGCCGCGCGCCTCGGGGCGCACGGCGGGCAGAAAACCGCCGCGCGCCTCGGGGCGCACGGCGGGAAGAAAAACTGCCGCACGCCACGAAGCGTGCGGCACAGAGAGTAGCAGTAGCAGTTGCAGCGGAAGCAACAAGGTGGTGAGCCCACCCACAGGATCGATCCAAGGGGATCGACCTGCTCTGATAGCATGTGAAAATTTAAAAGAGAGAAGAGAGAAGAAGAGGATTGCACTAGCAAGAATGGGGATACAAATAGGAAACCCTAGAAGGGTTGTACTCGCTATAGAGCACCCCACTACAGGCTAGAGCATAAGATAACATTCTGACAGTGCCGAGTAGCACGATGAAGTTCTTGGCCAATGGGAGCAACTAACATGTTCTCCTGGCATGCCGTCGTGCAGCTCCGGGACCCCACGCCATCCTTCCTTCTCTTCTCCCCCCCCCCCCCCCCCTCGAGGGGTAATACCCTATAAAAAGTGGGGTGAGCTAGGAAAGTAGCTCTGATACCAAGTGTTCTGGGTTGAACTAACATAGTGCATAGATGAACTCAATAAGGAGACCGTGATCACGGAAGCTACATATACGAAAGTGATGGGCATTTAGAGGGCGAACCCTAGCTAGGCGAAGATTTCGGGGTGAGAGAGGGTTAGAAAGGTGGCGATTGGTGTGAGGGCGACTCGGAGTTGGTTCGGGGGAAGTGTAGGCCGAGCCCAACTGACGCGGGGCCTTCGTGACATCCCCGTTAAGGGAAGTCCACGGTAAGGAAATAGGATTCCATACTGACGATGTGTGTACATTCGCTTGTGTATCCTGTCCCAGAACGTTTCTGTTCACACAAAAATATTGACCAATTTCGCATGAACCCTATTCCAGATAGTTTGAACGCATTGTTCGTCATTTCCATTTTGAACAGCTCTTGAACAACTTTGTACCACGCCCTGAGGCGCTTATGTCTTGGTCCCATACCAACCGACAGCCTGGTCCGGATGTCGACATGTCGACCCTGAAAGTTTGAATCTGAGGGCCGGTCCAACTTTGTACACATGTTCTCACTTAAGATCCCGCGCTAACAGAGACCATTTTCAGAAACGAGTAGCTTTTTCCTATATCTCCTATGTGTAGCCCCTCCTCTACAAGCCCTTCTGGCGGGAAATTTTGCCGCGTGACGGAGTTGATAATTGTGCCGTGCACAAAATCAGTTTCGCAGCCAATCGGAGTTGATAACTGTGCCGTGCACAAGATCAGTTCCGCAGCCAATCAGTGCCGTGACATCTTCAAGGAGGTCCGCGTGCGGCGTCATGTGTTGTGTAGCTCCCGTGTCGAGAAGCCATGCAAAACCGCCAAGCGATCATTCTCCCGCGATGAAGACGAGCTCCTTGGTGTCATCTCCCGATGTCACCACGTTCGCGTGCCGCTCCTCTTGGGTTGTAGGCGTTGGAGTCAAATCCCTTGGCTTGCTCCAACACTCGCGCCACCAATGCCCAAGCTTCTTGCAATACCGGCATGCTCCTTCACGGGCATGACCATGGTTGTTGTTGGCGTGCCCTCCACGTGAAGAGCTCGCGCTTCCACTTGCATGCCCACGGTCATTCCGTGGCTTGGTGTAGACAACGCCTTTCCTCGCGCCACGCGTGAAGTGATCCGAATTCGTTCTCTCGCCTTGCAAGATGTTCCGCCGCATCTCCTCGTTGATGAGGCGTGTCGTCACCTCCTCCTTGGTCCACGTTGCTTGCGTGCCTTCAAGGGTGGTGATGACGGTTGACCATTCCTCTTGGAGCCCTCCAAGAAGCGTCATGATCCAATTCTTCTCGTCCACGTTCGCTTCAAGCTCCACTGTTCGTTCGCCAAGCTCCTCAACGCAAATCACGTATGCGCGCATGCGTTCGCCCTCCTTGATGCGCACGGTGAAGAAGTTCCTCCTAACTTGCAACTTTCCGTGGAAAGACTTTGACACGTGGATGTTCTCGAGGCGCCTCCAAGCTTCATGTATCGCTCCTTCAAGGTCGATGCACGAGCTCACCACCGGCACGAGTTGAAGTCCGAGCTTCGACACGAGAAACAAAAACGCCTTCTTGTCCTTCTTCACTCATGCTCCATGCTCAGATGTCGAAGTGCTTGAAGGTGGCTTTTTCTCGGATCCGTCGAAGAAGCCCCAAAGCTCAAGCTCCATCATGTGAACCTTCAACTTGAAGCGTCACGATGCAATATGCTCCCCATTGAACAATGGTACCGCACTCATGTCGATGATTGTCGTTGATGCAGAGTAGGACTCATTTGGGGTAGGACGAACGAGGACATCAGAGGTCGATGAGGAAGTCAAAGACATGGCGATGAGTAGAGCTATGCGTCAAGCGTTTGAGAATTCCTAAAGCTCTAAAACCATATTGGAAAACCGTTAGATTTGAAACGCTGTTGTGAACTGAATACTTGATGAAAATATTCGTGTGAGCTATTTCTAGATAGGTCTCTGATTCAAGAATCCGTAGCAATAAAGAACGCCAAGAACGACCAAGTATTGAGAACGCAATTGTCGATTATATGGGGCTGGGTACAACATTCCAGCGAGGATACATAACTCAATGACGAGTGAGTTTTTATACTCAACAAGAAAGAACTCATAACAACTATCAAGTCGAACCGCATGTGTAACCGAACCGCATACATCGTAACCCACCCCAATTACATCTTGACGGTGGAATTACGAAAAATGAGTTACGTCCCTTTTCCGTTTTGCATTTCCGTCAATGCATTCAACTTGCAATTACATTGGTTGGACCAATTGAATCGCGCCATGTGTCTACCTTTTGCTTGTTTCTTTCCGCCCAACTTGTAAACACCCCTCGTCACTTTTGTTTGTTTCTTATCACCCAAGTGCAACTCTCGTTTTGAGTGCACCGTCACCCTCCGCCCACATTTCCGCCACCCAACCCAACTTGGCGAAGTTGGAGGGAAGTGTCGTGGGGACCACTTGTCCCCAACCGACCTCCAACAGCGGAAACTGTTGACGGGAAATGGCCCCGCCCTCGCTTGGGCGAAGCATACTTCGCAGTCGGGGGCGCGCAGAATTCGACGCAGACTGCACGCAGAAGTCGACGTCGACAGCCCGTAGAGTTCGACGTTGACCTATCCGCAGAGTTCGATGTCGACCTATCCGCAGAGTTCGACCTCGACCTGTCCGCAGAGTTCGATCTCGACCAGTCCGCGGAAGTCGTCCGCAGAGGACGCTGGTCGACGCGTCCGCATAGGACACGGTCGACGAGCTCACAGAGGACGCACTCAACGAGCTCGCAGAGGACGTCGTCGACGAGCTCGCAGAGGACGCGGTCGACGAGCTCGCAGAGGACGCGATCGACGAGCGCGCAGAGGACGCGATCGACGAGCTCCCAGAGGACGCGGTCGACGAGCCCATAGAGAGGTGCTAGTATACGGGCTCTGCTCGGCGTGCTCATCTAGGCGAATGTTGTTCGACGGAGCATCGTCGAGCTGGTCGACGCAAGTCGCTCGACCGCGAAATCCGACGTGTGGGCGAATGTCGCTCAAGACGTTTTCGCGAAGTCAACTTGCGGAACGCCATCACGTGCTCGACAAAACAGGTGTACGGCTGGCAAAACCGTCGACACATGTTCTACCTGGCACCTGCGCAATGTGCCTGGCGGCGCGACTGACTACCTGCACCTACTTGGTAGGTGCGCACATGCGCAGAAGTTCACCTGCCTCTGCAACACCAGCAGACCGATGCGGTGCAATGCTGGCAGAACTACTCTGCTGCAGAGCCGCTCTTCTGCTATGCTGGCAGAGTTCGCCCTGCAGAGGGCTTGCTAGGAATTGCAATGCCATTCTAGCTATATCTAATTGCATGCCTCATTGTACTCAATGTTCTCTCAATTTCTTAGTGAAACTCTTACCAAATTTCCTTGTGAACACAGCAAGTAGTGAGAACGCCTAGTGCAACGCTATTATCACCCGCACAACCCCGTGCCTTCCTCCATAGTCCACTCACGTTGTGTAGTGACTCTCCGCATGGTACGGTGAGCGTGGACGGCCCCGCAAAGATACCTTCAGAATAGCCGACTTAGGTGCACATTACCTAATTCGTTGGTAGGCCGGCAGCCGTCTTAGTCGCCATGGTCGACCCCGTAGTTGAAGCGGGCGTAGAGGATACTTTGGAGACTCGAGAGGCTGATGTTAGGAGACGCCATACAGCTGGCGAGTTCGGCGAGGTCCCCTTGGAGTGGGCACTCCCAAGCACTCGCGCGTAGTGGGTGCACGATCACCCACCTCCCTGTGCTGCAGCGGACGGCGCGTCTACCTCGCCCCGACTATGCGCAACGAAGGCGGCGTCGACGAGCAGGTCGACGATGGTGACCAAGTCGGCAGAGACGAGGGAACGGGGAGGATGAGTGGAGTGATCAGGGCCGCCGACGACGGGGTCGGCGGAATACGTGCGTGACTGCAGCGGTCAACGGCGGGTGTGGGCAGCTCGCACGGCGACGTCGACGGTCGACGTCGCTCCCCGCAGAGAAGTGGAGTGCGGCAGAGATCTTCAACACACGTGACGGCAGGCGGAATTGCGCCAGCCTACGGATACTTTAAATTCTCGCCGGACAAGATCGCTGTGCCTATACCGCTGAAAGGTCGGCGAGACCTCATCACGTGGAGGGATTCGATCGAGCCCCAGCTGGAAATTGCAGGGCTGAAGTGCTTCGCCGACGGAGAAGTGGTGATGCCGGAAGAGGACGACGTCGAGCTGCGGGCAGAATTCCGCGCGGCTCATCTGCTGACCTTCATGGTTGTCTCGCGCTGCTGCTCGCCGATGGTGCAGATTGCTCTAAAGCCGTATAGACTTCGTCTGGACGCTGGCCACCAGGCGTGGCGGTTCATCATTTCGACGTACCAGGCGACCGACGACCTCTACATCGGCCAGCTGGAGGAGCGCTTGACTCACCTCAGGATGGGCGAGCAGGAGTTGGCGACGGACTACTGCAACCGAGCTCGACGGATCCTCGCCGACATGCGGAAAGCGGACGTCGACTACTTGACGGCGTCCTATATCACGCACGTCGTCAAGGAGCTGCTGAGCAGCTACAACCTTATGCGCAGGCTGATGGTGGTGCCTCGCACGCGTGAGTCGCTGAACGAGGACACCCTCACCAGCTACATCATCAGAGATGAGGCGTTGCAGGAGGCAGAGAGGCCCACAGAGCTCCTTCCACAGGCGAACTACGTCGCCCTGACGAAGCAGAGTCGTCAGCAGGGGCAACGCGGGAAGCAGAGCGGAGGTGGTAGCGGTGGTGGGAAGTCGGCGAAGGACGCTGACCGGTCAAAGTCAGCGCGGGACAGCGGTAGAGGCGGAGGTGGTCGACGGCCGGAGTGCTGGATCTTCGGCGACCCCGACCACCTCTCCTACGAGTGCCCCGACCGTGAAGAGAGCGATGACGACGACAAGGGAGGCCGCGGGAAGTCCGACGGCGGTCGTCGACACCGAGACAACAAGTCGCGCAAGGAGAAGCAGACGTCGAAGTCGACGCCATCACCGAAGGACGCCGACTCCTCTGCCGGAAAAGGTCAAGGCGACAGGGAGGCGTCGTGCTCGATGGTCGGCGTCGTAGATTCGACCGTTTCTCTGGCACCGGAGGCCGGCGAGAACTTCAAGGCGGTCGCGGCCGCCGTGCAGGCAAACCCGACGGTGGTGCTGCTCGATAGCGACTGTTCCCACCATCTGATGGGAACGAAGGAGGCGTTCGTCAAGATGAAGCCTGGAGGCGACGTCAAGCATGTGCGTGGCTTCAACGGGGCGCTGCAGGACGTCGAAAGCCATGGCATAGTCGCTCTGCGCCGGGAGACTGGGAAGCAGATTCTCGTCCCCGACGTGCTCTACGTCCCGGGCGTGGAGGCAAACTTGCTTTCTGCGGTTCAGCTGAAGGACAGCGGCGTAAAGCTGCAAGATGTCGGCGACAAAATGCTGCCCGTCTCGGCGCCGGGGGACGTCCTTGGTCGAGCGAAGTATACCGGCCGGGTCCTCTGCACCGACCTTCGACCTTGCTCGCAGAACTCGATGTCGGCCCCGGCAGAAGTGGTGGCTCTGCGGACAATCGCCTCCGCGACGAAGTCTACGCCGGACATATGGCATGCAAGGCTCGTGCATGTCGCGTCGACACGATCAAGAGCTCGGCGAAGCATGAGGTCGCCGTCGGTCTAGACATCAAGCAGTCGACCGCAGCCGATCTGTCGTGTGCCTCCTGCGTAGGCGGCAAGCTTGCGCGGCACACCTTCCCCGACCAAGGATCAGATGCAGAGAATGCGCTCGACGTGGTTCACATCGACCTCTGCGGGCCATTTGAGTGGCCGCCAATGATGGCAGCCTCTACTTTCTTCTGCTGAAGGACAGGAAGACTCGCTATGTGCGGGTGAGGCCGATCGCGAAGAAGAGCGACGCGCTGGTCGTCTTCTAAAAGTGGCTGAAACTGGTGGAGCGGCAGACGTCGAAGATGGTGAAAATGCTGCGTTCTGACCGCGGAGGGGAGTTCCTCGGTCGGGCCTTCACCGACCTCGTCGAAGACAAGGGTATCCTCCACAATCTGACATGCCCCTATACTCCGCAGCAGAACTGGATGGCAGAGCAGAAGATGCGTACGGTCATCGAGACCGTGCGGACGATGCTGCTTCACATGGGCGTGAAGCACCACTGGTGGCACCTTGCTCTGCGCCAGGCCGTCTGGGTACGCAACTGCCTAGAACGAGTGTCTCTGCCTTCGGGGACCACGCCACATGAGCTGTTCGAGAAGAAATCGGACTTGATGCTGGCGCGCGTGTGGGGCTGCATGGTGCAGTTCATGGTCCCCGAGCAGCAGCGCGGCGGAAAGCTGGCGCCGAAGGCCCGGTGGGGCCTTCATCTCGGTGTGTCGCCAGAGAGCAAGGGCTGGGAGGTGCTCAACCTCACCGACAACAAGGTGGTGACGACCGTAGAGACCATCTGGAGGCGTGGAAGGCAGAGCACGGCCCCGTTTCGACGCGGAAACCTGCTGTCGCGCTGACGAATCCCTCGTCGACGACGACCCCTTTGCTTGTCGTCGAGGACGACGACGTCGAGGACGTCACTCTTCCCTCTGCGCCCAATTCTACCTCCCCTCTGCCCCTTGTCACTGATTTGCCGAAGACGGCATCGCCGTCAGCCACCGGCGATGAGGGGAGCATTGCTGCGTCGCCTTCGGAGCCGGCTAGTGGCATCGCCGGCGGCCGACGTGACAAGATGCACCTCGGCGGCCGAGTGCAGGAGCCTTCGACGACAGGGGAGCACCGGGCAGAGGAGCCGGTAGAGGAGGAGTCTGCAGAGGAGTATGCAGAGGAGTCAGCAGAGGAGCTATCCGAGTCGGTAGAGGAGCTGGCAGAGGAGAACTCGGCAGAGGAGCCGACGGCAGAGGACCAGCTCGACGATGGCGCGTCAAGCGACGTCGTAGAAATCCTTGGTGGCGAGGAAGGGGAGCTGTCGGGATCAGTCCGACGACAGTGATGTGGTGGAAGTCCCGGTCGAAGAATTCAAGCCGAGGCGTTCTACCCGCTCCAACATCGGCAAGCCTGCAGAGAAGCTGAGCTACCATGCCTGTCTGCCTTCGACCTCCTATAGCACGCTGCTCGACGACGCAGAGGCCGACATCGACCTACCCGAGCTCGACCCCGATATGCACGCGGACCCAGAACACTGTTGGAAAATCGCGACGATGACGGTGAAGAAGGCGTTGGCGAGCTGGAAGGGGAAGGCGATGAAGGCCGCCATGGACGAGGAGATCAAGAGCCTCATCACCAACGGGACGTGGGAGCTGGTCGAGCGTCCACGCAGTATCAACATCATGAAGAATCGCTGGGTGCTTATGACGAAGTACCACGTCGACGACACGGTCGCCCGCGAGAAGGCCCGCCTGGTCGTGAAAGGCTTCACGCAGGTCTATGGCGCAGACTACGATTAGACATATGCGCCGGTGGGGAGCTACGTGACTCTGCGGATCATCCTAAGCATCGTAGTAGTCCTCGACCTGCACTTGATGCAGCTCGACATGAAGAGCGCGTTCTTGCAGAGCAAGCTCGACCGGGTGCTCTACATGTACCAGCCGGACTACTACAACGACGGGACCGGCCGAGTGTGCAAGCTGCTGAAGAGCCTCTACGGGCTGAAGCAGTCGCCGCTGCTGTGGTACAAGGCGCTCGACGACATGCTGACTGGCGCCGACTGGAAGAAATGCCAGGTCGACAAGGCTCTCTACTTCAAGGTCGGCGACGACGGATTGACGTGCTGGGTGCTCGTCTACGTCGACGACCTGCTCGCCGCCATCAGCAGCCTCGCAATGCTGAAGGAGTTGCTGGAGGCCGCCTTCGAGCTGCGCAAGATCAAGCTGGTCGAGAAGTATCTCGGGCTGGAGATCGTGCGCGACACGCCGGCGAGGAAGCTGTGGCTTCACCAGCAAGTCTACGTCGACAAGCTGTGTCGGCGTTTCATCGACGAGGAGCAGACCGGGCGAGTGCCGAAGACGCCGGTCTCCGTCGACGCTTCAGAGCTGAGATTCAACGACGAGAAGGCGTAGTCACGCGAAGAGGAAGAGTATAGGTAGACGGTCGGCTCGCTGCAGTTTGCGGCGACGACGACGATGCCGGACATTGCCTTCGCGTGCAGCAAGCTGGGGAGCGGCCTGACAGTGCGGAGCAACAACCACTGGCGCGAGGTCGACCGTTGTCTGCACTACCTTGCAGACACCCCTGACGCCGCTCTGGATTTTGGCGGCGGACCAGAGTCGCTTTGTCTGGTCGGCTACGCAGACGCCAACGATGCTGGTGACAAGCAGAACAGGACGAGCACGGGCGGCTACGTGTTCGTCTTCGGAGGGGTTGCCGTCTCCTGGTCGAGCTAGCGCATTAAGTGTGTGACGCTCTCGTCGACCGAGTCGGAGTACGTCGCGGCCACGGAAGCCGGCAAGGAGGCTCGTCGTCCTTCTTGCAGAGTTCCGGCTGCTCGACGCTGGGAAGCCGACCGTGCTGCACGTGGACAACCAGTCGACCATCACGGTCGCACCGAGCTTGGGGTTAAAGAGCAACCTCAAGCACATGGAGCGACACTACTCCTGGCTGCAGCATATAGTGAAGCGCGGGAAGATTGCTCTGCAGTACATCCCGACCACCGAGCAGGCGGGCGACTTTCTGACGAAGGCGCTGCATTTTCCGGCTTTCAACCGGTGCTAAGTCGCAATCGGCCAAGTGTGTCTGGCCGACGTCGACGACGGTGATGACGAGGTGCAGCAGTAGGTGCCGTGCCCTTCTGCATGGCTGGTGCGGTGACATGCGTGCTATGTGTTGGGTGCACGCAGATGGAGTTTCTCCTTGTATTCTATCCCTTGGGTTCTGGGTAGACCTAGTGTGTGGGTTGCCCAAGCGCGAGCGCGGCAGGGGAGTGTTGACGTGAAATGGCCCCGCCCTCGCTTGGGCGAAGCAGACTTCGCAGTCGGCGGCGCGCAGAAGTCGACGCAGACTGCGCGTAGAAGTCGACGTCGACAGCCCGCAGAGTTCGACGTCGACCTGTCCGCAGAGTTCGACATCGACCTGTCCGTAAAGTTTGATCTCGCCCAGTCCGCAGAAGTCGTCCGCAGAGGACGCTGGTCGACGAGCTCACAGAGGACGCTGTCGACGAGCTCGCAGAGGACGCGGTCGACGAGTTCGCAGAGGACGCGGTCGACGAGCTCGCAGAGGACGCGGTCGACGAGCCCGTAGAGGGGTGCTGGTATACGGGCTTTGCTCGGCGTGCTTAGCTAGGAGAATGTTGTTCGACGGAGCATCGTCGAGCTGGTCGACGCAAGTCGCTCGACCGCGAAATCCGACGTGTGGGCGAATGTCGCTCAAGAGGTGTTTGCGAAGTCAACCTGCGGAACGGCATCACGTGCTCGACGGTGCACGGCTGGCGAAATCATTGACACGTGTTCTACCTGGCACCTGCGCAATGTGCCTGGCGGCGCGACCGCCTACCTGCACCTACTTGGTATGTGCGCACATGCGCAGAAGTTCACCTGCCTTTGCAGCACTGGCAGACCGCTGCGGTGCAATGCTGGCAGAACTACTCTGCTGCAGCGTTGGCAAGCTGCTCTTCTGCTACGCTGGCAGAGTTCGCCCTGCAGAGAGCTTGCTTGGTGTTGCAATGTCATTCTAGCTATATCGAATTGCATGCCTCATTGTACTCAATGTTCTCTCAATTTCTTAGTGAAACTCTTACCAAATTTCCTTGTGAACACAGCAAGTAGTGAGAACGCCTAGCGCAACGCTACGATCACCCACACAACCCCATGCCTTCCTCCGTAGTCCACTCCCGTTGTGTAATGACTCTCCACAGAAACTACTTTGATAGGCAAATTGTATATTCTAATTATGTTTAGTTGAATAATCTCTTGTTTATCTCAACCGCGATAGCTTCTACATTCCATCGTGTATTTCCCACCACGCGAGATAATGACATCTCATGCATTTCGCTGACCGGCCTAAACCTAACTACGAATTCAATAAATAATGGCATCAAACAGTAAGGTTTTTGTGTATTTCTGCCCGTCAGTCATGCGACAATGACCATAGGGAAGAACCATGCAATGCGAAGTTGAAGCAAGCAGCGAAGAAAACCGCTTGCCAGGCAAATGTCCTGAATTTGGGACTAAAGGGTCCCGTTTGCTTGTGGTTTGTAAGATTTGCCACAAAGGCCCACAGTGCGTGTGTTTTTCACAACACCCATTACAGGTTTGGGAAAGCAGATATTTGAGGTTCTAAACCCTCCCCTAAACCTTACTTTCCCGAAACCAGTAGGAGTGAGACACAAACTGGAGTCAGTTTGTTAAGGCCTCTTGTGATATAGGGCCTGGGCTTTAATCAATAGCATCTGTTCTCTCCGATTTTTTCGTAAATTTTACGTCGATGCACCTGTCAAGCTTGACTGTAAAGAGTTGGACCCGCCTTGACCGTCGGGGTTGTCAAACATACCTCAAAGGTTTGTCGAGGGATGCCGACGTTACTTCGGTTCAGACACGCTCTTACCGCATGATATAGCTCAGCCGACAAGCGAGCCCGCCCGGCTCAGCTCGCTGCCCGCGGGCAAAAAAACTAAAACCCATTCGGGCATGCATCCGGTCAGGGAGGCATCAACCCCAAACACCTTGTCGCATGGTGTTTAGGGTTGATGCCTCCCTCGGATGGCATGCCATTCGATAGGGTTTTTGTTTTTCTCTGCCCTCCGGTCAGGTCGACGGTGGTCGACGGCCGCCGACCACCGTCGGATGCTTGTCCGTTGAGCTATTCCCGGCAAGAGTTGTTGAGGTGAGGCCCACCTCGGCGCCTGGGTACAAACGCCTCGGCGCCTGGCCATGTGGTTGGGTGGGGCCAAGGCTCTGAGTTACCAACAAGGTACACCCTGCAACTGCAGTGTGGCAGGCGCAGGGTAATCAAGAAATCGCAGGGTGTTTCTTTCACCCTTATCGGAACTGGAAGTGTACAAATTTCGCGACCTCTGTGTTGTATTTCTTTTTTCTTTTTCAACATCAGCTTTGACGGGAGGTGGCTAATAGTAAGAGGCAATATCGCCTACACTATATCTTTGTGAGGAGCAAAGAGAGCAAAGGTTTGTGCTAATTACTTCGGAAAACTTTGCCAGCTTGAGTGTCCTGGTCTGCTCTCATCCCCTCTGACCCTGCTCTACTTGCTAGGCACGGCCCCTGCTATTCTCATACTCATACCGATATAAAAGTGACTGGCAATTTCCCAGCAATCCGTTTACTTTTCAAGTGAGTCAAGGAACCTATAGAATCTCCCTCAAATTGGATCAAGCTGAGAGGTCGACACCAGATTTTCAGCAGGGTGCTCATATAAACGAGCTCAGACCGTCAGGGTTTCACAATATAGCCAATCTGATAAACAAGTGTAAATATCTAGTCTCAACGATGGACAGGGTGGTACACGCAACGAATGCTAAAAAACAGGGTAAACGTCCCGCAATCCAGGGGCCTGGTTGGGGCCCTACTCGGCGCCTCGGTACAAAATGTCATTTGGACCCGGCATACGTACAGTTTGGTTGAGGCCCAATGTTTGGGTCGCAAACGAATGTGTGTTGAAAATCCCACGCCTCTCGAAGTCACATCAAGTCAATTTAATTTCGAAGTTGACGACCCCATTTTAGTAGCTCCCAGTCTGCCAAAAGTTATCGCGTAGTTCGCTGCCTCTCGACACCAATGGCGAAGGGCGGCCCTTTCGCCGAGGAAATTACTAGAAACGACGAGCCCAGCCGCGGTGCAGCCCGCTGCTTTGCCCTGCTTGTGGGCGCCGCGATATGTGCCGCGTTCACCGGGCTGCAAGAGGTGTTGCCGGCGGCATGGCTGCAGCTGCTGATGCTCCGCTTCTTCTCCGCAGCGCGCGTGGGCTACCTGCCGTGGCGGAACCTCATCACAATCACCGTCCTCGTAATTGCGACGCAGGTAGCAGCAGCAGCGCGTCGCATGCAGAAAACCGTTTTCTGCCGTGCCGTTTCTTGATCAAGTTGATCCAGTTCTTTGGTGCACATTGTAGATCCATTTTTTTTCGCGGTGACCACGTCGCAACTGATCAATCACACAGCAACGCTTATCACGTGTGACGCCTCAGAAAGCCACGATACTTCCCCTGTGCTCTCTCTCTCTCACTATCATCATATCTCTCACAGGCATGCGGCACGACAGTCACGTACGCGAGCATGTACGCCATGGCCCCGACGGCCAACATCCTCGCCTCCAGCCAGATCGCGGTTGCCAACGTGCTGCCATGCCTCGCTTACTCACTCTTCCGCTTCACCTACAGGTGCGATGGTGAGAGAAATATGAGCAGCAGCATTTGAACGTGTTGGCTTGTTGTGGCAGCGTGATAGCACTGCTAGTAGTTTTAAGGATCGTCGTTTCATCTCATCACTCGCTAGCTCGACTAGAGGGGCCAAACTCACTTTTCGAATGTCTTCCTCAGCGGTGAGGGAAGGAATTAGCATGCACGAACGTGCCGTTGTTGTGGCAGCGTGATGGTTTCTGGTGGTATGTGTGGCATGCCACGCTGACTCCTCCTTCTCCCCCTCCCCCTCTCCCTCTCCCTCCCCCTCCCCCTCCCCCTCCTCCTCCCCCTCCCCCTCCCCCTCCCCCTCCCCCTCCCCCTCCCCCTCCCCCTCCCCCTCCCCCTCCCCCTCCCCCTCCCCCTCCCCCTCCCCCTCCCCCTTCCCCTCCCCCTCCCCCTCCCCCTCCCCCTCCCCCTCCCCCTCCCCCTCCCCCTCCCCCTCCCCCTCCCCCTCCTCCCACCTGCCCCAAACCTTACGTGACGGGATCTCACTGCATCTTCACGCGCACGTCTTCCCTCTTACTCCACCTTCATCTGGACCCTCTGCCACTGCCCATCTCGTCTACTCACTCCCGCCACATACTCAGTCGGCTCGAAAGTCACTTCCGCCCTCCTGTGCTCAACCCCCCCTCCCCCCTTCCTCCCGCTCCCCTCCCCCCACCACAGGCTCTCACCACACCTGCATCCGCTCGTCTTCCCCCTCGTCTCCGCCTCCATCTGGACCCTCCTCTCGCTGCTCTCCCCCTTTGGTGCCTTAGCCCACCCGTTCTACTCGTTGTGCTCCCTGCTGCCACTCGTGCAAGCCACGGCATATGTCGGCATGGATGGTGTCCTGCTGCTGGTGGCCTGGCTGGTGGGGGGTATTCACCAGATGATGTTTGAGGGGGATGCGGTGGTGAGGGGCGAGGAGGGGTGGATGCGGGGTCGGAGTGGGGATGGGAGTGGCGGGGTGGTTGGGGAGGAGGGGGGCGGGAGAGGGGAAGGGCATGTGAGGTGTCCCACGGAGGAGGAGGAGAGGGAGAAGGGTAGCATTCAAGTGTGTGGTGAGCGCTGTAATGGTGTTGGTGCAATGAGAAATGGAGTAGGAGTGGGAGTAGGAATAGGAGGAGGAGGAGAAGGGGCAGGTGGGGAAAGGGGAGGAGGTGCAGTTGGGGGAAGCAACAGGTTGGGGGAAGGCAGCAGCGGGTGGGGCCATATGCGAGTGAGTGCGGCACTGCTGGTGGTGCTGATGGCTGCCGGGTCAGCGAGAGAGACTGTGTTCTCCTCCAGGTACCTCTGCACTGCACCTGCACAAGGAACTGCTCACGCTCCACTGCTCTTCATTAACTCCCGTCATTTCTATCCTTCCTTCTGCCCTTCCTTCTCCCCTTCCTTCTCCCCTTCCTTCTCCCATTCCTTCTCCCTGTCCTTCACTTCGCTTCTGAATTCTGCTGAACCATCCATCTATCCATCGATTTCCGATCGTAGTCAACCATCTCCAAGCAGTCATGCTCGGTCGACCTCTCCCTCTCCCTCTCTCACTCTCTCTCTCTCTCCCTCTTCCTCTCTCTCCCCCTCTTCCTCTCTTTCCCCCTCTTCCACTCTCTCCCCCACTTTCTATCTCTCCCCATCTTCCACTCTCTCCCCCTCTTCCTCTCTCTCTCCCACTTCCTCTTTCCCCCCTCTTCCTCTTTCTCCCCCTCTCCCTCTCTCTCCCCATCTTCCTATCTTTCTCTCAAAGGGGTACAGACATGCGGTTTTATCCAATGATACCCTTAATCCCATTTAACCCCTCCTAGTCCCCCCCCTTAGTGACCCTTTACCCCTCCAGCGTGTGGAGGATGTCCCCCAGGTGCAGCGGCCATGGGTCCGCTGCCATCTGGGGGTGTGCCGCCTCAATCCCTGCCCTGGCCTTGGTGTGCAAGGCGTTCGCCTGGGAGCGCTGGAGTGCCACTGACCAGCGTTGGCTGAAGTGGCAGGCCATCATCTTCTCTCTCTCTTCCACTCTCCCTCTCTTCCTCTCTCCCTCTCTTCCTCTCTCTTCCCCTCTTTCTCTCTCTCTTCCTCTACCTATCTCTCCCCATCTCCGTCACTCTCCTCCTCTTCCTCTCTCCTCCTCTTCCTCTCGCTCTCCCTCTCCCTCTCTCTCCCCCTCTTCCTCTCTCTCCCCCTCTTCCTCCCTCTCCCCCTCTTTCTCTCTCTCCCCCTCTTTCTCTCTCTCCCCCTCTTCCTGTCTCTCCCCTCCTTCCCCTCTCTCCTCCTCTTCCCCTTTCTCCCCCTCTCCCTCTCTCTCCCCTCTCCCCTGGTTATTGTGCTGCAGCTGGGGACGATGCAGCTCCATCAACTCTTGGGCCATACCTGGGTGCTTCATACGTAAAGGTGAGGGTTTCGTTTCCATAACGTGTGCTGGATTTATAGCTTGATAGCTTTAGAGCTTGAGTGGGAGGCATTTGTGCAGGCAGTCCCCTCCTGCTGTGGTCAGACTCAGACCCAGAGTCTCAGACTCGGACTCAAAGTTCTCGTCCATCGGTCTGCTCCTTGCAGCGCACCCATGAAGAGCCCAAGCTCCTTGCTTACCTTGTTGCCATCGCTACAACTGCCTTTTGAGTCGACTCAAAAGTCACCTTGTTGCCATCGCTACAACTGCCAGTGCTGCCCATGAGGGAGCCCAAGCTCCTCTTTGTGCTGCCTCTGCTGCTGCCCTTCACTTTGTTGATGGGGATGATATAGCCCATCTTGCAGCCGGGCCTCTGCGCCCCGTCCGTTGCTCTCTCTCTCTCTCTCTCTCTCTCTCTCTCTCTCTCTCTCTCTCTCTCTCTCTCTCTCTCTCTCTCTCTCTCTCTCTCTCTATCTCTCTCACTCACACACGCACGCACACACACACACACAAACACACACACACACACATACACACACACACATACACACACACACACACACACACACACACACACACACACACACACTCACATGCGCACGCGCACGCGTGCATGCACACACCTAGTGCCGGCCAGAAACAGACACGTGGAGAAAAATGGCTCTCTCTCCCATCTGCCACTGTCCACCACGAAATACGCTTTCTTCTGCCTCTTTCTCCTATGAACTCCCCCCCTCCCCCTCCCCCCTCTCCCGCCCCCTTCCTTATGTCCCCTCACCCCCATCACTTCTCCCCGTCTCCCCATCTCAGCTCATCGCCCCTGGGCTCGTCACCAACTCGTTCGCACTCATCGACCCCAACGGCGCCCCCATCCTGCGCTACAACAAGACGCACCTCTTTCCCTCTGTGGAGGCCAACGTGCAGCCGGGCCCCGGGTCCCTGCCAGTGGTAGACACGGAGCTTGGGAGGCTGTCTGTGGCCGTCTCATTTGACATGCAGTTCCCTGCGCTGATCCGCCAGGCGGGCAGACAAGGGTGAGTGTTTGTGTGCGCTCAGCCTCATCTTGTTGTTGCTGGAGGTGCATCTGTGAGTGGTGAGTCGGGTCTGAACCTTCCCCTCGGCGTCCCCCCCGTTTCAACCTGGCATCGCCATCTCCCTCCACCACCACACACAGTTAGATTCTCCTGCTGCCCAGCTGGCCATGGGAAGCCATAGGCCCATGATGTTCGAGACAATTTTGAGATGTCTAAAGGAGTGCCAACGGCCAATGCAGGCACTCTCATGCTAACCCATCCCCACTTTTCTCCCATCCCTATAACCCACCATTGCCCACCGCCACCCACAGAGTGGACATTCTCATGCAGCCCAGCTGGTCGTGGGGTGCCATAGGCCAAGTGGCATTCGAGACGGATGCAGTGAGGGCGGCAGAGAATGGCCTCACTCTCCTGCGCTGCTCCTCCATTGGAGTGTCGGGGGTTGTGTCCCCGCACTACCGCACCCTTGATTCACGGTGCGTGCACTTGCTGCTTTGGATACGTATGAATGAATCAAGTGATGTGTGCTGTTGCAACATGTCTGTTCCATATGTGGCAGTGTACTTGAATTTACACGTCAAAGTGTTGGGTGTTGTGTCCCCGCACTACCTCACCCTTGCAGGTGTGTGCTCCTGCTGCCGTGACTGTGTTTCTTGCTGCTGGAAGATTATGCCTCCAAACACGTCCCCACCTGTTTACCCATGTGCCCACAAGTTCATTCATTTCCACACACATACAACCATTTGCCCCTTCATCACCCAACCCCCCTGGTTCTTGTGTTCGCCCCACACCCACTGCAGGGAAGCACTAGAGAGTGGGATGCTCACAATGCACCTGCCCCTCCTGCACCATGCGCCAGCACTCTACCCCTTCATTGGCCTACCCATCTCCCTCCTCCTCCTCTCCTTCACCCTCTTTGCAGCATTTCTTGCCATTGCCCCGCCCTCCCTCTCCCTCCCCCTCTGCCGCTGCCTCCCCACCCCCGTCTGCTCGCTGCTGCCTCACCCTCTCTGCTTGGCCGGACGCAGCAGGCAGAGAGGGAGAGGGAGAAGCAGGGGTAGGGAGTAGTGAAGGTGGTTCAGGCTGTAGCGAATGAGGGTTATGGGGGACCCTGTATTGAATCTGGTTTCAGCATTGATGGGATCATATTGTGTTGATCGTTACTAGTATCACGAACTATTCATGTTGATATACCAGGAGGCTTCTAATACACCAGCAGCAATATATGGGATACAGATATCATATTCAGATATCAATAACCGTAACTGACGCAATTACACTATAAGCACACGCATGTGCCACTATGTTGAGCTACTCCCAACATGGAAGGTTCTCAAACCATGCTGATCTGTGCTGCTGCTGAGCTAACTTCCTGGCCAGGCCTTTTACAAAGCCTCCTCCGTGTCATTAGTCGCAATAAGTGGCTTCCCCACAAACACAGTGGGGCGCTTCATCATCGTGTTGATACAGCAGGCCATGGAGTAGTAAAAGGCTGTAAGACACACACAGAAAGCAGGCACAGCCATGAAAGTCGGTTAATACCAGCCGCGCGTGAGCATCACCACCATTGGTCTGAGCTACCCCGAGCAGACTGACAGTCAAAATAGACGGAAACACACTTGGTTTGACCAGATCTGGAGCCCAGGCCACCAGGCAAGCCATGTGACGTTCCCTAGATCAGGTCCCAGGCCCCCCCAGTTTCCCCCAATCCCCCAGTTCCGCCAAGTCCCTCCACATTCCCCGCATCCCTTCCGTCCGCGACTCACCAGCAACGGCAGTGAAGACGCCGATGTATCCGCCCGCCATGGTCCACGAGCCCGACGCGCCGGCCATCGAGACGACTCAAAACCCGCATCCCCGCATCCCCCCCCAACACATCCGCCCTCAACTCACCAGCAACGGCGGTGAAGATGCCGATGTATCCGCCGGCCATAGTCCAGGAGCCCGACGCGCCGGCCTTCTGGCCCTTGAAGTTGCCGACCATGAGCGTGAAGAGCGTGAGCTCGAGCAGGAAAAACACGACCACCTCGACGAGCGGCATGAGCAGCGACGCGGCGCACATGTACGTGTTGAAGATGAGGAACGACGTCAGGAACCACGCCACCGACTCGCTTGTCTCGAACGCCGGGGGAAGCTGCAGCAAGGGGACGGAGGTGAAGGAGGGGAGCGATCCGTAGGAAGCGGAATGATGAGACTTGGAAAGACGCGAGGGGGCGTCGCGCCGACGCCAAGGGCTGACACGGCTGGAGAAAGGGATCTGTCGGAGGCTCTGAAAAGAGACGTTTGAGAGCAGATCCCTGTCGCGATAATCCCGTCTCGTGAATCGGACGGACACCGCCGGCCCGGGAGGATCTGACGGTGCGTCAACGTGTCACGAGTCAGCATACTATAAGCACGGCCGTCGGATCAGTCAGCATTGCGACTCCGAGTCAGCAATGTGACGACTCAGCGTTACGCATTCATCTCGTGGTATACTAAGGCAATGTTACAATCTAGAGACAAGCATACTGAGTAAGTCATGACAATGTCTCACCAGATTGAGCAGCAGGAGGATGTGGAAGAGGCCGTTGGCCATCCAGAAGCAGCCATAGGTGGAGAAGGCGGTCGCGGTGAACGTGCAGTTGCGCTTGAACTGCCACATCCCCGCTATGAACTGACCCAGTCCACCGTAGAAGAACGCCATGCCGATCCAGATCGTATCAGGAGCCCAGCCTGCGTTATCAGAAGATAAAAACAAAGGTTGCAACGTCACGGCACAATACGAAAATGCATTGCTGCAGCGTGTTTCCTACATTTCGGCGCGTTCAAGTGTGTGCTGAAACGGGGAAAATAAAATGACTACGGCGGAAAACGGATCTTGAAAATACGAACCGGCATTGTGAGCTGATAGTACGAAGGTCGTGGCTGCGAAACCCGCGAGACCGAGGGGCCGCGCGTCGGCGATGAGGTACTTGGGATGGACCATCCGGCTCTCCGTCATCGCAGACTCCAGACCCATGTTCGAAGCACAATATCAATAAAAGGAAGCACTGAGTGACGGCGATGCAACGCGAAAACACTTGGTGGTAAAGATACGGTGTAGGCAGTGAATTTGCTGTCAAGTCACAGCTGATTGTGGAAGCGGAGCGGGGAACCAAAACAAGCTGATTGTAAAAATGAAAGTGGGTTGGAGTCGAGGAGAGGAATCCCGGATTGAAATACTCCACGATGTTTGGGGAGGGTTGTTGAGGTGAGGAGGGAAGAAGAGGGGTTGGTTGGTTGGGCGTCGAGGCGTTTCGCTTTTGCGCGGCATGTTTGGAGGTTCGGTTCAATTCCGCGCCTTCTTCCGACAAGCCGCGAAACGTCGTGTCTGGAGCTGACGTGGATCTGATTTTTAGTAAGGTAAAACATTCCAAACTCAGAAGTGACAGATTCTACAAAATATAATTTCCCAGATTACATCACTGGACTGGTTATAGATATAGTGAGTAATACAATTGCTCAACTTGTTGCCATGTTTACTGCAAAAAGTGTGGAAAGTATTGTGGACATCAATTCAAATGCTGTTATCTCATGGATGGCAGTTTGTTCTGCCCGTTAGACCTCAATTCCAGGAGGAACTCCGAAACGGAAATAGGTGCACCACCAAACTTGCCATCCCTGTCTCTGGCTCACGTCAGCTCGGCACACGATGTCGTCCTTGTGCATTTCAACAGCAGCAGAAAATCCGCGTGTCACGGCAGTGCCCGTTCCCGCGGCTGTTTTTTGCCTGTCGTGGCGCGGCTACTCGAGCCTTCGTCTCTGAATGGGTGAAACCGATGCGCTGGCGTCCAACACACAGTATCAGGCATTCCACGTCAGATAATACTGTTGACGGTTGCACGAAATAGGCTTCGATTTGACAATGCTTGGCAAGTTGGCAGCCCACATTCTTCCTCGATATGTACCGCACCGTCTTACGCTGCTGGGGAGTATTATATGGATTCATATATCATAGAACAGATGTGACATTTATGCAACTCTCACTACTTTGAGACTCCAAGAAATTGAAAATCCCATGAATTCGCATCCACCCCACAACATGTAGCACACTGTTCAACGGACCCCGTACACTTAGTTTTGTTGAAACAGGTGCTTGACTTAGTAGGCTTAGAAGCAGGGCTGACGTTTCAAATTTAGGTACCCTGAGTGCAACCTAAATTTTTTTTTTTTACCCTGAAGGCACATTTTCCAGAAAAACAGCACCCTGATTGCTCAGGGTTGAGAAGTAGTGAACTCTGAATGTTCAGGGTCGAGGATTGAAAATCAGGGTCGTAGTAACGCGCTCTTTCTTTACCGGGGAAAGAATTCTCACTCTGCATAATCGCAAGGGTGACTGTGACTGGCGCTGTGACTGGCGCTGAGACTGGCGCTGTGACTTGCGATGTGACTGGCGATGTGACTGGCACTGTGGCGATGTGACTGGCGCTGTGTCAGAGCACAACTGTTTCGACCAGCAAACTAGATCTGACATTACAGATTCGCCCGATCTCGATGGTGGGTGTATGGGAACGAAAATTCGAAGAAACTTCGTCCCGATAAAGCGAGGGGTGGGGGTGGGGGGGGGGGAATTACGCGCGTGGGGGGTACTACGTGTCAGAACATTATAGCTTATGCTGTTGTGTAGGCTATAGTGGGGTATTCCATAGGGGGTACAACCAATTAGGGCTTCATATTTGTACTCACTTGATTTCATAGTTCATTCATTCTTGTTCAAATCTTCTCATGGTATCGAGCAGGTTCCCCCTTGGGAACTGTGCTTAGGGCCCACCACATCGATTTTTTTTTCCTGCCCGAAGCGCGCTCAGCCCGAGTCGCGCTCCGGGCCCTCACTTCGTCGAGCCGCCCTAGCGGCCCTGCACTGCGGCCCCGCCACCCGTCTCCGCGGCCCCGCCGCCCGTCTTCGCGGCCCCGCCGCCTCTCTCCTAGCGGCCCCGCCGCCCTACCTAGCGGCCCCGCCGCCTCTCTCCTAGCGGCCCCGCCGCCCTACCTCGCGGCCTCGCCGCCCCATTGCGCGGCCCCGCCGCCCTACCTAGCGGCCCCGCCGCCCCATCGCGGCCCCGCCGCCCCATCGCGCGGACCCGCCGCCCTACCTAGCGGCCCCGCCGCCCCATCGCGCGGCCCCGCCGCCCTATCGCGCGGCCCCGCCGCCCTTCCTCGCGGCCCCGCCGCCCCATCGCGCGGCCCCGCCGCCCTACCTAGCGGTCCCGCCGCCCTTCCTCGCGGCCCCGCCACCTTACCTGCGGCCCCGCCACCTTACCTGCGGCCCCGCCCTTACCTGCGGCCCCGCCGCCCTCTGCTGCGGCCCCGCCACCTTACCTGCGGCCCCGCCACCTTACCTGCGGCCCCGCCGCCCTCTGCTGCGGCCCCGCCACCCTATCTGCGACCCCGCCACCCTACCCGCGGCCACGCCGCCCTTACTAGCGGCCCCGCCGCCCTTACCTGCGGCCCCGTCACCTGCTGCCCAGCCGTGCCGCCCTGCAGCAGCACAGCCGAGCCGCCCAGCAGCCGAGCCGCCGAGCCGCCCAGCAGCCGAGCCGCCCAGCAGCCGAGCCGCCGAGCCGCCCAGCAGCCGAGCTGCCCAGCAGCCGAGCCGCCCAGCAGCCGAGCCGCCCAGCGGCCGCGCCGCCCAGCAGCCGAGCCGCCCAGCAGCCGAGCCGCCCAGCAGTGGAGCCGCCGAGCCGCCGGGCCGCCCAGCAGCTGAGCCGCCGAGCCGCCGCGCCGCCCTCCTTCAGGGCCGCCCGACCTGCCCAGTCTGGTGAGCACAGTGCCTTTTCACTGCACTGTCCTCACCCTACTGTTTGCGCTGCTAGTCGTCTAGGGTCATGGCTACCCCTAGTGTTCTCACCTTTGACGCTGAGGGTAGGGCCATTGACTTTGAGGTCTGGGTAGATGACCTGCAGCTGTTCTTACAGTGCGATAGGGCAGACGGCCTCTCTCTCTTTGACCTCACCTCTGGCACCTCCACTGCCCCTGCTGCTGATGCTGACGCCACTGTTCGCTCCCAGTGGGCCACGCGCGACGCTGCTGCACGTCTTGCTGTGCGTCGCCACCTCCCTACCTCCGAGCGTGCGCACTTTAGTCAGTACAAGAGTGCTCAGACCTTGTACGACGCTGTAGTTGCGCGCTACTCCTCCCCTGCCACTGCTGCACTGAGCCGTCTCATACTACCGTACCTCTTTCCTGATCTTGCTGCCTTTCCCACAGTCACTGACCTCATTACGCACCTCCGCACTAGTGACACTCGCTACCGCGCTGCACTCCCTCCTGACTTCTGCGCCAGGAACCCCCCCCCCATGTACATCACTCTTTACTACATAGTCACTCGCCTTCCTGACTCCCTTCGCGTAGTCAGGGACCACTTTCTCTCTGTCTGTCCCACCACTCTCACTGTTGACCTCCTCGAGAAGTCCCTCCTAGCGGCCGAGAAGAGCATAGTCGCTGTAGGGGCCTCTCGTGGTGACCCGCGCACCCCCATCTTTGAGGGGTGTTCCCCCTCCCCCCTTCTGCCCTCTGTTGCCTCTGCTGCTGCGGCCGACCTCCTTGTTCTTGAGTCGGTCGGTGCGGCGTCTGCCCCTAGCGGGAGACGCCGCTCTGGCAAGGGCAAGGGGGGCAAGGGCGCTGGAGGAGCGAGCGGGGGCGGTGGAGGTGGAGGTGGCGGCAGTTGGGGGAGTGGGGGTGGCGGTGGGAGTGGAGGTGGGGGTGGAGGGGTTGGTGGCGGCAGCGGAGGTGGAGGCGGCGGCGGAGGCGGAGGCGGCGGCAGTAGCGGAGGCGGCGGAGGCGTCGGAGGCGGCGGGGGTGGCGGTGGTGCTGGTCGCGGGTCTTCGCAGAGGAGTGGCTCCGGTGGTGGCTCGCGCCAGCAGCAGCAGCGTGGTCGTGACACCCTGTCCCCTCAGCAGCTTCGTGAGTGGTACACTGCGCGTCAGCGGGGTGGGGGTTTTGGTCCGTGCTCCTACGTTTTGCGCACTGGCGACCGTGCGGGTGAGCAGTGTGGGGGTGCCCACCCCACCCAGCGCTGCTTTGGCCGCCTGACGGACGCGTGGCGTCACCAGTTCCCGGAGGCCTCCGAGATCCCTCGCTGGGGCGAGCTGTCTAGGGCGGGTGTTGCCATCTATGATCTTGACTTTGATGCTATTCTCTCTGCCATGTATGCTGTGTCTATTAGTGATGAGGGTGACTGTTACCGGTGTTTCCCGCCCGATCCGGGCATTGAGACTGCTGCTCTAGGTCCTGGTGAGGCTGCTGCCCTAGGTGCTTGCGACGCTGCTGCTCTAGGTGCTCGTGTGTCTGCGTCCTCAGGTACTGGTGAGTCTGCGCTCTCAGGTACTGCGTCGGCTTCGGCCTCCCTCACCTTCACCCTTGACTCTGGGGCGTCTCGCTCCTTCTTTCGGGACCGCACCACACTCACACCGCTGAGTCGACCGGTTGCAGTGTCTCTGGCTGACCCCTCTGGGGGTCCTGTCCTGTCTCGCTTCTCCACAGTCCTCCCGTGTCCGGCGGCTCCCTCTGGCACCCTGTCTGGTCTCTACCTCCCCTCGTTCTCTACGAACCTGGTGAGTGGTGCTGACCTACAGGATGCGGGGGTCCACCAGTTCACTCCTGCACGTCAGAGAGTGACCCACTGTACAGAGGCTGGCACAGGCCGACACCTGGCTACGTTCACCCGTCAGCCGGGGTCGAGCCTGTACACTCTGACCACTGCGTCTCCTCCAGTTGCTGAGTCTGGTAGGGTAGTTACGTCGGGTCAGGTGTTTGCTGCGGCGTCCAGGTCTGGTCCTGAGTCTGCCCCCTGTTCGTGTCGTCTCCTGTCTCACGAGACTCTCCTCTGGCACCACCGCCTTGGCCACCCCTCTCTGCTTCGGCTCAGAGGTATGGCCTCCCGTCTTCTTGTGTCCGGTCTCCCCCGGTCCCTCCCTCCCCTTCCTCAGGGCCCTGGCCCTGCCTGTGTCCCCTGTGTCGAGGGGCGCCTGCGTGCTGCCCCTCACTCCTCCCAGTTTCCTACGACAGAGGCCCCGTTGCAGACACTTCACATGGACGTGTGGGGCCCAGCCCGCGTCCGTGGACAGGGTCACGAGCGCTACTTCCTGCTCGTTGTTGACGAGTACTCGCGTTACACCACAGTCTTCCCCTTGCGCAGCAAGGGTGATGTCACTGAGGTGCTGATCGACTGGATCCGCGCAGCTCGTCTCCAGCTCAGGCAGAGCTTCGGCTCGGACTTTCCTGTTCTGCGTCTGCACTCGGACAGAGGCGGAGAGTTCTCCTCTGGCCTTCTGCGTGCCTACTGTCGTGCACGGGGCATCCGTCAGACCTTCACGCTTCCGGAATCACCGCAGCAAAATGGGATTGCTGAGCGCCGCATTGGCATGGTCATGGACGTCGCTCGTACGTCTATGATGCATGCGGCTGCCCCCCATTTTCTGTGGCCGTTTGCAGTGAGGTACGCGGCGCATCAGATCAACCTCCACCCCAGGGTCTCCAGGCCGGAGACCTCCCCAGCCTTGCTGTGGACGGGGAAGGTTGGCGATGCGTCGGCGTTCCGAGTCTGGGGATCTCGGGCGTTTGTCCGCGACCTGTCTGCAGACAAACTATCCCCTCGTGCTGCTCCTTGCGTCTTCCTGGGGTTCCCCCCTGACGCGCCTGGGTGGCAGTTTTACCACCCCACCTCTCGCCGTGTTCTGTCCTCCCAGGACGTCACGTTTGACGAGTCGGTCCCCTACTACCGCCTCTTCCCCTACCGCACTCCGTCCCTCCCCCCACCCCCACTCTTCCTGGTACCAGGTCCCCCCCAGGTAGACCCCCTCCCCCCTCAGGGTCCTGCCCCTTCAGGTGTGTCCCAGGTAGACGCAGTCGAGCCTGTCGAGGTCACTGGTGACTCTGGTGCTGCTGAGGGTGCTGAGGCTGGGGGTGCTGTACCTGGGGGTGCGGAGCCTAGGGGTGCTGGGCCTGGGGGTGCTACGTCTGGGGGTACTGAGCCTAGGGGTGCTGAGCCTGGGGGTGCTGAGCCTAGGGGTGCTGAGCCTGGGGGTGCTGAGCCTGGGGGTGCTGAGCCTAGGGGTGCTGAGCCTGGGGGTGCTGAGCCTAGGGGTGCTACGTCTGGGGGTGCTGAGCCTAGGGGTGCTACGCCTGGGGGTGCTGAGCCTGGAGGTGCTCCGCGTGGAGGTTCTCCGAGTGCTTCGTCTCGCCGGGAGCCACTTTCTCCACAGGAGCTGCGTGAGTGGTTTGCCCGGCGCTGGAGGCGTGCTGCTGGTGCTGGAGGTCCTTCGGCTGCTGAGGGTGCTGCGGTCGCGGGTCCCGGAGGTGCTCGTCCTGGGTGCACTGGAGCTGGTGCTGCTGAGGGTGCTGGCGCTGAGACTACCGCTGGCAGTCCTACTGGGGGTGCTCCTGGTGCTGCTGGAGGTTCTGGAGCTACTGGTGGTGCTGCTGGAGCGGGTGCTCCTGCTGAGGGTTCTGGTGCTGTCCCTGCTGCTTCTAGCGTCGCCGCGCGGCCTCGACCGTACTTCGTTCCACTCCTGCAGCAGGTTCTTGGTCTTCCACCTTCTACTGGTCCTCCTCCTCCCTTAGAGTGTCCAGAGCCTGTCTCGTCCCAGCTACAGTTGCAGCCTACCTCCCCTTTGCCTGCTCCTTCTCCCTACACTGGTCCTACTGGAGGTCTGGCTGAGCGTCGTGAGCCTGCGTCTCGCCCTGCGTCGCCTGTCCGTGCTGCTCGCACTAGTGGTCGCGGTTCGCGTCAGCGTCCTCCTCCTGTCCCTGGCATGCACCGGATGTCTCTGCGTCCGTCCACTGCTCCTCTGCGTGCCCCTTTGCCTTCTCCTCCTGAGTCCTCTCTTCCTGCTCTTGCCGACCCGGAGTCGGACTCTCTTCGTGCTGCCAGTCCTACTGTCACGCGTCTCCTTGCTACTGTTGTCACTGGCCCTTCTTTCGAGTCTACTGCTGCGTCTGCTCTCGTTACTGAGCTCGTCGACTTTGCTGCTCGCTGTCGCTTAGACTACGCTGCTAGTCTTGTCGCTGAGTCTGAGTCTGTCTGTCCTCCGTCCGTCGGGGGTGAGTGTGCCCTTGGCACGGACGTCCTTGAGGACAGGCAGGAGGAGTTCCAGTGTCTGGCAGCTGCCTCACCTCATCTCGTGTCCGTACTGCTTACCCCTGAGGGAGACCCGGATGCACTTGACATCCCGACTCCGCGCTCTTACGCGGAGGCGATAGAGGGTCCCTACTCCTCTCAGTGGCAGGCAGCTATGGATGCAGAGATGGCTTCCTGGAAGTCCACAGGCACCTACGTTGACGCTGTCCCCCCTCCTGGGGCGAACATCGTCAGTGGCATGTGGATTTTCAGGGTGAAGCGGCCGCCGGGTTCTCCGCCTGTCTTCAAGGCGCGTTACGTGGCTCGTGGCTTCAGTCAGCGGTAGGGAGTTGACTACTTTCAGACCTTCTCCCCCACCCCGAAGATGACCACTCTTCGGGTACTGCTGCACGTTGCTGCTCACCGTGACTACGAGCTGCACTCTCTTGACTTCAGCACAGCTTTCTTGCAGGGCAGCCTGCACGAGGAGATCTGGCTGCGTCGCCCACCTGGCTTCACTGGGTCTTTCCCTTCTGGTACCCAGTGGAGTCTCCGGCGTCCAGTCTACGGTCTCCGCCAGGCGCCACGTGAGTGGCACGACACACTGAGGACTACACTGGCGGCTCTTGGGTTTGCTCCTTCTACTGCCGACCCGTCGCTGTTTCTACGCACCGACACCTCTCTGCCGCCGTTCTACATCCTCGTGTACGTCGACGACTTGGTCTTTGCCACAGCTGACACTGCTGGACTCGCCTACGTGAAGTCCGAGCTGCAGAAGAGACACACGTGCACAGACCTGGGTGAACTGCGCAGCTACCTTGGCTTGCAGATCACCCGGGACAGAGCACGCCGCACCATTACCCTGACTCAGTCACACATGGTGCAGCAGGTCCTTCAGCGCTTTGGCTTCACGTACTCCTCGCCTCAGGCCACTCCTCTGTCTACTCGCCACTCGCTCTCAGCTCTGCCTTCGGATGAGTCCGTAGAGTCGAGTGGCCCGTACCCAGAGCTTGTTGGCTGCCTCATGTACCTGATGACCTGCACACGACCTAACCTTGCATACCCTCTTAGCATTCTTGCACGCTATGTTGCTCCTGGGAGACACAGACCAGAGCACATGGCTGCAGCGAAGAGGGTGTTGCGCTACTTGTGCAGTACGTCGGGCATGGGGCTAGTGCTTGGAGGGCGGAGTCCAGTGGTCCTCACTGGGCACGCGGACGCTTCTTGGGCTGACGACCAGGCTACGCAGCGGTCGTCACAGGGTTACACCTTCAGCCTTGGTTCCGGCTCTGTTTCGTGGCGGGCTACTCGCTCGTCTTCTGTTCTTGGCTCGAGTTGTGAGGCTGAGATCTACGCCGGGGCCATGGCTGCACAGGAGCTTCGCTGGCTCACCTACCTGCTGACCGACCTTGGAGAGCCGCCTCGTTCTCCTCCAGTCCTGTACGTAGACAACAAGGCCATGCTGGCCTTGTGTCGAGAGCAGCGACTGGAGCACAGAACAAAGCACATTGCTCTCCGCTACTTCCTTGCTCGTGAGCTACAGCAACGTGGTCAGTTGCGGCTTGCGTACGTGGCCTCTGAGGCCAACACTGCTGATGTCTTCACCAAGGCACTTCCGCCTTGTGATCATCAGCGCTTCTGCACTCAGCTGGGTCTTGTGCCCGTCTTGCCTCACTTGCTCTCCTCTTGACCTTGCCTGTACTCTCACATATATATATACCTGCTCTTGCTTGTCTAGCTTTATATATATGTGTGTACTCTTGCATGTGAACTGGCCGTGTGGCCTTGACCCTGTGCTCGGACTGTGTGGTGACTTTGTGATCCACCCTGAGCTTACTTTGCTTTACTTTGCTTGACTGGTCTTGTGACCCCTTGTTCTCCCCCACTTTGCCTATGGGGGTGTGTCAGAACATTATAGCTTATGCTGTTGTGTAGGCTATAGTGGGGTATTCCATAGGGGGTACAACCAATTAGGGCTTCATATTTGTACTCACTTGATTTCATAGTTCATTCATTCTTGTTCAAATCTTCTCACTACGATCAATCTGAAGGCTGGGTTATCAGGAGGAAATTTCCAAGAAACTTCATCCCAATAACATCGCATTCAGGGTCCACAGGCCGCGAACTCTGTATTGACAGGGTCCGTGAAAACACTACACTGAGAGTGTACACAACATTTCAGGGTCCGCTAAAGCGATACTCTGAATGGATCAGGGACCAAAATGCGAAAAACCTGATTTCTCAGGGACCAGAAAGTGACAAGTCTGAAATCACCCTGAAATCAGGGTAATTACCCTGATAAAATCAGCCCTGCTTAGAAGCCTAGGATTTAGCTACCATGAGAGTAGCGAGAGGAAGGTCGAGGGTGTTGGCCAAAAGAAGGGTTGCACTATAGCAAGTGGGTACAAGTTATAGGCAAGCATGCAAGGGGTGCACCACCAACATTAGGCTACACTACACTATGTTAATGCAAAGGGCAGTTATATAGAAATATGTTTCTTGACAAGTTTCCCTTCCATTCGTCGACGTTCTCTTACCGTAGCAAATCTCAGCATACTTGAACTGCTGTCTTTGTGCTAATTTGCAAGCACATGCAGCCATAATTTCCTCTAGTCGCTACATTCACCGATACTCCTCGCCATGCAGAATGCTTTAAGCATTCCAATCTCACACAGGAATGCCTCGACGTGCTGACCTAATAGCTCTATGATCTTTCCCCAGCATGATGAATGTGGTCGTGGATTGCGATTATGAATGTCTATTTGACACCAACAACAATATATTTCGTTACATTGCGACACCACTACAGGACTGGCCATGAACTGGTGGCATACCATCGTCACCACGCCAAACTACAAACTCCTATTGCAATAGCGAGGGTCTTTTGAGCCTATGATTCCATAGGAAACATCGTTATACGAAGTAACAAAGTACCGCGTGTGGGATGTGTGGTGCTCAGGCTTATGCTTCTGTTTCGAGCCGATCGCGACATCGGCTTTGACACGCGAGGAGCCGCGTGCGTGGCGACCACACGGGTCTGTCCTAAATATCGTTAGCGGTTTCCTGGCGCTGTGCGAGCAAGTCGTCTTTACTCATGAGGTGGAGCAAGTGGATAGAGAAACAGGATCTGCACGACAATCGAAGCGGGGGCCCTTCCAGCACGAGCACCGAACTCGTGGTATGACGCAGCGCAACTAAGTAGTATTGGTTCATACGCCCGGTCACACCATTTAATGAACATGGTTTCTGGTGAAACCGGCCAGGGTGTCGAAAGAGCAAGAGCATTCAGGAGAAGCGCAAGAGTGCCGATTTGTGAAAAGATTCTATGAGGCAGGGGAAATCCAATCGTCAGCAACGATAATTCCCACTACTGGCAAGACTTGCAGGTCGCTCGACCTTGCTGGCCCTCACTGAGTGACAATACTGATTCACGCAATGTGAATCGATCGCAATCGTTAGAGTAAAAAGATTGTGAATGAGAGAATGAGTAAGCTAGAATGAGAACATATAGGGGGTATATGCAAGCCACTACCCTCTATAGTGCACCTCAACCTAGCCTACGGTAGTACAAATGTGTACGTTGAGACACCCGCTAGGCTAGGTAAGGGGCAGTGCCTAACAAGTGAGACACAACTTAGGGTGGCACTACTAGTCCAGCCACTGAGGCAAGAGGCCAAAAGGCCACTTAGCAAGAACAACAGAGTGTATGAGGGACAACTCAGGGTGGTATTACTAGATCAGCCTCTCAGACAAAAGGGCCACACGAGGCACCCAACCAGCTCTTAGTACTGACCACTGGGCTCAACAGGCTCGCCAGAGAAAGGGCCGAGAGCTTATGGTCGACAGGCAGAGGAGTGGGCTTTGAAGAGGAGAACTGAATGCCGAAGAGCTGGAAAATCTATTGCACCATGTGTGACTGGGTCAGAGCGATGGTGCACGCTAGTGATCTGCAGGCCAATAGTAGCGCAGCTCACCTAGGTCAAGGCAAGAGTGTCTCGTCAGGAGCCCGGCCTTCACCGAGGCCAGTGCGACCCTTTCCGGATTAGCAAAGGCAGGTCGTAGACGTAGAATGAGCACAAACGAAGAGAGACGGGTCAGCTGAGGACGGGAAGAAGTCGAGGTGAGCAAGAATAGTGCGAAATCTGTTGTGCCACTCACGAGGAAGGTGACGAAGACCGTAAATGGGCCTTCGAAGGCTCCATTGGGTACCAGGTAAAAAGGACCTAGTGAAACCAGGTGGGCGGCGGAGGAAGATCTGCTCGTGCAAGCTGCCATGGAGAAAGGCAGGATAGAAGTCAAGCGAGTGAAGCTCGTTGTCGCGCTGTGCCGTGATATGCAGCGGTATCCGAAGAGTCGTCATCTTCGGGGTTGGGGAGAAGGTTTGAAAGAAGTCCACCCCCTCTTGCAGACGAAAACCTCTAGCCACGTAGAGTGCCTTGAAGATATGTGGCTCTCCAAGTGGACCTCCAAGGTGCCATCTTTGCGTCCATGGCTGCTATTCACTGGGAGGCCCTGCGTCTCCAGACTGCCTCAGCATGAGTCCAAGGGGGCGGGATGTCGAGTGCATCTGGGTCACCGTAAGGGGCTAGTAGCATGGCGCAGAGGTGAGGAACAGCGGCCGCAAGGAAAGCCAACTCGAACTGCCTGTCCTCTAGGACATCACTGTCAAGGGCAGAAGCACCCCCGACACACGGAGGACGGGCAGGAGCAGAATCCAACTCAGTGGTGTAGTCAATGCGACAGGTGGAGGCAAAGTCAGCGACAGTAACAACAAGAGCAGAGTCAGACGAAGGAGCAGTAGGGTTAGTAACGAGGGAGGAAAGGACACGAGAGACCGTAGGGCGAGCGGCTCGGAGAAACTCAGAGAACGGAGGAGAAGGGACATAAAGGGACGACGAAGGAGGTAACGGCAAAACAAAACATGGCGAAACACGAGAGGGACGAGAACGGAGGAGCATAGAGTGGATGTCGGGAAGGGGAAACGCAGGGTGAGAACCAGGGGGGCGACAGATCCAGGGGGACGAGGCAGGAGACGAGGAAGGAGACAAAGGAGGCGTCATCTGTGATAGAGGAGGAAAATGAGCCGGAGACAAGTCCTGGGAAGGAATGGTGGGACCATAGACGGGGAGAGGCGGTGAGGGGAGAGCAGGCGGTCGGTCAGTCAAGGGGTAAGGAAGACCAAGAAGGCAAAGTGCAGACACAGGTGATGACGATGGCTGCTGTGTCGGCTGTTGCGGCGGCTGCTGCGAGGAACATCCTGTTCCCGCAGCACCCCAATAACTAGTACTCCCAGCGTTAGCACGCCCAGAGCTGGCACCCCCAGTAAGAGCACCCCCAGAGTCCACAGCGACTAGTTGCGGCGACAACGACAGTTGCGGTGGCTCTGTTGTTGTTTGCACAAGTGCGACCACCATCGAGGCGTCACTCTCCTTCAAGCTTGACTCTGGCGCGTCGCAATGCTTCTTTCGCGACCACACTGGCCTCACGCCCCTTCCAGCACCAATCCCAGTCGCCTTGGCCGACCCGACCTCAGGATCGGTCGTCGCTCGCAACACTACTGCTCTCCCGTGTCCTGCAGTCCCCTCCGGCTCCCTCACAAATCTGCACACCCCCTCGTTCTCCAGGAACTTGGTGAGTGTCGGTTGTCTTCAGGACCTTGGTGTCACCACCACGTTCCATGGACGCGAGTATCAAAAGTAGTAGGAGTACGGCCTAGGCTTAGTAGCCTAGGCCAAAGTAGGACTAGAAACGAGGAGCCAAGTACGAGCTAGGATTGTGTGCAGGAACAGAATTGAGAAGGAATGATTGAACTAGCAAGCAGCAGGATACAAATGGCAAACCCTAAGGGGCTGTACTCACTATAGAGTACCCCACTGCAGGCTACACAAACAACATATTCTGACACACCCCCATAGCCAAAGTGGGGTGTAATCAGCACAATGAGCAGTCATAGCAATAGTTCATAATTATCAGCAAAGCTAGAGGCTATCACAGAGGGCAAGTGAGGAGGAGGAGGGACTATGAAAGGAGAGAAGATGGGAGGCGACGACTGAAGCTGCAGACACACGGGCAACAGAAGCGGCTGACACAGTGGCGGCTGACACAGTGGCTACCGAGACAGAGCGCCCCGGAATACTGGAGTAACTGGCTCTGCGGCTACGACGAGCGGCAGAAGCAACGGACCCACGGGCGACTGGTGCAGCAGGCTCTCAGTGGCTACCGAGACAGTGCGTCCCGGAATATAGGAGTAACAGGCTCTGCGGCTGCGACGAGCGGCAGGAGCAACGGACCCACGGGCAACAGGTGCAGCAGGCTCTCTGAGCTACCAGGACAGTGCGCCCCGGACTACAGGTGCTGCGGACGACAAGACAGCAGCCTCCACTCAACCTCCCCCAACAGTCCCACACCCCTCTCACACACCCCCTGTTTCACCCCTAGCTCCATTCCCACATCACCCCCCTAGTGCCACTCCCCACGACTCCCACACCTCCACCCCCCTCAGCGGCAGCTGCAGCAGTGGGAGACGAAAAAGGAGGAGGGGAGAACCCACACCTCTCACCCCCATGCTCGCCACCCCACACCCCAGCCACCGCGGAACGCACGGTGGAATGGGAGCAATGGGCAGCACCGGGGGGGGGGGGGGGGGCTTCTGCAGAGGCGGCTCGCGCGGGTCCTGGGGCGGCTGCTGCAGGTGCGGGCTGCTCCAGGGGCGGCTGCTGCAGGTGCGGGCTGCTCCAGGGGCGGCTGCTGCAGGTGCGGGCTGCTCCAGGGGCGGCTGCTGCAGTGGCGGGCGGCTCCAGGGGCTGCTGCTGCAGTGGCGGGCGGCTCCAGGGGCGGCCGCCGCAGTTGAAAGGCAGAAGGGGGGGGGGGGGGGGGAAACGCACGGCCCCCAGGGCGCCCCGAGGGGCGACGAGAAGGGAGCCGCGCGGCCCCCCCCCCGGGGCGCCGCGACGGGCACCAGGGAGGGCGCCGCGACGAGCCCCCAGAGCCGCCTCGACGGGCGACGGGGAGGGCGCCGCGCGGGCCCCCCGAAGTCGCCTCGACGGGCGACGGGGAGGGCGCCGCGCGGGCCCCCCGAAGTCGCCTCGACGGGCGACGGGGAGGGCCGCGCACGGCCCCCGAAGTCGCCTCAACGGGCGACGGGAGGGGACCGCGCGCGGCCCCCGTGGTCGCCACGACGGGCGACTGGTGGGGAGGCCGCGCGGGCCCCCAAGGTCGCCTCGACGGGCGACGAGAGGGGAGGCCGCGCGGGTCCCCGAGGTCGCCTCGACGGGCGACGGGAGGGGAGGCCGCGCGGGTCCCCGAGAGCGCCTCGACGGGCGCTTCGACGGGAGGGGACCGCGGAGGCCCCCCCAAGGGCACCACGACGGGCGCCACGGAAGGGAAAACCGCCAGGCGCCCCGAGCGCGCGGCGGGCAGAAATTAGGGTTTCGCCGCCGCGCACCACGGGGCGCGCGGCGGACAGTACGGCAGCGGAAGCGGGTGGTGGGCCCATACACAGGAAGGCGGCAGACATGCCGCCCTCTGATACCATGTCAGAAGTAGTAGGAGTACGGCCTAGGCTTAGTAGCCTAGGCCACAGTAGGACTAGAAACGAGGAGCCAAGTACGAGCTAGGATTGTGTGCAGGAACAGAATTGAGAAGGAATGATTGAACTAGCAAGCAGCAGGATACAAATGGCAAACCCTAAGGGGCTGTACTCACTATAGAGTACCCCACTGCAGGCTACACAAACAACATATTCTGACAGCGAGCAGTTTGCGACATGTGTCAGATCATTCTTGCTGCGCACTGAGTCCCCCCCGCTTCCTGGGTCAAGTCAGGTAGCTGTGTCGTGCTCGTGTCGGTCGCTCACCCACTCGTCACACCCGTGGCACCACTGTCTAGGTCACTCCTCCTTCCCGCATCTCCATCACCACCGCTTGGTCCCAGATCTCCCAGTGTTGCTCGCCCACGTTGTTGGGATGCACCAGTGGAAAAATGTCGAGCACGTTTCGACAATTAGGTGGCGAGGAACAGCAAAGACAAACGAGGAAGGGGTGAGCCAATCAAGAACCGATAAGTAATCAAAACATATATTTGGGTACATAAATCATGTTTGATTATGTGGCAGAATTGCGAATGTATTGGTAGCACAATTTAGTTGGTTGGTCACTGACAAGTTTATTAGCGACGTGGTGCATATCGGTGCGATTTTTGTTTGAGCTGCTGCGAGCCAAGGCAACATGGTGCGCAGAAGAACGGGTCGGTGCCTCGATTGGCTTTGGTGTGTGCCAGGGCGAGTCGGTGCACCGTGGCTCGGTGTCCCGCTTGCCTTCAGCCTTCCCATCTGATGTACCGACGCTTGTTGGTATGCCAACGTGGTAGCCGAAAGTTTCAAGCTTTCATGTTGGGTTCACGTACGTTTGGTGTGTAGGGCGTAGCCATGTCGTACAAATGCATTTTTCGAGGTTTACCGTTTCGCATTGTCAATGAGAGAATTGGACCGCAGAGAACGTCCAGTAGACGTACGAATTGACTACTCCCTCCGAGTCAACATATTGAAGTTTCGACCCACCTAACTTTCATATTCAAGTCATGGATTAGTTACCTCAGCTCACCCTCCTTCCAAAGGGTTGTTTAAGTCTTGAAGATTCGGAAACGTAGGCTAAAGAATCCTGGTATGAGTGAGTGTAGATCGTTTGGTTCATCCACTGTTTTGAGCTCTACGCTTTGACTTCATTAGTGACGTCGAGTTTCATTGCAATGACGTTGGCGTGGACCGTCGAAGAATTGGTCAAACTCTAACAAGGTAGGACGATATGGTTAGCGCCAAATCGCATAGTCCAGATGATTGCGTCCAATCGATTCGGTGGATACGTTGTCGCAACCAATCGCATTCATGTAGACTATCAGTGCCATCAAACGTTGAGGCAAGCATTTCCTAAATAAAGCACAACTCACTCCTACAACGTGCATTCACTTAAACTAGGCGTTCCCACATTGAAAGTGGTGAGCAGGACCCAAAATTTGTTTTGGGACACCCTGCCATATCAGGGTCCCCTAGGGCCCTTTGCGTGACAGTCAGGGTGTGAAAAAATTTGCCTTGAGCTAATCAGTGTGTTTTGGCCAGTATCATGTCTTTGTAAGGGTATTTATAGAACCACCCTGATTGCAATAGCAAAATCCTTATGCCACTACCTCATAATTTCCCTACATGCAACTCTACATAACCACCACTAACAAGACATCACATCACTCATTCTCGGGTCCCTCCTGGTGGTCTGCAGTTGCAGTTGTGCCAGGGACTGCTGCAGGGTTAAACTGAGTATCACTTGGGTTGTTGCTAGTGAAGTCTCGGATTGGCCGCCTGTTTCTGTCGCCACGGAAGATGCGTGCGACCTCAAACCAGTCCACGGTGTACTCTAGGAGAGAGCAGCGCATGAGGTGTCCCAGTGATGTGTCTGAGATGCTCCCCCGGCCCCACGTTTTTATAATGTTTTGCTTGCTGAACCCCCTCTCGCACTCTACCGTGCACAGAGGCAGCACAGCGACTGCTTGCCACAGAACCATGATGTTGGGGTAGGAGCGCTGCCACTGGTCGTCGCGCAGAGTGTTGCTGAGCGCCTGATGGAAATCTTCGTCATGGTGCTGGGAATGCACAGTCGATGTAAACATCCAGAGCTCAGCGACAGCCTTCGAGTAGTTGAAGCCTGAGGCATAGGGGAAGTGATTCTCAAAGGAGTAGAAGGCGGCGGATTAGCGTAGGGAGGGGGGGGGGGGGGGAGGTGTTGGATCATTCAGAGTACAAGTCATGAAGCAGGCCGTGTGCAGGCTATTACAGCAGGATGTGACTTTCATGAGTGCGCAGCAGGAAATTTCAAAGAATGAGAAATGCACAAACTGGGAAGGGTCTCGCGGAATAGCGCATGGAGCTGCTTCAGCCAGCGCTTGAACGCCGCGACACGCTTGTCATCGTCGTGAAGGTACTTCGATGACAAGAAGAGCTTCGAGCCATCGAGGTGAGACAAATCTCTCAGGCGCTTCTCAAGCTGCTGGACAACCGCCCGCACAAACTTGGTAGACAACTCGTAGCATGCTGTCGTGTCACCGTCCGTGTCTTGATCGGGCAGAGGTTGCTCGTGGAGCACGAACTCATGAGAGGATGGGGTCTCCTCCCTATCGACCCCTTCCACCTTCATCTTCCGCTTGTCCTTGTCCGGCTTCCCGTGTGCAAGGATGAAGGCAGGCAGATGCATCTTGTCGCCATGGCCGAATGTGTGTCCTTCGGGAACACGGAGGTAGCGTTGGGTCAGGCGCATCCGCGTCTGCTCCGCGAGGTGTGCCACCAGAGTCACGTCCACCTGTGTCGCATGTGCAGTACAGAGTCAGTGTGTGCCTGTTTTTAAAACGATAGTTCACATGGAAACCAAGCATTGAGCTAACAGTTTGACATAAACCTTGCGCATACTAACCTGGCGTTGCTGGAACCGAAGGTTGAGCTGATTTAGCTCGAACAGAACGTCCGCCAGGAGCCGCACAAGCCAATGAAACTTGAACGAAGTCGCCACTTCGTACAACGTCGGCGACTGGTCTTTCATCAAAACACAGCACTTCCAGAAGACGCGACACGGCTTCCCCACGAGATAACCACCGAACTGCATGAATGCCCTGGATTTCAAGGTTGGTTTGACAGAAGGTGAGTTGTAGATTCATGAATCGCACGTGCTGGACGTTGCTGTTGGATAGAAGGGAGGCAAAACCGCGCACGACATCGTCGACCATGTTGAGATCCGGTACGGCAGTTGCAGCGTCTTTCGCCGCCAGAGCTTCACTGCACGACAGAGGGTGGATCGGTAAAGAAGGGAACAACTTGCCCACGTATTAGGCTCGAACAAGGATTGAAGCATAAACACAATAGAGTAGAGCCATAAGGCAAAAAGAACAGCACATCATAAAAACGAACCGATGCGCTATGCAATGTGTGGAAACGAGATGAGGAATCTTGGCGCGGAGACGCGCGACCACGCCATTGTTGACTCCGACCATCACGCTCGCGCCATCCGTGGCAATGCCGACCATCTTCTGCAGGTCCACACCAATATGCTGCAGGAACTGAACAACGACTGATGTGAGCGAAGCAGCGTCGCCCCGCTCAACCGTGGGAAGAGATAAGAACTCGGTCGCCACCACCGTTCCCTTGAAGAATGTGGCGTAGATGATCAGGTGCTTCCCGTGGATGCGATCCGTACTCTCGTCGATGCCGATCCCGAACCACGGTGAGCTCAGCAGGTGCTGCAGCTGCAGGTCTTGGAGGTAAGTCGACATGGATATGATCTTCTCTTTGAACCCGTAGCTGCCAACATGACGAACAGAGATGGAAGAATTAGTTACTGCAGATTGTACACACAACACAAGATGCTAGAAAAAAACATATGCATTAACTTACTCCGTATAGTACGCGCCGTAGCCACCAGTGGGCTGTAGATCAGGAAGTCCCTCTCTGGCCAGGAACCAGCAGAGAGGGACAAAGAGGGTGATTGGAGCATCCGCCTTACAGATGAACATGGCGATGTGTAGACAGCGGATTATGTGACGTGTTGATGCATCCGTGGCTTGCCAACGAGTCAGAGTCAGTTGACGCTCACGCCGCGCCACAGCCTCAGCTTCAACCTTCAAGGCGGCCTTGTGAGCCCGAGTCGCAACATGGGCGCGCATGCTGCCAAGCTGAAGATCGCGGCCACCCTCGCCTTTGATGCCGTACGTCGTGTTGGCAGCGGGATCGCCATGCAGCATGCAGATGTTGCACTTCAACGAGGGGCGGCCTGCTTTCGTGCGATGCAAACGAAGCCACGGAAAACGGGAGGACCAGTCAGAATCAAAATGATGTTTCATAATAGCATACTCAGTGTCCGCATCCGATTTGGGTAACTCCTCAGCCTCCTCTGGCGGAGGTTCACAAGGAGGACTTGGTGGTTTGCGTGGGGGCTTTGCACCCCACAGAAGCTGCTGGGTGTATTTCACACCACCGGTGCGAGAACGCGTAGCAGGAGCGCTGTTGACCGTTGATGGAGTGCTCTCGCCGCGGTTTGAAGGGCCCTTGTCACCACCAGGCACCAAAGTCACGGACGGGTGTGGCTCCCATGCAATCGGCGAGTTCGGTGCCTCCCACGCATACACCATGCCGACTGAACGGACTGGTGATTCGGGGCGAGGAGGTTCTTGGACAGGAGTGGCATAGGCTTTGCCCAGCCGGGGGAAAACCCCGAGCACAGAAAGTCCATTGCGAGGAGAAGCGGGTGCTTCTCCTGATTCCTCGTCTGGCATGGTAAGGTGGAGCTAGTGGAGCTGAGAAGCGGATGGAAGAAATGGCCGGAGAAGGTGTGGATGAAAGAGAAGGCACTCGATCAAAGGATGGGTCCTTTCGACCACACATCCAGAAGGTGTGGCGCTGCGCATGCAAGCAATAAGCCAAGGAAGCCCCAGCACCCACAGTCTGCAAGGACAGTCCGTGGCATGGTGGTGTGGGCTACATTGCCATGCTGGATGTAAATGCTGTCGAGGCAGCGAATCACAACTTTTGTGGTGTGGTCTGTTTTGTCGATATGGCAGCGCGACAGTGACTCGTCGGGCCGGTTTTGTAACCATCTCGGACTAGTGGCCACATGGGCCCTGTTGTACAGAAATGAAACGAAGAAAGTATGTTTCAGTGCATTTCAAGAAGTACCCTGACAAGTCAGGGGAAAACTCGGGGAGGCCTGATTTTGAAAGTGTATTTCAAAAACTACATTTTTACAGTCAGGGTCAATTGGTAAATACACGTACTAAATCAGGGCAATCCTGGAAAAGCGGCCCATAGCAAGGGTAGAAAGGGTAAAACACCCTTGAATTTTGGGCCCTGGTGGTGAGCCATCACAAGGCAACATCGATTTCGGATAATGGCGGTGTTGATCGGCCTGCTATTGGCTCCTCCGTCAACAAAACTCTTGATTGTTACTATTTGTAGCCTTTTTGCCAAATAGTTTGTATCACAAGGCAACATCGATTTTGGATAATGGCGGTGTTGATCGGCCTGCAATTGGCTCCTCCATCGACAAAACTCTTAATTGTTACTATTTGTAGCCTTTTCGCCAACTACCCTCCGTCAATGTACACGTTTGTATTTGTATATGTATTGGCTAGGTTGAGGTGCACTATAAAAGGCACAAGTTTGCATATACCCCCCTGCGTGTTCTCATTCTAGCTCATTTATTCTCTTATTCATATGGTATAAAGCTAGGTTAGGATTTTCGCTTTTGCCCCTAGCTAACCACCAACCCTCCTAGTGCCCTCATTTGTTATAGCGCGCCCCTTGGGCCCGCCTTCCCGCCCCCTCCTAAGCGCCCCTAGCGGCCCCCTTCGTGCCCCTAGCGGCCCCTTCGCAACCCCTTTTCGCGGGCCCCGTTGTGCCCCGCTTTGGCGCCCCGCCTAGCCGCCCCGTCGCGCTCCTCTCGCAGCCTCGTCAAGCCCCGCCCTAGCGACTTGTCAAATGTTATTATAGGTTCTTAGGCTACAGTGAGTAGCACTCTAGGGAGTACAACACTTTTAGGGTTGCTATTTGTATCCCTTGTTTCCCTAGTTCACACATTCCGTTGCATTCCTACTTTGAGATGGTATCACGAGTAGGTTAGTTCCTCGTTACTTCCTAGCCCGCGCCCTCTCTAGCGCACCTCCGCGCCCTCTCTAGCGCACCTCCGCGCCCTCCGCGCCCTCCGCGCCCTCCGCGCCCTCCGCGCCTTAGGCTCCGTGCCCTCCGCACCCTCTCCGCGCCCTGGCGCCCACCTCCTCCGCGCGTCAGCGCCCTCCGCGCCCCTAGCCCATGTTTTCGGCCCGCGCGCCTTAGCGCCCTCCGTGCCCCTAGCCCGCGCCGTCGCGGACCTCCGCGCCTAGCGCCCTCCGTGCCCCTAGCCCGCGCCGTCGCGGACCTCCGCGCCTAGCGCCCTCCGCGCCCCTAGCCCGCACCGTCGCGGACCTCCGCGCCTAGCGCCCCCCGCGCCCTAGCCCGTCGCCCAGGCCCGCGCCCTAGCCCGTCGCCCCAGCCCGCGCCCTGGCCCGTCGCCCCAGCCCGCGCCCTAGCCCGTCGCCCCAGCCCGCGCCATGGCCCGTCGCCCCAGCCCGCGACCTAACCCGTCGCCCCAGCCCGCGCCCTCGCCCGTCGCCCCAGCCCGCGCCCTAGCCCGTCGCCCCCGCCCGCGCCCTGGCCCGTCACCCCAGCCCCGCAGGCAGCGCGCCGCGCGGGTAGCGCGCCTCGCAGGCAGCACACCCTGCAGGCAGCGCGCCCCGGAGCGCTTTAGCGCCATAAAATAAATAAATTAATTAAACCCTTAAAAAAAAAAAAAAAAAAAAAGGGGGGGGGGGGGGGGGTCTATGGTGGGGGCCTGCATCTGTCGCCCGCGTTCCTGCTTGCCGGACGACCTGCACAGTTGCCTCCATCCCGCAGCCGTAAGAACTGCAGCCCCTACTATCGCACGTACTTTCCACTGCCAATGGCTCTACTAGCGGCAGCCGACAGCCGCACTTACGGTCTCTAGCTCCGGCCGTTCCTACCTCCAGCCAGCCCTAGCTCGCCGTTTCTAGCTCCAGCCAATTCTTTCTCCGGCCGTTCCTCGCCTAGTTTCACCTGGCGCTTCTAGCTCAGTTTGCTCCGTGCCCCAGCCGTTCCTCGCCTAGTTTCTCCAGCCGTCCCTAGCTCCTGTCGCTCCTAGCCTGCCGCTCCTGCACCCCGCTAGCTTTTATCATGGAGTCCACTAGGGTTCTCCAGCAGCAGGGACAGCAGCAGCGGCCGTTTCAGCAGTGGCTTCCGCAGCAGCAAGGGCGCCCTCAGCAGCAACTCCGCCCTCAGCAGCTGTGGCGCCCTCAGCAGCCGTGGGGGCCTGGTGGTTCGGGTAGCGTTGGCTGCAGCAGCGGCCCAGCCAGCTGGGGGGCTCGTCGCGGTGGCCGCGACGTCGGCCCCTGCCAGTACCGGATCCTGACCGGCGCTGGTGCTGGCACTACCTGCTCGCGTCCTGACCACTCTGCACAGCGCTGCTACAGCCGCCTCGACGACCTTTACCGTGAGCGTTTTGGGCCTGAGTCGGCTCCCCCGATCTGGCCCGGTCTGTTTCGTAGTGGTTACCCTGTGTTTGATATGTCTATGGATGCTGTTTATTCTGTCACGTACGGATCTCTTGGCTTGCGTGTACCTAGCTTAAGACCTTTGCCTGTTGCTAGTGTCGGTACTTGTGCTTTTAGTGTAGGTGCTTGTGTAGTCACTAGCCCAGCCGTGACGACTGCTGTTGCATCGCTCTCCTTCACGCTGGACTCCGGCGCGTCTCAGTGCTTCTTCCGCGACCACACCACTATCACACCTCTTTCGGCTCCAGTCCCAGTTGCCCTGGCTGATCCTACTTCAGGACCAGCAGTTGCTCGCAGCTCGACCACTCTCCCGTGCCCAGCTGTCCCCTCTGGTTTCCTCACTGGTCTCTACATCCCCTCGTTCTCTCGGAACTTGGTGGGTGTTGGATACGTTCAGGACCGGGGGATCACAGTCACTTTTCCTGCGCACGTGAGGACTGCGATCTGTACGGACTCTTCCACCGGTGCAGTTCTTGCCACGTTCACCAGAGAGCCCCACTCAGGTCTCTTCGTCCTGCACACTCCGCCCCTGCAGGTAGCTACGTCTGGTCAGGTTGTTTCGTCCCCCCCGGTAGCAGAGTCCGGTCAGGTTACTGCGTCCCCACCGGTTGCTGTGTCCGGTCAGGTTGCTGTGTCCGGTCAGGTTGCTGTGTCCGGTCTAGTTGCTGCGTCTTGCTCGTGTCGGTCTTTCACCCACCGGACCGTCTTGTGGCACTACCGTCTTGGCCACCCGTCGATCCCCCGCCTCCGCACTATGGCTAGTCACCGTCTTGTTTCAGGTCTCCCTCGCGTCTTCCCGTCGCTCCCTCCCTCGCTTGCGCCGCCGTGCACTCCTTGCGTCGTCGGCCGTCTTCGTGCCACTCCGCACTCCTCCTCCCTTCGTCCGGCCACTGCTCCCTTCCAGACACTCCACTTGGATGTCTGGGGCCCTGCGCCTACGCAGGGACCTGAGAGGGAGCGCTACTTTCTGGTGGTCGTCGACGACTTCTCCAGGTACACCACGGTGTTTCCTCTCGCGAAGAAGTCCGAGGTGACTTCTACGCTGATCCGGTGGCTTCTAGCCACTGAGGGCACTCGTGGCCGTCGTGTCTCCTGTCTCCACTCTGACCGTGGGGGTGAGTTTCGCTCAGGCATTCTTGCCGGATTCTGCGGCGAGCAGGGCATCGTACAGTCCTGGACGCTGCCGGAGTCCCCACAGCAGAATGGGGTTGCTGAGCGCCGCATTGGCTTGGTCATGGACATCTCCCGCACGTCCATGATTCATGCCCGTGCGCCCCATTTTCTGTGGCCCTACGCGGTTCGCTACGCCGCTCACCAGCTGAACCTCCAGCCGCGCGTCTCGCGGCCAGAGGCTTCACCGACCAGTCTTTGGACAGGGTCCCCTGGTGTTGGGTCAGCTTTTCGTGTCTGGGGCTGCCTTGCGCTTGTCCGCGACACCTCTGCGGACAAGCTCTCGGCTTGCGCCGTCCCCTGTGTCTTCCTTGGTTTCCCGGTAGCCTCGGCCGACTTGTCCTTTTACCACCCGCCCCTCCACCGGTTCCTAGACTCCTGTGACGTCCGGTTCGACGAGTCAGTGCCCTACTACACCCGGTACCCCTGTCGAGGTCTCCCGGTTCCCCCTCCCCCCCTCTTCCTCGCACCCTCTCTTCCCCCTGCTCCCGCTCCTCCGGTACCCCCACCCCCCCCTGGTCCTGCCCCGTCAGGTGTGTCTCACGCTACCCCTCTACCCTCGGTCGCGCGTCAGGTAGCGGCTCCCTCCCCGCAGTCCTCCTCACAGTCCCCTCAGCAGCCTTCGGTACTTCCGCGACAGGCTACTGTGGACTCGGTTGGTTTTGGAGCTGGAGGTGCAGCCACTGGCGGTACTCGGTCTGGGGGTGCTCGTTCGAGGGGTGCTGGAGTTGGAGGTGCTGGCGCAAGTGGCGCTAGCCCTGGGGGTGCTGGAGCTGGAGGTCCTGGCACTGGAGGTGCTAGTCCTGGGGGTGCTAGAGCTGGAGGTGCTGGCGCAGGTGGCGCTAGCTCTGGGGGTGCTGGAGCTGGGGGTGCTGGTATCGGAGGTGCTAGTTCTGGGGGTGCTGGAGTTGGAGGTCCTGGCACTGGAGGTGCTAGTTCTGGGGGTGCTGGAGCTGGAGGTGCTGGCACAGGAGGTGCTGGTTCTGGGGGTGCTGGTCCTGGAGGTGCTGGTTCTGGGGGTGCTGGTGCTGGAGGCGCTGGCACTGGAGGTGCTGGTTCTGAGGAGACTGGAGCTGGAGACACTGGTTCTGCGGAGTCCACTCCGCCTCCCCACCGCCACGACACACGTCTCCAGGCGGCCCGTCGGCGTAAAGCGTGAGGAGCAGGTGCTGTTGGAGAGGGAGCGGCAGGAGTTGCGGCAGTTGGACCTGCTGGATCAGCAGCGGCAGCAGCAGCAGCAGCAGCAGCAGCAGCAGCAGCAGCGGCGGCAGCAGCAGCAGCAGCAGCAGCAGCAGCAGCCGCCGCCGCAGCAGCAGACACCGCCGCCGCAGCCGCGCCCACCGCAGCTCCCTCTGGAGCGGCAGTTGTTCCCACCCGTGAGTGGCCTTCGAGCCCTTGGTCTTCCCTCCTCTCCTCCTGTTCACACTCCGTCCCCTCCAGCGTTTGGTCCCACGTTTCCTCCTCCTGACAACAGTCCAGCGGTCTGGTCTTCTCCTCCACCGCAGTCTCCTCCACCTGGTGTCCCACACTCTCGTGTCCGTCCCTGTCCTCCGCGTGCTCGTCACTCGTCTCCCATTACCGACCTCCGCACTGCCCTCCTTTGATCGTCTCTTCGTCGTCGTCCTCCTGAGTCCGTTCTCCCGTCTCCTCCTCCGTCTTCTCTCCCTTTCCCCCCTACTCCTGTCACTGACTACTACCGCGATGTTCGTCCTGTTGTCTCTCGTGTCCTCGCCACTCTTGTCACCGACTCTCGTTTCCCTCCGTCGTCTGTCTCGGCTCTCACTGCCGCTGTCGCTGAGTTTGCTGCCGCCAGTCGCCTTGACTACACCACTCGTGTGGTGCCAGCTCCTCCCTCTCGTCCTCTGTCCGTCGGGGGTGAGTTTGCCCTTGGCTGTGACGTCCTAGAGGACAGAGAGTCTGAGCTGGAGTACTGGGCAACTGCTTCTCCCTCTGTCTGTGCCATGCTGCTATCCCCTGAGGGAGACCCCGACGCCCTTGACATACCGACTCCTCGTACTTACCGCGGGGCAGTGTCAGGGGCGTGGGCCTCACAGTGGAAAGCGGCTATGGCCTCGGAGTTAGCGTCTTGGAGATCCACAAGCACCTACGTCGACGCAGTTCCCCCTCCCAGGGCGAACGTAGTCGATAGCATGTGGCTCTTCAAGGTGAAGCGGCCGCCTGGTTCACCGCCTGTGTTCAAGGCAAGCTAAGTGGCTAGGGGTTTCAGTCAGCGTGAGGGAGTTGACTTCTTCCAGACCTTCGCCCCGACCCCGAAGATGACTATTCTTCGGGTGTTACTGCACGTAGCAGCACAGCGAGACTACGAGCTGCACTCCCTTAACTTCTCTACTGCGTTTCTCCAGGGCCGACTACACGAGGAGATCTGGCTGCGCCGCCCTCCTGGCTTCACTGACGCCTTCCCACTGGGACCCAGTGGAGCCTGAGACGGCCAGTCTACGGTCTCCGCCAGTCGCCCCGTGAGTGGCACGACACTCTTCGCTCCACGCTTCGTGACCTTGGGTTTCATCCTTCCTCTGCCGACCCGTCGCTGTTTGTTCGCACTGGTTCCACTCCTTTCTTTATACTAGTGTACGTCGACAACTTGGTCTTTGCCACAGCAGACAGGGCAGCTCTGGCTCAGGTGAAGTCCGAACTGCAGAAGAGACACAAATGCACTGACCTAGGTGAACTGCAGCGCTACCTTGGCCTGCAGATTACCAGGGACAGAGCCGCTCGCACCATCACACTGACTCAGTCACACATGGTGCAGCAGGTCCTTCGGCGGTTCGACTTCCAGTTCTCCACCACACAGCCCGCACCTTTTGCTGTTGACCACAGACTCACTGGTCCCTTTCCAGACGAGCCCTTTGAGTCCAGTGGTCCCTACGCAGAGCTGGTGGGCTGCCTCATGTACCTGATGACTTGTACTCGGCCGGACCTCGCCTTTCCTCTCAGCATCCTTTCTCGCTTTGTTGCGACTGGGAGACACCGTCCTGTCCACTGGACAGCTGCTGTGAGGGTGGCGAAGTACCTGGCGACAACATCAAGCATGGGGCTTGTGCTTGGAGGGACTCAGCCAGTGGCGTTGACTGGTCACTGTGACTCTTCCTACGCTGACGACGTGGAGACTCAGCGCTCGACTCAGGGTTACTGCTTCAGTCTGGGAGCTGGTGCTGTGTCGTGGAGGTCCACACGGTCGTCGTCTGTGGCTACTTCCAGTGCAGAGGCAGAGATCTACGCTGGTGCCATGGCGGCACAGGAGCTTCGCTGGTTGACCTTCTTGCTCGCCGACCTTGGTGAGCGGCCTCGCTTTGCACCGACCTTGTACGCTGACAACAAGGCCATGATCCTCCTGTGTCGAGAGCCTCGACTGGAGAGCAGAGTGAAGCATATTGACATGAGGTACTTCCTTCTGCGAGAGCTGCAGCGACGCGGCCAGGCACGCTTGGACTTTGTGGCCTCAGAGGCCAACACTGCAGACGTCTTCACCAAGGCCCTGGCGCTTGGTGACCACCACAGGTTCTGTGTGCAGTTGGGGCTTGTTGAGGTAGGCCCTTGGTTGCTGTAGACTTGCTGTTTGCTCTGCTTGTTGTGCTTTGTTATATATATCCTAGTGAACTCTTGAACTGGCCTTGTGGCTGCTTGCTTGTGCTCGGAATTTGTGTGGTGTCCTTGAGATCCACCCTGAGCTTGCTTTGCTTCTTGCATTGACTGGTCTTGTGACCGTTTGTTCACCCTGCTTGCTTTGATGCCCCTCACTTAGCCTATGGGGGTGTGTCAAATGTTATTATAGGTTCTTAGGCTACAGTGAGTAGCACTCTAGGGAGTACAACACTTTTAGGGTTGCTATTTGTATCCCTTGTTTCCCTAGTTCACACATTCCGTTGCATTCCTACTTTGAGACGACTAGCCTGGCGGCCCCGTCGCGCCCCTCCGGCGGCCCCGTCGCCCCACCCGCGCCTGTCGCGTCCGCGCCTGCTGCTTCCGTACATACCGCGCTAGCGCCTGCTGCCGGCGCACCTGGTGCGCCCGCGTTTTCGCCTTCCGCCGCCCGCCGCGTCTGCCAAGCGTGTGTCGCGCCTGCACCGCTGCCGCTCGTGCCTGTTGTGCACGTGTCTGCGCTTGCCGCTGCCCGCGCCTGCACCTGCCGTGCCCTACCTTGCGCCCGCGCCTGCCGTACCTGCCGCGCGAGTGCCTGTCGCGTCCGCGCCTGACTTGCCCGTGCCACCGCCGCCTGCGCCTACCGCGCCCGCGGCTGCCGCCGCCACGCCTGCACAGACGAGGGAGCCTGCGTAACTTCGTGACTTACGATGCGCGGGCTAACACGAACTGGCACACACTAACTCGCACCTGAGTATTACTACTGTATTTACCAGGTCAGACTTTGTTCATTTACAGTTCATGGTACACTGTTCGGGCTGGTGAGTAGTGGTACAAAGTGGTGACCCAAACCAACCACTCAATATTGTACAACTTTCTGACAGAACTCGAACCAGAACTCGAAGTTCCATCGGTTCTAGCTTCTCACAACACACAACTCAACCCAACCTCTGGGTGATGTGGTAGTCCCTTTGCTGCCTTGCTTGACCAATCATAATGACCCACACGGATTGCTTTGATTGCGGCGTCTGCAACGCGGTGCGCACTTCAGTTCCCCCTCACACCATGTCGAAACAACCATTACCGATTTGGACCATACCAGCCCGCACCCCACGCCATGTTTGTCCTTTTACGGGTTGCACCATTCTTTCAAGCCATCTCTTTATTGGAAGTGCTGCAGGGAGGGAGATGAGATCGGAAAAAACTTAGTGGGAAGGAATTGTCGGGAAGTTCGCCAGCACCTTTGAAGCCAAAACCCACGGGATAACGATGGGATCAGGAAGGTGGGTCTCGCCTTCCTGATCCCGTCAGTTAGGGTTCGTTAAGCTCCGTCAGCCTGGTCAGCCCGTAAAAATGCTGCCGAGCCTCTCCTAACGTCCAAACCAGAAACCAATGTGGGGGCCTGGCGAACGCCCCCATTTCGAAACCAAATCGAACTTCTCGACGGCATATGGAAGCGGGGACGCAACTTCGTCCCCAGGCAAAATTCCCTCCCAAGTTATGCCATCGCCATCCCCCCTTTTTCAAAGGACAGCGATGGCACAGCGATTGCATTGCCGTTCAAAGCCCTTGGGGGGAAGGTGGGGATGGAGGTTCCAGATGCGGTTGCATAATTTCGCTTTTCGGGAACAGAAGTTTCTCGAGTGGCATTACGCCCAAACCTCGGAGGTGGGTTCCGCCTCCGTTTCCGGATGCGGTCGCGATGCCGATGCCGTATTTTTCATTCAAAACTTCGATTTGCTGGCGAACAGCACCATTGAGTGCGGGCGGAGAGACAACTGAGGAAACTTCACACTACACAACATCACACTGCCTAACATCAAAGCAGCCTGTTTTATACTGCAGGCTTCTCTTTCTTTCTTCCACCACCCTCGTCACTACACTCCGAGAGTCTCTTCCTTCCGCCATGGCAGCCGCATCATGCGCCATCGCGCACTCCGCCTCCCGCCTCATTTCCCCCTCCCCCGCCACCACCCTGCGCTCCTCCTTCCTCACCTCCCCCGCCACCGCTCTCCCCATCCAGATCCCCCGCTCTCCCCCCTGCACTTCCGCTCCGCTTGCGCCGATCGTGCGCGCATACGCGGAGCCGCCTAAGCAGGGCGCGATCGGGAACTTTTTCGCGAGACTAACGGGCGCGCTGCCGGTGGTGGGGCTCGTGTCGCGCATCGCGAGCGACGAGGGCGGCGTGGGCACGGACCGCATTCACTACGCGGAGTTCTGCCGGCGCGTCGAGAAGCGCTTGCCGCAGGGCGCGTGGATGGCGGTTCGCGAATTCGAGGCCCGCTTCGGCAAGGTTCGTCCGTTTGTCCTGTTTTTTTTTTTTCGAATTGGTTCGGTTTGGTTCGGATCGGTCAGATTCGGTTGTGACCTCCGGTTTGCAGGTTGAGTGCCATAAACAGCTGCCTGCTTGCGATTGCGATGTGAAGATGGAATGGGCATGGGCATTATCATGGGCATGGTGATGGGGACGGGGATGGGCGTGGGCATGGGCGTGGGCATGGGCGTGGGCACGGGAATGTGCGCGGTAGTAGTGCGCGCACGGTAGGAGAGTGCGCATGCAAAGCAGTCGCGCCAGGATGTGGGTGGCGGAGCGCGCGGCTTATTAGCGGAAGGCGCACGCGGAAGTTGGAGGGGAACCTGTCGAGACAAATTGCGGACTAACTAGGGAGCGAAGAAAAGAATACGGGAGGAGCGGAAGAGGGGGACGAAGCGGAAGTGGTGGAGGGAGAGGATACGGCGAGTATGGGAGAAGAAAGGGATGGAAGGCACGGCGAGCAGAGTGGGGATGAGCGGGAGATGGAGAGAGGAAGGGAGGGGTGTAGAGGTAAGAGAGTTGAGGGGGAGTGTTAGGGGTTGCGATGAGGGAGAGGGGGGAGGAGAGAGAAGAAGGTTTGGTGAGAAGGGAGACGTGCACGGGTGTTGCTCCATGGCCGTGTTGGCTGCAAGGCCTCATTCCACATGCCTTATTGCCAGCCCCGTGCCCCATGCCCCATGCCCCGTGCCCCATGCCCCATGCCCCGTGCCCCGTGCCCCATGCCCCATGCGCCATGTCCGTTGCCCCCCCTCAACTACGTTCAAATGGCGCGGCCGGGGCTGGTGTTCATGTGGTGCTGGATCGCAGCTGTGGGGCCGGGGAGCACCTTTCACTTAACTCTTCTCCACCACCCCCACCTTTCCCACTCCTCCCACGGTCCCACCCCCATCCCCCCCTTTCCCCCCACCTTATCCAGATGGCGAGAACTGAGAACACAAATCGAACAATGAAGATGGCAGGGCACTAGGGGCCCTTAAATAGGCTCGGAGGCAGAGGGCAGAGGGCAGAGGCAGAGGGCTGAGTGCTAACCCCTTCTCTCTCGCTCTCTCCGCCGAAACTGAGAACACAACACAAAACGCACTCCCCGCAGCTTCCCCACTCCCGCTCACCATCCTCTCTCCCCGCCCTCATTCCCCCCCTCAACTCCACCCAGATGGCGCGGCCGGGGCTGGTGTTCATGTGGTGCTGGATCGCAGCGGTGGGGCCGGGGTACGTGCGGCGGGAGGCCATTCTGCTGGGCGCACGGCGCCTGCGCGCATCCCAGGATGCAGACTACGAGCTGGGGGTCTTTGACCAGCAGCTTGATGACCCCTCCAAGGTGCGTGCGTGAGTGAGTGAGTGAGTGAGTGAGTGAGTGAGTGCGTGAGTGAGTGCGTGAGCGAGTGTGTGGGTGGGTGTGTGTGCGTTCCAAGATGCCGACTACGACTGGGGGTCTTTGACCAGCAGCTTGATGACCCCTCCAAGGTGTGTGTGTGCGTGCGTGCGTGCGTGCGTGAGTGCGTGATTGTGTGAGCGGGTGTGTGGGTGGGTGTGTGTGCGTTCCTTGATGCGCATCCCAGGATGCAGACTACGAGCTGGGGGTCTTTGACCAGCAGCTTGATGACCCCTCCAAGGTGTGTGCGGGGTGTGTGAGTGAGTTGAGTGTGTGAGTGTGTGTGTGTGAGTGAGTTGAGTGTGTGAGTCCTCTTTCTTCCCCCCCCCTCTCCCCTCCCCCGTCCTTCACAAGCGTGCATAATTCCCCAGAACCCCCCCCGTCTCACCTTGCTCCCCCTCCCCCTTCAATCGCATTGCCCTTTCCCCTGTCCCACCCCCCCACCCACTCACCCAACCCGCAGGTGAAGACAACGCAGGCGGCAGCAGCAGCAGCAGCAGTACATGTGGAGGCGAGGGCAGAGGTGGCTCTAGACGCCATCCTTGTTGTGTGGGGCCACCATCTCACTCCATACAAGTCCATCCCCCGCCCTCACCCACTTCCCTCCCTACTCTTCTTCTTCCCCCCCCCTCTTCCCCCCACACACCCACCCCCGTCCATAACTGTCTCGCATATTTTCCCAGAAACCCCTCCGTCTCTCCCTGCTCTCTCTCCCCATTCAGTCACATCGCGCTTTCCCATTTTTCCTGTCCCATCCACCCACCCACCCACCCACCTTTTCACCCGCAGGTGAAGACAGCGCAGGCAGCAGCAGCAGCAGTGCCAGTGGAGGCCAGGGCAGAGGTGGCTCTAGACGCCATTCTCGACTGCTGCGTGGGGCCACCCTCTCAGCGCCAGATGGACGACGACGATTGGCAGCTGCTGCTCACGATCCTCGCTGGCGTGTTCCCCTCTGCTGATCCAACTGCACTGGAGAATGCTGTAAATGCGCGTAGGGAGGCAAGCTTGCCTAGTGAGTCGACAGTGGAGGAGTAGGTTCTAATTTGATCTTATCTGAATGTTCTGCTGTGAGTGTGGTTCTGTGTGATGTGAACTGATTACTATACTCGGTACAAGGGCTGTGTATCGGTGAGTCGGTGACTGCAGTTTAACGGGGAAGCTACAGCATCTGGTTAGTGTCTTTCCCGAAGCAGAATGTAGCGTATGCGCATAGGGAAGCAAGCTTGCCTGGTGAAAGGGAGGCAGCTGTAGTGTGGTTTAGAAATTAGAACCTACCGTACCGGTACCAAACAGTGCCACCGATGCCGTGCATGGGAGCTGCTAGGACTCAGGAGAATTTCCTTGCGAACATTCTCGTTAGCATTCTGTATCCAGCACACGGTTTCTGGCATAACAAAAGCATGTTGTTGAATTGAAGCTACCGTACCTATGAGGAGAATCCGATAAAAGGCTGCACGATGCAAAGGCAACTTGCTCCATCCTCCTCTACAGGGAAGAGCCCCTGGTCCCAGCTGCAACACATCAATCAGCAGGATCCCCACCCACCAACACTACCACCAGCTGAAAACCTTCCGCTGCTGCCCAGGCCCTCAGATTCACTTTTAGGGACGTTGATGCATCAGGGTCCCTGTGAAAGAAAGCCTGAATCTTCAGGGTTCCTAAAAAAAAAAGCCTGAATTTTCAGGGTTCCTAAAAAAAGGGCCCTGAATTTCCTAACACATTATGCCTTTGAAAAGGAGAAAGCTTCACGTAATATTACAGCCGAGGGACTCGAACCGGGAACCCAACCATTCGGTGTCAATTTCGCTAACCACTGAGACAGTTCATCCTGTCAGCTGTGTCTTACTACTTACATTTTGGTTACTTATGGCATATTTTCCCTTGACTGAATCTCTGGGGTGTTTTACGGGAAGGATTCGGAATGTGCATTCAGTGTACACCTCGATAAAAGACTGAAAAATCAGTGTCACAAAAATCTCAACACTGAAAAATCAGTGTAGGTACACAAAACTAGGCTGAAAATCAGGAATTTCAGGGAAAATTTCCTGATATCGAAGGGCCTGCTGCTGCCACTCCCCCATACTATCTGGCACTGCTCTTGCCAAAAACCTCATCCACACGAAAGTCATTTTTTTTGAATTGGCAAAGGCCACACCAGCCCCTACAATCTGGTTCTAGCCTCGCCAAAAGCCTCGTCCACGCGGAAATCCACCCAGTTCAACCCCACCACCAGCAGCAGCACCGCCAGCACCGACAGCAGCAGCAGCACCAGCAGCAGCACCACCAGCAGCTGAAACCCTTCCTTACAATCTGGTTCTGGCCTCACCAAAGGCCTCGTCCACTCGGAAGTCCACCCAGTTGAATCTTGCCACCAGCGGCAGCACCGCCTCCGCCATGACCTGCCGGTGCCTCTCGTCGCCCCGCTACGCCCTCAGCGCCGCCTCATCCTCATGGTACAACGCAAACCCCCACGTGAACCTCTTGGCACGCACCTGTCCTACACCCAACTACCAGTCAAAGCAGCAGCAGCAGCAGCAGCAGCACCAGCAGCACCACCATCACTAGTAGCAGGAACCCTGCCGCTGCTGGCCCTACAACTTTGCGCTGGTCTCTTCAAAAGCCTCATCCACCCTAAAATCCACCCAGTTAAACCGCGCCACCAGCGGCAGCACCGTCTGCGCCATGACCTGGCGGTGCCTCTCGTCCCCCGCATACGCCCTCAGAGCCGCCTCATCCGCATGGTACGACGCAAACCCCCACGTGAACCCCTTGGCACGCGCCGGCGCGATATTCTCCCCTATGGATACTTCGGTCAGGCCGGGAATCTCGCCCACGTGCGCCTTGAGGGAGGAGACCATGGTGGGGATGGCCACTGCGTCGGTGGGTGGTGTGAGCTCCATGACAACAGAGTGGATCACTGAGAAGGGCAGGCAAGAAGCATTCGCATCGGCAGAGGCATTGACGTCTGTTTCCCAGTCGACGGCCAGAATGTCACTGATAATCGGTTTAATGCACCCCTCCACCACCTTCACATGCTCCGCCGACGCTCCGTACGCCTGCAGGGCGTCTCGTGACTCGTACCGGCCGAGAAGGGCATGTGTCCAGGGGGAGGCGGGGGTAGAGGCGGCGAGCGCGGGCGGGAGGGGGAGTGCGGAGCCGACTGCAAGGAAGAGGACCCCGGGGGCGGAGGAGAGGGCACGGAGACCGTTCACCATGGCTGCTACGGCGGATGGCGGAGTGTTGGGCTTCACCTGGGGGAGGGGGAGGGGGTGGAGGGAAGGGGAAGTGGTGGGCAGGGATGAGGGAGTTATGAGGGCGCGCAGGTCGTTGACCATGGATGCTATAGCGGATGGCGGGGTGCTGGGCTTCACCTGGTGGAGGGGGGAGAGGGGCTAGGGGCGAGTGAAGAGAGTAGGGAGAAAGGGGAAGATGGGGCAGTGGGGACACGAGCAGAGGCAGGTTACAGTGGTGGAAAGGGTTGGGGCGGAGGCGAGGGCGCGCAGGCCGTTGACCATGGCTGCTATGGCGGATGGGGGGAAGAGGGTGGGGGCAGTGGTGGGAAGCGGTGGGGGAATGAGGGAGTTGTGGGGGCGCGCAAGCTCTTGAATGTGGCTGCTAGGGCGGATGGGGGGCCTGGGGTTCACTTGCTGATGGTGACGAGGGGAGCGATGGGGGGAGGGAGTGGGGGGAACGCAGGAAAGAGGGAGGGAAAACAGAGGCAGTGGTGGTACTGAACTTGGTGGTCACGTTCATTCACCGGCATGGAAAGTGAGGGTTGTTGCAAATGGAACGCAAAAGACAACTGCACGCGGCGTCGTCGAAGCTATTATAAGGAGCATTCCCAAAAATAAACTACCTGGATGGGGTCACACTGTAGGCCATATGCTATGCTATGACTCTGATAGTAGTAGACGGGCACAACACACACACAGCATGTCTGATAGGTATCAGAGCTGCTTTGCACGTAAAAAATGTAACTCTGAATCAGGACTTGAAAGGACTCAGAAGTCGATTGGCTATGGCACCGCATTTGAAGGTACGGGCTGGCAGCGAGTGGTACGAAAGAGGCTGGGAACGAGAGGTGGAGGAGGGAAAGCGGTGAAAACGGAGAAAGTGGAGGCAAGCCCGGTCGATTACTCTCTCTCAGTACGACACACCTTGCTTTACGACAGAAAACTACGAACACTACGACGAACTCACACCACGAGGCTCGATAACCACGCACTACCCGCTTTCAGACCATGCGACATGAGACATGCGACATGAGACATGCGACATGAGACATGCGACATGAGACATGCGACATGAGACATGCGACATGAGACATGCGACATGAGACATGCGACATGAGACATGCGACATGAGACATGCGACATGAGACATGCGACATGAGACATGCGACATGAGACATGAGACATGCGACATGAGACATGAGACATGCGACATGAGACATGAGACATGCGACATGAGACATGCGACATGCGACATGAGACATGCGACATGAGACATGCGACATGAGACATGCGACATGAGACATGCGACATGAGACATGAGACATGCGACATGAGACATGAGACATGCGACATGAGACATGAGACATGCGACATGAGACATGCGACATGCGACATGAGACATGCGACATGCGACATGAGACATGCGACATGAGACATGCGACATGAGACATGCGACATGCGACATGAGACATGCGACATGAGACATGCGACATGAGACATGCGACATGCGACATGAGACATGCGACATGCGACATGAGACATGCGACATGCGACATGAGACATGCGACATGAGACATGCGACATGAGACATGCGACATGAGACATGCGACATGAGACATGCGACATGAGACATGCGACATGCGACATGAGACATGCGACATGCGACATGAGACATGCGACATGCGACATGAGACATGCGACATGAGACATGCGACATGAGACATGCGACATGAGACATGCGACATGAGACATGCGACATGAGACATGCGACATGAGACATGCGACATGAGACATGCGACATGAGACATGCGACATGAGACATGCGACATGAGACATGCGACATGAGACATGCGACATGAGACATGGCCGATGTGGATTCGCGACATGCGACGTCGGGCGGGAGCTGGCGGGGGGGCGCTTCACGCACCGCACTGCGCCGCGCCGAGCCGCTGCTGCTAGCCGATACTACGCACGCGGCGGCACTTGGAAGGCACCCCGGACGCAGAGTGGCGCGCATTCGACCGAAGCTCACCGCCCGATAATGAATTAACCGTTTTGAAGCCTCAATAGTCTCGAGCGCGTCTCGAGCGCGTCTCAAGCGCGTTTTGTGTGCTTCTCGAGAGGCAAGAGACCCACCTGGAAGTACACGAGGTGCTCCACCACCCGTCGCGTCGTCGCATTGCTCCCGTCGCTCCCCTCCGCGCTCGCGCTTCCCGTCGCCGACGCCCTCGCAGCCATGGACGCGCGCTTCGACCCGCGGCAATTCGGCGTTGCTGGCAGTGCGGTGACGAGCGGGCCGATCGCAGAGGAAGGGACGGAGCGACGGCGAGCTTGGGAAAGCGTGAGGAGCGGGATCGGCTTCCAGACAGACGCGGCTCGCCCGAACGAGGAGGAAGTGAAGGAGGAGGAGGTCGAGTGAAGGAGCTGCGAGGTGCCGCTGCGCGCCGCAATGAGCGGCGGAGTAAGCGTGAGGAGAGAGGCGGCCATAGCGGGATGGAAGTGGTGGGGAGGGATGGGGAGTTGACTGGGTGGATGGGATTGGAATGCGGTGAATGGTGCGATCTCGGGGAGTGCATTGTGGTGGACCAAAGATGTTCTCCGTACTCAATATAGACGACTGCAATTAACGTGCCCTCTGTTGGAGACACGTACAATATTCATGCACATTATTGAAAGTGGTAGTGCAATATAGCATACAGTTACAATACAAAAGACAAGAGTCAGAGATACCTGGTTACGTCAAACAAATGCTACAACACATCAGCCGTCAGTTATGTAACAATTAGAACGAATGAATGCCACAATTTATGAATGTTTTTGCTTTCGTATCGACACCTTCACTTTGTCAGCAACCTTTTTAGCTGCATCTGCTGCCGCCTTCTTGGAAGCGTCCACTGCTTTCCTGACACTGCCAGGCTCTTTCTTTGCAGTTTCCCCTACTGGATATAGCATCGGTGCAGCTACAGTGGTTGGAATCGGTGCCGGTGGTGCGGTCGCCACTGACCCTGAATCACCTGCCTGCTTGCTGCTACTGCTGCTGCTGCTGCTGTTGTTGCTGCTGCTGCTGCCACTTCGGTCTCTGTTGATGGAGCTGGTATCAGCACCAGAAGTCGAACCCAGAGGGCCCAAGACACTGCTTCCATTATCTGTTCCATTGGCTCTCTTCCCTTGCTGACTCGACGACTTCTCCATACCAGCAGCCTCCGAGGGAGAGGTTGAGCCAGGAGCAGTAGGGGAGACAGCGGCAGGAGTGCCAGTGCCAGTGCCAGCAGAACCAGTGCCAGTGCCAGTGGCAGAACCAGCAGAACCAGCAGAACCAGCAGAACCAGTGCCAGTGCCAGTGGCAGAACCAGCAGAACCAGTGCCAGTGCCAGTGGCAGAACCAGCAGAACCAGTGCCAGTGGCAGCAGCAGGGTTAGCAGAACCAGTGCCAGTGCCAGTGCCAGTGGCAGTGCCAGTGGCAGGGCCAGTGACAGTGCCTCCAGTGCCTGATGCTGTGCTGCCCACTCCTGGTCTCTTCCGGCTCGACCTCCCTGACTGGGGTGATGATGATGACTCACTGCTGCTGCTGCTGCTGCTGCTGCTGCTGCTGCTGCTGCTGCTGCTGCTGCTGCTGCTGCTGCTGCTGCTGCTGCTGCTGCTGCTGCTGCTGCTGCTGCTGCTGCTGCTGCTGCTGCTGCTGCTGCTGCTGCTGCTGCTGCTGCTGCTGCTGGTTTTGCTGAGAGCATTCATGGCTGCCAATGCATGATGAAAAGGTGGAGATTAGGAGTGGGTGGACAGAACAGGGCTAACAGCATGGTAGGCACATGGAGTGCATATTCCTGAAGGAAAAGACAGGCGGGTGTCTCCCCTTGGCAATCAATTAATACAAGACACACCATTCGCCAGGCACGTGCGGTCACAAATACCATCTCACTCCATCCCATCTCCTGCATACCACAAATACCTCACAACTGCACACCAGCCCACGCATCCACCCCCCACATGCACACAGACGCACTTGGCGGCAAAGCAAACACACAGCAAACCCCACCACCGGACCCTCTCTCACCCAAACCTTTACCCCAACTCCAGTCCCAAGCCCAGTCCTAACCCCAGAATCGACCTCAAGTCCCAACCCTAGACCCGACCCCGAATCCCCAAATGTCCCAACCCCATGCATACCTGCACACTGGCGCTTGAACTCCTGAGGTGAGAGCACAGTGCTGGCGCAGTAGGGGTTGCGGGGGCACTTGGCCATGGCAGCCGTGCACTCCCACTGCTGGCAGAACGCAGGGTCCTCGTCCAGCACGGAGGGAGAGGTCGCTCGCACCCAGTACTTGGCTGCCACTGATGCTGATGATCCGCTGCTGCTGCTGCCGCCGCCGCTGCTGCTGCTGCCACCGCCGCCGCCGCCGCTGCTGCCGCTACTACTACTACTTCTGCTCTTGTCGCTCCAGTTGCCAAGCAGCTTGCAGTCCACGAAGCCATCGCACCACGCCACGTCCGGCACACACTGCACATTGTTCGGACACTTGCGGTATCCCTCTGCACACGATCGAGCGCGGCACATCACGGGGTCCTCGTCCTCTGTGTACGGCCGGGATTGGTTTGCGCTTGCCGGGCAGTCGTTGACCCCGTTGCACCACCGGTACTTAGCTAAGCACTGCCTGCTGCTGCTGCTGCTGCTCCCGCTGCTGTTGCTGCCACCGCCGCCGCTGCTGCTGCCGCCGCCGCCGCCACTGCTGCCGCCGCCGCCGCTGCTGCTGCCGCCGCCGCCGCTGCTGCTGCCGCCGCCGCCGCTGCTGCTGCTGCTGCTGCTGCTGCACATTTCATCTCCGGGTCTCGGGCATGCAAGGCACACCTTTGGGTCCTCGTCAGGAGAAAACAGAGAGGAAGCAGCGGATCCTGTCGCTCCTGTGCCTCCCCCAACAGCAGCCCCTCCGTTTCCATTCACAACAGGGCAATCGTTCCTCCCATCACACATCTTGGCCGCGTCTATGCATGCATACGACCCTTCGCACTTCACCTGAGGCGCCTTGCACCGGTGAGAGTGGCACGCAGAAGGAGACTCATCGAACGTGTAAGGAACGGAAGGGTCTGTTACAGGACAGTCGTTCTTTCCATCGCAGAACAGCGCTCGATTTATGCACATCCAGTTACTGTCACACCGCCGTTCCGAGGCATACCGGCACGGGAATGACCGGCAGAACTGGGGGTCCTCGTCCTCAGTATAAGCTGAACCTGGTTTCGTTACAGGGCAGTCGTTCGCTCCATCGCAGAAGAGGAAGTCGGGTATGCACGTGTTACTGCTGTTGCACTTGCGGTAACCAGAGGCGCACGCGAAACCCGAGCAGAAGCTAGGCTCCTCATCATCGGTATACGGCTTTGAGGAGTCGGTAACCGGACAGTCGTTACGCCCGTTACAGAAATCCCCTTCCCTGCGACACACGTTACTGCTGCTGCATTTTTTGTACCCTTGCGGGCACTCATACTGTTGACAGAAACTCGGGTCCTCATTTGGTGTATAGCGCACACTCGGCTCCGAAACCGGGCAGTCGTTCTGCCCGTTACAAAACAATTCCTTATCCAAACACGCCCAGCTGCCCTCGCACTTAATCTCCGCCCCTTCCCAGCACTCAAACGTCAGGCAGATCTCTGGATCCTCGTCCTCGGTATAAGGCAACCCGGTATAGTCCTTCGTGCGTGGGCACTCATTCACGCCGTTGCAAAGAGCACCAGGGGTGCAGGAGGAAGGGGAGGAAGCGCATTGCAGGCAGAAGCCCCTCTGGACGCAGTAAGTTAGGTCCTCATCTGAATGGTCTGTGCAGTCAGGGTGAAAGTCACACAGCATCCCGCCTGCTGCCATGCAGCCTGAGCCTGGGCAGGGGAACTGGGAGGGGGGAGAGCAGGGACGAGGGGGGGGAGTGGGGGGTTTGGGGGAACGGATGGGGTTGAGGATGCGGGGACGGATGTTGGAGGAGAGGGGAAGGGGAGATTGGAAAGGGGAGAACGGTAGTGGAGTGAGGATGGGGAGAGGGAAGCGGAGAGAGGGTGGCTGAAATGTGTAGCCGAGCATTTGATACCACTTATAGGTGGTACAGCATTGGTATTTGTGTTCTATTTTTTTGTGGGAAAAAAAAACAAAACAAAACAAAACAAAAAAAACCTTGTCTCTCCTTCCCACCCCATCCCCCCTTCCTCCACACACACACACCCACAATCAGTATGCACATGCTTTTCATGCACACGCATGCATGGGTGCAAGCCGATTCAGGAGGCAAGCAAGGTCCGAAGGTAGCAAGAAGGAAAATCCCCGACCACACAACCACGTGCACTGGAGCCTGACTCCAGACTCCTGACTGCCACACCTCTTCCACTTACTTCCTCTGACTCTTCTTTACCACACTGCACATTGACAAAATCTCCCTTACAGCGCTTCTCCACACGCCAGGCCCGGCTCACCTGATTCACTGCACACCCGCTTGCAGTAGGCACCTTCCCGCTGCTCACTCCATCTTCCACCATCGCCCTCCGCGCTCCTCCTCCCCCTCCCCCTCCTCCTCCTCCTCCCCCTCCCCCTCCCCCTCCCCCTCCTCCTCCCCCTCCCCCTCCCCCTCCCCCTCCCCCTCCATCTCCACCTCCTCCCCATCCCCCACTTCCTCCTCCCGCTGCCCCTCTGCGCCAGGCGGACATGGCAGGCGCGGATGGCGGAAAGGGCAGGGCAGGCGCAGGCGCAGGGGTATGAGCGTGGCTCCGCGCACTGCTGCGCCGCCCCATGTCCTGCGCGCTCACAGGCTGCGCGGGGGGAGAGGGGACGAGAGGGGAGAGGGAGAGTGGGAGGGAATGTATGGGCAGGAGGGACAGGGAGAGTGCGGAGCAGTGTGAGTGAATGGGGGGGGGGATGGAGAGCAGGATGGAGGCGGTGGGTGATAGCTGTGTCGGAATCAGGCGGGAAACCAATGTGCGCGCAGCGTGCAGGGGGAGAGAGAGGCATCCAAGGAGTGACATGGCGCAAGAAAGAGGGCGCGGACGGGCGGAGGGATGCGCGGGCGGGGGCAATGGCGGAGGAAGTAAGAGGGGCAGGAGGCGGAGAGGTCAACCAAGGCAAGGGTTTTGAGTCGTCTCGCGTTTTGAGCCCTGAAAAAAGAAGCATAATTTCGTGGGAAGCAAGCAAAGAAAAGAGGGGAGGAGAGGGAAAAATGGGGAGAGGGTGGGGGGGGGGGGGGGGGGGGGGGGGGGGTACACCCATTGGGGAGAGCAAGCAAGACGTTGGCTCACCTGATTCGTTCCACCCGTTGCCATGGCGGCCGATCTAGTCCCCGGGAGACAGAAGAGCCACGCGAGGACGACAACGAGTGCGAGACATATACGCCGGTCCACCGCGGCGCGGTGCGACAGACACAGACGTCGGCGACTCTGATCGTTCCGCCTCGACGGAGAATTGGCAGTAGGAACAGCCAAGGCACGTATCGACTCGTCGTCGTCGTCGTCGTCGCTCGCGAATCTGTCGCAGCGACCAGATCGGCGGCGCGCGGCAGAGGATGATTGGCGGGACAGTCGCCGGAATCGTCGTCGTCGTCGTCGTCGTCGGAGCTGTAGGCAGCGCACTGGTAAGCCGTCACCGGGGTCTGCGAATCGCCCTCGTCGCAGAGGTTCACGAGCGGCGACGGATTCCGTCGCGCAGACGACGCCGCTGCGTCGCCGGAGGGCCGCGGTCGCGGCGCGTCTACCTCGACAGCACCGCCGCCGTCCACCGGGCCGGTGCGCCACCCACGGCTGCCATCGCGGTACTGCTTTTAACAGCCGCGCAGACATTGCCAACTCGGCATTCACAGGACTACTAGTAGTACTAGCACTGCCACCGGTCATTTAGGGTAGTGAACCTTGCTAGTAACAGGATCCGGGTGTTACTTACTACTTTTCCCGGGTATGGTTTCAGCAGAAGTCTTGTTTTGCCATGATCGTATTCGACACTGGTATGACAGGCTTCAAACGGGGAAATGGAGAAAAGGAATATTGCTAGCCTGTCTGATAATGGATGTGAATCATCATATTGTCAAAACGGCCGACGTGCTACTACCTCAAATTCCTGCATTTCGCGCATCTTGGAATTCGATAGTGCATAGAATTATCATGATCCTGTGCTTTCTGCTGAAGCAACCATCGTGCACCCGTTGCTGCAACGCGTGTGCTACTGGCATGGTGGGATGGTGGGATGCTTGAGGCATTGCGGCTTCACTGTACTGTAGTGTCTTAAAGCCGGAAGTCCAAATTGCACAAGTTTTAAAAGGATGACGCGAGGGGTTTTTTCTGGTTTGGGTTTTGGCGAGTGATTCCGATTTCGGACATTTCGTTTTTTTCGCCAAACCCAGCCAGCCCACGTATTCCGCCCTGGGGGTTGTGTGAGCACCCGAAAGTCCCAAATTGCAGGTGTTCTATTTTTCAAAGCTTGCACAGTGCACTTCGTCAAGTTTTAAAAGCATGACCCACGCGCCTCGCAATTTGGGACTCGGGCTTTAAGAAAAAAAACACTCCCAAGAATTTACTAGGCCCTCCATCATATCTTAAAGCCCGCGGCCCAAATTGCAAGCCGCGCGGTTCAAGTTTTTAAAACTTGTTCCCCTGACTTTCGGGTTACCAAGTTTCTGGGAGACAGAGGTCCGCGCGACACAACTCAGGCTGTGAGCCAATGAGAGTTGACTACCCCTATCTTGTGAACCAATGAGATTGAACACAATTGCCTTCAGTCGCATACCAGGGTTCGGCAGAACCAACACACACCCAAAAACTTGAAAACGAGGGTGTGCAATTTGGGACTCTTGGACACAAACAAGTACCTTCCGCACTAACAAAAAAGCCCACGCACAACTCGAACGCACAGTAGGAACGGCCATGGCACGCCTGCTCTCAATCGTAATGCTATATACGATGAACTATGGGGCGCCAGCAGCGGAAAATAGGGGCATTGATGGTACTGGTGCTATTGCCTGTTTCTGGCACCTCCGAGCAGAGCGCACATCCAGACGATGCGACGGCGATGGTCGCGTTCGTCGTATGGCCGAAGGTCGTTTAGATAGTAGTCCCAACCATGCCGGCACTCCGTCGACTTGCCATGTCGACGAAGCTGCTCGCAGCTTCGTACATCGCGCTGCGTCACCTCGCGCAGCGTTTCGACGCCTTGCGCCTCGACGCGCTGCGTCTCATGGCGTAGACAGAGATCGCGTGGGGTTTCATCGCGCATCCTGAGGAAGCTCTCTACGCCTCGGACCGGAAAAAAGCCGTGTCGTCATTCGAATCGCACAAGCGACCTCATGGAAATCCGCGCAGCCCTTTGGTTTACGGTCCGTATTTGAAATGATCACTGCGCAAACAAGTACCCAATGCAAAGTATGCGATGTTCCCTGTACTTTCCCGTCGCCTGAACTTCCCCCTCCCGTCGCCTCCACTTCCCCCTCCCGTCGCCTCATCTTCCCCATCCCGTCGCCTCATCTTCCCCATCCCGTCGCCTCATCTTCCCCCTCCCGTCGCCTCCTCTTCCCCATCCCGTCGCCTCATCTTCCCCATCCCGTCGCCTCATCTTCCCCCTCCCGTCACCTCAACTTCCCCCTCCCGTCGCCTCCACTTCCCCCTCCCATCGCCTCAACTTCCCCCTCCCGTCGCCTCCACTTCCCCCTCCCGTCGCCTCATCTTCCCCCTCCCGTCGCCTCATCTTCCCCATCCCGTCGCCTCATCTTCCCCATCCCGTCGCCTCATCTTCCCCCTCCCGTCACCTCAACTTCCCCCTCCCGTCGCCTCCACTTCCCCCTCCCATCGCCTCAACTTCCCCCTCCCGTCGCCTCCACTTCCCCCTCCCGTCGCCTCCACTTCCCCCTCCCGTCGCCTCCACTCCCCCCTTCCGTCGCCTCCACTTCCCCCTCCCGTCGCCTCCACTTCCCCCTCCCGTCGCCTTCCCTTTCCCTTCCCGTCGCCTGAACTTCCCCCTCCCGTCGCCTCCACTTCCCCCTCCCGTCGCCTCCACTTCCCCCTCCCTTCGCCTCCACTTCCCCCTCCCGTCGCCTGAACTTCCCCCTCCCGTCGCCTCCACTTCCCCATCCCATCGCCGCCACTTCCCCCTCCCGCCCCCTCCACTTCCCCTTCCCGTCGCCTTCGCTTCCTGCTCACTCTCTCCCCACTGTCCCCATTTCCCCTCCCCACCCTTCCCCGCCGCCCGTCCGTGGGCAGCAAAGTGGCGTCCCTTTTGCGCCATCGTGATCAAAGCTCCTTCCGTCGCCCCCCTATTCTTCTCCTCGCACCTCCCCTCTCCTCACCTCATTTCCCTCCTCTCCCCTTCCCTCTTCGTTCCGCCGCATCCTCTCATAGCCTTGCGTCCCCTACGTCCCATAGGCTCTCTGTATTCTTCTCTCCTTTCCGCCCCTCCGTGTGGGCTCCCCCTCTGCAACATTCACTTCTGTCCCGCTCCCGTGCCACGGTCCTCGCCATCGAGGTCGAGTCCGGGCCTGGCTCCTCGTGTGAGGGGTGTAGCAAACTTTCTCTCCTTCCATCCCCCCTTTCCATCCTCCTCCCCCCACTCTCCCCCTCTCGCCTCTCCTCCCCACCCAGGCGAGTGGCGATCTGGCGGCACTTGCGCGTGTTTTACGCACATGTGGCAATGAGTGCGCAGCTCATATCGGCGCCCTCAGGCCAGGCCAGGCCCCAGGGTAGCAGTGCGCTCTCTGCTCACTGCTGCCATGATGGCTTGTCCATCGCCTAACGTCCGTGAGATCCCTATCTTGCCCTGACGGGTATGGTTGGTTGGTCTGTCACACTGCGCTCGGGCTCATTGGCAGCAGCGCCTTTTGGGAGCAGTCATGACGCGCACATGAGTTGCGTTGTACCTACACAACTCAATGACACCAAAGCCCTTCCATCCGGCCCTTTCTTCCTCTCCTCCCCTCTCCCTTTCGGCCACCCCCCTCCCTTCTCTGCCTGCCATCAGGTCATTGCAATCACCGACAAGAACAAGCCACCAAGTCCCTGTTCCAAGGCCCCTCGCTTCTCCTGACCCTGCTGCCGAGCCTGTTCCCAAACCTGCCTCCGAACCTGAAGCTCATGGCAAGAGGGAGGGAATGACAGCGGGTGGTATGGAAGCAGGGAGGGAGGGGAGGAGGGAAGGATGACACAAGGGAGTGAGAGTGAGGGAGGTGAGGGGTAAGGGGAAGGGTGGGAGAAGGAGGAAGAGTTGGAGGAGGAGGATGAGGAGTGGGATGATGAAGTGGAGTTCTAGGAGGCACAGGTGAGAGCTGCACCACACTGCTGCTGGGCTGGGACACATACCCACCCTCTTTTGTGAAGCTTCCTGACTATCTAACAGGGGGACTTCTTACCCTGGCCACCCTGTTGTGCCTGTGTTGTTCCTCAGATGGTCTTACAACACTGGCCCAACACGGCAGATGGTCTTACCCCTACTTCCCCCCTTCTTACCCCCTCGTCCTCTCCTCTCTCCTGCATTGGTGCATGTGTCCTGTTTTGTCTGCGGATGCTGTGGGCAGCCTGACCAGGAACTATACGGGGAGAAGATACTTTCAGGTGACAGCCTGACCTCAGGTGGTCTCCACCTGTCAGGTGAAATGACAGTGTGAGATTCTATGGTGCCACCCATACACCAACCCCCGCTCCCCTCTCCTCACCGTTTGCCCTTCGGCTGTGTCCCGCTGCTGAACCCCATTGCAAGCCGCGCTGACTTCTTCTGGCTCACCTGGTTCCATGAGGTGCGGTTGGTGGGAGGCATAGAGATCTTGGGATGCGTCTCAAGAGTTGGCTTGAGTCTGCACCGGGTGTGTTCTGTGTGTTGTGCGCCAAGTTATTTCGTCACTGCTGCTTTCATGAGGTCAAGTTAGAGGATGAGAGTGGTTCTATTGAAAGGGGGGCGGTGAGAAACCCTTTGAAGCGCTTGCACCTACAAGCTAAGGTTTATGTGAATGCGTGCATCTAGGCTTTCACGGGCTCGACCATGCATGTCTCTCATGCCCCCATGCCCATGCCTCATTCTCCATGCCCCAAACCTGCATGCCAGTTCCACATGACGCCTCGTTTGCAGCAGCATGCCATCCACCCCGTGGAGGCTCAGCTGTTTCCTTCCTTCCGCCGCCTCTGCTGCTGATGCACAGAATGGCTACTCCACTCCACTCGTACAGCTGCCTATTTGCCCATCGTACACTTATACCTCTCTCCCTGCCTCACCACCAGAATCTCTTGCATTTTGACTGCAGTCAGTGTTGAGCTGAATTCATGCCTCCTTCTCCCCACTCGGCCCATCTCACTCCTCCAGTCATAAGCGATTTCGCTGGTTCCCCACTCTTTCTAATTCCCCCACTACTCTGCCCTGTTATTATTTTCCCCTTCTTCCCTGTGATTGGGTTCCCCATATGCCTACTTATAACATTTGTCATCTTCCCTGTCCTTCCTGCCCATGTCTGCATTGCAGAGGCTCCAGCAATCACGTGTCCAATAGTAGCGAATTTCTTGAGCATCACGTGGACCTGCTACACCCTGAACACCCTACATAATTAGTCATGCCAAGCAGTAGATCCCATGCTACTACAACAGGCTACAAAACTACTCTATTGCATGAGACTTGTGTTGAGGCAAGAGTATTGTATGATGAGAACCAACTGTGCTCGAGCACGACACGATATTATAGCCCACTCAATCAAGATACGGGTGCCTCTTTTGAAATGGGTAAAAAAAGCTGCAGCGAGCACATAGCTGTGCCTTGCCTCACAACCGTCCATGTACTGCGGGATGCTGTTAGAGTTATATGACGAGTTATCGAAATGTTCAGTACGCAGGGCAACCGAAAACCGCGGCACATGATGCCCCTGGCGCTGGCGACGGGAGGAGAAAGCGATGACGACGGGAGGGTGAATTGAAGATATTTATTTCAGTGTTTGATATTCCGCCAAATTCCGCTGCTTTCAGAATGCGCCAACGTTCGTGCCATGTCTACAGCTTTTAGATACCTTCGGGAAGCACCCTTGGAAGGTCGATGGGCCATATTCCCTATCTCGCCGTCCCGAATAAGGTGTTTCTGTTTGTTGATGAGGGTCGCCTGACGTTCTATCTCTCAAGCACAACCTTTGTTGCTGTCGTAATGCTAAGAATTTGACAGTTTTATCGTACACTGCGCAAGTGTGCTTGCTCGTGCCGCCTACTTTAGTTGGCTGCTATATGCAGTAAGAACTAGTGGGCCTCATGGTTTGTTGTTGGAAACGCAGGTCGTGGTGTTGTGTGTGTGACAGTGCAAGAGCTGCGGAAGTGTTGTGTTGTGTGTTTTTGGGTCGCGATGTGTGGCTCGCCGTGCGACAATTTCTATTGACTGGTTTCCTGTTGTTTGACTGGGCAGTTCGCTAAACAATTCGCGAATGCGCTCCCTGGGTGTGCCTTCTTTCGACTCCCAACTTTCGCTTTCACACCCCTCGCCACCCGTTGAACCCCATTGCCAAGTTTTTAAAACTTGTGCAATTTGGGCTGCCGGCTTTAAAGTCCACACAAAACTAAAGAATACTTTATTGATCTTACATCGATACCAAAACTGAGTGGCACTGCACTGATTCAGCCAGTGGCGGATTCATGAAGAGATCAAGAGTCGGATAACGAGCCCGTACGCAAGAGATGGTGTACTGTACTTTCTGTGCGTTGGTGCTGCTGCTGACATCTGTGCTGGGTGCAATGCACAAGAGCAGCGCCTGATACCCAAAACCGCAGCCAGCCAGTGACTACGGAACCACTTGTGTGCTCTGATGTGCCCTCGCCTCCGACACTACAGTACGTCCCTCCCGAGGAAAGAAAGACAAACGCGGCTGGCTGGTGCTTCTACTGTATTTGCCTCATTTGCGCATCGCAGGTGTGAAGGTGATGGTGGTCCTCGCGAAGAAAGCCGTTTCCCTCTGTTCTTATTCATTAAAGCCCAAGTTCCACATGGCTGTTTTCAAATTCAAGATTCTTGAATTATGAACTCGCCAAAAACCAAGTTACCACCCGAAGTGAAGCATTCCGTCGCTTCACAGAGGAAAGGTTTTGCATGATGGTACATGATGCATCAAATGCGAAAACAAAGAAAATGCTGCACTGTTTGGAAATTTAGTACATAAAAATACACCAAAAGACATTTGGACAATGCCAGATCCTAGCAATACGTGCTGAGCTTTATTTATTGATCATGGATGTTCCATGTATTATGCCAAATAAATAGGATCATAGTAGGTTAGTCATCGCGCCGTGCATTAGCTAATATAGTCAGCATCTTCGAAGGTCACCGCCAGCTTCATGGCATCGCCTCCTCCGTCTCTGGCCGGTACTTCCACTAGAAGCACGTCCTGCCGACTCCTCCTCAATAGCATTAAAGTGAAAAAGACCACTCGGAGGAGCCATAGGGCCACGGGTAATAGCAACCATGACGAGGTGCACGTCGCGCGCGTCCTCGTGCACGCTCGCGAGCTGCACCACGTGCGGATGCGGCGGAAGTGCGCCCATGCAGAGGAGCTCCATTTCCAAGTCGCCCGCGCGCTCGCCCTCGCGTAGCCGCGCCTTGTCGACGGACTTGCACGCTAGAAGCTGCCCCGTCGCGCGCTGCATGCACGTCCGGACGACGCCGAACTCCCCCCGGCCGAGCTCCTCCCGCGCGACCGCGTATACTGATTCCAGCGGCGCCGTTGCGAACGGCAGCATGCGGGCGGCAATGCCGGCACTGCCGGTGGCGCCGTCGGCGGAAGCACTGTCAGTGGTCGCGGTGGTAGTGCTCGCTGGAACGGCGGCTGCTGCTGCGGCTCTTGCTAGAAGTAGTTGACGGTGGTGAGAGCAATCCTCCATCTCCATCGGCTCTGATGCTGCAGATGCATCGCCGGCGCCGGCGGAAGCTAACGTGACGTGATTGTCGTAGCGCATGAATCGCGCGGAGTCGACCATCGTTCCTCCGAAGTCTGCGGCCATGGTATTATCTAAATGGTCTGCCGTAATAGCGGTGCGGGCGTCGATGCCTTCAAAAGAAGAGTCGCACAATCTTTGTGGTGCGATCGCGTTTCTGAGGTCCTGAGGTTTGAAGCTTTCAAAAATGGATGGCTGTGACATAACCCGTGGATGAGATTCTTGGCCTATGTACTCCAAATGAATCGACTCGTCCGTCCACCACTATGGACGCTTTCTTAGAAAGGAGGACCAATACAGAATGAGTACTTGCTGACTGACTTGCAACAGTTCTAACACTGTAGGTTCCACTAGCAGCACTGTGGTAGCACTACTGTTCTGGAACGCCTTTGGCGTTTCGGCGGCTCATACTGATATTCGATTTCGCGCTGCAAGGACCCCTGCCCGGTGGTGGTTGGACCATCATCACCATCATACGTCGGTGCTTACAGAACTGAGTAAATGATATCCAGGTGCTGGCTGGGCTGCCGCAGGCTGCTCATGACCTGCAGGCGTGCGAACGGCCTACGAGACACCATAGGTCCGTACGCAGAGCAAGTGCCGGGTTCTGCTGGTGCCCCTCGTGCTGTGCGAGGTAGAAGGTTTAAGAGCCGCAGACGGAAAACCAACGCAAACGCCTACCCCAGAGAGAACCCGGTTCGAGCCGCGTGAGAGCTGCTCTGCGTGTACTACAGTGTAGTTAGCTTGACCTGCTTGCGTGCTTCGCAAGAGCTCTGCAGAACGAATCTGTTCTCCAAACACGATGTGCCACGTTTGCTTCTGAGTTCGCATGACACGGAGGGCAACTAACGCGGCAGCCATAGTGCTCTCGCGCAGTCAGCCCCTCGTGATGAGGAGAGGAGGGGAGGAACAGAAAGAAACCTCTGTTCCAGCCTGGAAGTTGCACTGACACTGTGGGTGGAGGGGGGTGTTGTGAAGCAGACGGACCAACAGACGCATTACCGGGAACATTTATGCGGTCCACCCTACAACACTTACACAATCTGACTAACACGGGCATTTAGCCGCTGATAGAATGAAACATTTTGGTGTTGTATCTGGCTTGAACGTTTTAAAAATCAGCCTTGAAATAGCCGAATTAGGTAGGATCCATACTGGTGTTCCTTTCCACATGGGTACCAATGTCACCCCACACTCATCTGTCCAAATGTCTGCCAAACTGCTAAACTGCAGTAATTGAGAGACACGTCGGTTAGACAAAATGTTGATGTTATAGGCCAGTACCGTTACGTACACGAGGGGAGAGGTACTATGACTGAAAGAGCAACCGTGAGGAACATACATGCAATGCGTTTCTGGCTAGAAACCCACCCCCCCAACAATTTCGAGGCTGGATAACAATAGAAGCTTCTCCTCTGTACCAGATTTATTCGCCTGACACTGAAACGATACGGGCACGTTGGTGCGGATTTCCATGGCAAATATACTTCATTGGCTGACGAACCCTTGTAGGTGCTTCATTCAATACACTTGATCTTCATTCTAGTCACGCAAGCATTTTCAGGACAGCTGAGCGAAACGACAACCATTTTATGTGGCAATCCTTTCAAATATCTGATGACATTACACGTGCAGTTTCAGTTGTATGTAATCAACGCCTTCAACTGCAGATATGGCCTATCTGCAACATTTTCTCTCTAGGTCATGTCTAGTAATACGTTCCTCGTAAGAAAAAAAGTGCCATATTTAGGGGACGATGCAATATGCCTCTACTGCCGGGCGAAGGAAATCTTAGAGCATTGCTTCTTTGATAGCCAGATCATGAAGCCAGCAGTAACAATGGTTAGAAATGCTATCAATTTCCTGAATTTATCAACACATTCAAGGGTTTATACCTAATCATTTCTTTTGTTATATGCATAAAGGATGTATGGTTTCTCTAAAAGTATTTGTAGTTGGAGTGTTTTGACGAATACGAGGAGCACGGTGTAGTGTTTCCTGCAGAAGAAAACTTAAAATCTAACACATACTAAAAAAATGTTTTTCCTGACTCATATTTATCCTTTTATATACTTGTATAAGGATCTTAGTAACCTAATAAGGCTAGGGCCTCATATTGCATGAAATCATGGGTAAGATCCTAATTTCATAAAATTAGGCTTTGCAAAGTATCAACGAGAGCAGTGTCGGAGGAATTATGCAGGGAGATAATTCTAGTTCGCCTGGTATATTCCACAAATGGACTGCAAAGGCTGTTAAGTTTAAAAGAGAGAAGAGAGAAGAAGAGAGGTTGCACTAGCAAGAATGAGGATACAAATAGCAAACCCTAGAAGGGTTGTACTCGCTATAGAGCACCCCACTACAGGCTAGAGCATAAGATAACATTCTGACACACCCCCATAGCCAAAGTGGGGTGTAATCAGCAGAGCAAGAAAAGCAGTACAAGCTCAGGGTGGATCACAATGTCACCACACATTCTGAGCACAAGTTCAAGAAGGAATAGTTTAAAGGGTACAATTATGAGCAAAGCTAGTGGTGGTCACAACGGGCAAGCGAGGAGGAGGAGAGAGAGTGAGGGGAGAGGAGATAGGAGGCGACGGCTGAAGCTGCAGACACACGGGCAACAGGAGGCAGACTGGCACAGCGGCTACCGGACTAAGCGCCCGGACTACAGGAGTAACAGGCCCCGCGGCTAAAGTAGCGGCAGACGAGCAACGGACCCACGGGCGGCTGGCGTAGAAGTCTACGACTGGGCTACCGGACGAAGTCCCCGGACTACAGGTGCTGCTGGCGACACGACGGCAACCTCCGTGCAGCTTCCCCAAACTATCCCACTCCCCCCTGGCACACACCCGCTGCTACACCGCTAGCTCCACTCCCCCTTCACACCCCCTTAGTACCACTCCACCGGCTCCAACACGTCCACCCCCCCTCAGCGGCAGCTGCAGCACAGGGAGACGGAGGAGGAGGAGGAGCAGGCGACGCCACACACCTGCCACCCCCCAACCGCCACCCCCCAACCGCCACCCCCCAACCACTACCCCCCAAACCCTAAAAACAGGGTAGGGAGGTGGGGGGGGGGGGGGGGGGCAACGCGCGGTCCCCGGTAGACTCCCCTCCCGTCGCCTGTCGAGGCGACCCTGGGGGGGGGGCGCTTGCGGCCCCCCCCAGGGCGCCGCGACGGGCGACGGGAGTTGGGCCGGGGCAGGTCGGGGCCGGGGCAGGTCGGGGACGGGGCGGGGCAGCAGGGGCCGCGCACGGCTCCCCTGGGCAGCGCGACGGGGCAGCAGGGCCGCGCGACGGGGCAGCAGGGGCCGCGCGCGGCTCCCCTGGGCGGCGCGACGGGTCTGCAGGGGCCGCGCGCGGCTCCCCTGGGCGGCGCGACGGGGCAGCAGGGGCCGCGCGCGGCTCCCCTGGGCGGCGCGACGGGGCTGCAGGGGCCGCGCGCGGCTCCCCTGGGCGGCGCGACGGGGCTGCAGGGGTCGCGCGCGGCTCCCCTGGGCGGCGCGACGGGGCTGCAGGGGCCGCGCGCGGCTCCCCTGGGCGGCGCGACGGGGCTGCAGGGGTCGCGCGCGGCTCCCCTGGGCGGCGCGACGGGGCTGCAGGGGCCGCGCGCGGCTCCCCTGGGCGGCGCGACGGGGCTGCAGGGGTCGCGCGCGGCTCCCCTGGGCGGCGCGACGGGGCTGTAGGGGTCGCGCGACCCGCCGCGCGCCTCGGGGCGCGCGGCGGGCAGGAAACCGCCGCGCGCCTCGGGGCGCACGGCGGGCAGAAAACCGCCGCGCGCCTCGGGGCGCACGGCGGGCAGAAAACCGCCGCGCGCCTCGGGGCGCACGGCGGGAAGAAAAAACTGCCGCACGCCACGAAGCGTGCGGCACAGAGAGTAGCAGTAGCAGTTGCAGCGGAAGCAACAAGGTGGTGAGCCCACCCACAGGATCGATCCAAGGGGATCGACCTGCTCTGATAGCATGTTAAGTTTAAAAGAGAGAAGAGAGAAGAAGAGAGGTTGCACTAGCAAGAATGAGGATACAAATAGCAAACCCTAGAAGGGTTGTACTCGCTATAGAGCACCCCACTACAGGCTAGAGCATAAGATAACATTCTGACAAAGGCTTTGCAAGATGTAAACCTAGATATTTTTTAAACATTTACGACTGCCGATGGCTTGTACATTTTCGCTGCAGTTACAACCAAAGAAAAGAACATTGAGCACCGTCTACCATGTGACTTTAATCTATGTGTTGCCTGTGTGGATTTACCAAAGGTAGGCGTTGCAAAAGTTAGGGCCTTTCGAATAAGAAACATGGGGCAGAAAGTGTACATTGAGTCTGACCGTTGAAGAATGGGACCACCAACTCCACGCCAGGAGACGGGGGAATGGGAGGGAGGGGAGGGGAGGGAGAGATTTGGAGGAGGTTGGGAAAAAGGTTGGGGAGGACGCGTGTATGGTGCTGGAGGTCGGGTGGTTGGTTTGGGAGGATGCACTTCCGCCATCGTGCAACAGCAGCAAGCTCCCCTCTCCACAATGACCCGTCGTGTTTGCGCGAAGTCGGTTCGGGTCAAGGCACTATCTGTCGACGTGGATTTCTTCTGCCCACCGACACGGAAGCACAACGCTGATTTGACGAGAAAATATCATGAAGATGACAGATTAGAGTGTGTGATGTGAATCTAATCTGTGCTGGTCCAGCGCTTGTTTTCCGCATGCGTCCACAGTACGAGCTTGTTTGAGCTTGTCACCTGATTCTGATCTGTCACAAGAAGATGCCAGCCTGGCAGACAACCGATATGGCAGACTCGCATCGCACTCAACGTAGCGCAGATAACTATCGACTCGCAGGGGAACTATCAGAGAGAAGGGTTGGGGGGGAGGGCGGGGGGGAACGGATGCTGTGAGCCCGTGACTGCTATTCGCACTCAGGAGTCAGGACTTGTGCAAGAAGCCGCTATTTTCGTACACAGGTGCCCCTCAAGTAGAGTACACTCTGTGTTGCTCTATTGTGGATTCAGATTTGAAGGAGAACGATCTATAGAAAGTCATTTCAGCCAAGCAAATGCAATCCCACACTGTTCATCCAGATGCGGCAGCATGAGGTGGTTTTAGTTCAAGGGCGTTCTGTTATGAGAAAAAACTGTTAATATTCCTGTATGTAACAATGTCAAGGCACAAGCAAGGATGAAGATAAATTGTCCAGATGATTCGAAGAGATGCGGACGGTATGAGCATCTGAACCATCAGTGGCACATACATCTGGCAGATGCAGCAGCAAAGAAAAGGGCGGGAACAGGTTGAAGGCCGGTTCCTGCGCCGCACGGTTGAATTTCGATGCAATAAGGGAATGTACACGTTAGGGTACATGGCTAGCAATGTCGTTTCGTATTTCCCGTATTTCGTATATAAACTCGTGTATGCACTTGTTATAATCACTCCTGTTATTTTACATTTACTCTGACGGGTGTCATTATTCACTTCCGCTGCAAACTATTCTGCGAAAAACCGTGAGGCAGATCCTGGCTAAGTTCCCCGTGGGACACGTTCATTCAAATATATTAAATGGTTGGGAATGGTATTTAGTGGAAGAGAAAAGGTGAAGTTTAAAAAATACATTCCAGCGTGTTGGGATAACCGAATGGTTGTACAGACATTCCCCAAGGTATCGCAATAGCGCACTATCTCATATAGATAATACGCACTAACCAATATCTCAATAAAATCATATAGAGCAGGCGATATTATGGGAGACGGAAAGTCAACAGTCGGGAGTCAACCGCACTGACTGTTGACCGGAGGTTACTCATTGCACTAGGTAACCGCACTCATTGGAAAATTCACTGCAATTGCACCGATACTTGTAATGCGATTTAAACATGGAATGTATTCCTCATGTTATATGGCTAGCTATGATTACATATCTCAATGTAATGCTCTATTTAATTATCTTGTTATTTACGTTCACTATCACAAGGTCTCAAAAATGACTTCCAATGTCTTAAACTTATAGCATATTAGCCTGTCCAATCGGCCACTAAGTTATTCTAGCACGGCGCGTTTGGACTGGACCAATATGTTATTGGCGGTTAAAAATAGAGTGTTGATGTTATGAGTAGTAAAAAAAAAGAGTGCGCGGAAGTCAATATCGAAACAGCAATTACGCCGACTACATATGTTTATTAAGCCTAGCAATTGTATACCGAAGGGCTAGCTAGGCGGGTTACAAGAGATGAACTTAGCTTAGGAACGCGTTAGGTAGCGTGAAGAACGGGAGAGCATGACGAGAGGCTTAGGGTGACAAGACAATTGGCCAAAAGAGGAGTTTCAACAGTAACAATAGGTACAGGTTATAGGAAGTGGAAGGTGACAAGGGAGTACACCACCAATAGATAGAAAACTAACATGATGTTACACATACTATTCTGCATGCAGTTATATATAAATGCTAACACATACTCTTAACTGCATGCACCACATAGCTGGTGAGGGGCAGCTCAAAACCCAAAGTGTTGCAGTCACCGAGCAGCAACTTGAATCAACGTGGTTGAACCCTTACGGCAGGTGCCCGGTTGCCGTTGAACCCCCGCAGCAGGTGCCCAGTGTCCATGCCGAAGGTGAACACGCCCAGAAACAACAAAATCACATTAAGGAGATGCGGCGGCGAATTGTTGCTGCATGGTCGAAAGAGATGGAGAGGGAGATTGGCTGGAAGGTGAGTAGAGGAGGGGCGGCTGCCTTGACATACTCGCCACCCCCAAATCCTCTCCCCTCCTCTCCACCCCCCCCCCCCCCCCCCCCCCAATGCGGCACGCACAGCAGGTGCAGGTGCAGCGACGAGGAGGTGGAAAAGGGAGGGGTGGGGGGTCAAGGGGGCTTAAGCACCCCCATCGCTGCTGCCTCCAGCCCGCCACTTCCCCCTCACACCGTCCGCCGTGGCAGGGCGCGGTGTAGGAGAGAGTGGGGAGTGGGACGAAGTGGGAGGGAGCGTTGGAGCCCTTGCTGGCGCTGGCGCTCTCGTTCGCGTGGTCGATGGTGGGGTCGCAAGCGTGTGCGCGAATGCAGGCGGGCCGCTGGCGATTTCGCTGGAGGGGTCGCTGGTGCATGCGCGAACGCGCTGGCAGGCCGCTAGCAATTTCGCAGGCAGGGTCGTTTGCGCATGCGCGAACGCGGTGGCGGGTCGCTAGCGGGCGGTACGCCATGTCGACAGCTACGGGTGGGCCCATTATCGAAAAAAAAAAAAAAAAAAAAAAAAACTCTTAATACAATGTCAAGAGATGAACTTAGGAACGAGTCAGGTAGCGTGAGGAACGGGAGAGCATGTCGAGAGGCTTAGGGTGACGAGATAATTGGCCAAAATAGGAGTTTCAATAGTAACGAGAGGTACAAGCTATAGGAAGGAGAAGGTGGCAAGGGGGTACACCACCAATATATAGAAAACTAACATGATACTACACTGACTATTCTGCATGCAGTTATATATAAAATATAAATTCCATCAGCGTGGTCCTCGGGGTGCTAGTTCGGGGTTGTCAAACCCAAAAGCGACGCGCTGTATGATCGGGAGGCGAGGCCGTCGGGCCGAGCCTGGTCATTGTGACCAAGTAAGGAATTAGGGAAATTCCTTCCAGTTGAACTCCAAGGCTCTTTAACATGTTCACGCAAAAAATTATGGCGTACAAAAAACGCAATGCAGCCTATCTACCCCTAAACCATGATACACACGTTGCGCTCGCTCTCAGTCAGGGTTTTTTTTATCATAGTAAATTACTCTGTTTCTTTTAGACTTCCTCGATCACACATATCCTCGTTTATTTTAGACTTCCACTCGCTGTACCTCCGTATTCTCCCTCGTCGTGTTCCACCTCCCTCTATTCTTCCGTTCCCTCCAGCGTCGTTTCTCTCTCTTGTCTCTCCTCCACCTTTCTCTGACTAACTACATACTGCTCGCCATGTTGCCTCTCGCATCCTCTCCTCTCTCGCGAATGACCCTACTGCTTCTCCTTCTTCTGTCTCGGCTCTTGTTGCCGCTGTCACTGGCTTTGCCTCCACCCGCCACGTTGAATACGCCACCCAATTGGTAGATGCCCTACTGCCCGCCCTCAGTCCGTCGGGGTGGTCCTGCCCTTGGGTGTGACGGCCTATAGGACAGGCAATTCGAGCTGGCCTTCCTTGCGGTCGCATCTCCTAACCTATGTGCCATGCTTCTAGCCCTGTACGGAGACCCAGACGCTGTTGATATCTCGACTCCTCGCACCTACGCTGAGGCGATCTCGGGTGAGTCGGTCTCTCAATGGACAGCAGCCCTAGACGCAGAGATGGCATCTTGGAGGTCCACGGGCACCTATATCGACGCAGTTCCACCAGTTGGGACAAACATAGTCGATGACATGTGGATCTTCAAGGTGAAGCGGCCGCCTGAATCGCCGCCTGTCTTCACGGCGCGCTACGTGGCGAGAGGCTTTAGTCATTGTGATGGAGTATACTTCTTCCAAACCTTCTCTCCCACCCCACTCTTCGGGTGCTACTGCACGTTGCTGCACAGCACGACTACGAGTTGCACTTACTAGACTTTCCACTGTCAAACATTACATATGTTTGTGTTCTCTAGGCTGTAGTGGGTTTAGCCTTAGGAGGTACAATCTCTAGGTTTTCATACTTGTACTCCCAACTTTCCTAATGCAATCACCTCACTCATTCTGACATGGTATTACGAGCCTAGGGTTAGGAACCTAGGACCGTCCTTAGGGCCCACCGTTTCCGCTCGAAGCGCCCTCGTGCGCCGTCCTTTCCTAGCGCCCTCGTGCGCCTCGCTCCTAGTGCGCCCTCGAGCGCCTCCTCTCCTCTTACGCTGCCCGTGCGCAGCCGCTAGCAACCCGCGTGCGCGGCCCGTTTTCCCGTCGCGTAGCCCGCTAGCCGCCCGTGCGCGGCCCGTTTTCTGAGCGCGCGGCCCCCCCTAGCTGCTCGCGCTGTCGTCGCCGCCCACGCGCAGCCCGCTAGCCGCCCGTCGACCGCCGCCGCGTCCCCTTAGGCCGCCGCCGCGAACCTAGTGCGGCCCGCTAGCCGCCCGTCGACCGCCGCCAGCACGAACGCAGCCGCGGCCCGCGCACAGCCGCACCTTAGGCGCCGCCGCGCACCGAGCATAGGCCCGCCGTCGCGCCGCCCTGCCTGCTCGAGTCGCGCCGCCCGAGTCGCGCTGCCCGAGTCGCGCCGCCCTGATCGAGCCGCGCCGCCCCACCTGTAGCAACTGCTGTTCCTGTTCCTGCTACAGCCACTACTGCTACTACTGCTACTGCTACTGCTACTACTGCTACTGCTACTGCTGCTACTGCCACTATGGCTAGTCCTACCGTTCTCACCTTTGACTCTGAGGGCCGCCCGATTAAGTTTGACGTTTGGCTCGATGACCTCCACCTGTTCCTCCAGATCACTGCCAAGGACGATGTTTCACTGTTTGACCACACGTCCGGCGTAGCTCTCGCACCTACTGCTACCGCTGACAGTACAGCTCGCTCACAGTGGCAGACCCGTGACGCGCACGCTCGCCTAGCCGTTCGCAGCCACCTGCCGTTAGATGAGCGCGAGCACTTTGGCCAGCATAAGACCGCCAAGGAACTGTACGATGCTGTCATTGCGCGCTACTCCTCCCCTGCTACTGCTGAGATAGGCCGTCTGTCGCTGCCCTATCTCTTCCCCGATCTGTCCGCCTTTGCCACTGTAGCTGACCTTATCACTCACCTCCGTACTAGTGATCTCCGCTATCGTGCCGCGCTTCCTCCTGACTTTCTCGCCAAGAACCCTCCCCCGATGTACCTCACACTCTACCACCTAGTCACTCGCCTCCCTGACACTCTTCGTGCTGTCAGGGACCACTTTCTCGCTCTCTCTCCCACTGACCTCACTGTCGACCTGCTCGAGAAGGAGCTCCTTGCAGCTGAGAAGGGTATTGTAGCTGTAGGTGCCTCTCGTGGCGACCCTCGCACTCCCTTCTTTGAGGGGTGTTCCCCCGTCCCCCTTCTCCCCTCCATTGCATCTGCTGATGCTGTCGACTACCTCGGTGCTGAGGAGGTCGGGGCTGCGTCTGCTCCTAGTTGGAGGCGCAAGAGCGGCAAGGGCAAAGGGGGTAAGGGTGGAGGAGGTGGAGGCGGGGGCGGCGGTAGTGGAGGGGGTGGAGGAGGCGGGGGTGGTGGCGGAGGTGGGAGTGGTCCTGGTGGGGGGGGGGTCAGTGGCGGAGGAGGGGGTGGTGGCGGCGGCGGTAGTGGGGGTGGCGGGGGTGGCGGTGGTAGTGGTGGCGGCGGTGGAGCTGGTGGCGGGCGTGGTGGGGCGGTGCAGCGTGGAGGCCAGAGGCAGCAGCAGCAGCGTCCCGGCGAGACCCCGACCTCCCAGCAGCTCCGTGAGTGGTACTCTCAGCGTGGGGGGTCTGGGGGTGGAGGTACCTGCCCGTACCTTATCCGCACAGGTGACCGCACTAGCCAGACCTGTGGGAGGTTCCACACGGCACACTGTCAAAATACTAGCGTGAGTTTGGCTTAGGAGCCATAGTTTAGGAGCCTTGGTAGTTGAGTTGGAGTTTAGGAAAAGTATCGAGAGGTTTTGGAAGGAGAGGAATGGGGTTTCACTAGCAAGAGTTGGGATACAAGTACAACACCCTAAATTGGGTTGTACTCATTACAGAGTACCCCACTGCAGGCTAGACAGCAAATACATTCTGACACACCCCCATAGCCAAAGTGGGGTGTAATCAGCACAATGAGCAAGCATAGAGCAAGAGTTCACAATAGGTAAGTAAGGCTAGAGCTAATCACAGAGGGCAAGTGAGGAGGAGGAGAGACTGTGGGGGAGAGAAGATGGGAGGCGACTGCTGACGCTGCAGACACACAGACGAGCTGCTGGCTCAGTGGCTACCGGAACAGCGCTCCGGACTACTGGGGTAACTGGCCCCGCGGCTAAAAGTAGCGGCAGACGAGCAACGGACCCACGGGCGACTGGCGACTACCGGAGATTGTAGCCTCCGGACTGCTGCTGCTGCTGACGACAAGACTGCTGCCTCCACTCGACCTCCCCAGCTGCCTAACGCCCTTCTCACACACCCCCTGCTCAAACCCTAGCCCTACACCCACAGCACCCCCTTAAACCCTAAACCCCATACTCCCACACATCCACCCCCCTCAGCGAGAGCTGCAGCAGTGGGAGACGAAGGAGGAGGAGGAGGAGGGAACGGCACGCACAACCGACACCCCCACAACCATCACCCCCACACCCACCCCCCCACGGCTGCACCGGGTCCAGGAGCGGCTGCTGCAGGGGCCAGGGGCGGCTGCTGCTGGGGCGGCTGCTCCAGGGGCTGCTGCTGCTGGGGCGGCTGCTCCAGGGGCTGCTGCTGCTGAGGCGGCTGCTCCAGGGGCTGCTGCTGCTGGGGCGGCTGCTCCAGGGGCTGCTGCTGCTGGGGCGGCTGCTCCAGGGGCTGCTGCTGCTGGGGCGGCTGCTCCAGGGGCTGCTGCTGCTGGGGCGGCTGCTCCAGGGGCTGCTGCTGCTGGGGCGGCTGCTCCAGGTGCTGCTGCTGCTGGGGCGGCTGCTCTAGGGGCTGCTGCTGCTGGGGCTGATGCTGCTGGGGCGGCTGCTCCAGGTGCTGCTGCTGCTGGGGCGGCTGCTCCAGGGGCTGCTGCTGCTGGGGCTGCTGCTGCTGGGGCGGCTGCTGCTGGGGCGGCTGCTCCAGGGGCTGCTGCTGCTGGGGCGGCTGCTCCAGGGGCTGCTGCTGCTGGGGCGGCTGCTCCAGAGGCTGCTGCTGCTGGGGCGGCTGCTCCAGGGGCTGCTACTGCTGGGGCGGCTGCTTCAGGGGCTGCTGCTGCTGGGGCGGCCGCTGCAGTGGCGGCGGCTCCAGGGGTTGCTGCTGCTGGGGCGGCTGCTCCAGGGGCTGCTGCTGCTGGGGCGGCTGCTCCAGGGGCGGCTGCTGTTGCAAGGCAGGCCGCTCCAGGGGCGGCTGCTTCAGGGGCGGCGGCTCCAGGGGCGGCTGCTGCAGCGGAAAGTAGGAGGGAGGGGAGGGGAAGGGCGCGGCCCCCATTGTGCCCTGACGGGCGATGTGCTAGGGAGCCGCGCAGGTCCCCAAAAGTGCCTCGACTGGCAACGAGAGGGGACCGCGCGCAGGCCCCTAAGGCGCCGCGACGAGGCAACGGGAGGGGCCGGCTCGCGGGCCCCGAAAGTGCCGCGACGAGGCGACGGGAGGGACCTGCGAGCAGGCCCCCAAAACGCCTCGACGAGGCGACGGTCGGGGCCAGTGCGCGGGCCCCTAAGACGCCGCGACGAGGTAGGAACCCGCCGCGCGCCTCGGGGCGCACGGCGGGCAGAAAACCGCCACGCGCTCCGAGCGCGTGGCGGGAAGAAAAATGGGATGTCGCGCGCCACGGGGCGCGCGACACACAGTAGGGCAGCGGAATCGAGTGGGCCCACAGGCCAGGAACGTTAAGCTCTGATAACATGTCAAAATACTAGCGTGAGTTTGGCTTAGGAGCCATAGTTTAGGAGCCTTGGTAGTTGAGTTGGAGTTTAGGAAAAGTATCGAGAGGTTTTGGAAGGAGAGGAATGGGGTTTCACTAGCAAGAGTTGGGATACAAGTACAACACCCTAAATTGGGTTGTACTCATTACAGAGTACCCCACTGCAGGCTAGACAGCAAATACATTCTGACACACACCGCTGCTTCTTTCGTCTCGACGACGCCTGGCGTGCACAGTTTCCTGACGCCACTGAGCTGCCCCGCTGGGCTGATCTGATGAAAAAGAATATTGATGCCTTTGCTCTTGACTTTGATGCTATCCTTGGTGCCATGTATGCATTGACTATTATTGGAGAGAGTGACCAGTACCTGCGTGTCCCGCCTGACCCGGGCATTAGGACCAGTAAGGCTGCCGCTCTAGGTGCCAATGCGTCTGCTGCCCCAGGTGCTGGTGAGACTGCTGCCCCAGGTGCTGGTGAGGCTGCTGCTCTAGGTGCTCGTGAGTCTCCCCCCCTTGGTACTGAGTCTACTGAGGCACTGCACACCTTCACACTGGACTCAGGTGCTTCTCACTGTTTCTTTCGTGACCGCACTGCCTTAGAGCAGCTTGCTCGGCCGGTTGCTGTCTCCCTCGCTGACCCCTCTGGGGGTCCGGTCATTGCGACCTCCTCCACTGTCCTCCCTTGTCCTGCGGTCCCGTCGGGCACACTGTCAGGTCTCTACCTCCCCTCGTTCTCTACGAACTTGGTGGCAGGTAGTGCACTTAAGGACGGGGGTGTCCACCAGTTCACCCCTGCCTACGAGCGTGTGACACACTGCACGTGTGCTCGGACGGGTCGCCACCTGACTACCTTCACTCGGCAGCCGGGGTCGGACCTGTACACACTGACCACTGAGTCCCCTCAGGTAGCTGCGTCTGCGTCTGCGTCAGGTCAGCTGTCGGCCCCCTGCTCGTGTCGCTCTCTAGCACACGAGACCGTCCTCTGGCACCACCGCCTTGGTCACCCGTCAGTGCAGCGCCTTCGTGGCATGCACAAACGGTACCTTGTCTCTGGTCTTCCCAGGGTTCTCCCTCCCCTCCCACCCTCGCCTGCTCCTCCTTGTCTTCCCTGTGTCGAGGGGCGGCAGCGCGCCGCTCCTCACTCCTCCTCGTTTCCCCCGACGACTGCTCCCCTGCAGACGCTCCACATGGACGTGTGGGGCCCAGCCCGCGTCCGTGGACAGGGTCAGGAGAGGTACTTCTTGATAGTTGTTGACGACTTCTCGCGCTACACCACGGTCTTCCCCTTGCGCACCAAGGGTGAAGTCCCTGATGTTTTGATCCCTTGGATCCGCGCTGCCCGTCTCCAGCTTAGCGAGAGGTTCCACTCGGACTTTCCTGTCCTGCGTCTGCACTCTGACAGAGGTGGGGAGTTTTCCTCCGACCTCTTGAGGGCCTTCTGCCAGGGGCAGGGCATTGAGCAGTCGTTCACGCTTCCGGCCTCTCCACAGCAGAATGGGGTTGCTGAGCGCCGCATTGGCTTGGTCATGGAGGTCGCTCGTACCTCCTTGATCCAAGCGGCTGCTCCCCAATCTCTAGGTTTTCATACTTGTACTCCCAACTTTCCTAATGCAATCACCTCACTCATTCTGACATCCACTGCTTTTCTTTGAAGCAGCCTGCACGAGTAGATCTGGCTCAACCGTCCTCCTAGATTTACTGGCTCTTTTCGTCTTGGGAACCAGTGGAGCCTTCGATGGCTAGTATACGGTCTGCGCCAGGCTCCCCAAGAGTGGCACGACACGCAGCGAACTACTCTGCTGACCCTTTCCATCCTCTGCTGAACCTTCTCTCTTCGTTCACACGGGGTCGATGCCGTTCGTTATCCTTGTTTACGTCGACAACTTGGTCTTTGCTATTACACACAGGCTTGCCTTAACTTCTGTCAAAGCTGTGGTACTAAAAAGACACACTTACCCTGACCTTGGTGAGCTGCGCCGTTATCTTGGCTTGCAGATCACTTGGAACAGAGGAGCGTGCACGATCACTCTGACCCAGTCACACATGGTGCAGCAGGTCCTTCAACGGTTCCAACTTCAGTTCCCCTCAGCACAGCTTGTCAAACTTATATGACATAGTCTGTGTAGGCTGTAGTGGGGTAGTCAATGTGGGGTACAACACTTTTAGGTTTTCCTACTTGTACCCACCTACTTGCTAATTCAATCATTCGTTCCTTCTCAATTCTGACATGGTTTCAGAGCAGGTTCCCTAGTGGGAACGTTTTTTTAGGGCCCACCATGATCTTTTTTTTCCTGCCCTGCCCGAAGCGCGCCTTGCGCCTGCCTCACCTGCGCCGTCGCGCGCCCTGCCCTAGTGCCGCCCGTCGCGGCCCTGCCTTCTCGGCCCGTCGCGGCCCTGCCCTGTCGCCCGTCGCGGCCCTGCCCTGTCGCCGCCTCGTCGCGGCCCTGACCTCGCCGCCTCGTCGCGGCCCTTCCCTGCCGCCACCCGCGGCCCTGCCTTGCCGCCCGTCGCGGCCTGACCTCGCCGCCTGTCGCGGCCCTGGTCTGCCGCCCCTCTTCGCGGCCCTGACCTCGCCGCCCGTCGCGGCCTCTGCCCTGCCGCCACCCGTCGCGGCCCTCCCTTAGCCGCTCGTCGCGGCCCTGCTCTACCGCCGCCCAGTCGCGGCCCTGCCCTGCTGCCGCCCTATCGCGGCCCTGCTCTGCCGCCGCCTCGTCGCGGCCCTTCCCTACAGCCGCCCCTGTCGCGGCCCTGACCTAACCGCCAGCTGCGGCCCTGCCCTGCACCCGCCCCTGGTAAGCACCCGCGCCGCCCAGCCGAGCCGCGCCGCCCAGCCGAGCCGCGCCGCCCAGCCGAGCCGCGCCGCCCAGCCGAGCCGCGCCGCCCAGCCGAGCCGCGCCGCCCAGCTGAGCCGCGCCGCCCTACCGAGCCGCGCCGCCCAGCCGAGCCGCGTCGCCCTACCGAGCCGCGCCGCCCTACTGAGCCGCACTGCCCTGCCCGTGCTGCTACTGCTGCTTCTGCTGCTACTGCCGCCATGGCTAGCCCCAATGTTCTTATCTTTGATGCTGAGGGTCGTGCGGTTGACTTCGACGTTTGGGTAGACGACCTACAGCTCTTTCTTCAGTGCGACTCTAAGGACGGAGTCTCCCTTTTCGATCACACGTCCGGTGTCTCTCCTGCACCTGCTGGCACTGCTGACAGTACGGTTCGCTCGCAGTGGACTACTCGTGACGCTGTTGCTCGTCTTGCTGTTCGTAGTCACCTGCCGTCTGCTGAGCGCGCGCACTTTGGCCAGTACAAGACTGCTCAGTCTTTGTACGACGCTGTAGTAGCGCGCTACTCCTCCCCTGCCACTGCTGCCCTCAGCCGCCTCATGCTGCCGTACCTGTTCCCTGACCTAGTCGCCTTTGCCACAGTCGCTGACCTCATTACTCACCTCCGCACTAGTGACCCCCGCTACCGCGCTGCGCTTCCCACTGAGTTTTGTGCCAACAACCCCCCCCCCCCCAAGTACATCACCCTCTACTACCTAGTCACCCGTCTCCCTGACTCCCTTTCTTCAGTCAGGGACCACTTTCACTGCAGCTGAGAAGAGTATCGTTGCTGTAGGTGCTTCTCGCGGCGACCCTCGCGCCCCTTTCTTTGAGGGGTGTTCCCCCGCCCCCCTTCTCCCCTCTGTTGGTTCTGCTGCTGCTGTCGACCTTGTTGGCACTGAGGAGGTCGGCGCTGCGTCTGCCCCTAGTGGGAGGCGCCGCTACGGCAAGGGCAAGGGGGGCAAGGGTGGTGGAGGGGACGGTGGGGGCGGCGGTGGAGGCGGTGGAGGAGGCGGAGGGGGTGGCGGTGGAGGTGGGGGTGGTGGCGGGAGTGGGGGCGTCGGTGGCGGTGGTTGGGGTGGTGGAGGCAGCAGCAGCGGCGGTGGAGGTGGCGGCGGCGGTGGTGCTGGTCGAGGTGGAGCCGCGCAGCGTGGAGGCTTTGGCAGTAGCCAGCGCCACCAGCAGCCGCGTTCCCGTGAGACCCCGTCGCCCCAGCAGCTTCGTGAGTGGTACGCTGGGCGTGGGAGGTCTGGGGGTGCTGGTCCCTGTACTTACGTTCTTCGCACCAGCGGGCGCCGTGGGGAGATTTGCGGACTGCCTCACACTTTGCAGCGCTACTTCGGTCGCCTGACTGACGCCTGGCGCGCCCAGTTTCCTGACGCCGCTGAGCTCCATCGCTGGGGTGATCTGCTTAAGCAGAATGTTGCTATCTTTGATCTTGATTTCGATGCTATCCTTACTGCCATGTATGCTGTGACTGATAGTGCTGAGGGTGACTGTTACCTGTGTGTTCCGCCTGACCCGGGCATTGAGGCTGCTGCTCTAGGTGCTAGTGAGTCTGCTGCTCCAGGTGCTAGTGAGTCTGCTGCTCCAGGTGCTGGTGAGTCTGATCTCTCTGGTACTGCACCTACTGAGGCCTTGCACACCTTCACACTTGACTCAGGTGCTTCACGCTCCTTCTTTCGCGACAGCACCACACTCACGCCGCTCAGTCGGCCGGTTGCAGTCTCCCTGGCTGACCCCTCTAGGGGCCCAGTCCTTGCGCACTCCTCCACGGTTCTACCGTGTCCTGCGGCCCCGTCGAGCTTACTGTCGGGAATCCACCTCCCCTCGTTCTCTACGAACTTGGTGAGTGGAGCTGACCTCCAGGACGTGTCGGTTGACCAGTTCACCCCTGGAGGTCAGCGTGTGACACACTGCACTTGCTCTCGGATGGGCCGCCACCTGGCCACGTTCACCCGTCGGCCTGGGTCGAGCCTGTACACACTGACTACTGCTTCTCCTCCGGTTACTGCGTCTGGTCAGGTAGCCGCGTCTGGTCAGGTGTTTGCTGCCGCGTCCAGGTCTAGTCCGGCGTCTGCCCCCTGCTCGTGTCGCCCTCTGTCACACGAGACTCTCCTTTGGCACCACCGCCTTGGTCACCCCTCCCTGCCTAGTCTTCGAGGTATGGCCTCCCGTACCCTTGTCTCTGGTCTCCCCCGGTCCCTCCCTCCCCTTCCTCCGAGGCCTGCCCCTACCTGTGTTCCTTGCGTCGAGGGCCGGCAGCGCGCCGCTCCTCACTCCTCCGAGTTCGCTCCGACAGAGGCTCCCCTGCAGACTCTCCACATGGACGTGTGGGGCCCAGCCCGCGTCCGTGGACAGGGTCACGAGCGTTACTTCCTGCTGGTCGTTGACGACTACTCTCGTTACACCACCGTCTTCCCCTTGCGCCGCAAGGGTGAGGTCACTGAGGTGTTGATCGACTGGATCCGCGCTGCCCGTCGCCAGATCAGCGAGAGTTTCGGCTCGGACCTTCCTGTTCTGCGTCTGCACTCCGACAGAGGTGGTGAGTTTTCCTCCGACCTTCTGTGGGCTTTCTGTCGAGCGGAGGGCATCCGCCAGACGTTCACGCTTCCGGCCTCCCCACAGCAAAATGGGATTGCTGAGCGCCGCATTGGCATGGTCATGGACGTCGCTCGTACATCCATGATCCATGCGGCTGCTCCCCATTTTCTGTGGCCGTTCGCGGTTCAGTACGCTGCGCATCAGATCAACCTTCAGCCTCGTGTCTCCCTGCCGGAGACCACACCTACTCTGCGGTGGACGGGGAAGGTTGGCGATGCGTCTGTGTTCCGTGTCTGGGGATCTCGAGCTTTTGTCCGCGATTCTTCCGCGGACAAGCTGTCCTCCCGTGCTGTTCCCTGCGTCTTCCTTGGCTTCCCCCCTGACGCGCCTGGGTGGCAGTTTTACCACCCCACCTCTCGTCGTGTTCTATCCTCTCAGGACGTCACGTTTGACGAGTCGGTATCTTACTACCGTCTCTTTCCCTACCGCACTGCCCCTCTTCCCCCCCCGGCGATCTTCCTAGCACCAGGTGCTCCTCTGGTAGACCCCCTCCCCCCTCAGGGTCCTGCCCGCTCAGGTGTGTCCCAGGTAGACCCTGTCGAGCCTGTCGAGGTAGCTGTCGACTCTGGTGCTGCTAGGGGTGCTGAGCCTGCGGGTGCGGGGCCTGGGGGTGCTGAGCCTGGGGTTGCTGAGTCTGAGGGTGCGGAGCCTGGGGGTGCTGAGCCTGAGCATGCGGAGCCTGGGGGTGCTGAGACTGGGGGTGCTGAGTCTGGGGGTGCTGAGCCTGAGCGTGCTGAGCCTGGGGGTGCTGAGCCTGAGCGTGCTGAGTCTGGAGGTCCTCCGGGTGTCTTGTCACGGCGGGAGCCCCTCTCTCCACAGCAGCTGCGCGAGTGGTACGCTCGGCGCTGTAGCCGTGCTGCTGGAGTTGGGGGGCCTACCGCTGGAGGTGCTAATGGAGCTGGAGCTGCTGGAGGTACTGCTGGTGCTGGAGCTGCAGGAGATGCTGGAGTCGCTAGTCCCGGAGGTGCTCGTACTGGAGGTACTGGAGCTGCTGGAGCTGGAGCTGCTGGAGGTACTGCTGGTGCTGGAGCTACTGGAGGTGCTGGAGTCGCTGGTCCCGGAGGTGCTCGTACTGGAGGTACTGGAGCTGCTGGAGCTGGAGCTGCTGGAGGTACTGCTGGTGCTGGAGGTGCTGGAGGTGCTGGAGCCGCTGGTCCCGGAGGTGCTCGTACTGGAGGTACTGGAGCTGCTGGAGCTGGTGGTGCTGCAGGAGTTGGAGCTGTTGCTGCTGGAGGTGCTGCTGGTGCTGGAGCTAGTGGTGCTGAGGGAGTTGGAGCTGGAGACCCTGGCGTTGGGGGTACTGGTGCTGTCTCTGCTGGTTCAAGAGGCGCTGCACGGCCTTGGCCGTACTTCGTTCCCCTCCTTTAGCAGGTTCTTGGTCTCCCGCCTTCTACTGGTCCTCCTCCTCCGTTACTGTGTCCACAGCCTGTCCAGTCGCAGTCGCAGTTACAGCTAGCCTCTCCACTGCCTGGTCCTTCTCCTTACTTTGGGCCGACTAGGAGTCTTACGGAGCGTCGTGAGCCTGAGTCTCATCCTGTGTCGCCTGAGTCTCGTCCTGAGTCGCCTGAGTCTCGTTCTGCGTTGCCTGTTCGCGCTGTTCGCACTGGTCGTCGTGTTCCGCGTCAGCGTCCTCCTGCTGTCCCTGGCACGGACCAGATGGCACTTCGTCCTTCCACTGCTCCACAGTGTGTCCCTCTGCCATCTCCTCCTGCGTCCTCTCTTCCTGACGTTGCTGACCCGCCGTCAGACCTTGCTCGTGCTGCCAGTCCTACTGTCACGCGTCTTCTCGCTACAGTTGTCAGTGACCCTTCGTTTGAGTCCACTGCTGCGTCTGCCCTAGTTGCTGAGCTTGTTGACTTTGCTGCCGCCTGTCGTCTAGACTACGCTGCTAGTCTTGTTGCTGAGTCTGAGTCTGTCTGTCCTCCGTCCAGCGGAGGTGAGTGTGCTCTTGGCACGGACGTCCTTGAGGACAGGCAGGAGGACTTTGAGTGCTTTGCAGCTGCTGTACCTCATCTCGTGTCCATGCTGATTGCACCTGAGGGAGACCCGGATGCACCAGACATCCCGACCCCGCGCTCTTACGCAGAGGCGATTGAGGGTCCCTACTCCTCTCAGTGGCAGACAACCATGGACGCAGAGATGGCATCCTGGAAGTCCACAGGCACTTACGTTGACAAAGTTCCCCCACCTTGGGCGAACATCGTCAGTGGCATGTGGATTTTCAGGGTGAAGCGGCCGCCGGGTTCTCCGCCTGTCTTCAAGGCGCGTTACGTTGCACGAGGCTTCAGTCAACGACAGGGAGTTGACTTCTTCCAGACCTTCTCCCCCACCCCGAAGATGACCACTCTTCGGGTTCTGCTACACGTCGCCGCTCAGCGTGACTACGAGCAAAACTCTCTTGACTTCAGCACTGCTTTCCTACAGGGCAGCCTGCACGGGGAGATCTGGCTGCGCCTCCCACCGGGCTTCACTGGGTCGTTTCCTGCTGGTACCCAGTGGAGCCTCCGGCGGCCAGTCTACGGTCTCCGCCAGGCGCCTCGTGAGTGGCACGACACACTGAGGACGACTCTTGCGGCTCTTGGGTTTGCACCTTCTACTGCTGACCCGTCGCTGTTTCTACGCACCGGCACTTCTCTGCCGCCGTTCTATATCCTCGTGTACGTCGACGACTTGGTCTTTGCCACTGCTGACATTGCTGGACTGGCCCACGTGAAGTCGGAGCTGCAGAAGAGACACACGTGCACAGACCTGGGTGAACTGCGCAGCTATCTTGGCTTGCAGATCACCCGGGACAGAGCACGGCGCACCATTACCTTGACTCAGTCACACATGGTGCAGCAGGTCCTTCAGCGCTTCGGCTTCGAGTACTCCTCGCCACAGGCCACTCCTCTGCCTACCGGTCACTCGCTCTCAGCTCTGCCTTCGGATGAGTCCGTAGAGCCGAGTGGCCCGTATCCAGAGCTTGTGGGCTGCCTCATGTACCTGATGACCTGCACTCGACCTGGCCTCGCTTACCCTCTTAGCATCCTGGCTCGCTACGTTGCGCCCGGGAGACACCGACCAGAGCACTGGAAGGCCGCTAAGAGGGTGATGCGCTACTTGTGCAGTACATCGGGCATGGGGCTCGTGCTTGGAGGACGGGCTCGAGTTGTCCTCACTGGTCACGCAGACGCTTCTTGGGTTGACGTAGCCTTCAGGGGCATACGACTTGGCTACGCAGCGGACGTCACAGGGTTACACATTCAGCCTTGGCTCCGGTTCTGTTTCGTGGCGGTCTACCCGCTCGCCTTCTGTTCTCAGCTCCAGTTGTGAGGCTGAGATCTACGCAGGGGCCATGGCTGCACAGGAGTTACGCTGGCTCACCTACCTGCTGACCGACTTGGGCGAGCCGCCTCGTTCTCCTCCAGTTCTGTACGTCGACAACAAGGCCATGATTGCCTTGTGTCAGGAGCACAGACTGGAGCACAGAACGAAGCACATCGCTCTGCGCTACTTCCTTGCTCGAGAACTGCAGCAGAGTGGTCAGCTTCGACTTGTCTACATGGCCTCTCAGGCCAACACATCTGATGTCTTCACCAAGGCACTCCAGCCTTGTGATCATCAGCGTTTCTGTACTGTTATAGGCCTTGTGCCTACTTGGCCTCACTTGCTCACTTCTTGACTTTGCTTGTACTGTGATCTCTATACATATACCTGTATGCTTATACTTGCTAGGTTGTGATCACTGTACTGCTTGTTCTCCTTTACATTACTCTGCATGTGAACTGGCCTTGTGGCCATTTGCTTGTGCTCAGAATGCATGGTGACGTCGTGATCCACCCTGAGCTTGCTTTGCTTTTCTTGACTGGTCTTGTGACCTCTTGTTCTCCCCCACTTTGCCTATGGGGGTGTGTAGTCTGTGTAAGCTGTAGTGGGGTAGTCAATATGGGGTACAACACTTTTAGGTTTTCCTACTTGTACCCACCTGCTTGCTAATTCAATCATTCGTTCCTTCTCATTTCTGACACAACTCACTCCTCTTCCTGTCAACCACAAGCTCACGACTCCTGTTCCCGACGAGCCAGTTGAGCGTAGTGGTCCGTACGCAAAGCTAGTGGGGTGCCTCATGTACCTGATGACTTTCGTCGTGGAGGTCGACGCGAGCGTCTTCTTTTGCTTCGTTCTGTGCTGAGGCAGATATCTACGCTGGTGCCGCTGGCTGACGTTCTTGCTCACTGACCTAGGTGAGGCGCCTAGCTCTGCTACGGTCTTGTTCGCTGACAACAAGGTCATGATCCTGTTGTGCCAGAGCACGGGACTGGAGAGCAGAGTGAAGCACATGCAGGTATGGTACTTTCTCCTGCGTGAGTTGCAGTGACGCGGCTAGGCATGCTTGTTTTTTCTGGCCTCAGAGGCCAACACCGCAAATATCTTCACCAAGGCACTTCAGCCTGGCATTGTTCATTCTTGTCATCGTCGGCTGTGTACTGAGCTTGGCATTGTTCCTTCTGAACCTCACTTGTTAGAATTTTGATATCTACTTCTTGCTCTGTATGTGTTGCTGTCCATATATACATAAACCCTTTGACTGGCCTTGTGGCCATTTTTCTCAGTGACACCCTATAGTTGTGCCACCCTGGGTTGCCTCACATGCTTGTAATTTGCTGCTGACTGATCTTGTGACCACTTGTGTCGTAGTACTGCCCTGACTTGTTTCCTGATTGCCGTACAGTGTGTGCCCCTTATCTAGGCCAGGGGGTGTGTCAAACGGTGTATGTTATGTAGGTGGTTACAGTTTGGTAGCCTAGATTAGGGTTTGCTGTTGGTACCCGTCTTCCTCATCTAGTGATCATTCTCATTTTGACAGAAATCACCGTGGTTGCTGGCAGGCCCCCAAATATAAGCCTTTTTACACCGATTCGTCTGATATTTAGCACAAAATCCTATACATAGGCTGATGCATCATCCTTTTTCCTAAAATCATATTGATTATACACTGAAAATTTCCCATTTTAAGTCGATTCCACTCATTTTCAGCGCAATTTTTTTTGGACAACGCTGATTTGCCAGCCTTTCCCAAAACCAATATGAGGGCCTAGTTGCTGGGCAACTAGTATTTATCGACATGAAGAATCTTCGACTACCCATCTCACATAGACTCCGCTCGCGCTATTGTGGACCCCTATGCATTATCAAGATGATTACCCCAGTGACAGCGAATTTACTGCTGCCCGACGATTGGCGTGTTCACGATACCTTCCATGTCAACCTTCTTCGGCCATTTGTTCCTGCCCCAACGGCTCACCCGGTTCCTGAATCGATGCGTGACCCGTCGAAGATTTTGGGACACCGAGTTCGTCTTGACTCAGTTGGACGCCACATGGATTTCTCAATACGCTGGACTGACCACACCAGCGAGAACGACACCTGGTCCCCTCGCTTGAAGCGCCTTCGCTGCTTCGCGATGATTTCGCATGAGGCATATGCCTAATATTGACCACATTTCTTATAATAGGGGGTTTATGTAAGGGAGATACCTTTTCGTTAACGGGGTTTGCTGCTTCGTGCATAACCCCAACTTTCGGAAGTGCACGTTCGGCCGATTTCATCGACACCGAAGCTACCTCACGTCACCTTCGGCTTTTCCCTGCCCAACCTGCACACAGCCTCACATTCCCGAGGTTCCCGCCTAGGTAGGTTAGCCTGCTATAATAACTCCCGCCATTCATTGTATCGTCAGTCCATATTGTCACAGATTGTCGTTATTCACAATTCTTCCGAACTCCGCTGAACAACAGGAACTATTTTTGAGGCACCTAAAAAATCATGTGCCCTAAATGTAAATTGCCTCCTCAGCAGAAAGTGGCAAGCCTGTGATGACCACTATAGCGAGACTTTTACGACACACTGCACACGGCACCCAGATCTGATTGCCGATTTTGCGATTATCACCCGTCATATTTGGATGTGACCGTTAGGGGATTCAGAGACGTCTATACAAGCTTATTTGTTAACTCCTTTCGTGTTCATTTCGCGGACCTTTCGTACTATTCGAGCGAACCATTTCCCTTAGTCCAGATTACCATTCTTCGCGCATATTCTTGAGATGAAGATCACGTCAATCCTGATTCTCAAGGATACAGAAGATGGGGAGCCAGTGTTGCTAGCGAGTGCTACGGACCTTAGCAGTTTCGGCTACTTTCAACGAGGCACGGTCAAGGAGATGATCTGGTTTGTTTCGCGAACGATCGCCAGACGAACGCCTCCTGGTCGGCGACAAAGCGTCGAGCACGAAGGTCAGTCTCAAACGAGGTAACGAAGTGTTATAATTGCAAGTTTTATAATTCACTCCCCGCGACCGAGCCTCGACCACGAGGGTATCCGGTGTCCTTCTCGGCACATCCTTTTCTTACGCGTTCCGTCTACAGGATTCGATTAGGGCGAACGTGCGCAGAAATATGTTTTAGGATTCACGTGCGAGATGTCGCATGAAGAATTTCCGAGTATATGTTGCTTGGAGAGTGTTTTTTCTTTCCCCTGGGCACCTGACGGTCCCCTCCTCGTCACTGCTCGGTGTCGGTTCATCTTCCGTCCAAGCGACCCACAGTCGGAGAACCAACGGATAACGGATGTAAAACGCTGTTAAACTAAGTCGAACGGTGTCACGGCGAAGAGTATCTGTGCTCTGTTTGTTACGTCTCTCTTTCCTCGATCAACACCTATTCTTTCCGTCCGCCATCGTCTCTCCCTGCCACAATTCCTCGCCCTGCGCCCTTCCGCCGTCCCCCCTTCGCAGAGTACTTGGTGCATTGTTACAACCGTAACAACCTCGTCGGCATGGTGTTCGCGAACGCCGCCTATCCAACCCGCAGTGCCTTTTCCGTGATCAACAAGGTGAGGCGATGTCCTCTTGCCGTCTGAGAAACGGAGATATCCGACTTGATTGACACGTCAGCAACGAGGAGCAGTGAGGAGCAGCGAGGAGCAGCGAGGAGCAGCGAGGAGCAGCGAGGAGCAACGAGGAGCAGTGAGGAGCAGTGAGGAGAGGAGTTGTTTATTCGTGCATCTCTCGATCTCGCTATCATCGTCATTCCTTTGCACCTACTGTTCCTTTTACTGGCCTCTGGCTGGCTTTCCACCTTTTCTCCCTCCCGTCTCCCTCCTTTCGCTCGTGTCTTGTGCTCCCCTCTTTCCCCTCTCTCCCTTCCCTCCCGTTTCCACCTACCCGCTTGTCCTGCTCTTCCACCTCTTCTCTCTCTCCCCCCTCGTCCTTGTCATCCCCTGTATACCCATTTCCCACTTCGCGAGCTCTCATACGTTCCTTGATAGCTCCCTTCTCCATGCGTTTGCACCTCCCTCTTCTGCCCAGCCCTCACTACCACCCGTCGCCCTTCTCCATCCCCATCCCTATTCCCGCGCTATGCCCGTGCCCATGTCTATGCCCATCCCATCCCCATCCCATCCCCATCCCCATCCCCATCCCCATCCCCATCCCCATCCCCATCCCCATCCCCATCCCCATCCCCATCCCCATCCTCATCCCCATCCCCATCCCCATCCCCATCCCCATCCTCACCCCCATCCCCATCCCCATCCCCATCCCCAACCCCATCCCCACCCCCCTCCCCAACCCGATCCCCCTCCCCACCCCCACCCCCTTCCCCATCCCCACCCCTCCCCCATCCCCATGCTACGTATGTGCGCGGGGGCGGGCAGGTGCTGGACGACTACGTGGCGGCGAAGGGCGACTCGTGGATGCAGGCCAGGGTGGACGACCGCGAGCAGCACGCTTTCCTTGAGGACGCCATCGCCAAGTTCCAGGTGCGCCCGCTGGGGTGGAGGGCGGGAGGGAGGGCGGGCGGGCAGGAGGGAGGGCGGGAGGGGAGGGAGGGTAGGGAGGTAGGAGTGGGTGGGTGGGTGAGGGGAGGGAGGGCGGGAGGGAGGGTGGGGTGGGGGGGGATGGTAGGGGAGGGAGGGAGGGAAGGGAGGGAGGGAGAGGGGGGTAGCGAGCGAGGGAGCGAGGGAACGAGGGAGGGAGAGAGGGAGGGAGGGAGGGATATCGGGTGGATAATTGCAGGCCACGGACTGAGTTAGCCATGTCGTGCGAGCAATGGCAAGAACGTGTGCTGGAAGGAAGGATAGGAAGGAGAGCAAGGGGATCCCAGTGTGGTAAGCACACAGAAGTATTTTCTCCTAGAGCATCCCTTAAGCTTTTGTTTTGCTTAGACGTCCAGGTGCGCTTCCTCCTGATATGTCGACATGGTTTTCCCCCTCCCTGCTTGGGTGTGGCACGTGGCTCTTGTGTGTGGCACGTGGCTCGTGTGTGTCACACATGCCTCATGTGTGTGGCATGTGGCATGTGTGTGTACATATCATATCATGTGTGTGCATGTCATATCATGTGTGTACATGTCATATCATGTGTGTGCATGTCATATCATGTGTGTGCATGTCATATCATGTGTGTACATGTCATATCATGTGTGTGCATGTCATATCATGTGTGTACATGTCATATCATGTGTGTGCATGTCATATCATGTGTGGGCATGTCATATCATGTGTGTGCATGTCATATCATGTGTGTGCATGTCATATCATGTGCATGTCATATCATGTGTGTGCATGTCATATCATGTGTGTGCATGTCATATCATGTGTGTGCATGTCATATCATGTGTGTGCACGCCATGCATGTGTATCAGGATCCAGTGGAGGCGGATAAGCTGATGAAGATTCAAAAGGAGCTCGACGAAACCAAGTTCATTCTGGTGCGCTGCACTGCCCGCTTCCCCTTCTGTCTCATGAATATCAAACCGTTAACACTGTTTCTCTCACCACATTACATGCATTAAATGCGGACGCGTGATTGCAGCTCGGACTCCATTTCGTTCCAACCTTGTGTGTCTGTGACACCCACTTCCTCATGCTCCCCACTCAGAACCCCCCACGCCCCCCTGCCCCGCTCACACCCAACCCAACACTCCACACGCCACACCCCGCCTATGCTTCCTTCTCCTCTGCACCTGCATTGGAGAGAGAAGAGCTATATCTTGTGCATTTATTTTGCGGTCTGACAGGCACTCTTATGAAGCGCCATTCCTGTGCCACCGCTCACCTCTTCTTTGCGTGTGTGCATGGCTTGCTTGCTTGTATCCGCGCTTGTGTATGGGCCTCCGCAAACCTCGCTCGCATGTGCACGCGCATGTGCATTTGGATGTACATGTGCATGAGCGTGTGTGTGTGCGTGTGCATGTGTGTGTGCACGTGCGTGTGTGTATGTGCGTGTACATGTATGTGTGCACGTGTGTGTGCATTTACATGTGCATATGTGTGCGCACGTGGATGTGTGTGCATGTGTGCATGCATGTATGCTTGTGTATGCGTGTATGTTAAAGCATGTGTGTGTGCGTGTGCGTGTGCGTGTGCATGTGCGTGTGCATGTGCATGTGCGTGTGTGTGTGCTTGCGTGTATGCTGTTTCTGTGCATGTCGTCCTCACCCTACGAGCAGCACAAGACGATAGACAGTGTGTTGGAGCGGGGGGAGAAGCTGGACACGCTGGTGGAGAAGAGCAACGACCTCAGCATGGCATCACAGGTGCGCTTAGCTTACCTTGCCTCGCACACACACACACATCACCTTTCTCCCCCCTCTCCCCTCCCCCCTCCCCCCTCCCCCCACCCCCCCTTCGTGCTTTTGTTTTATTCGGTTTCACCCTCTTGTAGGGCTGGTTTATGCTTGTTCGTTCCCACAACATGCTTAGGGAAAGAAGCTGGACAGACTAGTGCAGAAATTCAAGGATATCAGAATCACACCGCACGGGGGGTGGGTGGGGTTGGGGGAAAGGGGCGCGGGTGACGGTGGGTACACTGGCATGAATAAGGGGGTGAGTTGGAGGTTGCATGATCAGTGTCTGCACCTTCTTTCTAGATGCAGCTGTTGCTTTCCTGTTGCTGCGCTATCACTGACACGCATGTGCTGTTGCAACACGTCCTGTCTGTGTGCTTTGCTTCTGTGCCATGTGCTTGTGCTGTCGGTGATTGCAGCTCTTCTATCAGCAAGCCAAAAAGAACAACCAGTGCTGCAAGATGGTGTAAAATAAAAATATGCTATTACAATTCAAGCCTTCTAGTTCTGGACTCTCTTTCTTTCATCGAAACCTTGGAGCCATTCTTTCAATTCTAGTGCAGTGCAGAATTCCCTACAGTACTGGCAATGAAGTACATTACTAGCCTGGCATGTTTGTAAGTTGCAACCACTTGCATTTTACAGCCCCCAAAACAGCTGCGTATGGTACATGCTTGAATGGATACATTGGACGGACATGGGGAAAGTTAGCTGATATTTTACACCGTTGCTTCAGATCCAAGTGACTATATATTAAACATTTGTGGTATATGGGCTTATTACACATTTTGCTTTCCTTCAGTCCGCAGCCAGAACAGAAAAAATCGCCTATCCAAATTTCAGACTCGTCTCACACAAGCTGTTTCTGTACATATTTTCATTTTTTGTAATCCCTAGGGCACTTCCCTGCCTTTGTAGATTGTGCGCTTAGAAATATGTGGGTTTTGTACACATGCTGGCTACAAACGTAAGTGACACACGCACAAGCGGAAAATGAATTGCTACTCACACAACACCCCAAACCATATAACTCACCGAAACCAGAACTGCCAGTTAGCCAAGTCCATGGCCGTCGCCTTGTTCCGAAATTAGCAGCAGCAATGCCCGTGCTTTCATTCAAGCACCGTGCCCTTATCCGTTGCGCCGGTTCATCTATCACGGAAACCAGACTCCTGCTAGCAATTTGAGGAGCGCGTCGCGTTTAGTTTGTTTAATCGAAAGTACATCATGGCACCACATGACGCCACCGAAATCCCATCGTGGATGGCAGACGTCGCCAGGTCAGCTTTCCACCCCTTTTTCTTACGTTCTTTCGTTCTTTCCAGCCTTGTCGTCGCGGCGCCAGTCTCGAGACCTCGTAGTTTCTTCTCGATCCTGCTCGTACGGGAACCTCGATTCTTCCGTTCGTGCCTCGCGTGAGGATGAGAGAGTTACAGATAGCGCGAGAGCGAGAGAGAGAGGCAACTTAAACTTCACTCCCCTCGCACCGCTCGCAAGCGTTCACTTCCTTCGCACCTTACGCATAGAGTGTGTGTGTGTGTGATGGAGGATAAAGTGCAGTCCCTCATGGTATGCCATGATTGGGTTTCTTGAACTTCTGTGTTGGCCCGCCAGTGTCAAAGGCTTAGCGTTGCAAGAAGAAACAGCAGTTTCGGCGGATTTTCGTCACCTCAGCTCCGCTGTAATACGCGCGCAGACTTGCCTCCCCCCCCCTCCTCCGGAAACCTGCTTGCGGTGCCACATAATGTGGCTACTCTTCCAGGCCATAGTTTCCCGCTGCTCCCTTCAGCCACAGCCCGAACCCGCAACCCCCCACCCTCCCTTCCCCGCTCTCAACCACCAGTTTGGACGACCCTGCGAAGCTCACGGCGCCCATCAAGTGCCTCCTCGTGGATAAGTTTGCGCTGCTCCCGGCCTTTTGATTCGATTCAAATGCCAATCCCCTCCTCGTCCACCCTCCCCCTCACGCCACCAGTCTGGACGACCCGGCAAAGCTCACGGCGCCCATCAAGAGCGCTGTGGATAAGTTTGCGCTGCTCCCGGCCTTCCTCAAGGTGCGAGCACTTTGTGCGTGTGCTATGATCCATCTCACACTTCATAATCTTAAACCTCCGAGGTTTTCCAGAGAGGTATTTCCATCACTACCCCCCCTTCCCCCGTCCCCTGGCCCCACATACTGAGCGGCATCATCAGGTGCGGGGGCGGGTGAAGCAGCATGTGGTCTTGTTAGAGGCGCCTCATCTCCCCACAAACACCCCCCAACCCCCCTCTCCCCGCCTTCCCTGGATCCGCGCACTGAGCATCCGCATGACCAGGTGCGCGGGCTGGTGAAGCAGCACGTGGACTCGTTCAACTACTTTGTGAACTGCGACATCAAGAAGATCATCCATGCCAAGGCCAACGAGCGCGTCACCTGCGACACCGACCCCAACTTCTACCTCAAGTCAGTGTCTGTCTGTCCCTGATTTGTGAGATTTAAGGAGGAGTTCATCCTCGCTTAAAATAAGGCAGAGTGCATAGCCGATTTTTTAGGCGCCTAAAATAAGGCCTTCCACCCACACGAATGTCAAAGAGTGCATTACCTGCAGCACTGCACTGCCATGGGGGTTGCTTACGGGGATCCTGAAGGTTAAACCCTGAACCTTAAACCTTGATGGTCCTGAACCCTGAACTGTGTGACAGTGAGGAGAGCATCGACGCCAAGGTTAATGCATTTATGAGTCACCAGCGACATGGATTGCACTTCTGTCTCACGTCATCCCCCACTGCCCTCTGTCTCTTGCTCTTCCATTCCCAAACCCCAAACCACCCCCCCCACCCCACCGTTTCCCCCCTTCCCCTCCCCCTGCCCTCTGCTCGCTCGCCCAGTGTTTCTGTTGGTCCGTGTGCCTGTTTGGGGTTATTGGGGTTGCTGGCAACTCTGAGGTTGGCCAGAATGCCGTTTCACTCTCTCCCTCTCTCCCCCCCCCCTCACTTTTTGAGTCGACTAAAGAAATCACTTCCTCCCTCCCTCCCTCCCTCCCTCCCTCCCTCCCTCCCTCCCTCCCTCCCTCCCTCCCTCCCTCCCTCCCTCCCTCCCTCCCTCCCTCCCTCCCTCCCTCCCTCCCTCCCTCCCTCCCTCCCTCCCTCCCTCCCTACCTCCCTCCCTCCCTCCCTCCCTCCCTCCCTCCCTCCCTCCCTCCCTCCCTCCCTCCCTCCCTCCCTCCATCCCTCCCTCCCTCCCTCCCTCCCTCCCTCCCTCCCTGCACTCCCGTGTGGTGTGCGTGCATGTGTGCCTTTCAGGTACCTGGACATATTCGTGGGCAAGCCCAGCGTGCAGGAGGACTATGTGATGGAGGATATCACCCCGCAGAACTGCCGCCTTCGAGACATGACGTGCGTGCGCCACACCCTCTGGGTCCGGGTTTAGGGGAGCAGGGGGAGGGGGAGTGGCTTGGGGGAGGAAGGGAGGTTTGGGGAGGGATAGGGGAAGGTCTGGGCATGCTAGAAAGGGGAACCAGAATGAGCTGTGTTTGGGGGGAATGGTTTTGGGTTTCGGGTTTAGTTTGGAAGATGTAGTGATTTGGTTTTTACCTTTGTGTGGGAGAGAACCACATGACTTGTTCAGGCATCCACGCGTTTGTTTATGGTTCGTCCACAGCATTCACCACGACGGCGACAAGGGGATTGTGTGCGGTGCGTGGGATGGGAGCAAGGCTATCGCCAAACCTGCCATGGTGCCCATGCACGCACCCATACATCCGTGCAACTATACAACCATGTGCCCCATGCACCCCATGCACCCATGCACCCCATGCACCCAAACTCCCATACACCCCGTGCACCCCATGCACCCATGCACCCCATGCACCCAAACTCCCATACACCCCGTGCACCCCATGCACCCAATGCACCTTGTTTACGCCATGCAACCCATTGCAACCCCCTCTTTCCACTCACACTCATCTCCACACACTTCAGCTACGCAGCACCCATCGCAGTGGACGTGGAGTACACGCGTGGCAAGGAGATCGTGCGTCTGGTGGGAGCAAGGCAATGTCCAATCCCACCATGTACCCCATTGCACCCCCCTCCACCGCTTCGCACCAAACGTCACCCATTTGCACCCCACTCCACCCCCCTCAGCTACGCAGCACCCATCACAGTGGATGTGGAGTACACGCGTGGCAGGGAGATCGTGCGGCGGGTGGGCAAGGACGGGCAGGGAGCGCTGCTCATTGGGCGCATCCCCCTCATGCTGCGATCAGACCACTGTGTGCTTCATGGCAAGAACGAGCAGGAGCTCGCCAAGCTAGGTAAGCTCAGCTTGCTCTTGAGGCGCCTTGAAAGTAGGGGACAGGGGGCAGGGGGCAGGGGGCAGGGGGCAGGGGGCAGGGGGCAGGGGCAGAAGCTCGCCAAGCTAGGTGGGCTTCTCTCTTCTACTCCTATCTTTAGGCACCTTGAAAGCAGGGCGCGCTGCTCATTGGCCGCATTCCCCTCATGCTGCGATCAGACCACTGTGTGCTGCACGGCAAGAACGAGCAGGAGCTCGCCAAGCTAGGTGGGCGTGAGCGGGCCTGCCTCGGAAGTATCTTTTCTTTCTTTTCTTCTCATTGCATTCCGTTCCAAGATTTCATGCATTGGTGGCGAAGCGCATTCAATATTCCTGTGGTACTAGTAGTAGTACCATTCCATAAGGTATGGTCTCGAAGCGCTTCCTAAGATTACTCGTAGTAATCTGTGATATTCTCACATTCCCATGCTTGTTCGCTTGCCCGGGTACTCTCCCATCCCATTGCATGCGCCTCACCCACAGGCGAGTGCCCCCTGGACCCAGGAGGCTACTTCGTGGTGAAGGGCGTGGAGAAGGTGAGGCAGGGGGGTGAGGCAGGGGGGTGAGGCAGGGGGGTGAGGCAGGGGGGTGAGGCAGAGGGGGGGGGGGGGTGGGTAAGGGGGTTGGGGCAGGGGGGTGGGGCAGGGGGATGGGGCAGGGGGATGGGGCAGGGGGATGGGGCAGGGAGGGGGGTGGGCAGGGGGGAGGGTGGGCCAGGGGGGTGGGCCAGGGGGGTGGGCGAGTGGGTGAGGCAGGGGGCGTAGGGTATGCAGCTTCAAGTGAGGGTTGAGGGTGGCTCAAGGTGTTAGTGCGCGTAGGGGTTGTTGGTGGCAGGGCTGGGGAGAGGGTATTCAATCAAGCATATTAGAAGCAGGGAAAGTACCAGAGCTGGATGGAGGGGCATGCTTCATCTCTCAATATTTTCAATTTTCCCCTTCCCCATCCTTCCCCCCCTCACCCCTTCCTTCCCCCCCTTTTCTTTTACTTCTTCTCTTCTCCCTTGCAACTGACCAGGTGATTCTGATTCAGGAGCAGCTGTCCAAGAACAGAATAATCATTGATTCCGATAGCAAAGGAGGGTGAGATGATGAACACCCACCCACTTCCTCGTTACAGAACAGCACACGACCTTAAACCCTTCCAAAATCTTCCTACCCACCCCACCTTCTCCGGCCTTTTCATTTCACAACTGTTATCCCGTCACCGCCGTTGTTGACTCCTTCTCACATCAATGCCACGTTGGGTTGTTCAAGTAAAGAACCTATACTGGTTGCAGTACACATGATATGGCAAGCTTAGAAGTTGAAATTTTGTACACTTATGCGTGGCATTATTGTCTCTATGGTGTGCATGGTGTGCTTGTGTGTGTGTGTGTGTGTGTGTGTGTGTGTGTGTGTGTGAGTGTGTGTGTGCACGTGTGTGCTTGTGTCTGTGCATGTGCGTGCTTGTGATTTATGTGTGTGCATGTGTGTGCATGTGTGTGCATGTGTGTGTGTGTGTGTGTGTGTGTGTGTGTGTATCACAGGGTGGCAGGGTCAGTAACGAGCAGCACGCACGAGCGCAAGAGTAAGACCAACATCGTGATGAAGCACGGCCGCTTCCTGCTGCGCCACAACACATTCAACGAAGATGTGAGCTGAGTGCGCGTGCGAGAGAGAGAGAGGGCGCATTCTCAGATGTCTCAAAGGGTGGGGAGGGGAAAGGGAGCAAGATGGGGGAGGGAGGGGTAGTGGGGAGGGGTCAATGGAGGGAAAATGGAAGGGACCGTGGGACGGAGCGAGGGAGGGAGGGAGAAAGAGAGGGATTAGAGAGGAAAGGGGAGGGGGGGAGAGGAGTGGGAGAAATGTTTTGTTTGCATGCTGATGACAAGGCTCAAGGCAAATCCATGCTCGTGCACGTTCTGTTCTGTATGTACCTGTGGGGTTATGTTTATCTATGGTATGCGGTATGTGCGCGAGTGCGCGGTGATGATGCAAAGCACATGCTGCATGCCTGTGTGTATCTGCACTTGCAAATTTGCGCATGTGTGTTCACATGGTCACACGCATGCATGCACACAACACATGCATGCGTACCCACCGCACACAGGTGAACATGGTAATAACGCTCAAGGCGATGGGGATGGAGAGCGATTAAGTTTTGAGGCGCCTCATCCATGCATGTATGCATGCCTGCACGCCTGTGTACCCGCGCTGGTGAACATGGTGATAGCGCTAAAGGCGATGGGGATGGAGAGCGATAAAGTTTTGAGGCGCCTCATCCATGCATGCATGCATGCCCGCACGCCTGTGTACCCACACAGGTGAACATGGTGATAGCGCTCAAGGCGATGGGCGTGGAGAGCGATCAGGAGGTGGTGCAGATGGTGGGGCGAGACCCCAAGTACGCTGACCTCCTCGCTCCCACACTGCAGGTGCGCCTGCCTGTCCAGACCTCCATGTCTCCATGTCTCCATGCATGCATGCAGCATACATACGGTGCTGCACCTCCACAGTGCCCTCACTCACCTGTGACTTATCCCAGCATTTCTGGTTTAGATACGTCCACTGACTGACCTACCTAAACCGCCCTTGACTGTGATTTCTCTCCAGACCTTCGAGTCACGATGCATGCAGTAGCTTACGGTGCCTCATCGCGACCCCACCCAGCTGTAGTTTGTCCAGGCCTCTGGGTTTTAATTCATACTGTGACCTGGCAAAAGACGCGTCCTGCGTCTAAGACGAGTGCGTCCAGACGCAGCGTCTTAGACGCAGGACACATGATGTGGGCCTTTGAGACGCAGCAAAAGACGCAGGCCCGGGCAGGGCAAAAAAAACCCCCGGGCAGCCAAAAAAACACATTATGGGGCATGGGAAGGGGGGGGAGGACGACGTATCACACATGTGAGGCAAAAAGATAGCTATGGAGCGAAAGGTAGCACTATGGAGCGAAAGGTAGCTAAACCCTCAAGAGTTTACGAAGGAGAATTGTGTTCATATAAAGAGATGGAGCACAAATGAAGAGTTTGAGCTTCTAAATGGGCTTGGTGGTGGACCACCATGGTTTGGTTTTCTAGATGTAGTTGGGTTGTGAGGGGTTGGGTTTAGATGGGGGGTTACAAATGTGTTGTGCGTGGGCTGTTTTTGATGGTCGAAGTGGGTCTGGGGGGTCGAAATTTCGCGACATTGACATTCGCGTCGAAATTGCGAATGTCAACTTCGCGATCGGGAAAAAAAAGATTTTATCGGTCAGCCCGAAAACAATTCTGCCGTGCGTCCTGCGTCTGGACGCGCGTCCAGCGTCCCTGCGTCCGGACGCTGCGTCCAGACGCAGGACGCATGACGCGCCCAGCGTCTTTTGCCACTACTTACAATGCCCTTGGCTATAGTTTCTCCAGACCTCCAATTATTGATGCATGCATACAGTGCCTTCAGCTGCAATATGCTGCTAGCGGTGCGACGTCCATGCAAGTTGTCCCCTGAGCGCCTCACTTCCTGTGCTTCTTTCGCGATGTGCGTGCATGTGTGTCCGTCCGCCTGTGCATGTGTATGCACGTATCTGTGTGCATGTGTGTGCATGTCCCCCATGTAACTGCGGTGCATGTCCCACATGCGGTGCATGTGTATGCACCACATGTGCACGTGCATGAACAGGAGTCTGCATCTGCCGGTGTCTTCACCACCCAGCAAGCTCTCGAGTACTGCGCTACGAGAGTGAGTCAAAAGGGCCTTATGTCCAAGGGTAATCGTTCCCTGAGATGAGATGCCTAAAAAAGTAATGCATGCACAGGAAGAGGGTGCAACCTCATGCCACATACCCTCGCCTCTGTTTCCGTTGTCTCTGTTACTCCCCTCCTCTCCTGTTCGCCCGACCTCCCATCTTCCCATCTTCCCCTCTCCTCCCATGGTTGCTTGCTCCTGGCAGGTGAAGCAAGCTCGCCAGATGTGGGGACGGGCACGGCGGTCTAGAGTGAGTAGCACACTTGCTGTTGCTGCACTCATTGTTTATACACACAGTTTTTAATCTTGACCTGTGCACATACTGTTATTGCACACACTGCATCTTATCTCGCTTTTCTTTTCTCTTGCTGTTAATCAAAGTTTCTCACTATTTTTCTCCCCTTTTGCCCCCCCCCCGCCCCGCCGTCCTGTTTCTTTTGCCACTATCCCTCTCTTGCTTACTCTGACGCAATTACTCTCCCTTCCAGTTTCCTCCCCCTCTTCCTTTCACCCTTCCTCTTCCCTCCTTTCCCCATTTGTCCCTCCTCTCGCCTTTTCCTCACCCCACTCCCCACCACCCACACCTCCTGTCCTGATCCTTCTGCTCCTCCACGTTAGAATTACCTTCCTCTTTCAGTAGACGCCATGCCCATTACAGATAGATGGATTGTGAGCTCTCATGGCCAGCATTTCCCTACAATCGGTGCTTGTAACTAGTTGAAACCAGTTTTTTTCTCTCTCTCTTCATCCCCCTCCCCCTTCCTCCCCTCCCCCCTCTCCCCTCCCCCTCCCCCCTCTACCCCCGTTCCTTCTCCCTGTGAGTACAGGTGGATGAAGTGCGAGACGTGCTAGCTAACATCGTGCTCTGCCATGTGCCCGTATGTGCACTGCTACCAAATAACATCCATACAGAATTCATTAGAACATTTCCATGCCATACCATTTTTTGAAAGTGCTGCTGCCCCAATCTACTACCATCATTTGCCATCATTATGTGCCATCATGCCGTGCCGTCCCATCCCACATCCATCCATCCCCCATCTTCCCTCTCCTTCCCTTCCCTTTAACTCTATCTCTATCCATTCACTCACACCTCCTTTTCCCGTTCCCAATTTACCATCCCTGCCTCTTAGCCACCTCGTCTCGCACAACCTGCCTTCCTTACTCTTCTCACTTATCACACATCATCCCCCTCCCACCCTCTCCCCGCCTGTCCCATCCACCCCATTCCCTGCATCCCTCCCCCCCCATGTCCCCTGAACCCTGGACTTTCCTCCTCTTCCCTGTTTCCCATATTCACCCACCCACCACCATCGCCGCACCAAGTGCACCGGTTTGACTTCAGGGAGAAAGAAGTGCATGTTCATTCATTGCTGTCATCCTGCGCTCTCCCTCCCCACATGCCCCCTGGTCTTCCTCCCTCTTCTTCCCCACTTCTTCCCCACTTCCTCTTCCACCCACCCCCCCCCCCCCCACCCCCACCAGGTGCACCGGTTTGAATTCAGGGAGAAGTGCATGTTCATTCATTGCTGTCATCCTGCGTTCCTCCCTCCCCATGTGCGCCCCCCCTCTTTTTCACTGCTTCCTCCCTCCACCCCCTCCCCTCCTCCCCCCCACCACCACCAGGTGCACCGGTTTGACTTCAGGGAGAAGTGCATGTTCATCGCTGTCATCCTGCGCCGCATGATGGATGCTCTTATCAACGCCGACGCCGTCGATGACCGGGTGCGTGCGTACTTGTGTGTGCGTGCGCGTGCTTGCTCTGCATGCGTGCGTGCGTGTGTGCATGATGGATGCTCTTATCAACGCCGACGCCGTCGATGACCGGGTGCGTGCGTACTTGTGTGTGCGTGCGCGTGCTTGCTCTGCATGCGTGCGTGCGTGTGTGCATGATGGATGCTCTTATCAACGCCGACGCCGTCGATGGCAGGGTGCGTGCGCACTTTGCAATGGGGGCGCATGTGCAAGAGTGCGTGCGTGCGGCTGTTGATGTTGTTTGAGGCGTCTCAAAACGCATGCGTATGGATGTTGATAGTGGTGGAAATGACAGGGAAAAGGCGAGGATAGGATGTGTGCATTGCATGTTGCAACGTGGAAGGGGGAAGGGGGGGTACCGGTCATTTCCAAAGGCGAGGGGGAAGCGGTGAGTCTGGGTTCGGGCTTACTCGAAAAGGTATTTCAAGGAACGTGAAAGGAGCTGGCAATCGATATACAATTCATTTGATTCGATTGTGCATCGAGGTGGCCTTTCTTTCTTACGTATGCTTTGCATCTGCCGTTTGTTGTCATCTCCTTCCTTGTGCTGCATATTCTCATCTGTCGCCTCTTGCACCCTGTTTCTCCTGCCCTCAGCCCATCTCCCTCCCCACCTCCCTCCTCCCCTCTTTCCTCCCCTCTCTTCTCCATTTTCTTTTCTTCTCCTCTCTCCCCTCTCTCCTCACCTCTCTACTCTCCTCCCATCTCACCTCTCCCACCCTCGCACCCGTTCCGCCGCCTCCTTTCTCTCCCATTGCGTCCCCTCCAGGATTACTATGGCAACAAGCGACTGGAGCTTTCGGGCCAGCTCGTCTCCCTGCTCTTCGAGGTCAGATCTTTCAGTTTTTCCAGATGCTTCCGACTCTCCCGTGCCATCCGCATCTGCTTTTGAGGCGCCTTAAACGCCAGTTGAACGGCTCCCTGCCTTCTCTTCCCTCCACTGTTCCTCCCAACCCAAGGACTGGCTCAAGTGCCTGGGTATGGACTTGCCTGCAGACCGCAGCAGCCATTCACTTGTTTCACCTATGCCTGTTCCTCTGCTCTCCAGTCCGAATCCCTTTATGGGTCGACTCAAAAGTGAGGTCAATCCCCTTCTCCTCAGAAGGTGATGCCTGCCCTGCTGCTCCCGAATTGAACCCCCTGCAACCCCTCTTTTCCCCTGCCCACCACTTGACCTGTTCAAGCGCATGAACATGGAGCTAAGGCAGCAGATAGTCAGTCGCTTCCTCTCCTGTGGCTCTCATCTGCTTCACCGTCAACTCTCCCCGTTCCTCCTTTTCCTTCCCCCTCTTGCCCCCCTCCCAGGACCTGTTCAAGCGCATGAACATGGAGTTGAGGCGGCAGGCAGATGCCATTCTCTCCAAGTCCAACCGAGCCACACAATTCGATATTGCCAAGGCAAGCAAGGGGGGGCACAGCACAAGGAGTGGGAGAGCTGAGGGGGCGTGGGAGAGAAGAGGCATGGGGTGGAGTGAGTGGGAGCACTTAGGGGAGGGTGGCGTGGGTGGGTTGGGAGGGTGGGGGGGGGGAGTGGCGATAGAGGAAGGTGGGAAGGGTGGTAGGGCATATGTGGGGACGTGAGTGTTAGGAGGGAGGTCATAGCTCGCATGTGGAGATCTGAGAGGTGGGGGTGGAAAGAGAGAGAAGATGGGGATATGGGGGTAAAAGGGATGTTGGAATCAGTCGTGTGCATGTGCATGTGCATGTGCACTGAAGCGCGTGGCTGCGGTTTGCGGGTGACTGATCGTATGTACGTACATATGAGCACTTAGTCTGCTTCAGATTTACATGAATCACATTCTTTGGCGTAGACATGTTTGCCACAACATTTTGACAAGCGGGGCCCCAACCTTTATACCAAACCCGTACCTTCAAACAACGAACCTTCAATCTAAAACTCTAAACCCTGATTTTAAAACCCATGCTAATCCGCCCCCTGCGTGTGTGTGTCATTCCCCATCAGTGCATTCGGCCGGACATCATAACATACGGGCTGGAACATGCCATCTCCAGCGGTAACTGGACAGTCAAGCGATTTCGCATGGACCGCAAGGGCGTCACCCAGGTGTGTGCACCACACCACACCACACCGCACCGCACCACTCCTCAAAAGTCGATTTCGCATGGACCGCAAGGGAGTCACGCAGGTGTGTGCACCACACTCACTCACACACGCACTCACAAATCACAATTAACAACTCACAGCACACCTCTCTTGGCTTTTGAGGTGCCGTGACAGAGTAGCTGTAGCTCTGTAGAATTCTTTGAAGGGCGCCACTGTCGAGCAAGGCAGTCGGCTGGGTACACTCATTTTATGTGTACCGCTACCGGTCCAGACTCCAGTCTATGGCGCCTGAACAGGTCTAACGGCACCTAGCCAGTCTCGCAAGTCTAGTTTGATCTATCTGTTTTCCCTTCTTCTCTCCTGGCATGAACCAAGCCGCGGGCTTCCCTCGATGTTAACCCTCCTGTCACTCACTTACTCCTCCCTCACCTCCCGTCCTTGTTCCACGCCCCCCCTACATTCCCTCCCCCCCGGGGCCCCCTCCCGCTGCATGGAAACGTGCTGTCTGCAGGTGCTGTCGCGGCTGGCGTTCATCGGGGCGTTTGGGCACATGACTCGCATCACGTCGCAGTTTGAGAAGACGCGCAAAGTCAGCGGGCCCCGTGCACTGCACCCCAGCCAGGTGAGTGCAACGCACGGTGCCACGCTGCACTGTACTGCCCCTGTGTGAGGGGTACCGTAGCAGGGGTGGCAGGGCAGGTGGTAGCGCTAGCACTCTTCTTGCTGCCCATCAAATCTATCTGCTTTAGTTAATAGTCGTGCTATGAGGACAACAATAACCCACCAGAGAGAGACGCACATCTGGTCCTGACGTGGCCCCACCACATTTTCCCCCTTCCCACCTCCCCTCTCTTTCCTTCCCACTTTTTTCTCCCCTGCTTCCCGCGCTGCTGTGGTACAGTGGGGCATGGTGTGTCCAGCAGACACCCCAGAGGGAGAAGCGTGTGGGCTGGTGAAGAACCTGGCGCTCATGACACACGTCACCACTGATGCGCTTCCAACTCATTCTCCCCTGCTCTCCCCCCCCCCCCCCCCTCCTCCCCCCTCCCCCTCTCTTCTCTGGTGCAGTGGGGCATGGTGTGTCCAGCAGACACCCCAGAGGGAGAGGCATGTGGGCTGGTGAAGAACCTGGCGCTCATGACACACGTCACCACAGATGAGGAGGAAGCACCGCTCATACGCCTTGTGAGTGCACACACACGCGCGCATTCACCTTATGCGCGCACGTTCGCGGACACACAGCTAGCTCAGAATTCAACTGCTTGTGATTGCATACACCAAAGGGCCTCCCTCTCCGTTTTTCCTCTCATTCCCCTTTCTCTACCTTTTTCTTCCCTTTTCCTCTTTTTTCCCGCGTTCCCTTTTTTTTCCCCTTGTTCCCCTCTCTTCCCCCCCCCTCTCCTCCCCAGTGCCACAGTCTGGGCGTGGAGGATCTACACGTGCAGTCAGCAGAGGAGATTCACAGCGCCCCATGATTCCCTATGACCCACGCGATCCCTTCCATTTCCCCCTCGCTCCTCTTTCCCCCCCTTTTCCCTCCCCCCAGTGTCACAGTCTGGGCGTGGAGGATCTACACGTGCAGTCAGCAGAGGAGATTCACAGCGCCCCATGATTCCCTATGACCCACGCGATCCCTTCCATTTCCCCCTCGCTCCTCTTTCCCCCCCTTTTCCCTCCCCCCAGTGTCACAGTCTGGGCGTGGAGGATCTACACGTGCAGTCAGCGGAGGAGATTCACGGCGCCTCCACCTACATGGTCTTCCTCAACGGTCTCATTCTCGGCGTGCACCGCCGCCCCCTGGTCAGTCCCCTATCCACCCACCCACCCACCCATCCACCCACCCATGCGCGTGCACGCACGCAGCATAAAACTGGAGCAAAATCTGACTCAAAGGTCGCAAGGTTTGATTTGATGTCTCAAACGTGATGGTGAGCCCTCAGCATGAAGAGGTGTTCTCAGCGTTCTGTGTGCTTCTAAGCTGTGTTTTTCGGGAGAGAGGGTACCATACCAGTGATCTTCGTTGACCCTGAATGATCAGCATTGACTGACCTTCAATGAACCTAGATGACACTTTCTCGTTATACACCCATGCCCCCTCCTCCCCTCTCCTTCCGCTGACCACTTTCACCTTCTCTCACTCTTCCCTTCTTGCTGCAACCTCCCACCTCCCGTTTCCTGAATCTTTCCTTCCTGAGTTAACCTTCCCTCTTCCTCTCCCTCCCTACCTCCCTCCCTCCCTCCCTCCCTCCCTCCCTCCCTCCGTCCCTCCTTCCTCTCTCCCGCCGTCCGTCCCTCCTCCCCAGAAATTCTCGGATGCGTTGAGGAAGCTGAGGAGGGCGGGCAAGGTGCCCGAGTTTCTCAGCATATACGTGCACAGCGCACAGGTACGTGTGCCTGTGCCGGCCGTTCGTGATATATTCACACGTACGTTCCTCACATTCAGATTCACGTGACTTTTGCCACCGTGCCTCGCATCGCACTTATCTTCGTATCCTTTGAGCCCGCCATGCCTCGCAGGTTATACACATACGTGCTCTGTACCTTTCTGCTTGTCTGCCTGATATTTCAATGTGTTCCTGCCTCCTGTCTCTTCACCTTTCACCTATCCTCTTCTCTTCGCACTGTTATGACTCGCCTCAGCTTCCCTCTTTACTCCCTGTCACTCGCTCTGACTCACTTACCCCTGTCCTGTCACTCACTTGCCCGCCCTTTCCCTACCTCCTGCGGTGCAGCGGTCGGTGATTCTGGCGGCGGATGGGGGGCGGGTGTGTCGGCCAGTGGTGATAGCAGATGAGGGAGTGGCGCGAGTGAGGAAGCACCACATACAGGACCTCAAGGCATGTCACGCACGGCATCACGGCTTTGTGCGCTGCTGTCATGTGTGCGGTGCTGGTGTGCTGTGTGTGCTGTGCCGTCGGTCTGTTCTGTGTTGTGCCCTGTTCTGTGTTGTGTTGTGTGTGATGTGTGCAATGTGAGGGCTGTGTGTGTCTGCGGTCTTTAGTGCTTCTCCCGGATGTGATTTGATCCAGCGTACCTGGTGTGCGTTCACAAGGAGGCGCGGCCTTTTACAGGCGCCGCAAAAATCGGCTGTGTGTGTAGTATCTAGTGCTGGATATGAATCGATTCAGCGTAGCTGGTGCGTTGGTAAGGAGAGGCGGCCGATCTCTCCCCCTTTTTTTCAGTTTAGGTCTTCGTTTTGGCTACCCAAGGTCAAACTCAAAGTTACATCCTGTGTGTCGTTTTCAGAAGTTCTGAGGCCATCAAACTTGAGAACAATTCGATGGGATAGTATCATCACAGTAGGATGGGACCCCTTGTTGTGGCTGCGTGTGCTGCTCCTCATCTAGATTTCGTATTTCCATTTAGTTGGGTGTGGTGGGAGGGAGTGATATGGTGCCCTTGCCATGGCATGGCATGACAAAGCATACCATGGCATGGCACGTGTTTCACGTCACGTTGCATCCTCTGTTTCCCGGTGTGCAGGATGGCATTCGCACGTTTGACGACTTCCTGAGGGAGGGCCTCGTGGAGTACCTGGATGTGAACGAGGAGAACAACGCGCTGGTATGCATCGATGCCCTGGTACATACACATGCATGCATTTACTCCTGAGAGGCGCCTTGCAGCAACTAGGCATGTCGGTTTCTTAGGTGCGTGTGACATCAGGCCGAGGGCCTCGTGGAGTACTTGGATGTGAACGAGGAGAACAACGCCGTGGTACGCATACATTTATTCGTGAGAAGAGGGATCTGTACTTGCAGATTTAGACAAGTACTTTGCAGCAGCTAGGCGGATGAGTTTCTCAGGTGTGAGTGAAACAGGCCGAGGGCCTTGTGGAGTACTTGGATGTGAACGAGGAGAACAACGCCGTGGTACGCATGCCTTCATGAGAAGAAGGATCTCCATGCGGACTTTCACGAATACTTTGCAACAGCTACGCTTGGCGGATCAGTTTCTTAGGTGCTTGTGGAATAGAACGGGTTTCGTGGAGTATTTTGGAATGGACTTGGAATAGGAGAACAACGCCCTGGTACGCATCGATCTGTGTGCTGCGTCTCCAAACTAGATGCACGCATCAGCCAGACGCATGAGCAAGACGCGTCAGTTGTCAAGGGTGCCGTCTGGAATAGCCTGGCCTGGCATGGGGTGCATCTCTCTCTACCAGTGCATTACTCCCTCACTTCTTAGAATTTGCGGAAGAGTTTAGTTTTTGTTTCTATCTCTCGCTCTGTGTCTTTCTGTCCCTCTGTCTCTCTGTCTGTCCCTCTCTCCGTCTGTCCCTCTGTCTCTGTCTCTCTGTCCCTCTCTCCCTCTGTCTCTCTGTCCCTCTGTCCCTCTCTCCCTCTCTCCCTCTGTCCCTCTGTCTCTCTCTCCCTCTGGCCCTCTCTCCCTCTGTCCCTCGGTCTCCCTGTCCTTCTGTCTCCCTGTCTCTCTGTCTTCATGTTCCACTAATTCCTCTCCCTCTGTCTGTCCCCCACAGATAGCGCTGTACGAGTGGGAGGCGACACCAGACACGACGCACATAGAGATTGAGCCGTTCACCATCCTGGGAGCATGCGCGGGCCTCATCCCCTACCCCCACCACAACCAGTCGCCCCGAAACACCTACCAGGTGCGGCAGCAGCTTGTTGCATGGGGCATGGGGGGGGATGGGGCATGGGGCATGTGGCATGGGGCATGGGGCATGGGGCATGTGGCATGGGGCATGGGCATGGGGCATGGGGGGGGATGGGGCATGGGGCATGGGGCATGTGGCATGGGGCATGGGGCATGGGGCATGGGGGGGGATGGGGCATGGGCATGGGGCATGGGGCATGGGGCATGTGGCATGGGGCATGGGGCATGGGGCATGGGGCATGTGACATGGGGCATGGGGCATGGGGCATGTGGCATGTGGCATGTGGCATGGGGCATGTGGCATGGGGCATGTGGCATGTGGCATGTGGCATGTGGCACGGAGCATGTGGCACGTGGTGGCATGTGGCATGCGAGTAAATGTAGGCAGTCAGTCAGGGAGTGTTTGTTGACTCCACCACTATACCCGTACCGTACAAGCGAGTACCAAGGTGTGAGCGAGTAAGAGGCTTTTCACATCTCAACCAGCCTCTTCCCCCTCCTCCCCCGCTCATCCCCTCTCTCGTTGTGGCTCCCTCCACATACACACACTCACACACTCACACACTCACACACTCACACAATCACACACTCACACACTCACACACTCACACACTCACACACACAGACACACAGACACTTTCTCACACCTGTTCACACAGCCTTAGGCCACCCCACTCATTGTTCTGTGTGGTGTGTTGCTGTGCGTGTCTCTCCCTCCCACTCAGTGTGCTATGGGCAAGCAAGCCATGGGCAACATGGCATATAACCAGGTGAGTCAGGGCGCTTTCGACAATGCTTGTTCCTTTTGACCAGGTGCACTAATTTCCTTTTACTACCGCTCTCTCTCCTCCTGCACAATGGTTTTCCGCATTTATCCCTATGCCCCTCCCTCCCTTTCCCCCTCCTCAACACTTGATTTTGGTCACTGGTGAAGTTTGAACATGTCCGCCCCGTGTGTATCTGCCACTGTTCGCATGTGCGCATGCCCAAACATGCGGTGTTCTCCTGTGTTCCGTCCCCTCGTGTGTGTCTGTTGACATGCACATGTGGATGAGCATGTGCATATGTGCATCTATCTATAATCTATGTGTGCATGTCTGCATCATTATGTGCATGTGTGCATGTGTCTGATCGTGGCCTTGATCCAACAGCTAAGCCGCATGGACACGCTTCTGTATCTTCTCGTTTATCCCCAGCGACCACTGCTCACCACACGAACCATCGAGCTCGTGAGTGTTCACTCTCTCCGACCCCGTCTCTCTCTGACTCACGCTTTATCCCCGTGCGTGCTCCCTCTCTCCCATCGTCGTCTTGCTGGCCCCACGCACTTTACCGCGCAAACTACGCTATGCACGTGCGTGCATGTGCTCATATGCTCATGGTCTCATGCACAACTACATGCATGCACGCGCCACCTCCTCTCCTCCCCCTCCCCCTCCCTCCCCCACACCCATGCCAGGTGTGGTATGACAAGCTGGGTGCGGGGCAGAACGCGTCGAACGCAGTGATGAGCTACAGCGACTTCTGAGACGTCTCATATACCCTGCTTCTCCCCCATGCACACACACGCGCACATGCATGGCAGGTGGGGTACGACAAGCTGGGAGCGGGGCAGAACGCATCGATCGCGGTGATGAGCTACAGCGGGTACGACATCGAGGACGCCATCGTCATGAACCGCTCCTCCCTCGACCGTGGCTTCGGCCGCTGCATCGTCATCCGCCGGTACGCCCCAAACGATCAAGAAATTGATGTGACTTTTGAGAATTCTCAAAAGTCACACCAACATCCGACGGTACGCCCCAAACCATCAAGAAAGAAGTACGCCTAGCCTAGCAACCGCACATTGGGCTGAACTGAATGAATCGTCGTGGGGCCAACGCTGGTGCTGAGACCGGTATCGTCCCTCTCCTCTTCCCAACAAATGTGTCAGGAATATGAGCAACGAATACGCCTACCCGCACATCAGCTCCTACTGGTGTTGGAAACCATATCCTCCCTGTCCGTCTAACCCCTCTCCCCCACCTCCCCCTTCTCTCCCCTTTCTCCCCTCCCCTCCTCTTCCCCCACCAGCTACGCCACGAACATCAAGAAGTACGCGAATCGAACCTCAGACCGCATAGTGGGGCCCACACTGATGCCGAAAGCCGTATCCTCCCTCTCCCCGTCTCACCTCCTCTCCTCACCGCGCCCCCACTCCCCCCACTCACCACCTCTTCCCCCTCCCGCCCTCCCCCCCCCCCCCCCCCCCCCACCAGCTACGCCACGAACATCAAGAAGTACGCCAATCGAACGTCAGACCGCATCGTGGGGCCGACACTAGTCCCCGCGGGGAAGGGCGGGGCGGGCATGGTGGTGCAGCCGCGCTGCCAGCTGCAGGACCACGACGGCATTGCTGCCCCGGGGGAGTTCATCCGCCCGGGTGACATCTATGTGAACAAGCAGAGCCCGTCGAATACCAGAGACGCCATTCTCAACCCCATGGCGCTGCCAGACACGTGAGTGTGTTTGATTATGGAGTGCATAGTGACACGCTTGTATTGCATCGCCCGGGCGAGACAGCAGCAACTTCTTAGATCAATTCGTTTTCCACTCACCCCTCACCCCCCTCCACTTCTGTGTGTGTGTGTGTGTGCCTGTGTGTGCGTGTCTCTGAACCAGGTTCTACAAGCCGACCCCGTCGTCGTACAAGGGACCACCGGGCGAGACAGCGGTGGTGGATAAGGTGCTGCTGACAAGCAACGAGGAGAACCACTTCGTTATTAAGTGCCTTGTCAGACACACGCGCCGCCCCGAGGTAACCTCTAAAAAGGGCCGTGCCACGCACCCATATGGCTAGTTGGTTTGTTGTGTGCTGCTGATAGGGGCAGCGGTGGTGGATAAGGTGCTGCTCACGAGCAGCGGAGGAGAACCACTTCGTCATTAAGTGCCTCGTGCGCCACGCGCCGCCCCGAGGTAACTTCCTTCCAATGGCCTGTATGATAGGGGATGGGGAAGGGGACATGGAGAGCCACTGCCATCACATGGCCTTGTGTGTTCGCCTCACCACCACACATGCCGACGCATAGACCCCGGGTTGGGCCGCTTAGGCCCGAGGTTGGTTTATTGGTTGTCCAGCTAGGTGCGTGCGAGGCATGTTTGGTTTGAGCCTTGTGTGAGGACTCTTAAAAATGGTGCGCTAGCGAGTGAGGCTAGGTCATCAGCAGAGGAGTGAGGCAACGCACGAGTGGGAAAGAAACCTCTGCATCCAATCCGCCCTTTCAACCACGCCTCTCACTTCCTCCGCCCCTACTGTGCTGTCTATGCCCCCGTCCTACCCTTTTCCGCCGCTCCTCTCTCCACTTTCTCTCCCCACTCTCATGCTCTCTCTCTATTTCACAGCTGGGGGACAAGTTCAGCAGCAGGCACGGGCGGGCAGAAGGGAGTGTGCGGCATGATCCTACCACAGGAGGACTTCCCCTTCACAGAGAAGGGCATGTGCCGACGCGCCCCACACACACTCCTCCCTCTCCTAACCCTCTCTCTCCTCTCCCCATTCTCATGCTCTATCTCCTGCGTGCAGCTGGGGGACAAGTTCAGCTCTCGGCACGGGCAGAAGGGAGTGTGCGGCATCATCCTACCCCAAGAAGACTTCCCTTTCACAGAGAAGGGCGTGTGCCCGGACCTGATCATGAACCCGCACGGCTTCCCGAGTCGCATGACGGTGGGGAAGATGATAGAGCTCATCGGGTCCAAGGCGGGCGTGCTGTCGGGCAAGTTCCACTACGGCAGTGCATTTGGGGAGCCCAGCGGCCACGCTCACACCGTCGACGCCATCAGCGCCACACTTGTTTCCCACGGCTTCAGCTACTGCGGCAAGGACATCCTCTACTCCGGTGAGGCCGCCACAGCATGGGGTAGGGTAGGGCAGTTGTGCTGGGTTCTGTCTGGGTTGATGTGCACATGGTGGGGTTGTAGCATCACTTGGTGCCATCAGCGCCACGCTCGTCTCGCACGGCTTCAGCTACTGCGGCAAGGATATCCTCTACTCCGGTGAGGCCGCCACAGCATGGAGCTTTTCGGGTTGATTTCCTGTGGTTCGTGTTTGTTTCAAAAGATGCTGTGTGTAATCGGATGATACTTTGCTACGAGCCATCGGCTCTGGCCTCATCGCACACGGTGGCAGCTCGGCTCAGCTACTGTGGCAAGAACATGCTCTGCTCATGTAGGGTGGTGGTGCCACTCTCTCTTTGAGATGATAATTCTGATTATTCCGGTTGGTTGTCGTTCTAATTCCCGAGGGTAGTGTGCACATGGTGAGGGGTCAGTCAGCTCCTAATTGGGTTGATCCAGGCTGATTATGGTTCTGATTCCTCAAGGCTGCCCTTGGGGCTCGCGGTGGGGTAGTAGCTAGCTAGCATTATTATTTGCATTATTATTTGCATCCATCAACCCCGCTGCGCTCGCTCTGCTTATCAAAGCACACACATCATCTCATCTTGCTACTGCATCCGTATCCCCTCCCTCCCCTCTCGTGCCCTGCCCTACCCCCACCCACCCACCCACCAGGCCTATCGGGCGAGCCCCTGCAAGCGAACATCTATGCAGGCCCTTCGTGTGCCTCTCATTCCGTTCCGTCTCTCATTATCCCCTTTTCTTTGTCAACCTGCCAACCACCCTCCCTCCCCATGCCCATCCGCCAGGCCTATCGGGCGAGCCCCTGCAAGCATACATCTACGCCAGGCCCTTTGTGTGCCTCTCTTTCCAATCCGTCTTTTATCCCCTTTTCATTGTCAACCCGCCCACCCACCCGCCCACCCACCCGCCCACCCGCCCACCCACCCGCCCACCCACCCGCCCACCCGCCCACCCACCCACCCACCCATCCACCCACCAGGCCTATCAGGCGAGCCCCTGCAAGCATACATCTACGCCGGGCCAGTCTACTATCAGAAGCTCAAGCACATGGTGCTGTTATGGTTACCAGTTGTACAGTGTGGTTACCAAATGCAGGGTGTAACCGGTTGCATATTGTGGTTACCAGTTGCACAGTGTGGTTGCCGGTTGCACAGTGTGGTTACCAGTTGCACAGTGTGGTTACCAGTTGCACAGTGTGGTTACCAGTTGCACAGTGTGGTTACCAGTTGCACAGTGTGGTTGCCGGTTGCACAGTGTGGTTACCAGTTGCATAGTGTGGTTACCAGTTGCACAGTGTGGTTACCAGTTGCACTGCACAGTGTGCTCACCAGTAGCAAGCAAGTGTGTAGAATGGTACAGTTGCAAGTACAAGATGGCGTACGACGTACGTGTGTGTACTCTACCTATTCCATTTGCTGCTTCCACATCCACTCACTATCCTGCCCCTTCTCTTTCTCTCTCTCTTTGCTCTATCTCTGTCTCTCCCTCAAACTCTCTCATTTCTGTTTTTCCTCGCCTCTCTTCTCTCTCCTCTCCCCTCATCTCTCCTCCTTTCTCTTCTCACCCCTCTACGTACAGGTGATGGATAAGATGCATGCGCGTGCCAGGGGTCCCAGAGTGGTGCTCACACGACAGCCCACAGAGGGGAGGAGCAGAGACGGAGGTCAGTCCCCCTCTCTCTTCATGGCTCCCTTTTTCTCAATCTGTCTCAATCTTTCTCTGACTTCCCGATGCTCTCTCTTACATATGAACTTCCTGTCGACTCAAAATTTGGCTTGCCCACGATTGTTTCTTGAATGCACCCACGCACATGCATGCGGAGACACACACACACACACACGCGTACACGTATACGCATGCGAGCATGCATACAATCGTTGCATGTCGAGGATCATGCGCACACGTGCAAGCGCACACGTGCAAGCGCACACGCACACACACACACACACACATGCTCTGGCATCCCCCACCCTCCCCGCACCCCTTCCCCCCCATACTAGGCCTGCGTCTGGGTGAGATGGAGCGCGACTGTCTCATCGCGACTTCTCAGACGTCTCAAAAACCACCCACTCACCCCCTCTGCCTCATGCCAATCTGCTCCAGGGCTGCGTCTGGGTGAGATGGAGCGGGACTGTCTCATCGCATACGGTGCCAGCATGCTCATCCTGGAGCGACTCATGATCTCCAGCGACCAGTTCCAAATACAGGTCAGTGCTCACAATTGCTTGCCGCCTTCCCGCCTGGTGCCACCTAAAGGGGCTTGCGTCTTCATCTCCCCTCGTACTCTTCCCTCACCCTTCCTTTCCCCACTCCCTGCAGGTGTGCACCAAGTGCGGGCTGCTAGGGTACTTCCACCAGAAGCTGCGCGTGCCCATGTGCTCGCTGTGTCGCACGGGAGAGCACGTGGCAGAGCTGCGCCTGCCGTACGCATGCAAGCTGCTGTTCCAGGAGATGACCGCCATGAACATCGTGCCACGGCTGCAGCTCACAGAGGCGTAGAGAGGAGGGGAGGGAGGAAGAGGGGGTTTCACGGGGCTCTCTTCACAGGGCTGTGCGCGTGCAAGCTGCTGTTCCAGGAGATGACCGCCATGAATATCGTGCCACGGCTGCAGCTCACAGAGGCGTAGGGAAGGAGGAGGAGCCGTGGAGCCGTGCTTTGAGAGACAGAGCTGGATGATGGGTGAGAGATGGCTGGGAGATGAGTGAGGTTGGAGTGTGTGTGTGTGGGAAGCAAGCTGCTGTTCCAGGAGATGACCGCCATGAACAGCGTGCCCAGGCTCCAGCTCACAGAGGCATAGAGGAGGAGGAGCCGTGGAGCCGTGCTTTGAGAGGCAGAGCTGGATGATGGGTGAGAGATGGCTTGAGAAGCGCCAGGCTGGAATGCGTGGGGACAGGGAAGCTGCTGTTTCAGAAGATGACCGCCATGAACATCGTTCCCAGTCCCAGACTACACAGTTCACAAAGGCGTAGAGGAGCCATGGACTTCTAGCTAGTTGCCATGATGACATTCAAGCTGATGATTGAATCAGACGGTTTTGATGGGGTAGACGGGTGGGCGGATGGGTAGACAAAAGTGTACATATGAGATGTACGGTACTACATCCTTTTAGTTGACATTTTAGAGTGGTTAGCTGTCACAGCCTGTAACAGATTTTTCCGAGGTAAAGAGGACAGAACAGAACAAAGAGAACAAGAGCCATGGCCCATGATGACCATGTATGACTGCCCCACATTTCCCAGAAATCCCTACAATCCCCATTTCAAGCAGAGCATACAGCAGCCGCTAACCGCCGTTTCTCCACCTCCATCACCGTACTGCCACCACCACCACCACTACCATAACTGCAGCTCACCCAGTCCACATGGCTGACACCTCCATCACCGTGCTGCCACCACCACCACTACCATAACTGCACCTGTTAGGCTGTTGCCCTAGCCAGCAGCACGACATTCACGCAGTCATATTGGATTCACCTTTGAGAATCCATCTAAAAAGTGAATCCATTACGACTGATGGCACCTGTCACCTGTCACCCCAGCCAGGAGCCCGGCATTTCCGCAGGCAGCAGCACAGAATCACCTCAGCCGTGCCGTTGCTTTCGCCTGCATGCGTCGCCGTTGTGCCTCCATGAATCTCCCCAGCGGCATCCACTGCCCCACCTTGCCCCCCACCTCTGCAGGCACCCGTGCTCGCCACTCCTCCTCCCACTCCCCAACGCCCCCTCCCTCTGCTTGCTCTCTCGCCTCCCCCGCACCCACTTCCCTCGAGTTTAAGGATGGTGACGATGTGGGTGATGATGGTGATGATGGTGATGATGATGATGATGGTGATGATGGTGATGATGGTGATGATGGTGATGATGGTGATGATGGTGATGATGGTGATGATGGTGATGATGGTGATGATGGTGATGATGGTGATGATGGTGATGATGGTGATGATGGTGATGATGGTGATGATGGTGATGATGGTGATGATGGTGATGATGGTGATGATGGTGATGATGGTGATGATGGTGATGATGATGATGATGGTGATGATGGTGATGATGGTGATGATGGTGATGATGGTGATGATGGTGATGATGGTGATGATGGTGATGATGATGATGGTGATGGTGATGATGGTGATGGTGATGATGGTGATGATGGTGATGGTGATGGTACTAAGAATGGCAGTGGTGATGATGATAGTGATGCTGCTGGTGCTGCTGCCGTTGCTGCTGCTGCTGTTGCCGGCACAGCAGGCAGCAGGGGCCATGGCATCCTATCATGCCCCGCAATCACCATCACATTACCGTCCCAATCCATGTCATCACTCCCATCATCCTCCCCATCCTCATCCCCTACTCTATGACACAAGATCGACTCTGGTGGAAACACTGCAGCCATGGCCTCTAAAGTCGCCAGCATGATTGCCTCTCCATCCCCTTGCACCGACTCATCCCCCTCCACACACCCCCCTCCGCAGTTCACCAGGATTTTCCCCCCTTGGCGCAGCCGACCGCTGAGATCGCGCCACGTGTCCTCGCGCTGAAGTGGCGCCACGACAGCGCCTCGGCTGTAGAGATCCACTATGATGCCTGCGAAACCGCCCGGCACGGTAGCTGACGAGGAGAGCGCATCGCCGCAGTGCGCTACGAGACGTCCAATGCCATCCGCATGCGATGGGTCTGCTTCTGCTGTAGCTGTTCCTGTTTCTGCTGCTGCTGGTCTTGTTTCGTGCTCTTGTTCCTCCTTCTCATCCCCCGTATAGTCTCCTTCGTTACTGTCAGTGTCACTATCACTGAAAGGCACGTAGGGTCTGAGCTGCTGGGCAGCAAAGGAGCCATCTTCCAACTCCTCCAGATCAAAGTAAGTGCGGGCTACCTGAGACTAGGAAACAACAGCAGAGCAGAGACAGCAGATACGAGAGAGATAGCAGGGACAGCAGAGACAGCAGAAACCAAGATACAAGGGCGAAGAGAGGGCATGAGACTCTTTTTCACAATATGTTAAATCCTTCTGTGGACCTGTGTGATATATATGTGCATGTGGGAGTTTTGAGGCGCCTCGAAAGTCCTCTCCTCTGGACCTGTGTGATATGTGCATGTTGGAGTTCAGAACGTGCGGCCAGTGCTGTCAGTGGCTGACAATACAATACAGGCTGGAATGGACCAGAAATAGGCTTGATGGGGTGCAACAAAGACTCAAGAGATACCCAAGTTCCATAGGATGCACAGGCATAGGCATAGGCTGGCGGACAGACCTGAATGACGTGCTCGTCTATCTCCCAGCCATGCAGCTCCAGGTGCGGGTAGTGCCGCAGTAGCAGGCTGCACACAGTGCGGAGGACAGGGGAGGGGAGCAGTGGGAATCGAGGGGCGAGGGGGGGGCGGGGAGAGGGGGGGGAGGGGAGGAGAGGGGGGGAGGGTGGGGATAACAGTGAGGTGGAGGAGGAAAGTACCGAGAGCAGGATGAAAAAGTTAGGTGAAAGTGGGTTGAGATGTGATAGATGTGAGAGTTGTAAGATCAAGATGAAGTAGCAGGGAATATGCGACACAACGACAACAACAGCATGCAAGTCCAGGCCAGCGATCCCTGCCCTGCCCAGCACAATGCTATTCCGTGCCATGGCATACCATGCACCCATCCAACCATGCACCCGTGCGCCCACGCACCCATGCATGCATGCACCCATGCACCCATGTATGCACCCATGCATGCATGCACACATGCACCCATGTATGCACCCATGCATGCATGCACCCATGCACCCATGTATGCACCCAAGCATGCATGCACCCATGCACCCATGTATGCACCCATGCATGCATGCACCCATGCACCCATGTATGCACCCATGCATGCATGCACCCATGCACCCATGTATGCACCCATGCATGCATGCACCCATGCACCCATGTATGCACCCATGCATGCATGCACCCATGCACCCATGCATGCACCCATACATGCACGCACCCATGCACCCATGCATGCACCCATGCACCCATGCATGCACCCATACATGCACGCACCCATGCACCCATGCATGCACCCATGCACCCATGCATGCACCCATACATGCACGCACCCATGCACCCATGCATGCACCCATGCACCCATGCATGCACCCATACATGCACGCACCCATGCACCCATGCATGCACCCATGTATGCACCCATGCATGCATGCACCCATGCACCCATGCATGCACCCATGCACCCACGCATGCACCCATGCACCCACGCATGCACCCATGCACCCATGCATGCACGCACCGAGCGCCAGTGCCAGCAGCAAGGCCGAGAATGGCGATGGGACCCGAGGAGGAGGGCAGCAGAGGCGGCAGCAGCGTGAAGAGATCGTAGTAGGACCCCGTCCATGGCTGTGTGGTAGAGGAGGAAGGGAATACGAGCATAGGGGGAAAGGAGGGGCAGGAAGCAGAACGGGATGATGGGTGGAGCAGAGCAGAGAGGCAGCAGCAGCAGCGAGAAGAGGTTGTGGTAAGCAGGAGTAGCCCATCGAGAGGGGTCACTTTGTATGTATTTGAACAAGTCGTAGTATGTATTTGAAGTGCATGGAAAAGTTGCCCTCTAGCTCGTGCATCAGCTACTTTGAAGTGCATGGACCCGTAGGTGCGATGCGCCGCAAAAGCCACCCCCTGCCTCCATTTCCTAAGCCGTGTAAAAAGTGGCCCACCTTGTGTTTGAAGTGCATGGAGTGGATGTTCCCTGGCTGGTCCAGCAGCAGCACTCGCGAGCCTGCCAGGCTGTTGTCCGCCCGGCGCGACACCTCCACCACCTGGGGGGCACATGGGGAGATGGGGAGGGGAGGAATGAGAAAGAGAGGGCACACAGGGAGAGAGGGAGAGGGGAAAGGGGGAAAGGGGGAGAAGGGTGAGCAAGGGGAATGGGCGTAAGGGCAATGGACCAACGCAATCCTTTTAGAAGGTTGTGCCATCTAGACAAGGGAGACAAATGTGGTGTGGCGGAGTTTAGAAGGAAACATGAAGAGCCCACTACATCTGCCCACTACATCTGCCCACTACATCTGCCCACTACATCTGCCCACTACATCTGCCCACTACATCTGCCCACTACATCTGCCCACTACATCTGCCCACTACATCTGCCCACTACATCTGCCCACTACATCTGCCCACTACATCTGCCCACTACATCTGCCCACTACATCTGCCCACTACATCTGCCCACTACATCTGCCCACTACATCTGCCCACTACATCTGCCCACTACATCTGCCCACTACATCTGCCCACTACATCTGCCCACTACATCTGCCCACTACATCTGCCCACTACATCTGCCCACTACATCTGCCCACTACATCTGCCCACCACATCTGCCCACCACATCTGCCCACCACATCTGCCCACCACATCTGCCCACCACATCTGCCCACCACATCTGCCCACCACATCTGCCCAGCACCATGGTCACATCATCTCCCCTCCATCCGCTGTGTGCCTTTACCAATGGTTACCTTGATGAAGTTGTACGGGGTGATCTGCGAATGGAGCAGCGACACGTCATCATCTGCATCACCAGGAGAGAAGGGAAAAAGTGGCCGGGGAAACGGGCCGAGAAACGAGTGAGCACACAAAAAGAGAGCAACTAACAACTTGCGACCGACTCGAACAGACTCAACTCGACTTTACTCGACCCACTCAACCCACGTCATCCTTCCCCATCCCCGCATCAAAGCAGTTGCCTCGCGCCTGCATTCCCCTCCCTGCCCCTCACTTTCCACTCTCCCACTACCTCCACCCCATCCCCCGTCCCCCGTCCCCACATCCCCCTTCCCCACATCCCCTCCCTTCTTCCCCATTCCCCCTTCTCCCCACCCCCTCCCCCTTTTCCGCTCCCCCCCACACACGAATCCTCCAGCAGCTCGCGCTGCGCCTGCATTCCCCCCAACTATCCCCTATCCCCCCTCCTTCCGACCCCACCGCCCAATGCCCGACTCCCCCCACACCCCCCCCCCCCCCCCCCACGCGCACCATCGAGCCACGGCGTGCCCGCGCTGTACTCCCCCTCCAGCAGCTCCCGCTGCGCCTGCGTCACCACGTCCGCCATCGACTGCATCGCGGAGGAAACGGTCGCCCAGAACCCGCCGTTATCGCCGCCGTTTCCGCCGCCGGCGGCGTCCGCGGTCACGCCTCCCGCGCGCGCTCCGCCGTCCGCCGCTTCCGCGCCGTCTCCGCCTGCGTCCGCGCCGCGTCCGCTTTTCTCGGCGCTAGATCCGCCGGTGCTTGCGCGCGCGGGCGCGGGGAGGTGTGGAGTCCGCCCATGCGGGAGGTGGCGGAGTGGTTTGGATCGGCGGAGTTTTAGGGGAATGCGGGAGTGGAGGAACAGGAGAAGCGGGAGCGGGACGCGGAGAAAGCGGGAAAGGCGGAGAGAGTGGGGCCGGCGGAGAGAGTGCGGGAGGCGGAGAGCATTCTGAGGGGATAACGGGGGAGAAAACGTGGGGAACAATGTGTGGCGGGGGTTCTAGAACCCTGGGGATTGACGAGGAGCACCGAGGTTGGCGGCGCAATGGCCGCCGCTCGATGCGGAAAAGCGGCGTGAGGTGGCATGGTGGAGTCAAATCCAATGGTAGTGGCACGTGGTGGTGATGGGCTTTCGTGCCTGTTTCTGCAACTAAATACCCGCTTTCATATATTGCGTTAACAGGAAGAGCGCCACTACAAGTTATCAGTGTCTTTCCTTGTTACTGAAGAAAGATACACGAGATGTTTTTGAATGTCGTGGTGAGGGATTTTTGTTCACGAAAATGCACGCGAACGGAATCCGTGACGAAAATGTTTTGAAACTCTGTGGACCGAATGCGAAACCTCTCGACTCCCTTTCACTCACAACAACAGAACGAATTTTCAGAATCTCAAAGTACAGTCTCTAAACGGAAGTCGAGTCTGGCTGAAGCGAGTAATGGCCGCCAGCGACAAAGCCGCAAAACCAAGTCAACCCGTTGTTGCGCCAAGCAAGGCGGCGAATCTGCGCCGCCCCAGGTGACAGCACAGCAGCAGGTATGGCAGCGGCCATGTCGCATGCTTGTGCGTAAGTTTCGCTGATATCCTTCGCATCGAGCGTCGCCCGCCGTCGTCGTCGTCGTAGGCCGCCAATACAGCACGATTGAATCCCTTCACTCCACACCATAGGTCTCGTCGGTACCAGCGGCCTCTGCGTTCCCAGCCGTCCCAGCCGTCTCAGCAGCATGGCCGGTAGCACCAGCGGCACGAGCGCGGAGAGCATGGCGGAGCGCGTGTCGCGTCTGTCCGCCATAGCGGCGGCAGCAGAGTCCCTCGCGCTCGCGCTCTCGCGCCGCTTCCACTGGCCGCTGCCTCCGCCTCTCGCGCCACCTCCCCCCTACACCCCACCATTTCCCCCCGACCAGGGTGACAGGTCGAGGGGTGACAGCCCTTTTCCGCCTTCCGCGCCTTCCGCGCCTTCCGCGCCTTCTGCGCCTTCTGCGTCTTCTCCTCTTACAGTCGGCTGCGGTGCTCGTAGATTGGCAGGTGCGCGGATGGATAAGAGGCGGAGGAAGCGGCGGGGAATAGTGGGAGGGCGGAGGGGGAGTGGAGAGGGGCGTTCGTGTGAGTGTGAGAGCGAGCAGGCGTTTTTCTATGAAGACGCGCCCGCTGTGGTGAGAGTGGCGGGTGCAGGGGTTGGGATGGCGGGGTTGGAAACGACGGGTGATTTGTCCGTGGATGCGTTGCTGGCACGTGACGTGGCAAGTGATGTGGCACGTGATGTGGCGACTGATGTGGCATGTGGTGGGCCAGTGGAAGGTCTGATGGCAGCAGGAGAGCTTGTGTCTGCAGAGGCAGCAGCAGCAGGAGCAGCAAGAGGAGGCCCAGCTGCAGCAGCAGGAGCAGCAGCAGCAGCAGAAAAAGCAGCAAGGGCAAACGGACTAAAAGGCTCTAGCAAAGAAGAGCTTTTCGTTTCCTCGCTCCCCCCTACGCCCCTCTCCTCTCCCCATTCTTCCCCTCCTCTAGCCACCATGCCGCCCCTGTCTCTCCTTACCTCCCTCCCCCCTGCATCCATGGCTGCCCTTGCCTGCTCCGAGGTACAGTCGTGGCTGCACGGCCCTCACATGCTCTCACACCCGTCACGGTCACATTCGCTGCAGTCACAGGCTCCACAGTCATACTCGCCCATTCTGGCGTTCCTGCTGCCGCAGCTGCTCCTGGCGCCGCATGTGCTACACCCAACCCCACATTCCCTCGGCCAGCCACAACAGCAGCAGCAGCAGCAGCAGCAGCAGCAGCAGCAGCAGCAGCAGCAGCAGAACCACCAGCACCATCCGTATCACCATCTGTGGCAGCCGCACCGTCTGCCCCATTCCATCTCTGCCATCAGCTTTCACGTTCAGCAAGTCTCGCGCCGACATGGCCACACGTGGTGCCGCCACGTCAGCGCCAAGGTGGCAAAGCTGGTCGCCAGGTGTCTGCGAGTGATTGGAGTGGAGGCGCAAGCGGTGCTGCTGGCTGCAGAGGGAGGAGGAGGAGGAGGAGGAGGAGGACAAACACTGGCTGATCACCATAAAAGGGAGAAAAGAGAAGCACGCGCAGCAGGATTCTCTTTGCAGCCTCCCCTTCCTCCTCTTCCCCCTCTGCCTCCCTCAGCCCGTGCCACCATCACATGCCGCCTTCTCTCCCGCACGCTGCAGTGGCTGGGAGCAGTGCTGCACAAGGCCATTCACAGCTCCAAAGATTGTACAAGCATCAGGGCTGCGTGTGAGTCGAGTAAGAGTGCACGTGCGGCAGCAGCATCAGCAGGGGGTCCGGAGACTGTAGAAACGACTAAGGGAGGAGCAGAAGCAGGGCTGGAGACTGCTTCAGGAGGGATGGAGATTGCAGCAGGTGTAGTGGTGGATGTGCTGTGCTGTGCCTTGGACGCTTGGTGGCAAGGACGGGTGGGGTCAGAGTGCTGGTGTTGCAGGGGTGGTGTGGAGGGTGGGGTGGAAGGGAGAAGAGGGGGAGATCAGTTGGAGACGAGTGAGGATGGGGGAGGGAGTGGGGAGGAGGGTGGCTGTGGTGTAGCAAAGGAGAGGGTGGAAGAGGAGGGGGGTGAGGAGAGGGAGGGGAGCGAGGGAGTGGAGGAGGAGGATGATGAGGAGGACGGGGAGGAGGAAGGAGAAGAGGAGGTTGAGGGGGAGGGAGAGGGGGGAGGAGTGGAGGAGGGAGTGGGGGAGGGTGAAGCAGAGAAGCTTCTTGGAAGCGGGGTGATGGCAAGGATGGCTGCTGATGTGGTTCTGTCCTTGTGGACGTTGGAAGGGAACCGAAGACATGGGGCTTACAGCTCATTGCATGCAAGGTTGCTTCCTCTCACACACTCCCTTACACACACACACACACACACACACACACACACACACACACACACACACACACATGCGCGTGCATGCACGCACGCACGCACGAACATGTGCGCGTGTGTGCGTTGTAAAAACAAACAAAAGGAAACCGTATCCGTTCAAGTTAGTGGAGACCGGTTTTCCCCACCTGACATCTGTACCCTAGTTCTGAATTGACTCATAACACACTCACATCACTCTCCCACCCGCACGTCCTCTCTTCCTCACAGCATCCCCTTCCCCTTCCCCATCCCCTTCGCTCTGCCTTGCACGCAGTACCCCTTCCTCCCGCCTTCAAGATTACACAGCTGATGTGGCACTTTCAACAGCCAATCGCAGCTCTCGCTCTGATTTCCGGCCTCTTCTGGACTTTGACGCGGTTCCTCTATTCAAGCCGTCTCCTCTGCAGCCGCCAAGCCATGGAAGCTATTCCCCACAGTTCACCAGCACTACAGCAGGGCATAGGGGGGATGCGAGGAGGCGGCGCACCAAGTACAAGTCGCAGGGGAGAGGGCGGTCGCAGTATGAGGTGGGTGGGTGTGTGCTCTTGCTTCCTTTGCTTTACTCTCTTGTGTGCATGTGCATGTGTGCGTGTGTGGTCGTGGTGTGTGCAAACCTTTAAAATAGTTCCAGTGGTAATACTAATAGTAGTAGTACGAAATTAGTAACACAAAAATAATAGCAATAGTGTGCAGCTGGAGCTGCTTCTGAGGTGCCACGCACATGGTATCAGTGCCACTACCATGCTGAATCCTGTCGTCCCCGTGCAAAGCTACCATAAGTCTAGCCATCCATCCACCGTCTCTGCACACTGCTTGCATTTATCGATTGTCATCGGTTCTACTTCCCCTGTCCATCCTCTCCTCTCCTCTCCTCTCCTCTCCTCTCCTCTCCTCTCCTCTCACTCCTTGGATGCACCGGCTACCCACTGCCCCCCTACTCCTGTTCCCTTATCCATATTCTCCTATTCAGGTTCTCCTGTTCCTGTTCCTGTTCCTTGTTTCGTATTGTTACTGTCTCCTGTGTTCCTTGTTTCCTTGTTTTCCTATCCAGGTATGGCGCACTATCATAGACACCAACATGAATGCAATCGAGGAAGCAGGTGGCATCGGCTGCCTAACTGCACCTCCTGAACCATTTCCTGCCTCTGCTGCCCCTCCTTCCCATCTCGCCACTCACTCTCCTCCCTCCACTCATTCTCCCGGCTCCACCCACCTTCCTCCCTCCTCTCATCCTCCCGGCTCCACCCACCCTCCTCCCTCCGCTCATCCTCCTCCCTCCAACCACTTTCCACTGGCTGCTCGACGGTCATCTCACCAGTCCCTTACTCCTGCCCCTGCTCAGAATCACCTGGGAGCACAGGGCATGGTGAGAGAGCGAGAGCGGACAGGAAGCGGGGATGAACGTGGCAAGGATGAAAGCAGGATGGTGAAAGGACGGAGTAGAGACAGCGCAAGAGTAGGAGAGGAAAGGGTAGTGGAAGGGAAGGGACGGGAGGTGAATCGCGATAAGGAGGGGTTTGGGCTAGAGAGTGGGGAGCGAAAGGGGAGTAGGAGGCGGGCAGGGAGCATGGAAACGAGTCAAGAAGAGGGTGAGGGGGAAGGAGATGATGCTGTGGTTGGAGAGAGGAAGGAGGGGAGGAGTGGAAGGCGGAAGTATGAAGAAATGAAGGAGCATGGAGAGCAGGAGAAGCGGAAGAGAGGTGGAAGCGAAAGGAGGTCATATGCTGAAGAGGAGTTGAGAGCGATTGGGAGGGGTGGAAGGGAAGGGAGTGGGGGAGAGAGGCGGCGTGAGTGGCTGGTTGACCAATGGAGCGACAGAAGAAGGTATTTAGGAAGGGTTGGTGATGGGCGGGATGGGGAGAAGGATGGTGGAAGGGATGATGGGAGGGATGGTGGGAGGGATGGTGGGAGGGATGATGGGAGGGATGGTGGGAGGGATGGTGGGAGGAATGGTGGGAGGGATGGTGGGAGGGATGGTGGGAGGGATGGTGGGAGGGATAGTGCACGAGATCGTGGGAATGGTGGGAGATACAGTGGAAGGTATGATGATGAGGTGCATGGTAGATGTGCAATTGGACATCACAGGTGGGATTGGCAAGGTGGGCAAGGAATGGATCGGAGGAGTCGTGAATTGCGTGGCAGGGATGACACAGGGAGGCACATGCACCGGGGGGTGAAAGGGGTTAGAGAAGCCAAGGTGGTGGGAAGAGATATGGATCGGTGGGAACCAGTTGAGGAACATAGTGTTCAAGGGGAATGTGGGAGTGAGGGAATGGGAGGAAGGGAGTGAGTTGATGAGGGGAGATGAAGATGTGAGGAGGTCTGGTGGAGGGTGATGGGGAGAGGACAATTGAGGAGGAATAGAGGGGTGTATCAATGGATGGGGAAGGATGTTGTGGACAGTATTAATTGTTGTAAATCAGCTCTGTTGTTGAGAATGCAATGAATTTTCCAGCAGAATGTAAAAGTGGAAAGAGTGCAGAGAAACTGCACCTCGTACTAAGCAATATCTAGTTGCTCTAGTATTTCTAACCATCATCACGTACATTATCCAGTTGAGGTCAATACTATAACATATCTGGTCAGGATATGTTTTCATTTAGAGATTGAGAAAGGGAACCATCAAACTAACAAACAAACCAATCATACAATGCAAGTAAAAACCTACTGTCGGATTTGAGAAAAACACCAGTCTACAAAGCATAGTCTGTCGACGTATCGAATGCTCCAAAGTGCTCGAGTTGCAACCGTTGAACCAGGTCTATCGGCAGGTAGTTGACGGAAGTCTTACAGTAGGTCTACGAACGCATCGCAGGTTGTTGCACCCTAATCAACGGAATAACATTCACTCACTATTGGTTGAGAAATGAAAAAGTCGTCATAGGTGCAACGACGTTTCAAAGAAACATCCAAACGTGCACTTGGAGCCAGATTATTGGGTGTACCCTAGTAGTTGACCGTATCGCTGACGGTCTCCGCACAAAACGCCAAACTTTCCAACCTCATGAGTCGAACATATCTGTCCAATCGCCCTTCAAAGAGATGACTTGGTCGCATAGTCTCTCCGACGTGGCATCCTCTCTATCGCTCGTCAACTCACCTACTTCCACCAAGATACTTCTCCTAGCCAGGTTGGGAAAATGAAGCAAGGGGCGCGGTTCGGAAATGAGACCCATCAAGGTGTGGGCAAAATGTTGCCCCAATTGCTTCTGCATCAAGGAAATCCTGCAAGCAAACAAAATCACCTTGCCCAAAGCTTCTTGTCTTGTCCAGAGCATGCGACTCGGCTCCGCAGTCGTCATTTCGGGGAATGATGGGAACAGCAGGTTACCAATCACAAAAACAGCCACACCAACGCCAGTGGGCGAGCTCTCTCGTCAATTGACGACATCCGTGGCTTCGCCAGTCCCCTTGCTCCACCAAAGCCAAATAAGGCCAGTCCAACCAAACCCCTCACATTCTGAAATTTCTCTCCTTCCACACGGCATCTCGGCAACACGGCAGAAGCCGCCCTCTAGACGCCTGCATCTCCAATATCATTCTCACGACGACCAAAGTCCGTCAATTAGAAGAGCAACGCGAAAGGCACGCCTTTTCACGGAAACGTAAAATCTCATCGACCAGTATTTGAGGCGTTTGAGGCCCTGTCGATCGCAACTTCGCTGATCAGACCAAAAGCTCTCATCCGCACTGGGTTTCTGGCAAAAAATATAATCCCACAGTTGGCACTGAACGTGGTTACAAACTGTACCAGAAGATCAAGATCAGATGCGATGATTGCGGTTAGTAGCAGAAACATCTCCCTGGGGCATCAGAATCACTCTCCTAATCAGTATCCCCATCAGCATCTGTCGCAGGAGCACCATCAACGGAAAACTGAGCAAGGCGACGCGGCTGAAGCGCAGCAGCACAACGAGACGAAGCTTACACTCAGTGCGATGAAGAGGGAAGAGTCGCCTTCTCGGTATATCCCAGATGAAGATCTTTCGCACGCGACGACGTCGCCAGCTCAACCACCCCGGCGAGAGTCGTCGCATGCGACATCGCAGCCGCCGCTGGCGCGCGACGGCGGCAACACCAGCGGCGACGACGGCGACGCGGCCAGCGGCGGCGGCGGCGGACCGCGCTACCGCGGCGTGCGGCAACGGAGATGGGGCCGGTGGGTGACGGAGATCCGCGAGCCGGTACACGGGAACCGCATCTGGCTCGGAAGCTACAACAGCTCGGAAGAGGCGGCGCGGGTCTACGACATGGCGGCTCGGCTGCTGCGCGGCCGCTCCGCCAAGCTCAATTTCCCCGGCGAGCGCCCGGCTCCCGTGGCGCTGCCACGTGGCACCGCCGAGGCGCTGCTCCGCGCGAGTAAAGAAGCGGCGATCAAGCTGCAGCAGGTGGGCGGCGACGGCGGCGGCGGCGGCGGCGTCGGCGGCGCACAGCCGCAGATTCGCGTGGATTCGGGAGTGGAGCTGCGCGGACCAGGCAAGGAGGAACAAGGCGCACCAAGCGGCGGCGCCGCACAGATGTCGAAAAAAAGCGGCGAGGAAGGCGAGCAAGCTGGAAGTGTGGGCCCAGCGGCAATTCACATCCCCCCCTCGGCGGCGGTCTCGATTCTGCAGCGGGCTCTCGCGTCGGAGGGAACTTCGGCGCATCAAGTCGCCATGCCTACGCCCACGCCCAGCAGCGCGAGCCATCAGCGCGTTTCCGCGTGCAGTTCCCCCGATCCCTGCGGCAGCGACGACACCAGCAGCGCCAGCGCCGCGGCGGAGGAGCACAGCAGCGCGGCCGCGGCTAAGCACAAGCGCCGCCGGCCGTCAGCCGTTGCCCCCGCCACTGCCGCCGCTGCTGCTGCTGCTGCTGCCGCGGAGGCAGAGCCGTCGTCCCGGGGACGTCCGTGGAAGCGCGCTGCTTCGGCAGACGCCGCTTTGGAGCACTACACGCCGGCACATGATGGCACTGGCACAGCACCTCCGATAAAAGCGAATTTTCCCGCTTCTGCGTCGGCGCGAGAGGATACTGCTGCTGCTGGGCAGGACTGCGGTGGCGAGGAGGAGGCTGCGGACCTAGCCAACCGCAGCCGCAGCGTGAGAGCTTCAGGCTCCGCCACTCGCTCGCCGTATCATCGCGCTGTTTCTTCGGAGCAGCGGACCCTCCGGGGGCGTCTCTCATGTAGCGCTGCACCAGCGATGCCATGGGCGGCTGGTACCCCCATGGCAGCAGCAGCGGCGGCGGCGGCGGCGGCAGTGGTGGCATCGGAGCAGCTTCCGCCGGTGCCTGCGTCTGCTGCAGCTGCGGCAACAGGTTTGAGGCACACTGGATCGCGCATCGCGACATCGGCGCCTGCAACCCCTGTGGGAGCCATGGCGTTGGCAGCCGCCAAGAGTTCATGGCAGGTGACAGCTTCACCCTCACCCTCACCCTCACCCTCGCCGTCACCGTCGCCGTCACCTTCTCCCTCGCCAGTATTGCCCGTGTCCATGTCTCCGCTTCGCCTGGGCTCACCAGCCGCAGCCACAGCTGCAGCCACAGCTGCAACAACTTCTGGTGGCACTGACGTTGCCGTGTCTCTCTCCATCTCTGGCTCCTCTTCCTCGATTGCTGGTGAAACCACTGCTGTTACTGCGAACACCGCCAGTGGTAAGCCTGTGGCGAAGCGGGCTCTCCACTTGTCGCGCTCCCTGCCGGCATCGCATCGCCGCCCTGCCCCTCTGTCCTCCGAGCACAAGCATGCGACACAAAGCTTCTCACGCCTCCTTCACCGAACGGTGCAGAAGCAACAGCAGCAGCAGCAGCAGAAGTGGGTACAGCAGCAGCGGGAGCAGCAGGCGCAGCGCTGGGTGGTGCCAGACGCGGCATCCCCACACCCCCTCCCTGGGCAACTAGCCGCCTCTCAACAACCCACTCCTGCCATGCCTGCTGCACCTGCTGCTCCCAGTGTTTCCACTGCTGTCCCAGACATCGGCTGTGGCCCTCACCCCATGGATACATCCAGCCAGCAGCCAGAAAAAAACCTTTCCAATCAGGGTCCTGCCTATGGGTTCTCCTTGGCCTGTCCCTCGGGCTCTCGCTCTGCCTGTCCTTCGCCCTCTCCCTCTCCATCTCCCTCGCCCTCTGCTGCTGCACGGGGGAGTTCGCCCAGCAAGCACAGCGCCCTCCCTCCAGCGACAGTAGCAGCGTTCCTCTCCGCCTCCTCCTACTCTTTCACTGCCTCCTCTCACCCTGTCTCGGCAGCTGTTGCCGCGGCAGCAGCCGCTATCACGGCCGCTGTTGCAGCAGGCGTGCAGGGTACAGACCCGCACACAGTAGCCGCAGCAGCCACTGCAGCCACCGCAGCCACAACAGCAGCAGCTGCAACGGCGGCAGTGGCAGCAGCGGCGGCAGCGGCAGCAGGAGGTGCAGGCACGATGTCTTCTGCTGCTTCGTCACTCCCCGCCACTCTTGCTGCACGTGGTGCTCTCCCTGACATGTCAACGCAAGAGGGACAAGCAGGCGAGACGGCACGTGTGCAGAGGCAGCAGCAGCAGCAGCAGCAGCAGCAGCAGCAGCGGCAGCAGCAGCAACAACAACAACAGAACATCAGCTACTTGCAAAAGAGCATCAGCAGGCGCATGGAAATTGACAGGGAAGGGCGGCTGAGCGAGCGGCGGGGAGTCTTTGACAGCAAACTGCGCCTCTCACTCCCCCCTCTGTCTCGACACACCAAGCCAATAGTCTCTTCCACTGCTGCTGCCGACACTCCTACCTCTGGGAGAATTCCTGCACCAGCACCCGCTGCTACCGTTTCCCCTGTTGCTACTGCTGCCGCTGTTCTCCCTGCCGACCCTGCACCAGTTACTGCTGACGACGGGAATCAACTCATGTGTGTTGATTACATGGATGTCGGGCCGATGGTTGAAGTGGATGGAGAGGAGGCAAGCTGGGGAGAGTGTCTGGTGGCTGCGGCAGCTGCAGAGGCAGCAGCTGTCACTCAAGCTGCAGAAGCAGCGGCTTCGGCAGCAATGCCAGTAGCAGCACTACCAGCAGCGGTAGAAGCAGAAGCAGAAGCAGAAGCAGAAGGAGAAGCAGGAGCAGGAGCAACCACAGCAGCCGCGACAGCAGCTGTGGGACCAGAGGCACCAGCAGCAGCGGCAGCAGTGGCAGCGACACATGCACCGGCATTGGCACCAGCAGCAGATGCAGGTGCAGCTGCAGGTGTGGTAGAGGGGGGAGGAGCAGTGGAGGGCGAGGAGGAAGATATGCAGTCCCTCTTGCTGCCTCTGCTCTTCACATCTGAACTGCATCGCAGGGCAGTGCTGGTGCCGGGGGTCCTGATCTCCCCAATGCAGCTAAGTTTTCTCGGAGAGTGGGGTGCAAATGTCGGGACGCCAGTGCATTGTGCATCAGCAGGACATTATCACGGTTGGGAGATCAGATCGAATCTGGGTACTGGGAGGACAACCGAGGGCCAAGCCGATGCCTCGCACACCCCTGCTCCTACTCCTGCTCTTGCTCCTGCTGCTGCCGATGCAGCTGCTGCTCCTGCTGCTGGTGCGGATGGTGCAGCAGGTGCTGTTGGCACTGCCTCTATGGGTACAGCGACAAATGATGCGGCTATGGAAGGGGACAGGGATGAGGTATGGAGCCTGCAAGGGGTGTTTGATTTAGATGCTATTTTAAACAGCATGGAGGACGGTGGACCGCCGCGAAATGGAGGGGCTAACATTGGGACAGGCATGTAGCTGAGGAGTTATGAAGGATAATTTAACTGCCTAGGTCCAATAAATCTAGCAATTTCTTTCATTCATACATTGCTTTCCTTAGTGTGGTAGTTGGGTAGGAAGTGTGTACTTCAATTTGTGTGTTACAAGTAACTATTTCATTTATTTGTTATTCCAAGGTTTGCCCGGAAGCTCAGAACAACACCAGCCTCGTCAATTCGTCCAAACCAAAACCGCCATTGTCAAATCAAAAGTTTCCCCCAGCTGATGCAACTTTCATTTTCCTCCAATCATCATCCTCCTCTCCGCCTCGCAATACCATGTCGCCCGACCTCGATATTGCCACCCAGCAGCAGCTCGAGGCGCGTCAGGTCACCATTCTATCTAAGATCGACCAACTCACTGATCGCCTCGCCGCAATCACCGCCGCGGCGCAGCGAAGCTGGCTCGAACCTTCCACAAGTAACGCCGCCTCCCGCGGCGTCCCTTCCGGGCACGCGTCGCAGGAAGGAAGCGATGATTTGAAGGATATGGAAGGTCCGCTGCCTGGTGACGTGGCGGCAGGGGATGAGACCGCCACGCAGACGCGACTCGCAGACGCGATTCGAGCGGGAGGTATCACGCGATTCCGGTTTCGGCGGGTGCCGTCGGATTACTACGATTGGACGCTGGAGGCGCGGCGAGACGTGCTTGGCGCTCCGTCCGTTGACCATCTGTGCAAGAGCATTGTCATGGTGTGACGTCATGATGTCGTGTTATGATGTCATGGTGTATGGTGTGGAGCGGTGGTGTAATGTAATGGTATAGTATCCAGGCATGTTGTCAGGGTACCATGTCAGGATATGATGAGATGTCTGATTGTGGTGTCAGGATGTAGTGTCGGGGCGTGATATCAGATCAGGGTATGTATGCTGACGCCAAGTTGTCAAACGTACGATAGTTTAACTAAGTAAAGTTTGTCATCATGGAGTGATATCTGGGTTAAACTCGTCCCATCCCTTCATTTCATCACCCCCTCCCTCATCTGAATAACCTTCCCACCTCCCCTGTGTTTTTGTTCCTCATAAAACCGTTCCAATCTCCACTCCCTCCCTTTCCCTTCCCCCGCTTGCCCACTCCTCCCGCTCTTCTCCCCCACTTGCCCACTCCCCCCCCTCTTCTCCCCCATTCCCCGTGCACCACCAGACCAACACACAGGCGCCTGCTGACGTGGTGGACTGCAGCAATCCGCGCTACTCCAAGTACTATGTCATTGTCATTCAGGTGTGCTGTGCTGACTGCAGGCGTGCCATGCATGCGTGCACACACACACACACACACACACACACACACACACACACACACACACACACACACACACACACACACACACACACACACACGCGCGCGCACACGCACACACACCAAGTTTTGAGGCGCCTCAAGAGAACACAGACGCCTGCAGACGTGGTGGACTGCAGCAATCCGCGCTACTCCAAGTACTATGTCATTGTCATCCAGGTGTGCTGTGCTGACTGCGGGCGTGGACACACACACGCACACACACACGCACACACACACACACACACACACACACACACACACACACACACACACACACACATGCACTCACTCACACACACCAAGTTTTGAGGCTCCTCAAGAGAACATAGGCGCCTGCTGACGTGGTGGATTGCAGCAATCCGCGCTACTCCAAGTACTATGTCATTGTCATCCAGGTGCGGTGCGGTGATGTGATGTGATGTGACCACAGTGCCACAGTGCGGTGATGTGATGTGATGTGACCACAGTGCCACAGTGCGGTGATGTGATGTGATGTCATTCAGGTTGCTGTGCTGTGCTGTGCTGTGACGACCAGTGCCGTGCCATGCACACACACCGTGGTGACTTTTTAGTCGACTCAACGTCCGCGCTACTCCAAGTACTATATCATTGTCATTCAGGTGCTGTGCTGTGACTTAATCGAGAGTGGCCATGCCATGCACATTGCCACTTTTGAGAATTCTCACAAGTGGCACAAGCATAGCTAATCCGTCCGTGCAACTCCAGCTACCATGTCATTGTCATTCAGGTGCCGTCACAACCAGTGCCATGCCACGTGTAAAAAGAGTATTTATGAGACGTCTCAAAAATACTCTTTTTACACAAGAATTCCCACAACGCATAGCTTTTCCGTCCGCGCAACTCCAACTACCATGTCACTGTCATTCAGGTGCCGTGCCAACCAGTGCCATGCCATGCACACTGCCTTGCCTCATTCCATTCACATGCTTCTGCTCCCATTCCATTCCATTCCATTCCATTCCATTCCATTCCATTCCATTCCATTCCATTCCATTCCATTCCATTCCATTCCATTCCATCCCATCCCATCCCATCCCATCCCATCCCATCCCATCCCATCCCATCCCATCCCATCCCATCCCATCCCATCCCATCCCATCCCATCCCATCCCATCCCATCCCATTCCATTCCATTCCATCCCATCCCATCCCATCCCATCCCATCCCATCCCATCCCATCCCATCCCATCCCATCCCATCCCATCCCATCCCATCCCATCCCATCCCATCCCATCCCATCCCATTCCATTCCATTCCATTCCATTCCATTCCATTCCATTCCATCCCATCCGATCCCATCCCATCCCATCCCATCCCATCCCATCCCATCCCATCCCATCCCATCCCATCCCATCCCATCCCATCCCATCCCATCCCATCCCATCCCATCCCATCCCATCCCATTCCATTCCATGCCATTCCATCCCATCCCATCCCATCCCATCCCATCCCATCCCATCCCATCCCATCCCATCCCATCCCATCCCATCCCATCCCATCCCATCCCATCCCATCCCATCCCATCCCATCCCATCCCATCCCATCCCATCCCATCCCAACCCATCCCATCCCATCCCATTCCATTCCATTCCATTCCATTCCATTCCATTCCATTCCATTCTATGGTACATGTCCCGTGCCAGTTTTGCGTGCACTACGATCTTCGAAACTGACCAAAAGATGGTGGGGTTCTTTCATTCACGTCTCAACGGAGTATTCCATGTGCCGTGCAGCGGTGTCCAAAGCATTCGGGGCACGAATCTGCTGACTGACTGACTGAATGCATGCTGAGTGTGTGCCATGCCGTGCATGCAATGCTGTGCTACAAGACTTCAGCATGTATCTTCCTGATTACTATCCCTCCCTCCTCCCCCACCTTCCCCATTCCCCTTCCTTCCACCCTCCTCCCCCTTTTTCCCACCGCCTCCCCTCCCTCCCCCCATTCCCCCCCCCTTTCCCCCTCATCCCCTCCCTCCCCCCATTCCCCCCCCTTTTCCCCTTCATCCCCTCCCATCCCCCCTCCTCTCCCGCGTGGCAGTACTCAGCACGGCTGAATGCGGAGAAGGTGCGCAACTTCGTCTATGCACTCAACAACAGCAGTGCGCCCAAGAAACGTTCTCCCTGCCTCTCCCGCTCTTCTCTCCTCCCCCCCTCTCCCGCTCTTCTCCCCTCCCTCCCTCTCTCCCCTCTGCCTCACCCCCCTTTCCTGCCCCCCCCCTTCCTCACCCTCCTCCCTCCCTCCTCTCCCGCGTGGCAGTACTCAGCGCGGCTGAATGCGGAGAAGGTGCGCAACTTCGTGTACGCACTCAATGACGGCACCGTGCCAAGAAGCGCATCAACAGTGAGTCCTCACATGTCACATGCTGCTGTTCATGCCTTGCTGTCTTTTGAGGCGCCTCAAAGGTTAACTTCGTGTACGCACTCAATGACGGTACCGTGCCCAAGAAGCGCATCAACAGTGAGTCCTCACATCACAACTCACTTGCTCTTTCGTGCCCTGCTGCTGTCTTCTTTTGAAACGCCCCAAAAGTCAACTCTGTGTACGCTATGCACTCAACAATGGCTCTGTGCCTGCCCAAGAAGCGCATCAACAGTGAGTCCTCCCCATGTCACATCATGCTGTGTTCCGTGCCCTGCAGCTGGCCCGGGCCGTGCTGTCCTGTTCTGTTGTCCCATGCATCTCACCTCACCTACCTCACCTCATCTCACTCATCACCTCACCTCACGCCACCTTACCTCACCTCACAGCACATGCCTTCACGTGCTGGCCCCATGTGCCTTGTTGCACTGCCTTCACATCACGGCCACATGGCCTGCCTTGGATCACACGTGCAATTGTCATGAAGCCCGCGCATGCTCCCTCCCTTCATTCCTCACCTCTGCCATGCTGTACCTTCTGCACTTTACCCTGCCGTCCCGTTCCATCTTTCACTTCCCGATCCAACCAACATGTGCAGTTGGGGCCGCAGCTCAAAAAAATCCGAACCAGGCCTAGTCGTAACACTTAAGGCGACATACCCCCCCCCCCCCCCCTCTCCCCCTCCTCCTTCTCCCTACCTACCATTGTGTTGTGCCGTTTGTGCCGGGCTGGCTGATTGCGATTGCCTGATTGCCTGGTTACCTGACTGCTTGCGTGTCTGATAATCTGGGTGCATGGATGCTGCCAGTGCGCCTTGCTCCTGAGGAGGACTCTATGGCTCTCACCGGCTTCGAGCACAATGCTGTGGCTCCCATCGGCACCCGCACTCCCATCCCGGTACTCTCCTCCTTACTCTATGTCACACTTTGCCCACTGTCCCTCCCCCCGTTGCCCACGCAGTGTGTGCACCCAACCACACACACACACATTCTCCTCGCCCTAACCCTTCCCCTTCCTCTCCTCCTCCTCCTCCTCCTCCTCCTCCTCCTCCTCCTCCTCCTCCTCCTCCTCCTCCTCCTCCTCCTCCTCTCCCTTTCTTTTGTCACCATTCCGCCACACTGCACCTCAACCAGCCCTCCATTACCACAATCATCAGCCAATCAAGTAGCCTCTGACCCCCCAAACGTAGCACTCGCACACTCATAGGCCAACCCTGCTCGCCACCCTTCCTGACAGCGAGGTGTATTTTGAGGCGCCTCAAAATACACCTCAATCAAGTAGCCTCTGACCCCCCAAACATAGCACTTGCACACTCATAGGCCAACCCTGCTCGCCACCCTTCCTGGACAGCCCACGCCCGCCCACCAGGCGATCATATCCAATCGCATCTTGGCGCCGCAGTTACTATTCACTTGACTTAAACTTCACCTCACCCGCCTCTCTGCCCTGGCCCTCCCTCCCCCGCCCGGCAGGTGATCATATCAGATCGCATCTTGGCGCTACGGCCGCGCTACTTCTGGATGGGAGGGGGCGAGGTGGACCTCAAGCTGGCCATGGCTGCCGATGACTTCCTCTCGCTCCTGAACCCCTTTGTCGTCGACTGCACCTACTGATTCCATGCAGCCGTGGGGCATTTAGAAATCCATGTGGGACCGTGGTTGGGACTGGGGGCCCGTGGGACTGTGGGTGGGGCACCCACGAGACTAGTACTAGATGCATACAGGATGATGTATGGCATCAACCGACAGGTGCTGTGCCTCCCTCACACTCAGTGTAGCGTCCAGTCCTGTGCTTCTGGATGGGAGGGGGCGAGGTGGACCTCAAGCTGGCCATGGTCGCAGAGGACTTCCTCTCCCTCAGCCCCTTTGTCGTTGACTGCACCTACTGAGGCCGGGCCGCTGTGGGCCATTCTTGGAATTGTGGGCTGTGGGGGTGGGATGGGGTGTGGGGCTCTGGGGTATCCAGAAGGCTACCAGAACATTTCATGCGGCATTTGCTGATGGTTGCTGTGCCTCTCTCTCCCATTTTGTGAATATCTGGAAGTATTGAATCCCTGTACGTGTAATTGTTGAGAAAAGTATTGATTATTGTAATTGTTGAGAAAAGTAAACATAACTGTTCACATCAGTAGTTCGAGGCTGTAAAAATATTACCATAAAACAGCACTCCCAGCCGTGGTTTGGGGCCGGCCCGACAGAGCAGGCTGGAAGGTTGGTTCGGGCCAGGTCCGTCGGGCCAGACCTGCTTCTGGTACTGTACTGTACTCGGTAATTTGAAGCGGACCACGCGGGGCTGGGGTGGGAGCTTGTGATTCCAACAACACCGCCTTCCCCGCCAAGAATCCCAGTCACGCATAATTATGCCTACCGAACGGACATAAGGGTGTGTGACACGCCATAAAAGGCGGCGGTCGCATACATGAGTCGGACACTGGACATTTGTGGTACCAATAGCATGCTAACCCCACAGTTGCATGCTTCTAGCACCACGAATTTAGGCAGCGGCCGCGGTACAATACGTCGAGTCACCCATTGAGAGGATGACGGCCGCAATGAGGGAGACGGGCATGTCGGACCTGCCTGACGACTGTCTCGCGTGCGTCCTCTCCTTCCTGCCTCCCGCCCTCATCGCCCGCTCTGCCTCGGTCTGCTCGGCTTGGCGCGCTGCTGCGGCGTCCCCGCATGCGTGGCGGCGCGTGCTGCCGGACCTCTGCCGCCACGCTTGCTTCACCGCGCTGCCGCTCGCCTCCCGCGACCCGCTCCCGCGCGCGTGGTGCCGCGCGCTGTGCCGCGGGGTGCTGCTGGACGGCGATGCGTTCCACGCCCGCATGGACCCCCGCACCGCCAAGCTCACTGTGAGCGTGAGTATAGCGAAGGCGTGCGAGATTGTGGGGATGGACGACCGTGACCGTGACTACTGGCACATGGAAACGCGTGGTAACACCACTGGCGCGTTGTTTCCCGACGTGGCGCACCTGCTCACGATATGCTGGTTCGAAGTCAGGACCGTTCCTCCCGTGGCGCTGCCGTTCCCCCTGCGCTGCGGGGTGTACGACGTTGCATGGCGCGTCTCCCGCGACCCGTCGCACGACGAGTACGCACGGGCAATATGCGGGCAGCAGAGGCATGCGCGGGTGCTGGATGAAGGTGGGGACGAATGGGAGGAGGAGGAGGATGGCGAGGAGGAGGATGGCGAGGAGGAGGATGGCGAGGAGGAGTTGGAGGGAGGGACGGGGGGGGTGCATGACGGAGAACAGCCAGCAGGTTCGAGAGGGACGCCCGAAGCAAGGAATATCTCGCAAGTGGTCGGTGGCGGTGGCGGTGGCGGTGCAGGAAACCCATTTCACCGCATGGTGGGGATGATGCGGCGGTTAATAGGGCGGGAGCACGGGGTGCAGGCACGGCGCACTGAGAATGTGAATCGGGGTCAGCACGGCAGAGAGCAGCAGCAGGACTGGGAGAGGAGGAGGGGGGCATTGAGGCGAGTGGATAGGCACTGTGCGTTCAAGTGGGTACGGAACCCTGCATTGAGCAACGTGAGGGAGGAGGGGAGTGCCGGGGGAGGGGAAGGCGCGCAGAGGCGGCTGCAAATCTCCACCGCCACCATCCCCGTGCTGCCTGACTGGACCACCCTGCCTGCCGGCCGTGTGACCTTCAGGGGGGCAACGGCAGGGGAGACGGCAGTGGCTCCCACGCTGAATATGCGCCTGTGGGAGACGGAGAGTGGGTGGTGGAAGGATGGGCTCTACTTGGATGCGCTGCAACTCACTGAGCAGTGAAGCCGTGTACCAGTTTGGTTTTGGACATGGCTGGCTCTCAAGTCTGTTGATGTCTAGGGTTCATGAGAGTAGCTGCTGAAGTTAGTCCATTCTTTGTGCTGCCATTATTGAGGTGTTTTGTTGGGCTGAGACTGAGGACCTAGATTTTGAACCACTAGGATGATTAAATCCCTTTACGTGATTGTTCGGCTGAGTAATATCGAACGACTGAATTGTACCGTATAAAGTCAAATTACTTTCTTCAACAGTGAGAACAAGGATTGAATACAGTAAGAAAGACGAAGACCTATTCGTATAATAATTGTTGAGAAAATATGTAAGCATTTCTTTTTACATTTCAGTAGTTCGTCGATGTAGAAAGATAATCGTAGTACAGAAACGCGTACAGCCACTCCCTGGGGCTGGTCCGTCACACCAAACGTGTGTCTTTGGTTCGGGCCTGGTCCGTCGGACCAGCCCTGCTTCGGCGGACGTCGGGCCCTCCGGACCAGCTCGGAGTACTAATGAAGCGTTCCAGTCCGGTACTGTGGATTTTGAAGCGGGCCAGCGCGGAACTGGGGAGCTTGTGAATCGTGATTCCACCACTCCGCCTTGTCTGCCAAGAATCCCAGACACACATAAAAGGCAGCGGCCGCATCCTAAGGACGCGGTGAAAGTAGACGAGCGATCGTCAGTGGCGATCGGTGTGCGGCTCAGTTACCCTATTTACCCTAATGTAACCATTCTACAGTATATGTTTTGGCCAAAATTAGGGTTCTGTGTGTGAATGAGACTGATAGTTGATCGCGGGAGATCAGTGATAGACATCAATCAAGTGAACCGAGCCTACCTGGCGCGATTGATTCGGAAGCATGCAGTCGCCGAAGTTATCGCAGGGCCAGAAAAGGGAGTCGCCAGGGTTCTCGACATTTCGCAGCATTCCAACCGCGACTCGGGCCTCGCTGATGCACATCCATCAACCCATCCAAAAACCGTCAACACTCCCGTCAACACAACCATCAGTTCAGCTCAAACACAAACGTGATTCGAAATCTGTAAACATCACATCGCCAAGGGTGGTTGCCCTGTGGGCTGCGACTGTCGCAGGTGGGCTTGGACGACGCTTGTAATTTTTGGGCCCGTGTCGCAGGCAGGCAGTGCTCTCGTATGTGGAACATGGAACACCAATCTCAGGTGCGATCGTTACAACGGAGCGATCGTCATGTTTCGCCAAACGATCAGTACACTCGATTGTGAGGCTCGATATATGAAGACGATCCCGCGATAATTGCACTTTCACCGCGTCCTAAGTTAGACATGCGTCGGACGCTCGACATGGTTGGTACCAATAACATGCTAACCCCACAGTTTCATGCTAGCATCACGAATCTAGGCAGCTGCCGCGGTACAATACGTCGGGTCCCCGATGGAGAGAAGGCTCAGGAGGGCCGCAACGAGAGTGACGGACCTGCCTGACGAGTGTCTCGCGTGCGTCTTCTCCTCCTGCCTCCCGCTGACATCGCCCGCTCTGCCTCGGTCTGCTCGGCTTGGCGCGCTGCTGCCGCGTCGCCGGATGCATGGCAGCGCGTGCTGCCGGACCTCTGCCGCCACGCTTGCTTCACCGCGCTGCCGCTCGCCTCCCGCGACCCGCACCCGCGCGCGTGGTGCCGCGCGCTGTGCCGCGGGGTGCTGCTGGACGGAGGGGTGTTCCACGCGCGCATGGACCCCGTAACCGCCAAGCTCAGGGTGAGCGTGAGTATAGCGAAGGCGTGCGGGGTTACGTGGATGGGCGACCCTCGCTACTGGCACATGGAGACGGGGGGTAACACCACTGGCGCGGTGTTTCCCGACGTGCCGCATCTGCTAACGGTATGCTGGTTCGATATCAACGGACACGTGGCGCTGCCGTTCCCCCTGCGCTGCGGGGTGTACGACGTGGCGTGGCGCGTCTCCCGCGACGCCGAGTATGCATGGGCAGCAAGCGGGCAGCGGAGTCGCTCGTTCATGTGGAACGGGCTCCCTTTATGGAGCAACGTGAAGGAGGAGGGGAGTGCTGGGGGAGGGGGAGGCACGCAGAGGCAGCTGCAAATCTCCACCACCACCATTGCTGTGCTGCCTGACTGGACCACCCTGCCTGCCGGCTGTGTGACCATCAAGGGGGCAACGCCAGGGGAGTCTGACAGTGGCTCCCACACTGAATATGCGCCTGTGGGAGACGGAGAGTGGGTTGTGGAAGGATGGGCTCTACTTAGATGCGCTGCAGCTCACACAGTAGTGAAGACGTTTACCAGTCCTAGTTTGGTTTTGGACATGGCTGGCTCTCAACTTTGTTACAAATTTCTAGGGTTCATGATGAGTGTACCGTAGCTGCTGTAGTTAGTCCACTCCACTCTTTGTGTTGCTAGTGTATATTTGAGGGTACATTACATTCATGTCTTGACATTTGTGTGACCATCCCAAGGTACCGCTCTGTACCGAATCAAGCCGCTTTGTTCAAACACTTCGAACTTGTGTTCGATCCGGTACAGAGCGGTACCTTGGGATTGTGACGCAAATGTCAAGACAGGAATGTACCCTGAGTTGCTTTTGTTGGCCATGCTGTAAGAATATTTCTGATTAAGTGTGCAGATTGTGAACTACTGGGTGTTTGAATCCCTGTTCGTGTGTGAACTAGGACGGATTGCTGCTAAGAAGACAGAAGTCATGTTAATCTATTAATTGTAGAGAGATACTGAACCAATCTATTTACATTTCAGTAGTCCGTCACTGTAGAAGAATGAACGTAGTACAGCACCCCGTACAAAACGCACTCCTTGTATTCAGCCTGTCCTCTGGTTACACCTGGTACTGACGAAGGAAACGTGAGTTCTTGGCTAACCAGCTACGAATTTTTCTCGCCAATCGAGTGGATGAGGCTGGTCATAGCTGCGGTTCGCCAGCCAAAGGTGGGAGTGACGAGCGCAAACGTCCACACAACAGCCCGTTCCTCGCATATACGCTTACGATCCTCGCCATCGGTCGTGACTCGTCGTGAACCACTCAACGCCACCCATCAACAGTGTGCGACGGCTCCCCTCATCCGTCAGCGAGTCGTCGCCCGAAAAGGCAACTGCGCGCGAACCGCCTCGAGTCCAACCGCGTCTCGGTTACAACTGCAAACCAACCAATTTGGAAATTCAAACGAGCATTTTGTTCCCTGCTCCCAGCCACAGCCAATTCACCCTCGATCCTCCTTTCCCAACTCATCTTCCTCCAACCGCCTTTCTCTTTCCAAATTCGGCCACAGCAGAAATTATCAAAGATTGCGGCTGAGGACCTGGGGTGGGTTGCCGTGACCGAAGGAGGCTTCTCTCTTCCATTGCTGTCACAATTTGTGTGACGGCGGTGGTAGTAGAGCAAGTGGTTTCTTCCGCTGCCGCCATTTCTCCGGCTGGAGAATGGCTGCAGTAGCACAACCTGTTACACCTAGTATCCTCGCGTCGTCTACCGTTGCTCATCCCAACCATCAGCAAATCTCACTGCCGCTCCGTCCGCTTCAATGCGTCCAGTCGTTATCATCCCCGTCGTCAACGCACCGCGCGAATTACACTATCGAAGCAGCTCCGGGGTTCACCGTAGCGAATACCTTTGGGCTCCCTACGGACCACTCCACCCCCGATATAGCGTCTCACCTTGACCTCCCATTCACGCAGGTAGACTTTCCAGCATACCCCCTGGTCTCCGAAACTCCCCATATAGCCACTTCGCATACAGGCACGTTCCAGCCATTCACGCCGCAAGCAGTCGGCTCCATCGCGCTCCCATTGGAAACCCTCCCCTCCGATTTCTTCCTTTCCCCCTCTGCGAACGCCGGCGCAAGCCGCGCGAGAAACGGCGGGTACCCCTTAGAGGCGGCGGTCGTGTGGGATGGCGCAACCTCGCAGACACCACCACCTCTTCCTTCCCCCCATTATCCATCGCACGCTTACCCATCGCCGGCGTACCCATCACCCGCCGCTTACCCATCATCGGCCGTAGCGTACCCATCGCCCGCGTACCCGTCCTCCGCGTTCTGGTCGCCGACGGGCCTGTCGCCTGGCTCCGCAGCCGCCGCTTTCGTGCAATCCATCAACGCGCACTCCATAAACGTCGCTTGCTTCTATGGCGGCGGATCGTCCGAGTCGCCCCTGTCCCTCCCCACGGGTATGGACTTCGCCGCGTCCTTTCATCCCGCTTATCCTCTCGACCATGGTTATATGGACGCTGAACACGCTTCCCCTGTCGCCGCCACCGACGAAGCCGCCGCCGACGCCGCCGCAGGCGCCGCCGCCGAAGCGCTCCCGCCGTTACGCGATGATGACGCGGATGTTTTCACCGCGGCAGCGGCAGAATTTCGGCAGGTCGCGGCTTGGAAGCACGAACAGAGGGAGGCATTTGGATGCGAATTGCCGCACAACCCGCCGTGGAATCCGGCGCAAGCGGCGGAAGGAGGACCGGAAAGTGGGCGGGGATCAGCCACGGGGCGCCTGGAAGCCCTGCGAGCTCCGTCCCATTTAGGGTACGTTTGTTCTGAACATTTCTTACACCCACCCGCCTCAGAATGGAAAACCCCCCTTCCTTCTCAAAACGAGAAGAGGGGCGGCAGAGGAAGAGGAAAGCGAGATAGTGGATTAACATACTCGTCCTTGCCACAGGAATAACGGAAATGGCGCATCTCCCTTCCTCCGAGCACGTGACAATCACCAGGGAACAGGAACAGGACCAGGTCCGTCCAAGCTGGGAATGGCAATGCGAATGGCTCCAGAACGATCCTCTGGCACTCCTGGAACGTTCACCCCTATTTCTAGTGGAAAGCGAGGAAGGAGCTCGCTGATGCGAGGTGATGCCACCACTCCCAGCAGTAACTCCGGAACCCCGATCAGAAGCCCGCGCAACAAGCGGGAGCGCACGCGCACGGGAGCAGGAACAGGAGCGGGGGCTGAAGCCGGGGCGGAAGCGGAAGCGGAAGCGGAAGCGGAAGCGGAAGCGGAAGCGGGAGCGGGAACGGGAGCGAGAGCGCGATTGGGAGCGGCAGTAGCAGAAGATGAATTGGAGGAGCACAGGGGTGAAGGGCTTGCCACGACAGTAGCAGAAGATGAAACGCAGGAAGGGCTCGCATCGACTACCCCCCCTCCCTGTGACTACGACTCCTCTTTCCTCGCGCACCTGCTCCTCCCTCCGCTGCTCACTCTCCCTCAGTCGCCGATTCCCGTTCCATCTGCCCTTTGGAACCCACACCCTCAGTCGCATCCGTACCCCCACTCGCACTCGAGCTCACACCCGCACTTGCACCCGTACCCGTACCAGCATCCGCATATTTCGGTAGCGAGAGACTCCCTAGACGTGCTTTTCAGCGAGTCTTTGCCCACACGCGTGCTGCCCACACGCGCGGCTGTGCCACCTGGCATCATCGCCGCCGCTGCATCGAACGAGGAGGAGCTACTGCAGAGCTCAGCAGAGGATGACATGCTGCAGTCTCAGGCAGAGCAGCACCAACACCACTACCAGCACCACCACAACTACTGCCACTATGATGGCTCAACGGACCACCAGGACCTCGAAGCTTCCCGCTATTACCTCCAATTTGAGCCCTCAGAGTCCCCGTTTCAGCGGTATGCTGCGGTGTGTGAACCCTCTCACCAGCCCGCTCGCTCCTCCCAGGACCTTCCTGTGGAGGGAGAGGGAGGAAGTGAGGGGGCAGAAGGCGGGGGAGTGAAAGGTGGGTCGGGGGAAGGTGATACACTGGAGTGTGGCGAAGCAGAGGGGTTTGAGCTCGCGTGTGGCGGAGGTGACAGGGAGGAGTGCGGGGACGAGGAGGAGGAGGAGGAAGTGGGGGAATATGAGAGGGATGGAGAAGAAGAGGGGGGCAAGGGGGAGGTAGCGGGTGCCATGGTTGCTTGTTCCTCCCTTGCTTCTGCCTCCCTTGCTTCTGCCTCCCTTGCTTCTGCCCGTCCAGAGAAACTCATCGTTCTGCCCACCTCAGGGCTGATCCACGTGCAGACACCCGTGGTGCCCACATCGCTGCCATTCACACTGCAAGACATGAATGTCAAGTTCAGGGACGTGGCAGCAGGCACGGCGAGGGTGGTCACGCCCATGGGGCATGAAGCGACCACGTGCCATGGATGCTCTGTGCTCGACCGCCTGCTCCACACAAACGGTGAGTCTCCCCCCTTGCCCCTGTCATTGTTCACACTGCAAGACATGAATGTCAAGTTCAGGGACGTGGCAGCAGGCATGGCGAGGGTGGTCACGCCCATGGGGCATGCAGCTGCCACGTGCCATGGATGTTCCGTGCTTGATCGCCTGCTCCACACCAACGGTGAGTCCTGTGTTGCTGTTCCATTCCCTCCCCTTCCCTTCCCGTAATGAAAATTTCAACTCGAGCGAGAATTGTTCTCCAGATGCTCTGTGCTCCACCGCCTGCTCCACACCAACGCCTGATTTCTAAGATTTCTGTGTTCCGCTGCTGCTGCTGCTGCTGCTGCTGCTGCTGCTGCTGCTGCTGCTGCTGCTGCTGCTGCTGCCGCTGCGTTTCCTTTCACCTCGTTTCCAACCTGCCTTGCTCTCCTCGCAACGGCTTGGAGCTATCACCCTCACCCAACTCACTTCCTTTCTTCACTCCTTCACTCCCCACCCTCGCCCTTTCCCCTTGTCGTCTCACTCCCATTCTCACTCGTTCACTCTCACTCCGCGCCCCTCCTCGCCCTCCCTCCAGGTCTGTACGACACGCGTCTGGAGGTGCATATGGGGGCAGGCAGCGATGCAGACGTGCACGCCGTGCTGCTCACACGCTTCAGCTCCCACGTGCCACAACCACAGCCGCAGCAGCAGCAGCAGCAGCAGCAGCAGCAGCAGCAGCAGCAGCAGCAGCAGCAGCAGCAGCAGCAGCAGCAGCAGCAGCAGCAGCAGCAGCAGCAGCAGCAGCAGCAGCAGCAGCAGCAGCAGCAGCAGCAGCAGCAGCATCAGCAGCAGCAGCAGCAGCAGCCGCTGTCGCTGCCTCCGAGCATGGTGGTTTCTGAGGCGCCCAAGACAGAGAGCACCACCGAATCCGGCCTGGTGGGCATCTCTTCAGTCTCCGGCTTGGGACGGCACGAGGCGGAGGGAGGGGCGAGGAGAGGGGCGGAGCGGAACGGCAGCAGCAGCATGAGCAACGCCGTGTGGAGTGCTAACGGGTGCCATCCCCGGTCCGAGTCCATTTTCGAGGCGCCTCAGAAATGGAGTGCCAACGGATGCAGAAGCAGAAACAGCAACAGCAGGAGCAGTCAGGGAGGGGCGGTGACCGAGGTGGGGGAAGGTAAGGAGGGAGAGGAAGGGGATGAGGAAGGGGGAGATGGGGCGGAGAGGGATGAAGGAGAGGAAGAGGGAGAGGAGGAGGGGGATGGGGAAGAGGAGGCGGAGGGCGAGGAGGAGGATGAGGGGGAGGAGGAGGGTGGTATGGTGGAGCGGCTGAGGGGGGGATCAGACGCATCTGTGAATATGAGCTCTCTGACCGTTTTGACAACAGGGGATTGTGGCAATGGAGTGGGAGTGGGAAACGCGAATGGAAGCAACAGCGGCAGTGGCGGCAGCGGCAGCACAATTTGTTTTGAGCAGCAACGACTTGAGTGAGAGCAACACGGCTACGGTGACACGGATGAGGATGATGCTGATGATGATGTTGATTGTTATCGTTTCTGAGTTGGCGTGTGGTGTTCTTGTGAATGCTATCGTCCTTCTGATCTCCTCTCCAGTGTGCTTTCTTTCTCGAGGTGTTAAAAAACTCATTCAAGGGACACCTTAATGCTCGATTGCCATGCTGCTTGTTGTGATCACATCACCTCACCAACTCTCTTCCTTCAGATGATTCTTCACATCCCTCTTTATTCACCTCCCATTCCCTTCCCTCCCTACGTTTCCTTCTCCATCCCCCCCCTCCCTCACGCTGTCTCCCCACTAGCACTACTACCTCTCCCCTGTCCCTCTCCCACACTTATTCTTCCCCCCCTCTCCCTTCCCAACCCCTACCACCCTGCCCCACCCTTCTCTTCTCCACCCCGCCCCACCCTACCACACCCCGCCCCACCCCTCTCCACCACTCTCCATCCCTCCCAGCCTACCAGACGACTCCCCGGCGTTCATAGCGCATCTGCTGCTGCACTATGACGAGCAGCGCCATGGGGACGGCTTCGTGCTCTGCCACCACTCCTTCAGCCCCTCCTCTCCACTCATGCTTCCCCTCCCCTCCCTTCCCAACCCCTGCCACCCTGCCCCACCTTCTCCACCCCGCCCCACCCTACCCCACCCCCGTCTACCTCTCTCCACCGCTCTCCACCGCTCCCCACCACTCCCACCAGCCTACCAGACGACTCCCCGGCGTTCATAGCGCATCTGCTGCTGCACTACGACGAGCAGCGCCATGGGGACGGCTTTGTGCTCTGCCACCACTCCTTCAGCCCCTCGCTGCACCTCTCCCGCCTCCACCCCTTCTTCTCCCACTGCCCCGCTCCCCCACACCCCTCCGAATGCCCCGGTACCACGCCAAACCCCTCTCACTGCGGTTCCCCTCCAACGCACCGCAACTACCGCTGCCCCGATTCCCCTCACCAGTCTGATTGCCCAATTCCTGATTCTCCTTCTGCCACTGCTGCTGCTTCTGAGCATGTTGCTGCTGTTCCTGGTGCCTTGTTGGGTGGTGCGGGGTTGAGCGCCGTTGAGGGCGAGGAGAGACGAAGGGGGGTAGAGGAGGTGTGGGAGGAAGGGGTGGAGGAGGAGATGGAGAGGGGTTGGCAGGGGTACCAGGCTGCTGTGTGCGATGATGCAGTAGACATTGACTGCTTTATTGGCCTGCACCCACACTTGCATTCCCACCCGCACCCACACCCGCAGCTGCAGCAGCAGCAGTACCAGCACCAGCGGCAGCAGCAGCAGCAGCAGCAGCATTACCAGCACCAACAGCAACAGCAGCAGCAGAAGGAGCAGCAGAAGCATGAGCAGCAGGCGCCATTGCCTGCTGAGCCTCTTGGATATCCCACCACTTCCTACCTCTCTAACCCCTCTCACGCCCCTCATCCCGCTCGTCTCTCGCACCCCTCGTCGTCCTCGCACCTCACATCGCCTTCGACGCACCCACGGGGCTCCAGTGCTGCTGTGCTGACAATGAATGGGCTTCAAGCCAAGAGACCAGCAGCGCACACTACAGCGCACACTACAGCGCACACTGCAGCGCACACTAAAGCGCACACTAAAGCGCACACTAAAGCGCACACTAAAGCGCACACTGCACCGCACACTGCAACGCACACTGCATCACACACGGCATCACCGCATACTAAACCACACACTACACCAGTGGTCCCGGCACCACCGTTGACTGCAGCACGCAGTGTGGCACAAGCGGCGGCACAAGCGGCGGCACAGAATGCGGCGCAAGGGCGTGTGCAAGTGCAGGCAGAGGGTCGAACACAGGCAGGGTCACAGGGACGTGGAAAAGCTAAGGGATCGCTCCCATTGGAAATCAAAGCATCTGTTTCTGGCGCCACTGCTGCTGGCACTGCTGCTGCTGCTTCTGGTGCCGCTGCCACAGGCGGTGGTTCAGCTCCTGGTGCTGCAGTACCTGCTGCGTCTGGTGGTGTGGGCAGTGGTGGCACTCGTGGAAGGAAAGGGAGACAACGTGTGGGTGCTGCTAGCGCTGGTGCTGCTTCTACTATTGCTGCTGGTGCTAGTTGTTCTGCTGCAGCGAAAGAAGGGGCAGGAGAAGGAACAGTAAAGCTGCACCCTCAGTCCATCAAGGTTGAAGGGCATGGATCAGCCCTGGTGCGAGCTGCATTCCCGAATGCTCTGCCTCTTACCACTCCTCTGCCTCCTCGTCCTCCTCTTCCTCCTCTTCCTCCTACCACACCTGCCTCGTCCATCCCTGCTGCTGCTGCTGCTGCTGTGTCAGCTCGTATCCCATCCCCTGCTGCGTCTGGTTCGGGTTTCACACCTGCTGCTGCCACTGCTGCTGCCATTGCAACTGCCACTGCTATTGTTGCTGCCACTGCTGCCGCTGCTGCTGCTGCTGCTTCGACTGGCGCTCGCAGCACTGCTGCTGGTGGTGCAACCAGGAGTAATGCAGCTGCTCAGGTGAAACCCCCTGCTGCCCTCCTTCCCCAACATCCCCCCCCTCGCACATCCCCTCGCACTATCTTCTTCTCTGCTTTGACCACAGTACACCTTTCAGTGCACACTTGAGAACCTTTCACACACACCCATTGCCTCTACAACTTTGCACCTCTGAGTCAGCTCAAAAGAAGTAGGTGAATTTAGAGTCAGTGCAAAAGTAATTTCCCACGCACTCCGGTAATAATATGCACCTGCTTTACACTTACCACCCTACCTGCCTGCCTGTTGTGTGGTCACTTCACCGTCACGTGCTCATGCACCAACCTTTTCGCATCTGCCATACATGCTTATCACAAGCTCTTCCCCACCTCCTCCTCCTCCTCTTCCATACCCCTCCCACCCTCCCTTCTATACCGCCTGCTCCCCTTCCCCATCCACCTGCCTGTCTGGGATTTTCTTTCTGCAGAGGGAAAAGTCAGGCCGCATTCAGCTGCCCGACCTCGCAAAACATTTCCACCTGCCCATCAACGAGGCTGCCCGGGAGCTGGGCATCTGCCCGACGGTTCTGAAAAAGATTTGCCGGCGCCATGGCATGCGGAGGTGGCCACATCGCAAGGTAAGGCAGGCAAGGTAAGACATGCAAGGTAAGACATGCAAGGTAAGACATGCAAGGTAAGACATGCAAGGTAAGACATGCAAGGTAAGACATGCAAGGTAAGACATGCAAGGTAAGACATGCAAGGTAAGTTGGTCTTTGAGAATTCTCAAAACGACAATCATCAGCCACCCTGTGGGAAAATCTGCCCACAGAATGGACGAGCGAAAGGGTAAAATGAGACGCAGCGGATGCATAGAACACATACACACAGCAGGGTGTTGTGATTCCCTTTGTGTTCGTTCAGAAGCAACTCAGAAGTTACTCAAATGTGCCACCTCTTTGTCTCTTCTGGGGCCATCCCTCGGTTTGTCCGTTCATCTGCCCATCTGTCTGCCTCTCTGACTGCTGTTCTGCTGTGTGTTTGTTTCTCTCTTGAGGAAACGATCTGTGTGTTTGTTCAGATCCGCAGCATAGAGCGCATCATAGCGACTCTTGAGGAAACGATCGCCGGAGGGGCACCAGCAGACGAGAGCATTCTGCGGGAGATCAAGTCGCTGAAGGAGGAGAAGAAGAGGCTGTGCGACGGGCACTTGGGAGACCTGTGACGGTGTTTGAGGCGTCTTTGGAAGGAGGCATGTTTGAGGTGTGTTTGAGGCGTGTTTGAGGCGTGTTTGAGGCGTGTTTGAGGCGTCTCAAGGAGGAGAAGAAGAGGCTGTGCGACGGGCACATGGGAGACCTGTGACGATGGTTGAGGCCTATCAAGATCGTCTCACACGCAGATGTTAGAGATCAAGTCGCTCAAGGAAAGGAGGAAGAGAAGAAGAGGCTGTCACGGGCACCTAGGAGACCTGTGACGATGGTTGAGACTTGCCAGGATCGCCTCCTTACACGCGGATTGTAGAGATCAAGTCGCTCAAGGAAAGGAGGAGGAGGAGGAGGAGAAGAAGAGGCTGTGTGACGGGCATCTGCGAGACCTGTGACGATTTGTGTGAGACGTCTCATCTCATGAATCGACCCGCCTCCTTCACACGCGGATTACCGTATGTAGTTGAAGTCACCCAAGGCATGAGGAAGAGGAGAAGGTTGCTGTGTGACGGGCATTTTGGAGACCTGTAACCGTCACGACTCACGACGGGTCTTTGGGATGGAGACCTGCAATGCAGCAACCATGCGGCTTCTTGTCTTGACACTGATATGATGACTGTGATGATCGCATGGGATGGGATGGGATGGTATTGTGAGGGTGAGGAGTATTGTGGATTGTGGAATGTGTTTTGTGGATTGTGTAACACTGTGGTTTGACTTGACCTGGAGATGACTGGAGATGACACCAGTAGCACAGAACAAGCAGTTTCCTGCTCATTTTTCCCTTCTCCCACCACCCATTGCAGCGTTTTTGTCCATGGTTCTACTGCACACCCTTTGCTGGTAACCCATTTCATTAGTTTGTTGTTTGGCTAGGAATACTTTATAGAATACACAAGCTCTGTTGTATTGTGCAGTTAATCCAAGGCTATGCAGCTTTTATCTCAGTGTCTGACATACACAAAGCCTTAAAAAGGGGCACCATGCATACCGTACGATGGTGCATTGCGAGTCAGACTGACGCAAGCCAGTCAGCCGGTATATTGACCGGTATTGACAGCGTTGACCAAGTGCAGACTGCCTGCCTGATCGTCCCTAAGAACAAAAACGCGGACCAACTTCAGTGGGCAATGCCATATCAACTCCAAACAGCCTCACCCCACCACTCCCAGCCGCCCCTGCTCCCCCTGCTTCAGCCACTGCCATTACCGCAACAGGAGCCATAACCGCACCAGAGGCCACACCAGGAGACATAGCAGCACCAGCAGCCATTATTGCAGCAGGAGGAGCCATATCCGCAGCAGCCCCAGGCACAGTTGCTGTAGCAGCAGCATAATTGCTGCTCTTGGTTGCAGCAACGCTGCAAGGAAGAGTGCCAGTAGCTACAGCAGAGCTTCCTACTGCTGTTGCCAAAGAAAGCACCAATGCCAAACAGTCATCATGCTGCTCCCGCTGCTCCTTCCTTCCCGTTTTGAGACGGTTCAAAACGGGAAGAGTGCCAGCAGCAACGGCAGAGCTTCCTACTGCTGTTGCCAAGGAGAGCACTGATGCCAAACAGTCATTATGCTGCTCCTGCTGCTCCTTCCTTTCCACAATCGCTTCCATCCGCCTCTCCACTTCTTCCCCTCTGCTCCCCAGTCTCATTCCCTGATCAACCACAACCCTCACATCTGAACCTAAACCATCTCTTGCCCCTATCTTCTCACTTCTCACTCCCACTGTATTTTTTCCCTCGTCGCCCCTCTCCCCTCGCAACACACCTCCCCCTACTTCCTGACCCACCTCAGGAAGCCTCTCGTCACACCCTTCCCACGCACGCCCACCGCGCTCCACCTCCCTTCTGCCCTTCTCACCCCACCGCCTCATCACAGAACTTGGTATCAGAGCACTCCTCGTCTCTACTCCCTCCCCTCCCTCCCCTCCCTCCCCTCCCTCCCCTCCGTTCCCACTGATCCCTCCGTTCCCTCCGTTTCTCCCTACCCCACCACGGCTTGCGCCTCCCAAACCGTCCCACACCCCTGACAGCGACAGGTTCAAACAAGCACTACTGTCCACACGACCGCGCTTCACTTCCCCCACCTCCCTCTGCCTCCGCTCCCCCCTCTCCCTCCCTTTCTTCTGCCCCACTCCCCCCTCCTCTATCCCCACGAATCTGTCCCATGCGCCTCCCTGCATTTCTCCCATGCCAGCCCTAGCACCATTGTCCTTATGCTCTCCTCCTGCCCCTTTACAGGGAGCCTCAGAAAAGGCTATCGCTCCTGTTTGTGAGCCAGGCAACAATGCTGCAGACTCACTATCAGCAGGAGCAGCAGCACCATCACCACTGCAGCCGTCACCACCACCACTGCCGCCACCACCACCGCTACCATTTGTCTTCAGAATACCCACAGAACCAGTTCCAAGCCTGTCAGTTCCAAGCCTGTCAGTTCCAAGCCTGTCAGTTCCAAGCCTGTCAGTTCCAAGCCTGTCAGTTCCAAGCCTGTCAGTTCCAAGACTGTCATTTCCAAGCCTGTCAGTTCCAAGCCTGTCAGTTCCAAGCCTGTCAGTTCCAAGCCTGTCAGTTCCAAGCCTGTCATTTCCAAGCCTGTCATTTCCAAGCCTGCTGTTCAGCTGCTGCCTGAACCAAAGTGACAACCTCGATTCGTCCGCCCCTGACCTCTCTGCCTCCTGCAGAGACAGGCTCTGCTGTTGATTCTGCCCGTGCTCCTGTTGCTGTTGCTGCTGTTGCTGCTGTTGCTGCTGCTGCTGTTGCTGCTGCTGCTGTTGCTGCTGCTGCTGCTGCTGCTGCTGCTGCTGCTGCTGCTGCTGCTGCTGCTGCTGCTGCTGCTGCTGCTGCTGCTGCTGCTGCTGCTGCTGCTGCTGCTGCTGCTGCTGCTGCTGCTGCTGTTGCTGTTGCTGCTGTTGCTGCTGTTGCTGTTGCTGAAAGAACAAGGTCAGCAGCTGCTTTTCCCACGATTCCTTAGGAACCCTAGGAGAACACGCAGGAAGAGCTTCAAACTCCCGCATTCCCATGTCCTTAGACGCTTCCAGCCCAGCAGGAGAATCCGGTATCTGTAACGCTCCAAGCACGTTAGGGGTCTCCTCTATTGTCACTCTGTCATCACCATCATCACCATCCCTTGTCACGATTCCATTAGCTTCAAAGAGCAAGTTGCTGCGGCCAGAAAATAAGCCTCCTGTGCCTCCTACGCCTCCCACGCCTCCTACGCGTCCCACGCCACTACCACCCCCAACCGACCCAAATGCAGAAGCTTCCAAGAACGCGGAAAGGATCCAGCTGCTGCCACCACCGCCGCCACCACCGCTACCGCCGCCAGCGCCAGCGCCACGGCCCCAGTACTGCTGGTTGGCAGCTGGAAGAGCAGCCGCGCCTCCCAGACGGACGGAATCTAGAAAGCCGCCGCCCCTGCTTCCTGTGTGTTGCACAGTTCCGCTCCTCTGACTGCTGTTGCCATTGCCACCACCCCCGCCCCCGCCCCCGCCACCACCACATCCGCCACCGCCACCACCACCACCACCACCCCCGCCATTGGCATTGCCACTGCAAGGGAAACCCTCCGGCGGGTTTGATTCGACGGCTTGCAAGACTCTCGTCACACTGGAAGGGGACGTGTGCGCATTGCTGGGCAGCAGCCAATGATGATAATGATGATTGTTATTAATATTAGTATTGTTTTGGTTATCATTATGATGGTCCGATTCGGATGTACCGAACGCTGCGGTTTTGTCGAGCAGGCCGCGCGGGGTTGCTGGACCCGCCGCATTTTGGGGCGCGTCATGTGGCGGGGACGGGAGAGGGTGGGATGGGCGCGGATTAGAAAGAGCCGTTGGATGAAGATCCGACGCTGAAACGGACGCCATCGCAAGCATGGCATGCCGCAGCGCTGCGAAGGCCGCGCCGCCAGGGATTCCCCGCCCTTCCGCCATTGCGCCCATGAGCGCGGCGGCTGCGGAGACCTTAAAGCTTTCGGGCGGCGTCTCAAACGATTGGGGCGGCGGAGGCGGCGGCGGCGGCGGCGGCGCAGCTTCGTCGCGGCCCTCCAAGCCTGTACCGCCGCAACCCGCGCGCACACCTGGCGAAGCAGGCCGCTTCGACGATCTCGAGTCGTTGCGCGTCTGTGCCCGCGCCTGCGCCTGTGCTTGTGCCTGTGCTTGCGCCTGTGCTTGCGCCTGCACCAACGCTTGCGCGTGCGCCTGCGACTGCTGCGCCATCGCCTGTCGGTGGCTGCCCTTGTGGCCACCCAGCGCCTGCGGCTTGTGGAACCGCGCGCCGCAGATGTCGCACCTGTACCTCCCCTCCGCCGCCACCGCCGCCACCGCCGCCGCAGATTTGAAGCCCTCGGCCCCACCGCCAATCACCCCAGCTCCCAATTCCGCGCGGGTGGCGGCGGCGGACGCGACGGCGTCGGCGGGAGGGAGGGAATCGGCTGCTGTTCTGCTCACCACTTTTGCTCCCACTCCCGCTTCCGCTCCTGTTCCCCCTGCCGCGCCTTCCGCATCATCGCACTTCATCGCCCCGCGCTTGCGCAGCGCTGGTGGTTGCGCCGCTGCGCTCTTCCCGCGAGCTGCGCCTTCCTGTTGGAACTGGGATTGAGGCGTCGGCGGAAGCAGAGCGCTGCTTTGCATGCGGAAGCCGCCCGCGGATTGAGTCCCCGCGCCCGAACAAGGCTCGGGCGGAAGTCGCACCCGCGCGGCGCAAGTCCGCGAATCCTGTTGTGATGCGGCGGCGACGGCGTCCCCGCGACACAGAGGGATTCTAGGCTCTGACGGCGCGGCTGCTCGGGGAGAAAGTGCGGCGTCGCGATCGTCGCGAGCGTGGTGCGTCGGAGGGTTTAAGGACACCCGGCGGTCACCAGCAGGCGACGGGGGCGGAGAGGGGAGGCGCCGATGAAGGCGCTCAATAGGTGAGGGCAGAGGGGAGGGCAGGGGGAACGACATGGGGGAGGGCTGGAGGGAGGACAGGGGGAACGGCGGGGGGAAGGGTATGGGGGAGGGCGCGCGCAGGACTTTCGTGGACCACGGTTCGGCACCACGGCCTTGATGCGGCTTGTCACAATAATTGTGATCGCCGCCGACTGCGGAAAGCAGCGCATCTGCCAATTTCAACTCACTGGGTCGCGACACGGAAGGGGCGGCGGCCGCATCATGATCATCCGCACCGCGCGCTGCGGCGGGGCCAACTCCAGTCCATGGCAATTGCGGCGGAACATTCGCGACACGTGCCACGTTTCTGCCGCCGCCGCCGCCGACACTGCCGACGCCGTCGTGGGCGCCGCCTTCCCCGCTGCGACATCCGAAGCGGCTGCTAACGTCTCCCGCGGGAACGTTTCCGTCATGCGTCCTTCGCGCCGCTGCGGACAGGTCCCAGATCCGATTTCCAAGAATCTGGTTCTCTAAACCCTCTGCCGCGAGGAGCTGGCGGAAGTGGCGCAGATCCAGCTCTCCGCGCGCGCGGGGGGAGATCGTTGCGCAGACCCCGCCGGCGGCGCCAGTTACTGCGGCGAAGGCGGATGCGAGATCCAGATGCGGGGAGAACAGGGGGACGCCGCTGCGGTGCGTATCCAACGGATGCTGTCGCCGCGCCGACAACGGATGCTGCGGCGCGTGCCTGCTGGCTGGAGCGCTGCCGACGCTGCCGAGGATTCTGGTACTAGTATCTGAACCCGCTTTACTATTACTAGGTGGCCTTGTGACTTCGCTGCCGCCCAACGAATCGAGCGCGCGTTGGTCTGCTACTAATCTGTTCTCGCAGGATAAAGCACTACCGTAGTGCTTACTGGCGTTAGCCTCTGGGTTGAAACGACTCGCGCCGATAGTAGTGGTAGCAGCACTGGCGGTCGTGCTGACAGTATTATTGCTTGCAGTTTGGCGGGAACCCGCCTGGCTGTTTGATGAGCCTGAATAGTGCTCGTAAGAAGGGCGGTCCGCCATGACTGCGATCACTACCTTTTTTATTAGCGAGGACAGAACGAGGAGGTCCTATATACCTTCTTGAAAATAGGCACGTAGTACAGGTGCACGGTAATAAAGTGCTTTCACGAATCGGCGCGAAACCGCAATTTGGAACATCGAGCTTGAACTAAATCAGTCTCAGGTCGAAATCAGAGTTGTGATTCATGAACCCTGAAGCTAGCTGAGCCGTGACGCAGCGGTAAGCGCCAGCCAACACTCGTTCGCAATGGCGGATATTTGAAAGGCGGCGACAACGTCTTGGTCTGCTTGAACAGGTGGGAGGAGATACCTGTGGAAAATACAATAACACGGAGACCAAGGGAAATGGAGTGGCGACTTTCAAGTAGCGCCGTCATTTTAGACAGGATCAGGTACCACTGCAAAAGGCCTCCCTCCAAGGGCTTGTCCGTGTAGGTTAGATCGGAGAAGTTGGAGATGGCTTCAAGGGAAGTGCTTCATCAAGGAGGCTCGCGTACGGTCCCTGTGGTGTGTACTGTACCTAGATTTCCCCCCCGTCCTCCCAATTGGTCAACCACAATAAAAAATTTCCCAGAGACACGATATTATCCAGGATGGCACTCTCGTCCAGAAGCCGAGGGGGGCTAGGCATGCTCGCTAGCTTCGCCTCGAGCACAGTTTTGTTGCTTATGGAGCACAGTTTCTGCCCAATACACACACGTACAGCGCAGCACTGTATACACTCTCATTTTCGACCTTCTCACTGGCGGAATCATTGGCTTCAGTGTAAGGATTTAGCGGGGCTGGTTACATAACTTAACGCTGAATACCCTTCCCAGCCGTTCTTACATAAAACCTTTATTAACCGCCTTGGGAAAAATTGTCACTCTACCGCATGTGATAGGACCTTTCCCAGCCGTTCTTACATAAATAATTTATTAACCGCCTTGGTTGCGTTTCTACAAACCGTCTTGGCCAGTAAATCCAAAGTCAGGCTAGCGAGAAACAAGGTGTACATTGCAGAGGTAAAATGCCGAAGTTCGGGGAGTTCCTTGCAGCTGGCTGCCGAAAACTGAATTCTGGACAGGCAAATGTGTGGGCGAAAGGGGCCCCACCCAATACCGCGATTCGGGTGGGAAAGAGAGAGATTGGGCGTGGTACTGACGTGTTGCGATCCAACCAGATTGGACTGGGTCGGATCGGCGTGGTCGGCCCAGACCACCCCAATCTGATTCGTTGGAATCTCGACTCTGACTTCCAAGAAACACATCGGTTCGAGGCAATCTGGTTGGATCGCAACACGTCGTTAAAGTGGCGATCCTGCAGAACGATAGATCGGCCACCGTACTACACCCATCGTGATACATTATGTAACCTACAGAACCATATCTAAATCTTCCGTGCGACCAATTCGTAGGACGTGGCCCAGACCGGCTCTGATTTGGTCGGGTCGGATCTGATCGGGTTGCTTGTGATTGCATTGTTCGCGTCAATGGTATTATTCCTATGAACTTTGAGGCGCCTGCACAGTAAGCGTGTCACCATTTCCTGACACTTTTCTCCCAACTTTGGCGAGAATGAAGACCCAAATTGATACAGCGAAGGCATTGTTTCCTTGTATAATGCAAAAGATACCTTACCTGAAGCATGTGCGACTGCTTAACGAGCGAAACGTGACACTGCAACTTTCCGCTGGCGTCGCTAACATCCCCAACCCCATGCAATCAAATTGTCGTTCTTTAGTTGTAGTATATCGTGGTTGATTGGGCTGATTGAGGTGGTTGATCGAGTTGGGGCGATCGATTGATCGCAATCAGTTGATTGTCCCCGATTGTCTGAAATCAGCTACCTGGGTTCCAGGAAGTTTCTGATTGCCTCTGATCGGTCACGTCCTACCTCCTCTCCATCTACCACGCCGTGAATCACAAGGGCAAGTATGCAAAACAACCCCACAAGGGGTCTTCTCGTCAGCGCCCCCCCCCCCCCCCCGTTTCGTCCCAGCTCCTATCGCATCCCCCATATCTCATGCCTTCATCATAACTTGTTCGGAAATCCCTCCCTAGCGCCAGGCATACCCTGGCCTTTTCTCAAACCCACTGGCTAGTGAAAGTCTGTCAAGGAAAGAAGACGAAGCAAACACCCTGCGATTTCTCAGGTGCGCTGCACGTGGCACCCTGCTGTGGCAGGGTGAAAGTTGGACGCAAATCGTTCCTGACCGGGTGTCCCAAAACAAACACTTGGTCAAAGAATGGAGGCATCAACTTTTCCAACTGAACTGGCGGGTCTAGTCCAAAATACAGTTCCTTCAAACATCAGAACCCTAATCTACTTGCGATGTCGTTACAGTACAGCTGGAAAATGTGTTTGCTGCAGCCAGATGTTAGACGGAAGTGACACTCGGTTCATTCAGATCGAACACCACCACCTTGGATGCGACAGCAGAATCAACAACTTCAATCATGACAGCGAAATGGCTAACCAATTAAATCAATCGCATGCCAACCACACAAAAACGTACACTGGATATGTAGGTTCATTCGCGGTACTGTAAACTACAGTCGATGCTCATTGCCGTCACCCCGGTTTCCTGGCTCCTTGGATTGAAAGGTGCACAAATCTTTTCACATGCTTTCAACGTCGCCACTACGGGCGAAAGTGCGACGAAGAGGAATTGGTAAAGGTTATTTTAACCTGGTATAAAGTATCTGATGACATTTGTAACTGGTGATCCTTGCTATGTTTGCGACAATGAATATTATTTTCTGCACGTTTAAATCGAACTATGTAAATGTCGTTATTGATGTGATTATAAGTTGGTGCAATTCATGAGGTCATTCTCGAACGGGCTTGTGTTTTTTTATTAAGATCAATATTCTCAAATATGGAGGAATTACTCTCGATCGTATGCTTTCTATTCACATTCATTGCTACTTGCGCATTCATTCCACTAGTCCAAAACGCAGGCATAAGAATAGTGAGACATTTGAGGTCGCTACAAACTGAGAAGAAACAAGGAATGAATGAACTATGAATGAATTGGGTACAAGTACTAACCCTAATTGGGTTGTACCCCTTATGGGCTACCCCACTATAGCCTACACAATATGCATGAGCTATAATATTCTGACACACCCCCATAGGCAAAGTGGGGGAGAACAAGGGGTCACAAGACCAGTCAAGCAAAGTAAAGCAAAGCAAGCTCAGGGTGGATCACAAAGTCACCACACATTCCGAGCACAAGTTCAAGGCCACAAGGCCAGTTCACATGCAGGAGTACATATATATATAAAGGCTAGACAAGCAAGAGCAGGTATATATATATATATAACAGCACAAGCAAGGTCAAGAGGTGAGCAAGTGAGGCAAGGTAGGCACAAGGCCTAGCTGAGTACAGAAGCGCCGATGGTCACAAGGCGCAAGCGCCTTGGTGAAGATATCAGCAGTGTTGGCCTCAGAGGCCACGTACGCAAGACGCAGCTGATCACGCTGCTGCAGCTCACGAGCAAGAAAGTAGCGGAGAGCAATGTGCTTCGTTCTGTGCTCCAGTCGCTGCTCCCGACACAAGGCCAGCATGGCCTTGTTGTCTACGTACAGCACTGGAGGAGAACGAGGCAGCTCTCCGAGGTCAGTCAGCAGGTAGGTGAGCCAGCGAAGCTCCTGTGCAGCCATGGCTCCTGCGTAGATCTCAGCCTCACAACTGGAGCCGAGAACAGAAGACGAGCGGGTAGCCCGCCACGAAACAGAGCCGGAACCAAGGCTGAAGGTGTAACCCTGTGACGACCGCTGCGTAGCCTGGTCGTCAGCCCAAGAAGCGTCTGCGTGCCCAGTAAGGACCACTGGACTCTGCCCTCCAAGCACAAGCCCCATGCCCGACGTACTGCACAAGTAGCGCAACACCCTCTTCGCTGCAGCCATGTGCTCCGGTCTGTGTCTCCCAGGAGCAACATAGCGTGCAAGAATGCTAAGAGGGTATGCAAGGTCAGGCCGTGTGCAGGTCATCAGGTACATGAGGCAGCCAACAAGCTCTGGGTACGGGCCACTCGACTCTACGGACTCATCCGAAGGCAGAGCTGAGAGCGAGTGGCGAGTAGGCAGAGGAGTGGCCTGAGGCGAGGAGTACGTGAAGCCGAAGCGCTGAAGGACCTGCTGCACCATGTGTGACTGAGTCAGGGTAATGGTGCGGCGTGCTCTGTCCCGAGTGATCTGCAAGCCAAGGTAGCTGCGCAGTTCACCCAGGTCAGTGCACGTGTGTCTCTTCTGCAGCTCGGACTTCACGTGGGCTAGTCCAGCAGTGTCAGCTGTGGCAAAGACCAAGTCGTCGACGTACACGAGGATGTAGAACGGCGGCAAAGAAGTGTCGGTGCGCAGAAACAGCGACGGGTCGGCAGTAGAGGGAGCAAACCCAAGAGCCGCAAGTGTAGTCCTCAGTGTGTCGTGCCACTCACGTGGTGCCTGGCGGAGACCGTAGACTGGCCGCCGTAGGCTCCACTGGGTGCCAGGAGGAAAAGACCCAGTGAAGCCAGGTGGGCGACGCAGCCAGATCTCCTCGTGCAGGCTGCCCTGCAAGAAAGCAGTGCTGAAGTCAAGAGAGTGTAGCTCGTAGTCACGGTGAGCAGCTACGTGCAGCAGTACCCGAAGAGTGGTCATCTTCGGGGTGGGAGAGAAGGTCTGAAAGTAGTCAACTCCCTGCCGCTGACTGAAGCCACGAGCCACGCAACGCGCCTTGAAGACAGGCGGAGAACCCGGCGGTCGCTTCACCCTGAAAATCCACATGCCACTGACGATGTTCGCCCCAGGAGGGGGAACAGCGTCAACGTAGGTGCCTGTGGACTTCCAGGAAGCCATCTCTGCGTCCATAGCTGCCTGCCACTGAGAGGAGTAGGGACCCTCTATCGCCTCCGCGTAAGAGCGCGGAGTCGGGATGTCAAGTGCATCCGGGTCTCCCTCAGGGGTAAGCAGTACGGACACGAGATGAGGTGAAGCAGCGGCCAAGCACTGGAACTCCTCCTGCCTGTCCTCAGGGACGTTCGTGCCAAGGGCACACTCACCCCCGACGGACGGAGGACAGACAGACTCAGACTCAGCAACAAGACTGGCGACGTAGTCTAGGCGACAGCGAGCAGCAAAGTCGACGAGCTCAGCAACTAGGGCAGACGCAGCAGTGGACTCAAAGGAAGGGTCAGTGACAACAGTAGCAAGGAGACGCGTGACAGTAGGACTGGCAGCACGAAGAGAGTCCGACTCCGGGTCGGCAAGAGCAGGAAGAGAAGACTCAGGAGGAGAAGGCAAAGGGGCACGCAGAGGAGCAGTGGACGGACGCAGAGACATCCGGTGCGTGCCAGGGACAGGAGGAGGACGCTGACGCGAACCGCGACCACTAGTGCGAGCAGCACGGACAGGCGACGCAGGGCGAGACGCAGGCTCACGACGCTCAGCAAGACCTCCAGTAGGACCAGTGTAGGGAGACGGAGCAGGCAGTGGGGAGGCCGGCTGTAACTGTAACTGCGACGGGACAGGCTGTGGACACTCTAAGGGAGGAGGAGGACCAGTAGAAGGCGGGAGACCAAGAACCTGCTGAAGGAGCGGAACGAAGTACGGCCGAGGCCGCGCGGCGACTCCAGACACAGGAGGGACAGCACCAGCACCCCCAGTGGCAGCACCAGCACCAGTAGCAGCTCCAGCTCCAGAACCCCCAGCAGCACCAGTAGTACCCCCAGCAGGACCGCCTCCAGGACCAACAGCAGTAGCCTCCGCGCCAACACCCGCAGCAACTCCAGCTCCAGAAGTACCCGCAGGTCCAGCAGCTCCAGTACTCCCAGTACGAGCACCTCCGGGACCCGTGGCACCAGCTCTCTCAGCAGCAACAGAACCTCCAGTACCCGCAGCACCTCCAGCTCCAGCAGCTCGCCTCCAGCGCCGGGCAAACCACTCACGCAGCTCCTGGGGAGAGAGTGGCTCCCGGCGAGAAGGAGCACCCGGAGAACCGCCAGGCACAGCACCACCAGGCGTAGCACCCCCAGGCTCAGCACCTCCAGGCGTAGTACCCCCAGGCTCAGCACCCCCAGACGCAGCACCCCCAGGCTCAGCACCTCCAGGCGTAGCACCCCCAGGCTCAGCACCCCCAGACGCAGCACCCCCAGGCTCAGCACCCCCAGTCGTAGTACCCACACGCTCAGCACCCCCAGAGTCAGCACCCACACGCTCAGCACCCCCAGAGTCAGCACCCCCAGGCTCAGCACCCTCAGCAGCACCAGAGTCACCAGCGACCTCGACAGGCTCAACAGCGTCTACCTGGGACACACCTGAAGGGGCAGGACCCTGAGGGGGGGGGGGGTCTACCGGGGGGGGACCTGGTACAAGGAAGAGCGGTGGCGGGGGGAGGGACGGAGCGCGGTAGGGGAAGAGGCGGTAGTAGGGGACCGACTCGTCGAACGTGACGTCCTGGGAGGACAGAACACGGCGAGAGGTGGGGTGGTAGAACTGCCACCCTGGGGCGTCAGGGGGGAAACCCAGGAAGACGCAAGGAGCAGCACGAGGGGACAGCTTGTCCGCAGACAAGTCGCGGACAAACGCCCGAGATCCCCAGACACGGAACGCAGACGCATCGCCAACCTTCCCCGTCCACAGCAAGGCTGGGGAGGTCTCCGGCATGGAGACCCTGGGCTGAAGGTTGATCTGATGCGCCGCGTACCGAACCGCAAACGGCCACAGAAAATGGGGGGCAGCCGCATGCATCATGGACGTACGGGCGACGTCCATGACCATGCCAATGCGGCGCTCAGCAATCCCATTTTGCTGTGGAGAGTCCGGAAGCGTGAAGGTCTGGCGGATGCCTCGTGCACGACAGTAGGCTCGCAGAAGGCCAGAGGAGAACTCTCCGCCTCTGTCAGAGTGCAGACGCAGAACAGGAAAGTCCGAGCCGAAGCTCCGCCTGAGCTGGAGACGAGCTGCGCGGATCCAGTCGATCAACACCTCAGTGACATCACCCTTGCTGCGCAAGGGGAAGACTGTGGTGTAACGCGAGTAGTCGTCAACCACCAGCAGGAAGTAGCGCTCGTGACCCTGTCCACGGACGCGGGCCGGGCCCCACACGTCCATGTGAAGCGTCTGCAGCGGGGCCTCTGTCGGAGGAAACTGGGAGGAGTGAGGGGTAGCCCGCTGTCGTCCCTCGACACAGGGGACGCAGGTAGGGCCAGGCCCCGGAGGAAGTGGAGGGAGGGACCGGGGAAGACCAGAGACAAGGACACGGGAGGCCATGCTCCGGAGACGAAGCAGGGAGGGGTGACCAAGGCGGTGGTGCCAGAGGAGAGTCTCGTGAGACAGGAGGCGACACGAGCAGGGGGCAGACTCAGGACCAGACCTGGACGCTGCAGCAAACACCTGACCCGACGCAGCTACCTGACCAGACGCAGGGACTGGGGGAGACGCAGTGGTCAGTGTGTACAGGCTCGACCCCGGCCGACGTGTAAACGTGGCCAGGTGTCGGCCTGTCCGAGCGTCCGTGCAGTGGGTCACCCGCTGACTCGCAGGAGTGAACTGGTGAACCCCCGCATCCTGTAGGTCAGCACCACTCACCAAGTTCGTAGAGAACGAGGGGAGGTAAAGACCAGACAGGGTGCCAGAGGGGGCCGCCGGACACGGGAGGACAGTGGAGAAGTGAGCAAGGATAGGACCCCCAGAGGGGTCTGCCAGAGAGACCGCAACTGGCCGGCCAAGCGGCGTGAGTGTGGTGCGGTCTCGAAAGAAGGAGCGAGAAGCCCCCGAGTCAAGGGTGAAGGTGTGGGAGGCCGAAGCCGACGCAGAACCTGAGAGAGCAGACTCACCAGTACCTGAGGGAGCAGACGCACCTAGAGCAGTAGCCTCGCTAGCACCTAGAGCAGCAGCCTCACCAGTACCTAGAGCAGCAGTCTCAATGCCCGGGTCGGGCGGAAAACACCGGTAACAGTCACCCTCATCACTAATAGTCACAGTATACATGGCAGCAAGAATAGCATCAAAGTCAAGGTCAAAGACAGCTACACCCGCCCTAGACAGCTCACCCCAGCGGGGGATCTCAGTGGCCTCAGGGAACTGGTGACGCCAAGCGTCCGTCAGGCGGCCAAAGCAGCGCTGGGTGGAGTGCGCACCCCCGCACTGCTCACCCGCGCGGTCGCCGGTGCGCAGGACGTAGGTGCACGGACCAGTACCCCCACCCCTCTGGCGTGCAGTGTACCACTCACGGAGCTGCTGAGGGGAGGGGACGTCACGAGTGCGCTGCTGCTGCTGCTGCTGCTGCTGCTGCTAGCGCTGACCACCACCGGAGCCGACCCTCTGCGCAGCGCCACCCCGACCAGCTCCACCTCCTCCGCCGCCTCCTCCTCCACCGCCGCCACCTCCGCTCCCTCCGCCACCGCCGCTGCCGCCTGCGCCTCCACTGCCGCCACCTACACCTCCACCCCCGCCACCACCCCCACCGCCACCCCCACCTCCTCCACCGCCTCCACCGCCGCCTCCACCGCCCCCGCTAGCTCCTCCAGCGCCCCTGCCCCCCTTGCCCTTGCCAGGGCGGCGTCTCCCGCTAGGGGTAGACGCTGCCCCAACCGACTCCAAACCAGCGAGGTCGGCCGCAGCAACAGAGGCAACAGAGGGCAAAAGAGGGGAGGGGGAACACCCCTCAAAGATGGGGGTGCGAGGGTCACCACGAGAGGCTCCTACAGCGACTATGCTCTTTTCTGCTGCTAGGAGGGCCTTCTCGAGGAGGTCAACGGTGAGAGTGGTGGGGCAAACCGAGAGGAAGTGGTCCCTGACTACGCGAAGGGAGTCAGGGAGACGGGTGACTATGTAGTAGAGGGTGATGTACATGGGGGGGGGGTTCTTGGCGCAGAACTCAGCAGGAAGCGCAGCGCGGTAGCGAGTGTCACTAGTGCGGAGGTGCGTAATGAGGTCAGCGACTGTGGGAAAGGCAGCAAGGTCAGGGAAGAGGTACGGTAGCATGAGGCGGCTCAGTGCAGCAGTGGCAGGGGAGGAGTAGCGTGCAACTACAGCGTCGTACAAGGTCTGAGCACTCTTGTACTGGCTAAAGTGCGCACGCTCAGAGGTAGGTAGGTGGCGACGCACAGCAAGACGTGCAGCAGCATCGCGCGTGGCCCACTGTGAGCGAACAGTGGCATCAGCATCAGCAGCGGGGGCAGGAGAGGCACCAGAAGTGAGGTCAAAGAGGGAGAGGCCGTCTGCCCTATCGCACTGTAAGAAAAGCTGCAGGTCATCTATCCAGACTTCAAAGTCAATGGCCCGACCCTCAGCGTCAAAAGCGAGGACACTAGGGGTAGCCATGACAGCAGTAGACTAGCAGTGCAAACAGTAGGGTGAGGGCAGTGCTGTGAGAGAGGCGCTGCTCTTACCGGAAAGGGCGGCTCAGGCGGCTCGGCTGCAGGGCTGCTCGGCGGCTCGGCTGCTGGGCGGCTCGGCTGCTGGGCGGCTCGGCGGCTGGGCGGCTCGGTTGCTGGGCGGCTCGGCGGCTCAGCGGCTGGGCTGCTCGGTTGATGGGCGGCTCGGCGGCTGGGCTGCTCGTAGGAGTAGGCGTGGGGGCCGTAGGAGCAGGCGCCGGGGCCGTAGGAGCAGGGGCCGGGCCGCTAGGGCGGCGGATCGGGGCCGCGAGGGCGGCGGATCGGGGCCGCGAGGGCGGCGGAGTAGGGGCCGCGAGGGCGGCGGAGTAGGGGCCGCGAGGGCGGCGGATCGGGGCCGCGAGGGCGGCGAATCGGGGCCGCGAGGGCGGCGGAGTAGGGGCCGCGAGGGCGGCGGATCGGGGCCGCGAAGGGCGGCGGATCAGGGCCGCGAGGGCGGCGGAGCGGGGCCGCGAGGGCGGCGGATCGGGGCCGCGAGGGCGGCGGATCGGGGCCGCGAGGGCGGCGGAGTAGGGGCCGCGAAGGGCGGCGGAGTAGGGGGGCCGCGAGGGCGGCGGATCGGGGCCGCGAAGGGAGGCGGCCGGCGCCGCGAGGGTGGGGCCGCGGGGTCGCTAGGGTAGGGCAACAGAGCCGCGAGGGCGGCTCGAAGGGGCCGCGAGGGCGGCGCGAAGGGGCCGCTAGGGCGGCGCGAGAGAGGGGAGCGCGACTCGGGCAGGGGCTGAGTGCGCTCCGGGCAGGAAAAAAAAAACGGTGGGCCCTAGGAACAGTTCCCACGAGGGAACCTGCTCGATACCATGAGAAGAAACAAGGAATGAATGATCTATGAATGAATTGGGTACAAGTACTAACCCTAATTGGGTTGTACCCCTTATGGGCTACCCCACTATAGCCTACACAATATGCATGAGCTATAATATTCTGACACAAACAAGCAGCAGAGTAGGTAGTTGTGCACCCGTGACAGCTATATAGACCTGTATATACGCTCGTTTTTTGTGCACATTATACATACGAATTTGTTGTGTGCCTCGCTGCTCAGCGGCCAACAAAAGCGAGGGACCGTTTCGTATGATTGAATGGCCCGTTTTTGGGATACTGCATATTTTGAAGCATCGGTTCCCCTTTGCAGCAAAGAACAACCTTGAATAATAAACCGCAAAATCAGGAACGTTCGATTGTTGTTGTTGTTTTTGTTTTTTTTTTTTTTTTTTTTTTTTTTTTTAGCGCTAGTGGTAATTTTTTAGAGACTGTTTATCATCATATTGGGAAGTGTGGCATTCAGGCCATTTTACATTCATATTCTTAACGGCTCGTCCATATTACCACAACAAAGTGACAATGAAGACGCCTACGTAAAAACCAAGAGGCATAATGGAGTGGCAATAAATACATTTTTTTCCCTGAAACATAAAAAAATACATAGGAGTTTGGCACTGTTTGGGCGAGATGTGGAACGAGATGGCATGATGATACTACACAAAACTTCCATCCCTACTTTCGTAATAATTTCGGAATTTTAACTCATCGCAGGCGGGCCGCACGTGATTTTGGTAGTGCCGTACCAATTTCTTATCATAATCTCACTTTTGTTTCGACTCGGTTTACCTTATTCTTTAGGCCCTTATTGATAGAAAAGAAAACCAACAAAGTTGCAATGAAATGAACTCGTTCGAGCCGTATGCCTAGGTTCCGAACCTAGAGACGATACATATAAAATAAAAGGGAATCCACTGTGCTTCAAAGACGACAATACATCACGAGAAAATTTATTATTGCCTCTCGTGCATGAAACAATAAACATATACGTAAAACTGATACATCAACGATTAACATAAGCTAGTTAAGCAAGAAACGCATTGCAGCTTTACACCCATAGCTATCTGTTCAGCCTGGCCTTGATCAGACAAAAAAAAAAATGTACGGGAGAGAAACTTCGTCAAGATTCCTCAGCCTGGTCGCAAGTGAGTGTCTCATGAAATTTGCAGCCCAGTCAGGGCCGAATTAACCCTCATATTAGGCAGCCTGTCGAAGACAGACCTAGGTTAAAGACTATTCCAAATTCCCTTCCTTGCCATAATTGAAGTCTCTCATGTAGAAATTGAGAGCTGCAATGAGGTAACAATGAAGCATCGTGAACAATGTGAAGCACTGTGCACAACCTAAATGGTAGGCACTGTTTGGGCGCACTGTAGAACGAGATGGAGGGGTGAGAGGTAACCGGACTTCCGGGTCTAATTTGGCAACAAGTTTAGTAATCGGACTCATCGCAGGGGGTCGCACATGATTTTTGGAGTGCCGAACAAGAACTTGTGCCAAGAACTCCACTTTGTTTCCACTCAGTTATATTTGCTAAAGTGCTACCGAACAGGGCTTGTGTGTGAGGAAGATAATTGTGGAGGGCCACGAACAAAGGCACGCTGGCGCGGAAGAAGAATGATCAGCGCAGGCAACACACGAACCCTAAGGAGCGCCATCGTTGGCGGAAGAGTGATCGGCGCAGGTAGTGCGCGAACCCAAAGGAACGTCGCCCGTGGAACGCTCTCTGCTTCGATCTTAAGCGTGAAAAAAATAAGGAGTTTATTATTCTCTTGAAACCCTACCCAAACGCAAAGAACTGTAAACTGCGGAGAAAGCTATTCTACGGGAGAGCTGAATTGCGTGGGACGCACGGTCGGAGTTATGGCAGTCATTATTGACAGAGTGTTAGAATGCCTTGATAGAATTCAAGCTCAGATTCACTAGGAAAAGTCGATAGAACAAGATTATGGTACAAGCAAGGAGAACCAAATAGCAAAGACAATAAACCCTGGAGAAACGTTCCTCGACAAGCAAACACCTTTGCCGAGTCAGCAACGGCAGGTGAAACGACAAGCACGTGTGTATTTCACCTGAGTTGGCAGTTGCTCAGGTTTACAACGTTCAGAGTTGTTTACGTTTTTACTGTTAGTAAAAACGTGTTTCAGGTTCAGTTTCCTTAGTGATTCGAATTCTCATCGGGAGTACAATTTCCGAGAGCATCTGATTGGTCGAAATTTGCTGTTTCGCGATTGGTCAAAATTCGCGCACATTGCGAATTTCGGAGACAAGTCATTTCGGTCGACCAGAAACGCTCTGCTCGACGATGCCTTTTTCGAGCTCAATTCTGGCTTAGTTCGGCAGGCGCATCAGCCCTGATGGCTACAGTAAATCGACCACCCTCGAAGCTTCCTTGATAACATTTCAACATGTTATCAAGGCTCGAGATAAGCGCATCGCTGCCGAACCTCAATGTCTCCGGATGGCAGCCGAACGGTACATTTGGCCCCCGCATTTTGCAATGTCACCGCGTTCCAGGAAACAGCATCTCCTAGCAATCTGGCGCATCACTGATGCGCGCATGACGCAACGTCGAGAAGTTGCATCATGCGCGCATCAGCTGATGCGGGGCACCCTCATTGGAAAATCAGTGATGTCTGGCGCCCTCATTGGTTGACACCCCATAATTTCCGCGCTGTATGACTTCCTCGAAACCCGTGACATTTTGGCTGTCGAAATTTAAACCCAAGACTGACGGTCTGGTATGTGTGCACCATCCCCGAGCCTGTTGGCGCATCAGCTTGATGCGCCAGCCGAACACAGCCTTGTCAGAATGTGATATTTGTCTAGCCTGCAGTGGGGTACTTTATAGCGAGTATAGCCCAAATTAGGGTTTCCTATATGTACTCAACTGCCTGCTAATGCAACCCCCTTTTCTGTTTCTAACTTTCTACTAGCGTTTCTCGACATGCTATCAGAGCGAGTACGCTCATGGCCTGTGGGCCCACCTGCTTCCGCTGCTGTCCTGTCTGTCGCGCACCCCGTGACGCGCGACGTTTTTTCTTCCCGCCACGCGCTCGGGGCGCATGGCGGTTTTCTGCCCGCCGCACGCTCGGGGCGCGCGGCGGTTTTCTGCCCGCCGTGCGCCCCGAGGCGCGCGGCGGTTTACTGCCTCGCGCGTCACCCCGGGGACCCGCGCGTCCCCCCGTCGACCGTCGCGCCGCCCCCGGGGACTCGCGCGTCCCTCCCCGTCGACCGTCGCGCCGCCCCCGGGGACCCGCGCGTCCCCCCCGTCGACCGTCGCGTCGCCCTGGGGACCCGCGCGCGCCCCCCGCGTGTCAGAACATTATAGCTCATGCATATTGTGTAGGCTATAGTGGGGTAGCCCATAAGGGGTACAACCCAATTAGGGTTATTACTTGTACTCAATTCATTCATAGTCCATTCATTCCTTGTTTCTTCTCATGGTATCGAGCAGGTTCCCCCGTGGGAACTGTTCCTAGGGCCCACCGTTTTTTTTTCCTGCCCGGAGCGCACCCAGCCCTTGCCCGAGTCGCGCTCCCCTCTCTCGCGCCGCCCTTCGCGGCCCCTACTCCACCGCCCTCGCGGCCCCGCTCCGCCGCCCTCGCGGCCCCGATTCGCCGCCCTCGCGGCCCCGATCCGCCGCCCTCGCGGCCCCTTCTCCACCGCGCTCGCGGCCCCTACTCCGCCGCCCTCGCGGCCCCGGTCCGCCGCCTTCGCGGCCCCGATCCGCCGCCCTAGCGGCCTCCGGCCCCTGCTCCTACGGCCCCGGCGCCTGCTCCTACGGCCCCCGCGCCTACTCCTACGAGCAGCCCACCCGCCAAGCCGCCCAGCAACCGAGCAGCCCAGCCGCTGAGCCGCCGAGCCGCCCAGCAACCGAGCCGCCCAGCCGCCGAGCCGCCCAGCAGCCGAGCCGCCCAGCCGCCGAGCCGCCCAGCAGCCGAGCCGCCCAGCAGCCGAGCCGCCCTGCCGCCGATACACAAAGCAGCCGAGCCGCCCAGCAGCCGAGCCGCCCCGCCGCCGAGCCGCCCAGCCGCCGAGCCGCCGAGCCGCCGAGCCGCCCAGCAGCCGAGCCGCCCAGCCGTCGAGTCGCCGAGCCGCCCTGCAGCCGAGCCGCCCGAACCGCCCTGTCTGGTAAGAGCAGCGCCTCTCTCACAGCACTGCCCTCACCCTACTGTTTGCACTGCTAGTCTACTGCTGTCATGGCTACCCCTAGTGTCCTCGCTTTTGACGCTGAGGGTCGGGCCATTGACTTTGACGTCTGGATAGATGACATGCAGCTTTTCTTACAGTGCGACAGAGCAGACGGCCTCTCCCTCTTTGACCTCACTTCTGGTGCCTCTCCTGCCCCCGCTGCTGATGCTGACGCCACTGTTCGCTCACAATGGGCCACGCGCGATGCTGCTGCGCGTCTTGCTGTGCGTCGCCACCTACCTACCTCTGAGCGTGCGCACTTTAGCCAGTACAAGAGTGCTCAGACCTTGTACGACGCTGTAGTTGCACGCTACTCCTCCCCTGCCACTGCTGCACTGAGCCGCCTCATGCTACCGTACCTCTTCCCTGACCTTGCTGCCTTTCCCACAGTCGCTGACCTCATTACGCACCTCCGCACTAGTGACACTCGCTACCGCGCTGCGCTTCCTGCTGAGTTCTGCGCCAAGACCCCCCCCCCCATGTACATCACCCTCTACTACATAGTCACCCGTCTCCCTGACTCCCTTCGCGTAGTCAGGGACCACTTCCTCTCGGTCTGTCCCACCACTCTCACCGTTGACCTCCTCGAGAAGGCCCTCCTAGCAGCAGAAAAGAGCATAGTCGCTGTAGGAGCCTCTCGTGGTGACCCTCGCACCCCCATCTTTGAGGGGTGTTCCCCCTCCCCTCTTTTGCCCTCTGTTGCCTCTGCTGCTGCGGCCGACCTCGCTGGTTTGGAGTCGGTTGGGGCAGCGTCTACCCCTAGCGGGAGACGCCGCCCTGGCAGGGGCAAGGGGGGCAGGGGCGCTGGAGGAGCTAGCGGGGGCGGTGGAGGCGGCGGTGGAGGCGGTGGAGGAGGTGGGGGTGGCGGTGGGGGTGGTGGCGGGGGTGGAGGTGTAGGTGGCGGCAGTGGAGGCGCAGGCGGCAGCGGCGGTGGCGGAGGGAGCGGAGGTGGCGGCGGTGGAGGAGGAGGCGGCGGAGGAGGTGGAGCTGGTCGGGGTGGCGCTGCGCAGAGGGTCAGCTCCGGTGGTGGTCAGCGCCAGCAGCAGCAGCAGCAGCAGCAGCGCACTCGTGACGTCCCCTCCCCTCAGCAGCTCCGTGAGTGGTACACTGCACGCCAGAGGGGTGGGGGTACTGGTCCGTGCACCTACGTCCTGCGCACCGGCGACCGCGCGGGTGAGCAGTGCGGGGGTGCGCACTCCACCCAGCGCTGCTTTGGCCGCCTGACGGACGCTTGGCGTCACCAGTTCCCTGAGGCCACTGAGATCCCCCGCTGGGGTGAGCTGTCTAGGGCGGGTGTAGCTGTCTTTGACCTTGACTTTGATGCTATTCTTGCTGCCATGTATACTGTGACTATTAGTGATGAGGGTGACTGTTACCGGTGTTTTCCGCCCGACCCGGGCATTGAGACTGCTGCTCTAGGTCCTGGTGAGGCTGCTGCTCTAGGTGCTAGCGAGGCTGCTGCTCTAGGTGCGTCTGCTCCCTCAGGTACTGGTGAGTCTGCTCTCTCAGGTTCTGCGTCGGCTTCGGCCTCCCACACCTTTACCCTTGACTCGGGGGCTTCTCGCTCCTTCTTTCGAGACCGCACCACACTCACGCCGCTTGGCCGGCCAGTTGCGGTCTCTCTGGCAGACCCCTCTGGGGGTCCTGTCCTTGCTCACTTCTCCACCGTCCTCCCGTGTCCGGCGGCCCCCTCTGGCACCCTGTCTGGTCTTTACCTCCCCTCGTTCTCTACGAACTTGGTGAGTGGTGCTGACCTACAGGATGCGGGGGTTCACCAGTTCACTCCTGCGAGTCAGCGGGTGACCCACTGCACGGACGCTCGGACAGGCCGACACCTGGCCACGTTTACACGTCGGCCGGGGTCGAGCCTGTACACACTGACCACTGCGTCTCCTCTGGTCCCTGCGTCTGGTCAGGTAGCTGCGTCGGGTCAGGTGTTTGCTGCAGCGTCCAGGTCTGGTCCTGAGTCTGCCCCCTGCTCGTGTCGCCTCCTGTCTCACGAGACTCTCCTCTGGCACCACCGCCTTGGTCACCCCTCCCTGCTTCGTCTCCGGAGCATGGCCTCCCGTGTCCTTGTCTCTGGTCTTCCCCGGTCCCTCCCTCCACTTCCTCCGGGGCCTGGCCCTACCTGCGTCCCCTGTGTCGAGGGACGACAGCGGGCTACCCCTCACTCCTCCCAGTTTCCTCCGACAGAGGCCCCGCTGCAGACGCTTCACATGGACGTGTGGGGCCCGGCCCGCGTCCGTGGACAGGGTCACGAGCGCTACTTCCTGCTGGTGGTTGACGACTACTCGCGTTACACCACAGTCTTCCCCTTGCGCAACAAGGGTGATGTCACTGAGGTGTTGATCGACTGGATCCGCGCAGCTCGTCTCCAGCTCAGGCGGAGCTTCGGCTCGGACTTTCCTGTTCTGCGTCTGCACTCTGACAGAGGAGGAGAGTTCTCCTCTGGCCTTCTGCGAGCCTACTGTCGTGCACGAGGCATCCGCCAGACCTTCACGCTTCCGGACTCTCCACAGCAAAATGGGATTGCTGAGCGCCGCATTGGCATGGTCATGGACGTCGCCCGTACGTCCATGATGCATGCGGCTGCCCCCCATTTTCTGTGGCCGTTTGCGGTTCGGTACGCGGCGCATCAGATCAACCTTCACCCCAGGGTCTCCATGCCGGAGACCTCCCCAGCCTTGCTGTGGATGGGGAAGGTTGGCGATGCGTCTGCGTTCCGTGTCTGGGGATCTCGGGCGTTTGTCCGCGACTTGTCTGCGGACAAGCTGTCCCCTCGTGCTGCTCCTTGCGTCTTCCTGGGTTTCCCCCCTGACGCCCCAGGGTGGCAGTTCTACCACCCCACCTCTCGCCGTGTTCTGTCCTCCCAGGACGTCACGTTCGACGAGTCGGTCCCCTACTACCGCCTCTTCCCCTACCGCACTCCGTCCCTCCCCCCGCCACCGCTCTTCCTGGTACCAGGTCCCCCCCCGGTAGACCCCCTCCCCCCTCAGGGTCCTGCCCCTTCAGGTGTGTCCCGGGTAGACGCTGTTGAGCCTGTCGAGGTCGCTGGTGACTCTGGTGCTGCTGAGGGTGCTGAGCCTGGGAGTGCTGACTCTGGGGGTGCTGAGCGTGTGGGTGCTACGCCTGGGGGTGCTGAGCCTGAGGGTACTACGACTGGGGGTGCTGAGCCTGGGGGTGCTGAGTCTAGGGGTGCTACGCCTGGGGGTGCTGCGTCTGGGGGTGCTGAGCCTGGGGGTGCTACGCCTGGAGGTGCTGAGCCTGGGGGTGCGGAGCCTGAGGGAGCTGGGCCTACTGGTGCTGTGCCTGGCGGTTCTCCGGGTGCTTCTTCTCGCCGGGAGCCACTCTCTCCACAGGAGCTGCGTGAGTGGTTTGCTCGGCGCTGGAGGCGAGCTGCTGGAGCTGGAGGAGCTGCGGGTACTGGAGTTTCTGTTGCTGCTGAGGGAGCTGGTGCCACGGGTCCCGGAGGTGCTCGTACTGGGCGTACTGGAGCTGCTGGACCTGCGGGTACTTCTGGAGCTGGAGCTGCTGCGGGTGTTGGCGCGGAGGCTACTGCTGTCGGTCCTGGAGGCGGTCCTGCTGGGGGTACTGCTGGTGCTGCTGGGGGTACTGGAGCTGGAGCTGCTACTGGTGCTGGTGCTGCCACAGGGGGTGCTGGTGCTGTCCCTGCTGTGTCTGGAGTCGCCGCGCGGCCTCGGCCGTACTTCGTTCCGCTCCTTCAGCAGGTTCTTGGTCTCCCGTCTTCTACTGGTCCTCCTCCTCCCTTAGAGTGTCCACAGCCTGTCCCGTCGCAGTTACAGTTACAGCCGGCCTCCCCACTGCCTGCTCCGTCTCCCTACACTGGTCCTACTGGAGGTCTTGCTGAGCGTCGTGAGCCTGCGTCTCGCCCTGCGTCGCCTGTCCGTGCTGCTCGCACTAGTGGTCGCGGTTCGCGTCAGCGTCCTCCTCCTGTCCCTGGCACGCACCGGATGTCTCTGCGTCCGTCCACTGCTCCTCTGCGTGCCCCTTTGCCTTCTCCTCCTGAGTCTTCTCTTCCTGCTCTTGCCGACCCGGAGTCGGACTCTCTTCGTGCTGCCAGTCCTACTGTCACGCGTCTCCTTGCTACTGTTGTCACTGACCCTTCCTTTGAGTCCACTGCTGCGTCTGCCCTAGTTGCTGAGCTCGTCGACTTTGCTGCTCGCTGTCGCCTAGACTACGTCGCCAGTCTTGTTGCTGAGTCTGAGTCTGTCTGTCCTCCGTCCGTCGGGGGTGAGTGTGCCCTTGGCACGGACGTCCTTGAGGACAGGCAGGAGGAGTTCCAGTGCTTGGCCGCTGCTTCACCTCATCTCGTGTCCGTACTGCTTACCCCTGAGGGAGACCCGGATGCACTTGACATCCCGACTCCGCGCTCTTACGCGGAGGCGATAGAGGGTCCCTACTCCTCTCAGTGGCAGGCAGCTATGGACGCAGAGATGGCTTCCTGGAAGTCCACAGGCACCTACGTTGACGCTGTTCCCCCTCCTGGGGCGAACATCGTCAGTGGCATGTGGATTTTCAGGGTGAAGCGGCCGCCGGGTTCTCCGCCTGTCTTCAAGGCACGTTACGTGGCTCGAGGCTTCAGTCAGCGGCAGGGAGTTGACTACTTTCAGACCTTCTCTCCCACCCCGAAGATGACCACTCTTCGGGTACTGCTGCACGTAGCTGCTCACCGTGACTACGAGCTACACTCTCTTGACTTCAGCACTGCTTTCTTGCAGGGCAGCCTGCACGAGGAGATCTGGCTGCGTCGCCCACCTGGTTTCACTGGGTCTTTTCCTCCTGGCACCCAGTGGAGCCTACGGCGGCCAGTCTACGGTCTCCGCCAGGCTCCGCGTGAGTGGCACGACACACTGAGGACTACACTTGCGGCTCTTGGGTTTGCTCCCTCTACTGCCGACCCGTCGCTGTTTCTGCGCACCGACACTTCTTTGCCGCCGTTCTACATCCTCGTGTACGTCGACGACTTGGTCTTTGCCACAGCTGACACTGCTGGACTCGCCCACGTGAAGTCCGAGCTGCAGAAGAGACACACGTGCACTGACCTGGGTGAACTGCGCAGCTACCTTGGCTTGCAGATCACTCGGGACAGAGCACGCCGCACCATTACCCTGACTCAGTCACACATGGTGCAGCAGGTCCTTCAGCGCTTCGGCTTCACGTACTCCTCGCCTCAGGCCACTCCTCTGCCTACTCGCCACTCGCTCTCAGCTCTGCCTTCGGATGAGTCCGTAGAGTCGAGTGGCCCATACCCAGAGCTTGTTGGCTGCCTCATGTACCTGATGACCTGCACACGACCTGACCTTGCATACCCTCTTAGCATTCTCGCACGCTATGTTGCTCCTGGGAGACACAGACCGGAGCACATGGCTGCAGCGAAGAGGGTGTTGCGCTACTTGTGCAGTACGTCGGGCATGGGGCTTGTACTTGGAGGGCAGAGTCCAGTGGTCCTTACTGGGCACGCAGACGCTTCTTGGGCTGACGACCAGGCTACGCAGCGGTCGTCACAGGGTTACACCTTCAGCCTTGGTTCCGGCTCTGTTTCGTGGCGGGCTACTCGCTCGTCTTCTGTTCTCGGCTCCAGTTGTGAGGCTGAGATCTACGCAGGAGCCATGGCTGCACAGGAGCTTCGCTGGCTCACCTACCTGCTGACTGACCTCGGAGAGCCGCCTCGTTCTCCTCCAGTGCTGTACGTAGACAACAAGGCCATGCTGGCCTTGTGTCGGGAGCAGCGACTGGAGCACAGAACGAAGCACATTGCTCTCCGCTACTTTCTTGCTCGTGAGCTGCAGCAGCGTGGTCAGCTGCGTCTTGCGTACGTGGCCTCTGAGGCCAACACTGCTGATATCTTCACCAAGGCGCTTGCGCCTTGTGACCATCAGCGCTTCTGTACTCAGCTAGGCCTTGTGCCTACCTTGCCTCACTTGCTCACCTCTTGACCGTGCTTGTACTGTTACATATATATATACCTGCTCTTGCTTGTCTAGCCTTTTTTATATATATGTACTCCTGCATGTGAACTGGCCTTGTGGCCTTGAACTTGTGCTCGGAATGTGTGGTGACTTTGTGATCCACCCTGAGCTTGCTTTGCTTTGCTTTACTTGACTGGTCTTGTGACCCCTTGTTCTCCCCCACTTTGCCTATGGGGGTGTGTCAGAACATTATAGCTCATGCATATTGTGTAGGCTATAGTGGGGTAGCCCATAAGGGGTACAACCCAATTAGGGTTATTACTTGTACTCAATTCATTCATAGTCCATTCATTCCTTGTTTCTTCTCACCGCGATCCCGTCGCGTCGCTCTGGGGGCCCGCGCGCGGCCCCCGCCATACCGTCGCCCGTCGCGGCACCCTGGGGGCCCGCGCGCCGCCTTGCCCGTCGCCCGTCGCGGTGCCCTGGGGGCCCGCGCGTCGCCCCCTCCCGTCGCCCATCGCGGCGCCCTGGGGGCCCGCGCGCCGCCCTGCCCGTCGCCCGTCGCGGCGCCCTGGCGGCCCGCGCGTCACCCCCTTCCGTCCCCCGTCGCGGCGCCCTGGGGGCCCGCGCGCCGCCCTGCCCGTCGCCCGTCGCCCGTCGCAGCGCCCCAGCTGCTGCCCGCGTATCTGCCCTGTGTTGGGGGTATGGGGGTGGCGGGTATGGGGGTGGCGGGTGTGTGAGCCGTCCCCTGCTCCTCCTCCTCCTCCGTCTCCCACTGCTGCAGCTGCCGCTGAGGGGGGTAGGTGTGTGGGAGCCGAGGGAGTGGCGCTAGGGGGGTGACGTGGGAGTGGAGCTAGGGGTGCAGCAAGGGTGGTGTGAATGGGGCGTGGGACAGTTGGGGGAGGTTGAACAGAGGTAGCCGTCGTGACGTCCGCAGCGCCAGTAGTCCGGGGCCCTTGCTCCGGTAGCCTAGCGAGCCTGCTGCGCCAGTCGCCCGTGGGTCCGTTGCTCCTGCCGCTCGTCTTAGCCGCGGAGCCAGTTACTCCTGTAGTCCGGGGCCCTTGCTCCAGTAGCCACCGTGTGCGCCACTCCTGTTGCCCGTGTGTCTGCGGCTTCACCCGTCGCCTCCTATCTCCACTCCTCTCACTGTCCCTCCTCCTCCTCACTTGCCCTTTGTGAATGCCTCTAGCTTTGCTTGTACTTGTGAACCTGCTCTATGACTGCTTGCTGTGCTGATTATACCCCACTTTGACTATGGGGGTGTGTCAGAATGTGATATTTGTCTAGCCTGCAGTGGGGTACTCTATAGCGAGTATAGCCCAAATTAGGGTTTCCTATATGTACTCAACTGCCTGCTAGTGCAACCCCTCTTCTCTATTTCATTCTTCATTTCTACTTTCTGACAAGCCTCTGTCGACCAGCGTTTCGTCGAAACGCCGATTTCTGCAATTTCGTCGACCTGCGAGGCTCGATTTCGACGCCGATTTCCTCTCGTCGACAAGTGTCTCGTCGACGGGCAGTTTCGTAGAGCAGAAAAAACATTTCGATCTCGACGAATTAGTCTCGTCAAAAGACGACCCGCCGCACAGAGATCAGAGTCCCAGAGGCTGTCGCACACAGATAAAATTCCATGAAGTCGCCGATGACCACGAAACGAACAACGTTGTGCTCTAGAAAGCATGGTCGACTTCCCCCAAGCGAGGGCGGGGCCTTTTCTCCTCGACATAAACAGGCCGCTCTAACGTGCAAAACATCTCATTCCACTTCAATACAACAAGGTTTTATGACATGCCCTGAGGTTTCCTCTTATTCTAAGTCTCAAGAGGAAACTGCCATTGGTCAGCGTAAGCCCGTCGTTTCAGAAAGAACATACAGAGTGCCCTCGACATGCCGAAGATTCCGCTTGGTTCGGCGGAATCTTCAAGGGTCTGCAGTTTTATTAGTTTGCTGACCGGCCCAAAACCCATGCCAACAGAATCAGGGAGGTGATGCCCACATTCCTCATTCCCCATGATATGTCGTATTTGAACATGGCCACTGTACAGGTATCTCGCTCAGTGATCAACGAGGAGCTGGCCTTTGAAAGCCTACTAAGAGGTGGCCTTGTGAGCCTCTCTCTCGATCGAGTATTGGTTGTGTTCTGCAGCCATCTGGCCGAGGGGAAGGCAGGAGAATGTGACGAATGTTTCAGCGACAGTTCCGTTGCTGCCGTCATCCGAGCCGGATAACCTCATCACTGGAGGATCTTCGCCAATAGGGGAGGAAGCTGCAAACGGGAAATGACGAACCCAAACACTCAGTTCGACAACGTCGCTGTGGGTTGAGCATCAAAGGTGTTTACGGAACATGGGGTATGAAATCGAGGCTGGGCTTCGACGACAAAAAAAAAAAAAATGTCCAGGCTAGGGTTTCCTCCGTGTGAAGGGATTGTTGTGGCTCGATTTTCGTTTTGGGCAGCACGGAAGGAGACACACGTGACGCTTGGGGTGTTTTTTTTTTTTTTTTTTTTTTTTTTTTTTTTTTTTTTTAATAAACGTGTGGTGTTCCCCTTGTTCTCCTCTTCTGTTCCTTGTCGTAAGTACTTCCCCGTGAAGGTTGGTAGGTGAGTAGGTTGGAGATAGAAATTGGGGTTGCATGTGAGGGAAAGCTGTACGCTGCTTCATTTTTGCATGTGACGAAAATGTGGCGTTCTGCAACTATCTCCATTTCATGTGGTTTCGATGGAAAATGGAAGGTTAGACATGTTTTTTGGGTCTAGCCGCCTTTCCGACCCTAAAATTAAGGAGTCAGGAAACATCATACCTTTCTTTCCCTGGCGGAAGTGGTGCCTAGAGAACACCCCCCATGTTTCGCCGGGTTGCGTGTGAAACTGAACTGAGAGTTGCTCGTTAGGACGCGGTAAAAGTGCCCTACCGTGAGTGCATATAGATTCTCATAACCGATTGAGGCGATTGGTCTCCAAATCGATTTGCAACCCACATTTATCGATTTGCATTGGCGCGTAGCTGCACGCCTAAATATAAAATACACATTTCTGTCGCAAATTACACAGCAACCAGACTGACGAAATATCTCTCGGACATCTTCAACGGCGCGAAACCCCGACGTAGCGAAATTCCAGCACGTCGCATACTAGTAACCAATCGTCTCTGGTATGATCAGTTCGTCCAGGTATGTGCGCCGGGAGAATCGAGATCGATCGCCTCTTCAAGCGATCTACATGTGCACATCCATCGCCTCTGGCGATAGATCGTCAACTTTCGGCCATTTTCAGGTGCATGCAACTTAGCCTGGGAAAGGTATTCAAGTGCGTGCCATGTTATTCCGCAGGTGTGTATGTCAGAACATTGTAGCTTATGCTGTTATGTAGGCTATAGTGGGGTATCCCATAGGGGGTACAACCAATTAGGGTTTCATATTTGTACTCACTTCATTTCATAGTTCACCCATTCTCGTTCTCATTCTCACATGGAATCAGAGCAGGTCCCCTCCTAGGGACTGTTCCTTGGGCCCACCGAAGCGCGCCTCGAGTCGCGCCTGCCTTTTTTTTTTTTTTTTTTTTTTTTTTTTTTTTTTTTTTTTTTTTTAGCGGCCCGTCGAGTCGCACCTAGCGGCCCGTCGCGCCGCCCTTACGGTCGCGTCGAGCCGCCCTAGCGGCTGCGGCGCGCCGCCCTTTTCCCGGCCCGTCGCCGCCCTTACCCGCGGCTTTGCGCCGCCCTCACCGGCGGCTTCGCGCCGCCCCTACCTGCGGCTTCGCGCCGCCCAGGCCCGTCGCCGCCCTTCCCGCGGCTTCGCGCCGCCTCTACCTGCGGCTTCGAGCCGCCCCGGCCCGTCGCCGCCCTTACCTGCGGCTTCGCGCCGCCTATGGCCCGTCGCCGCCCTTTTCTGCGGCCCCGCCGCCTCTCTCGTTGCGGCCCCGCCGCCCGTCTTCGCGGCCCCACCGCCATCTCTCGCTGCGGCCCCGCCGCCACTCACTGCGGCCCCGCCACCCGTCTCAGCGGCCCCGCCGCCCGTCTTCGCGGCCCCGCCGCCTCTCTCGCTGCGGCCCCGCCGCCTCTCACTGCGGCCCCGCCGCCCTACTCAGCGGCCCCGCCGCCCGACTTCGCGGCCCCGCCGCTTCTCTCGCTGCGGCCCCGCCGCCTCTCTCGTTGCGGCCCCGCCGCCCTTCACTGCGGCCCCGCCGCTTCTCTGCAGCGGCCCCGCCGCCCGTCTTCGCGGCCCCGCCGCCTCACTACCCAGCGGCCCCGCCACTCCTCTACAGCGGCCCCGCCGCCCTACGTCAGCGGCCCAGTCGAGCCGCCCAACAGCAGCGCAGCCGAGCCGCCCAGCAGCAGAGCAGCCGAGCCGCCCCGCCGCCGAGCCGCGCTGCAGCCGAGCCGCCCGGCCGCCCACCAGTCGAGCCGCCGTGCAGCCGACCGCCCAGCCGCCGAGCCGCCCAGCTGCCGAGCCGCCCAGCCGCCGAGCCGCCCAGCCGCCGAGCCGCCCAGCGGCCGGGCCGCCCTGCAGCCGAGCCGCCCGAGCAGCCCTGTCCGGTGAGCACAGACCCTCTGTCACTGCGTGCTCTTCCCCTACTCCTTGCACTGCTGGTCTACTGCTGTCATGGCTACCCCTAGTGTCCTCACTTTTGACGCTGAGGGTCGGGCCATTGACTTTGAGGTCTGGGTAGATGACCTACAGCTGTTCTTACAGTGCGATAGGGCGGACGGCCTCTCTCTCTTTGACCTCACCTCTGGCGCTTCCCCTGCCCCTGCTGCTGATGCTGACGCCACTGTTCGCTCCCAGTGGGCCACGCGCGATGCTGCTGCACGTCTTGCTGTGCGTCGCCACCTCCCTACCTCCGAGCGTGCGCACTTTAGTCAGTACAAGAGTGCTCAGACCTTGTACGCCGCTGTAGTCGCGCGCTACTCCTCCCCTTCCACTGCTGCACTGAGCCGTCTCATGCTGCCGTACCTCTTCCCTGACCTTGCTTCTTTTCCCACCGTTGCTGACCTCATTACGCACCTCCGCACTAGTGACACTCGCTACCGCGCTGCACTTCCTGCTGACTTCTGCACCGCGAACCCCCCCCCCATGTACATCACTCTGTACTTCCTAGTCACTCGCCTCCCTGACTCCCTTCGAGTAGTCAGGGACCACTTTCTCTCAGTCTGTCCCACCACACTCACTGTAGACCTCCTCGAGAAGGCCCTCCTCGCGATAGAAAAGAGCATAGTCGCTGTAGGAGCCTCTCGAGGTGACCCGCGCACCCCCATCTTTGAGGGGTGTTCTCCCTCCCCCCTGCTGCCCTCTGTTGCCTCTGCTGCTTCGGCCGACCTTCTTGGTCTTGAGTCGGTCGGTGCGGCGTCTGCCCCTAGCGGGAGACGCCGCCCTGGCAAGGGCAAGGGGGGCAAGGGAGCTGGAGGAGCGGGCGGTGGAGGTGGAGGTGGAGGCAGTGGGGGGAGTGGGGGTAGCGGTGGAGGTGGAGGTGGGGGTGGGGGGTTCGGTGGCGGCAGTGGAGGCGGAGGCCGCGGCGGCGGTGGCGGTGGTAGCGGAGGTGGCGGAGGAGGCGGCGGTGGAGGAGGCGGTGGAGGCGGCGGCGGCAGTGGAGGCAGCGGAGGCGGTGGAGGCGGTGGGGGTGGCGGTGGAGCTGGTCGCGGGTCTTTGCAGAGGAGTGGCTCCGGTGGTGGCTCGCGCCAGCAGCAGCAGCGTGGTCGTGCGACCCTGTCCCCTCAGCAGCTCCGTGAGTGGTACACTGCACGCCAGCGGGGTGGGGGTTTTGGTCCGTGTACCTACGTCCTGCGCACCGGCGACCGTGCGGGTGAGCAGTGTGGGGGTGCGCACCCCACTCCGCGCTGCTTTGGCCGCCTGACGGACGCATGGCGTCACCAGTTCCCGGAGGCCTCCGAGATCCCTCGCTGGGACGAGCTGTCTAGGGCGGGGGTTGCCATCTTTGATCTGGACTTTGATGCTATTCTCTCTGCCATGTATGCTGTGTCTATTAGTGATGAGGGTGACTGTTACCGGTGTTTCCAGCCCGATCCGGGCATTGAGACTGTTGCTCTAGGTACTGGTGAGGCTGCTGCCCTAGGTGCTTACGACGCTGCTGCTCCAGGTGCTGGTGTGTCTGCGTCCTCAGGTACTGGTGAGTCTGCTCTCTCAGGTACCGCGTCGGCTTCGGCCTCTCTCACCTTCACTCTTGACTCTGGGGCGTCTCGCTCCTTCTTTCGGGACCGCACCACACTCACGCCGCTTAGTCGGCCGGTTGCGGTGTCTCTGGCTGACCCCTCTGGGGGTCCGGTCCTGTCTCGTTTCTCCACAGTCCTCCCGTGTCCGGCGGCTCCCTCTGGCACCCTGTCTGGTCTCTACCTCCCCTCGTTCTCAACGAACCTAGTGAGTGGTGCTGACCTACAGGATGCGGGTGTCCACCAGTTCACTCCTGCACGTCAGCGAGTGACCCACTGTACAGAGGCTGGCACAGGCCGACACCTGGCTACGTTCACCCGTCAGCCGGGGTCGAGCCTGTACACTCTGACCACTGCGTCTCCTCCAGTTGCTGAGTCTGGTAGGGTAGTTACGTCGGGTCAGGTGTTTGCTGCGGCGTCCAGGTCTGGTCCTGAGTCTGCCCCCTGTTCGTGTCGTCTCCTGTCTCACGAGACCCTCCTCTGGCACCACCGCCTTGGCCACCCCTCTCTGCTTCGGCTCAGAGGTATGGCCTCCCGTCTTCTTGTGTCCGGTCTCCCCCGGTCCCTCCCTCCCCTTCCTCAGGGCCCTGGCCCTGCCTGTGTCCCCTGTGTCGAGGGGCGCCAGCGTGCTGCCCCTCACTCCTCCCAGTTTCCTTCGACAGAGGCCCCGTTGCAGACACTTCACATGGACGTGTGGGGCCCAGCCCGCGTCCGTGGACAGGGTCACGAGCGCTACTTCCTGCTCGTTGTTGACGACTACTCGCGTTACACCACAGTCTTCCCCTTGCGCAGCAAGGGTGATGTCACTGAGGTGCTGATCGACTGGATCCGCGCAGCTCGTCTCCAGCTCAGGCAGAGCTTCGGCTCGGACTTTCCTGTTCTGCGTCTGCACTCGGACAGAGGCGGAGAGTTCTCCTCTGGCCTTCTGCGTGCCTACTGTCGTGCACGGGGCATCCGTCAGACCTTCACGCTTCCGGACTCACCGCAGCAAAATGGGATTGCTGAGCGCCGCATTGGCATGGTCATGGACGTCGCTCGTACGTCTATGATGCATGCGGCTGCCCCCCATTTTCTGTGGCCGTTTGCGGTGAGGTACGCGGCGCATCAGATCAACCTCCACCCCAGGGTCTCCAGGCCGGAGACCTCCCCAGCCTTGCTGTGGACTGGGAAGGTTGGCGATGCGTCGGCGTTCCGGGTCTGGGGATCTCGGGCGTTTGTCCGCGACCTGTCTGCGGACAAACTATCCCCTCGTGCTGCTCCTTGCGTCTTCCTGGGGTTCCCCCCTGACGCGCCTGGGTGGCAGTTTTACCACCCCACCTCTCGCCGTGTTCTGTCCTCCCAGGACGTCACGTTTGACGAGTCGGTCCCCTACTACCGCCTCTTCCCCTACCGCACTCCGTCCCTCCCCCCACCCCCACTCTTCCTGGTACCAGGTTCCCCCCAGGTAGACCCCCTCCCCCCTCAGGGTCCTGCCCCTTCAGGTGTGTCCCAGGTAGACGCAGTCGAGCCTGTCGAGGTCACTGGTGACTCTGGTGCTGCTGAGGGTGCTGAGGCTGGGGGTGCTGTACCTGGGGGTGCGGAGCCTAGGGGTGCTGGGCCTGGGGGTGCTACGTCTGGGGGTGCTGAGCCTAGGGGTGCTGAGCCTGGGGGTGCTGAGCCTAGGGGTGCTGAGCCTGGGGGTGCTGAGCCTGGGGGTGCTGAGCCTGGGGGTGCTGAGCCTAGGGGTGCTGAGCCTGGGGGTGCTGAGCCTAGGGGTGCTACGTCTGGGGGTGCTGAGCCTAGGGGTGCTACGCCTGGGGGTGCTGAGCCTGGAGGTGCTCCGCCTGGAGGTTCTCCGAGTGCTTCGTCTCGCCGGGAGCCACTTTCGCCACAGGAGCTGCGTGAGTGGTTTGCCCGGCGCTGGAGGCGTGCTGCTGGTGCTGGAGGTCCTTCGGCTGCTGAGGGTGCTGCGGTCGCGGGTCCCGGAGGTGCTCGTCCTGGGTGCACTGGAGCTGGTGCTGCTGAGGGTGTTGGCGCTGAGACTACCGCTGGCAGTCCTACTGGGGGTGCTCCTGGTGCTGCTGGAGGTTCTGGAGCTACTGGTGGTACTGCTGGAGCGGGTGCTCCTGCTGAGGGTTCTGGTGCTGTCCCTGCTGCTTCTAGCGTCGCCGCGCGGCCTCGACCGTACTTCGTTCCACTCCTGCAACAGGTTCTTGGTCTTCCACCTTCTACTGGTCCTCCTCCTCCCTTAGAGTGTCCACAGCCTGTCTCGTCCCAGCTACAGTTGCAGCCTACCTCCCCTTTGCCTGCTCCTTCTCCCTACACTGGTCCTACTGGAGGTCTGGCTGAGCGTCGTGAGCCTGCGTCTCGCCCTGCGTCGCCTGTCCGTGCTGCTCGCACTAGTGGTCGCGGTTCGCGTCAGCGTCCTCCTCCTGTCCCTGGCACGCACCGGATGTCTCTGCGTCCGTCCACTGCTCCTCTGCGTGCCCCTTTGCCTTCTCCTCCTGAGTCCTCTCTTCCTGCTCTTGCCGACCCGGAGTCGGACTCTCTTCGTGCTGCCAGTCCTACTGTCACGCGTCTCCTTGCTACTGTTGTCACTGACCCTTCTTTCGAGTCTACTGCTGCGTCTGCTCTCGTTACTGAGCTCGTCGACTTTGCTGCTCGCTGTCGCTTAGACTACGCTGCTAGTCTTGTCGCTGAGTCTGAGTCTGTCTGTCCTCCATCCGTCGGGGGTGAGTGTGCCCTTGGCACGGACGTCCTTGAGGACAGGCAGGAGGAGTTCCAGTGTCTGGCAGCTGCCTCACCTCATCTCGTGTCCGTACTGCTTACCCCTGAGGGAGACCCGGATGCACTTGACATCCCGACTCCGCGCTCTTACGCGGAGGCGATAGAGGGTCCCTACTCCTCTCAGTGGCAGGCAGCTATGGATGCAGAGATGGCTTCCTGGAAGTCCACAGGCACCTACGTTGACGCTGTTCCCCCTCCTGGGGCGAACATCGTCAGTGGCATGTGGATCTTCAGAGTGAAGCGGCCGCCGGGTTCTCCGCCTGTCTTCAAGGCGCGTTACGTGGCTCGTGGCTTCAGTCAGCGGCAGGGAGTTGACTACTTTCAGACCTTCTCCCCCACCCCGAAGATGACCACTCTTCGGGTACTGCTGCACGTTGCTGCTCACCGTTACTACGAGCTGCACTCTCTTGACTTCAGCACAGCTTTCTTGCAGGGCAGCCTGCACGAGGAGATCTGGCTGCGTCGCCCACCTGGCTTCACTGGGTCTTTCCCTCCTGGTACCCAGTGGAGTCTCCGGCGTCCAGTCTACGGTCTCCGCCAGGCGCCACGTGAGTGGCACGACACACTGAGGACTACGCTTGCGGCTCTTGGGTTTGCTCCTTCTACTGCCGACCCGTCGCTGTTTCTACGCACCGACACCTCTCTGCCGCCGTTCTACATCCTCGTGTACGTCGACGACTTGGTCTTTGCCACAGCTGACACTGCTGGACTCGCCTACGTGAAGTCCGAGCTGCAGAAGAGACACACGTGCACAGACCTGGGTGAACTGCGCAGCTACCTTGGCTTGCAGATCACCCGGGACAGAGCACGCCGCACCATTACCCTGACTCAGTCACACATGGTGCAGCAGGTCCTTCAGCGCTTCGGCTTCACGTACTCCTCGCCTCAGGCCACTCCTCTGTCTACTCGCCACTCGCTCTCAGCTCTGCCTTCGGATGAGTCCGTAGAGTCGAGTGGCCCGTACCCAGAGCTTGTTGGCTGCCTCATGTACCTGATGACCTGCACACGACCTGACCTTGCATACCCTCTTAGCATTCTTGCACGCTATGTTGCTCCTGGGAGACACAGACCAGAGCACATGGCTGCAGCGAAGAGGGTGTTGCGCTACTTGTGCAGTACGTCGGGCATGGGGCTAGTGCTTGGAGGGCGGAGTCCAGTGGTCCTCACTGGGCACGCGGACGCTTCTTGGGCTGACGACCAGGCTACGCAGCGGTCGTCACAGGGTTACACCTTCAGCCTTGGTTCCGGCTCTGTTTCGTGGCGGGCTACTCGCTCGTCTTCTGTTCTTGGCTCGAGTTGTGAGGCTGAGATCTACGCCGGGGCCATGGCTGCACAGGAGCTTCGCTGGCTCACCTACCTGCTGACCGACCTTGGAGAGCCGCCTCGTTCTCCTCCAGTCCTGTACGTAGACAACAAGGCCATGCTGGCCTTGTGTCGAGAGCAGCGACTGGAGCACAGAACAAAGCACATTGCTCTCCGCTACTTCCTTGCTCGTGAGCTACAGCAACGTGGACAGTTGCGGCTTGCGTACGTGGCCTCTGAGGCCAACACTGCTGATGTCTTCACCAAGGCACTTCCGCCTTGTGATCATCAGCGCTTCTGCACTCAGCTGGGTCTTGTGCCCGTCTTGCCTCACTTGCTCTCCTCTTGACCTTGCTTGTACTCTCACATATATATATACCTGCTCTTGCTTGTCTAGCTTTATATATATGTGTGTACTCTTGCATGTGAACTGGCCGTGTGGCCTTGACCCTGTGCTCGGACTGTGTGGTGACTTTGTGATCCACCCTGAGCTTTCCTTTGCTTTGCTTTGCTTGACTGGTCTTGTGACCCCTTGTTCTCCCCCACTTTGCCTATGGGGGTGTGTCAGAACATTGTAGCTTATGCTGTTATGTAGGCTATAGTGGGGTATCCCATAGGGGGTACAACCAATTAGGGTTTCATATTTGTACTCACTTCATTTCATAGTTCACCCATTCTCGTTCTCATTCTCACAGTGTACACTTTACGCAGCTTAGAAATTTGTTATCGTAATAGGATGCGCTTACCAAGATTTGTTTCGAATTAGCACAAACAGTCGAGAATAGATGCAATTACGGATTACGCAAAGCGAAATCGGGAATGGTTGGCTCTCGATTCAACATTTTCTGACGTCACCAGAAGCAATCATTGCATGTTTGCCTTATTTCGACGCGGATTTCTGCTTCGCCCCAACTCTTCTTAAACAAACATTAATGCTAGATCAGCTGTACTACTGACACAAGTGACGAGCGCTGCGCATTGCAAATCATCATTTTATTCTTGGGCGTGCAGAAATTTGGAAAGGGTAATTCCATGAGAAGTCTGCCCGAATTTTTGTAAAGTTTGCCCCTACAAAAAATAATGTTATTACGGTACATCTATATTCTAATTGTTGGGATACCTTAGCTTTCATTACTTACCATTTATAATACTTGTAGCGTATTTATTTTATAGCGGTAAAGGAAACTCAATTAGAACTCGGGCAGATTTTTCACGTTTAGGATCATCCTTTCTTAATTTCTGCACGCCCTAGAAATATTTGTTGATTTGCCCTGCGCAGCGTCCATCACCCACGTCAATAGTACAGTCGATTTAGCATTTACGTTTGTTTACAGAAGAGTTAGGGCGAAGCAAAAATCCGCGTCGAAATTGGGCAAACATGCAATGGTTGCTTCTGGTGACGTCAGAAAATGTAGAATCGAGAGCCAATCATTCCCGATTTCGCTTTGCGTAATCCGTAATTGCATCTATTCTCGACTGTTTGTGCTAATTCGAAACGAATCTTGGTAAACGCAACATATTAAGATAACAAATTTCTAAGCTGCTTAAAGTGTACACACCTGCGGAATAACATAGCATGCACTTGAATACATTTCCCAGGCTAAGTTGCATGCACCTGAAAATGGCCGGTCAACTTTTACCGGGTCAACTTTTAGCTACGTGAGAACTTGAAATAGCTGCTGCTGAAAGCACAGGGCTAGCTAAGTGGACGTCTTGCTAGCTGCGCCGCACACATTTTGCGGCAGCAAATCAGCGTTGTGCTGCTGCAGTTGAGTGGGAGAATCCACAGTCGCAGCGAAGGTAGTTTCCAGCTGGGGTCGCCTTACTCTGAAAGAACACCTTTTTTTTCCGACCTTTACCGAACTCAACTGACCTTCGAGCCTATTTTCTACATTAGTCGAAGCCAGTTCGCTCTCCCGAGCTTCTGTCGAGCTTCACCTCAACAGCGAGTTAGTGCACACGGCAGTTAGCCATGACGACTGTTATCATGGCCTCTAGTACCACCCATATCCACGACCTTCTCGACGACGTCCTCCTTAGAATCCTGTGGCCGTCCAAACACTCAACCCGCTCTTGCCGATCCGACAGCGATGATCTATGGAAGTCTGTGACGCCTAGGCCAAAGTTCCTCTACGCGCACGCTCTTCCAGACGAGGGTGGTGCGCGCTTAGAGACACTCCGATGCCGATTCCCTCTACCTCCGCAGATGCCGCTCACAGCCTTTTCGTCGCGTCGGTCTGCCGTCGCTGGCGGCGTCTCGCGCAGAGGAATGTCGCGTCGCTTTTAGTCAAGGAGGATCGCGTCGTGTCGCACCGCGATGTGCTCAACGCCGTCGATTGCTTTCCGAATCTGACGCATCTGCATCTGGCGGATGGTAGCGTCGAAAACTCTCGACGACGCGTTTCTAGCTGACCTCGCCTCGTCGTGCCCTGGGTTGAGAGCTCTGCACATGGGGAAGCGGATGATTGAACCGGGCGAGGGACTTTACGAAAGGGATGACTACAGGATAACGGAATCTGGTTTGGATACCCTTTTCCGTCACTGCCCTCAACTGGAGCAGCTGCCGCTGTATTGCCTTGACGAAAAACTGAACCCGCCGGCTTCTTTCTTTCAGCTTCAGCATCTTCGCACGCTCTTCTTGACCACCGCGTTCATCTTGAAATCTCCAAATCTCAGCTGCCTTTCAACCCTCACTGACGTCTCCATTGAAACCTCCTCCTCCCTTCACTACAACCAGCTTTCGAACCTCCTTCAACTCACCAACCTCACCCGTCTCTCCCTACCTGACGACATTCGCGTGGCGTCACCAGATCCGCCTACCTTCTCATTCGCCGAGCTCCCTTCTCTCGAGTCGCTGAAATTCGGGCTGTTCAGAGCACCCTTCAGCGTCTTCTTTCCTCTCGAAGCACCGCCGTACAGGCTGCTGAAACGGCTGCAGCTGAGCGATTGCTCTCCTCACGAGCGCCTTCCAGACAGCACAGGACAGCTGCTGCCACTCCTCCAAGAGCTCAGCATCTTTAACTGCAGAAGTCTCACTGATCTGACCGACGACTTCACCTCCCTCACCTGCCTGGAGAGCCTCACCATTTCCACATGCAGCGTGTTTTTTCTGCCCGAAAGCTTTGGAAATCTTCCAGCATTGAAAGCCCTGGTGCTGCGCAGGCTGCCGCTCCTCCACCTCCCTGCGTCCTTCACCAGACTCGCATCACTGGAGACCTTTTTCCTCATAGAATGCGAGGGGATGGAGGAGCTACCTGCCGGGTTCGGATGCCTCACAGCACTTCAGACGCTCAGCCTGGCTTGGTCACCCACCCTGAACCTTCCAGAAGACTTAGGGAGCCTCTCCAACCTCCAAACCTTCCATCTGAACAAGAACAGCCAAGCGCAGCTGCCGCTCTCATTCACGCAGCTGGCTTCGCTGACCAGGCTGGAGCTGGATCAATGCGGGATTGCTGATCTTCCAGAGGGTATGGCAGAGATGACCAACCTGCAGGAGCTTTACATTCAGAACTGCCCGGCTTTGAACGAGCTTCCAGAGTTTGTATCCGCGCTGGTCAGCCTTGAAGTGCTGAGGATTGAGGAGTGTCACGTTCTTGTCAAACATATGTTTATATATTATAGTTTAGGTAGGCTTTAGTGGGGTACTCACTGTGGGGTACAACCCCTTAGGTTTTACCTTTGTACCAAACTTCTCGATAGTCAACATCATCCCTACCACCCTACTCTAACATGGTATTAAGAGCACTTAGGTCTTAGGACCTAGTTTCCTAGTGGGCCCACCGTTACCTCTCTTTTTTTTTAGGGTTTCCCCTGCCTGTCGAGCTGCCCCACCCGTCGCGCCGCCCTGCTGGCCGCGCGACGCGCGTTTATTTTCATTTTTCTTCATTTTTTTTTTTCTCGTCACGCCGCCCTAGGGCCCGGCCCCGCCCGTCGCGTCGCCTTATGGCCTTCGCGCCGCCCACGGGAGCCAGTCGCGCTGCCCTGCTGGCAGCGCGCGACCCCGCCTGGCCCGTCGCGCACCTGTAGGGCCCGCGAGCCGCCCGTCCCTGCCCGCCGCGCCGCCCCTTTTTGGCAGCGCGCGGCTCGGCCCCGACCTCGCGCACCCCTACGGCCCTCGTGCCGAGCTCTACCCGCTATTGCGGCCCCGCCCTGCCCCAACGTAGCCCCCAGAGCAGCCGCCCCTGGCTCCTGCAGCAGCCGCCCCTAGTGCAGCCGCCCCTGGACTCTGAGCAGCCGCCCCTGGACCGAGAGCAGCCGCCCCTGGCCCCTGCAGCAGCCGCCCCTGGTGCAGCCGCCCCTGGACCCAGAGCAGCCGCCCCTGGCACCTGCAGCAGCTGCCCCTGGTGCAGCCGCCCCTGGACCGAGAGCAGCCGCCCCTGGCCCCTGAAGCAGCCGCCCCTGGTGCAGCCGCCCCTGGACCCTGAGCAGCCGCCCCTGGACAGAGAGCAGCCGCCCCTGGCTCCTGCAGCAGCCGCCCCTGGTGCAGCCGCCCCTGGACCCAGAGCAGCCGCCCCTGGCCCCTGCAGCAGCCGCCCCTGGTGCAGCCGCCCCTGGACCCTCGAGCAGCCGCCCCTGGACCCAGAGCAGCCGCCCCTGGCTCCTACAGCAGCCGCCCCTGGTGCAGCCGCCCCTGGACCCTGAGCAGCCGCCCCTGGCCCCTGCAGCAGCCGCCCCTGGTGCAGCCGCCCCTGGACCCTTGAGCAGCCGCCCCTGGACCCAGAGCAGCCGCCCCTGGTCCCTGAAGAAGCCGCCCCTCCGTGCAGCCGCCCCTGGACCCCGTGCAGCCGCCCGCCGAGCGCCGGCCCTGCTCGCCCGGCGAGCACCTGCTCTTCCCGCCACTGGTGAGCACCTGCCTTGTTAGCGCACTGCCTGCCTGCCTGCCTGCCTGCCTGCCTGCCTGCCTGCCTGCCTGCCTGTCGGCCTGCCTGCCTGCCCGCGCTGCTACTGCTACTGCTGCCGCTACTTCTGTTACTGCTGCTAGGCTGCTGCTGCTGCTACTGCTGCGATGCAGCTCCAGCGCCGTCCGCGCGGGTCTCTCACGCCCCAGCAGCTTCGTGAGTGGTACGGTAGTTGGGGTTGTGGCGGTAGCCGTCGTGGCTGTAGCCCTGGAGCTGGTCCGTTGGGAGCGTCTGGCAGTGGCCAGCCGCAGCTGCAGCGGCGTTCGCGAGAGACACTTACGTCCCGGCAGCTTCACGAGTGGTACGCTCAGAGTAGAGGGTCTTTGAGTCCAGTTCGCTGCCCGTACGTCATTCGCACACGTGATCGGACTGGTCAGCCTTGCAGGACGCCTGGTCACACACAGTCCCGCTGCTTCGCCCGTCTGAGCGACGCCTGGCGTACCGAGTTTGGCGACGAGGCTGAGCTCCCCACCTGGCTGGAGCTGCTTGGACAGAGGGTAGATATCTTTGCTCTTGACTATGATGCTATTCTCACTGCCATGTATGCATTGCCTACTAGTGCCGACCGTGCCTGTTACCTGTGCGTACCACCTGACCCAGGTATAGAGCCTGCTGCTCTAGGTGCTGGTGAGGCTACTGCTCTAGGTGCTAGTGCGTCTCCTGCTGTAGGTGCTGGTGAGGCTGCTGCTCTAGGTACTGGTGAGTCTGCCCTCTCTGGTACTGCGCCTACTGAGGCCTTGTACACCTTCACACTTGACTCCGGTGCCTCTCGCTCTTTCTTTCGCGACAGCACCACCCTCACGCCGCTCAGTCGGCCGGTTCCAGTCTCCCTGGCAGACCCCTCTGGGGGTCCAGTCCGTGCGACCTCCTCCACTGTCCTCCCTTGTCCTGCTGTCCCGTCCGGCACACTGTCGGGTCTTTACCTCCCCTCGTTCTCTACGAACTTGGTGGCGGGTTCCGCGCTCCAGGACGCGGGTGTTCACCAGTTCACCCCTGCCTACGAGCGTGTGACACACTGCACGTGTGCTCAGACTGGTCGTCACCTGGCTACCTTCACTCGGCAGCCGGGGTCGGGCCTGTACACACTGACCACTGAGTCCCCTCAGGTAGCTGCGTCTGCGTCTCCGTCAGGTCAGTTGTCGGCCCCCTGCTCGTGTCGTGCCTTGTCGCACCAGACCCTCCTTTGGCACCACCGCCTTGGTCACCCCTCGGTGCAGCGCCTTCGCAGCATGCACCGCCGTGTCCTTGTCTCTGGTCTTCCCAGGGTTCTCCCTCCCCTCCCACCCTCGCCTGCTCCTCCCTGTCTTCCCTGTGTCGAGGGGCGGCAGCGCGCCGCTCCTCACTCCTCCTCGTTCCCTCCCACAGAGGCTCCCTTGCAGACTCTCCACCTGGACGTGTGGGGCCCAGCCCGCGTCCGTGGACAGGGCCGCGAGCGGTACTTCCTGCTGGTCGTCGACGACTACACGCGTTACACCACGGTCTTCCCCTTGCGCAGCAAGGGGGAGGTCCCTGATGTTTTGATCCCCTGGATCCGCGCTACTCGTCTCCAGCTCCGCGAGCGGGTCCAGTCGGACTTTCCTGTCCTGCATCTGCACTCTGACAGAGGTGGTGAGTTCTCCTCAGACCTCTTGGCAGCCTATTGTGCGGAGCACGGCATCCGCCAGTCGTTCACGCTTCCGGCCTCTCCGCAGCAGAATGGGGTTGCTGAGCGCCGCATTGGCTTAGTCATGGAGGTCGCTCGTACCTCCATGATCCATGCGGCTGCCCCCCATTTTCTGTGGCCGTTTGCGGTCCGGTACGCCGCGCATCATCTCAACCTTTGGCCCCGTGTCTCCTTGCCGGAGACCTCGCCCACACTGCTGTGGACGGGGAAGGTTGGCGATGCGTCGCGTTTCCGGGTCTGGGGTGCTCGTGCCTTTGTCCGCGATACCACTGCGGACAAGCTCTCCGCCCGCGCTGTTCCCTGTGTCTTCCTTGGCTTCGTCCCTGACGCGCCTGGTTGGCAGTTTTACCATCCCACCTCGCGCCGTGTCTTCCCCTCTCAGGACGTCACGTTCGACGAGTCGGTTCCCTTTTACCGTCTCTTCCCCTACCGCACTGCCCCTCTCCCCCCCCCGCCGCTCTTCCTCGCTCCAGGTGCTCCCCAGGTAGATCCCCTCCCCGCTCCCGGTCCTGCTCCTTCAGGTGTGTCTCAGGTAGACCCTCCTCCTCAGGTTGAGGTCACTGGTGACTCAGGTCCTGCTGAGGGTGGTGCTGCTGCTGGGGGTGCTGAGCCTGGGGGTGCGGAGCCTGGGGGTGCTGAGCCTGGGGGTGCTGAGCCTGGGGGTGCGGAGCCTGGGGGTGCGGAGACTGTAGGTGCTGAGCCTGGGTGTGAGGGGTCTGGGTGTGCTGAGCCTGGGGGCACTGAGGCGTCTGGTGAGCAGTCTCCCGGGAGCGGCCGTCTCCGTAGTCGCTCCGCTGGTGCCTCGCCGCTGCACTCTCGTCGTCGACTCCCTCTCTCCCCACAGCAGTTGCTTGAGTGGTACGCTGGCCGTCAGGGTCGCGCTGCTGGAGCTAGGGGCCCTGCTGCGGGAGGCGCTGGAGCTGGTGACTCTGCCACTGGAGTTGTTTCTGCTGGAGGTTCTGGAGCTGCTGAGGGCGCTGGAGCTGGAGGTTCTGGAGCTGCTGAGGGTGCTGGCGCTGGAGGTTCTGGAGCTGCTGGAGGGACTGGCGCTGGTGACGCTGGAGCTGGAGGTTCTGGAGCTGCTGAGGGTGCTGGCGCTGGAGGTTCTGGAGCTGCTGCGGGTTCTGGCGCTGAGGGTTCTGAGTCTGCTGTTGCGCGGCTTCCTTGGAGTAGCCGTCTTCGTCCGCGTGTGCCTGTCACCTCGCAGCAGCTGCACGACTGGTACGGTCGCCGTCAGGGTCGCGCTTCTGGAGCTCGGGGCTCTGCCGCTGGAGGTACTTCTGCTGTCGCCACTGGAGCTGGGAGTGATGCTGGTCCCGGAGGTGCTCGTACTGGAGGTACTGGAGCTGCTGGGGCTTGAGGTGCTGAGTCTGAGGGCACTGCGGCTGGAGACCCTGGGACTGGAGGTGCCGGTTCTGGGGGTGCTGCTGTTGGTGGAGCTGGTCCTGGAGGAGCTGGCGCTGGAGGTTCTGTAGCTGCTGGAGTTTCTGGAGCTGCTGGGGGTACTGGAGCTGCTGGTGCTGGTGTCGCTGCACAGCCGCGCCTTATCTTCGCTCCACCGTCTCCGTCGTCTCAGCCACCGCCTGACTCTGTGCTTCACCAGGTTCTTAGTCTCCCTTCCTCTACTGGTCTTCCGTTGCAGCCTGGTTCACCGCTGCCTGCTCCTTCTCCTTACACTGAGCAGCTAGGGAGTCTTACTGAGCGTCGTGAGCCTGCGTCGCGTCCTGTCTCGCCTGTCTGTTCTGGTCGTTCCGGTCGTCGTGTTCCTCGTCCGCGTCTGCCGGCTGTCCCCGACACCCACCTCGTAGTCCGTCGTCTTTCCTCTCCTCCACAGCGTGTTCCTCTGCCGTCCCCTCCTGCGTCTTCTCTGCCTGTCGTTGCGGACCCCGAGTCTGACCGGTTTCATGCTGAGCACCCTACTGTTACGCGTCTGCTAGCCACTGTTGTCACTGACCCGTCGTTTGAGTCTGCTACTACGTCTGCCTTAGTTGCTGAGCTTGTTGACTTTGCTGCTGCCTGTCGTCTAGACTACGCCGCTAGTCTTGTTGCTGAGTCTGAGTCTGTCTGTCCTCCGTCCGTCGGGGGTGAGTGTGCTCTTGGCACGGACGTCCTTGAGGACCTTGAGTGTCTTGCAGCCGCTGCGCCTCATCTCGTGTCCATGCTGCTTGCCCCTGAGGGAGACCCGGATGCTCCAGACATCCCGACCCCGCGCTCTTACGCTGAGGCGATCGCGGGTGAGTACTCCTCTCAGTGGCAGACAGCCATGGACGCAGAGATGGCATCCTGGAAGTCCACAGGCACCTACGTCGACGAGGTTCCCCCACCTGGGGCGAACATCGTCAGTGGCATGTGGAGTTTCAGGGTGAAGCGGCCGCCAGGTTCTCCGCCTGTCTTCAAGGCGCGTTACGTTGCACGAGGTTTCAGTCAGCGAGAGGGAGTAGACTTCTTTCAGACCTTCTCCCCCACCCCGAAGATGACCACTCTTCGGGTGCTGCTGCACGTTGCCGCTCAGCGTGACTACGAGCTTCACTCTCTTGACTTCAGCACAGCCTTCTTACAGGGCAGCCTGCACGAGGAGATCTGGCTGCGCTGCCCACCTGGCTTCACTGGGTCGTTCCCTCCTGGTACCCAGTGGAGCCTCAGGCGGCCGGTCTACGGTCTCCGCCAGGCGCCACGTGAGTGGCACGACACACTGAGGACGACACTTGCGGCTCTTGGGTTTGCTCCGTCGACTGCTGACCCGTCGCTGTTTCTACGCACCGACACTTCGCTGCCGCCGTTCTACATCCTCGTGTACGTCGACGACTTGGTCTTTGCCACTGCTGACGCTGAGGCTCTCACCCACTTGAAGTCGGAGCTGCAGAAGAGACACACGTGCACAGACCTGGGTGAGCTGACAAGCTATCTTGGCTTGCGGATCACCCGGGACAGAGCACGCCGCACCATCACACTGACTCAGTCACACATGGTGCAGCAGGTCCTTCAGCGCTTCGGCTTCACCTGGTCCTCGGCACAGGCCACTCCTCTGGCTACAGGTCACTCGCTCTCAGCTCCACCTTCGGACGAGTCCGTAGAGCCGAGTGGTCCTTACCCAGAGCTAGTTGGCTGCCTCATGTACCTGATGACCTGCACTCGTCCTGACCTTGCGTACCCTCTTGGCCTTCTGGCTCGCTACGTGGCTCCTGGTCGGCACCGAAAGGTGCACATGGATGCTGCTAAGAGGGTACTGCGCTACTTGTGCAGTACATCAGGCATGGGGCTCGTGCTTGGAGGGAGGAGCTCAGTTGTTCTCACTGGGCACTCAGACGCTTCTTGGGTTGACGACCAGGCTACACAGCGGTCGTCACAGGGTTACACCTTCAGCCTTGGCTCTGGTTCAGTTTCGTGGCGTTCTACACGCTCGTCTTCAGTTCTCAGCTCCAGTTGTGAGGCTGAGATCTACGCCACAGCCATGGCTGCACAGGAGTTACGCTGGCTCACCTACCTGCTGACTGACTTGGGAGAGCGGCCTCGTTCTCCTCCAGTGCTGTACGTCGACAACAAGGCTACCATTGCCTTGTGTGAGGAGCACAGACTGGAGCACAGAACGAAGCACATCGCTCTGCGTTACTTTCTGGCTCGAGAGTTGCAGCAGCGTGGTCAGCTTCGTCTGCGTTACGTGGCCACTCGGGCCAACACTGCTGATATATTCACCAAGGCACTTCAGGCTGGTGCTCATCAGCGTTTCTGCACTATGCTAGGGCTTGTGTCCACTTTTCCTCACTTGCTGTAGGCCTTGCTTGTACTGTGATCTATATATATATACCTGCATGCTTGCTTTGCTAGGTAGAGATCACTGTGATGTTTGTGTTACATATATGCCTCTGCATGTGAACTGGCCTTGTGGCCCTTTGCTTGTGCTCAGTGAGTGTGGTGACGTTGTGATCCACCCTGAGCTTGCTTTGCCTTTCTTGACTGGTCTTGTGACCCCTTGCTCTCCCCCACTTTGCCTATGGGGGTGTGTCAAACATATGTTTATATATTATAGTTTAGGTAGGCTTTAGTGGGGTACTCACTGTGGGGTACAACCCCTTAGGTTTTACCTTTGTACCAAACTTCTCGATAGTCAACATCATCCCTACCACCCTACTCTAACAGTTCTCTCCTCGGTTCCCAGGAGGCTGGACAGCCTAACCCGGCTCACGCAGTTAGAGCTAAGGGAGTGCTGGATGCCAAGCCCCTGAGGCTCTGCCTCTCAGCCTGCAGGTCCTCTCCTACGAGAACAACCAGCAGGGGGGTTCGCTGCCGGACATTTCAGCACTCACAGCGCTGAAGGATCTGTGCCTGGGCAGTGCGGGTGCAGCCTGTGTTGAGACCATCTGTGAGTATCTCTCCGGTGTGACGCACCTGCAGCTGGTTCTGGGAGAAGAGGCAGGGGAGGCTCTGCCGGCGTTGAAAACGCTGCCTGGCCTGCGCACCCTGACACTCAAGGAGATTCGCAGTGTTAACGATCTGGTGGGATCCGACGGCTGGGGATTGCTGGAGCTACGGCAGCTGAACCTCACCACTTGGCGAGAGGAATTCACAGAGCTGCCTGCGGCCATCACCGCTCTCCACCGCCTCACATCCATCCAGATCCTCGCGCCGAAGCTATCCTCACTTCCGGACGCCATTGGGTCATTCCCAAGACTACGCAAGCTCAACTTATCCTACTGCTCAACCCTCACGCATCTCCCTGCTTCTCTCACACAGCTATCCTGCCTGTGTGAGCTGGATGTCAGCCACACCAGAATCAGGCTGATTCCTCCTGGTTTCGCTCAGCTTAGAAGACTGAGGAAACTCAATTACCATAACTGCATCCACATCCAGGCTCTGCCTGATGACCTAAATGCGCTTTTTATGCTCAAATTTTCGTAGGTGTAGTAGTACCAGGGTATTGAGTAAAATGCCGTTCTAGAAGTTTAGATTTGCATACATACTGTTAAGGGCTGATATTACTGTAATGAAGGCTTGACCTGGGTGAGCCGCTGGCCTAACGTTGCAGCAGGCTACACGTCACATCACAGGCTTCCTTCCTGCATTACAGTAACCCACTGTGCCACTGCCACACACGACCCGACCACCCCCGTAGGATTATCAACAACAAGCGTGTGTCACGTCGATATTACCGTAAGAAGCCAATTCCAATTTGTTGTACTGTATCCGGAAGTTGTAACGAAATCAGAGGCCCATGCCCCTGAATGAACCCTACACTTCCTCCACCGTCCAGAATCCTATCAGCTCGCACTTTCTCTACTTGCCTAGATGCTCCTTCTCCTCCCCTACCTTGCCTGCACCCACCCCTCGGAACTCCAACATTTCCTCGCCACCACGCACTCAGTCCCATTCACAGCACCAGCAGCAGCACCAGCAGCAGCAGCATCCCCCACACCCCCACTCGCACCCCCTGACCCTCCTCCACGTGCCGATGTAAGCACTACCTCTCCACTCCCCAAAGGCAGCTGCACAAAGTCCTGCCGGCAATACCCTAGGTCCAACCCACGCCCCACACACGCCCCCTCCAACTCCCCATGCATCATTGCCCCCACTGCCGATTCCCCAGACGCACTCAAGTGCTCAACAGCCCCGGCAGACGAGGAAGAAGAAGAAGAGGAAGAAGAATGGGCCGCCTGAACAATGCTCTTTCCCGTGGCTGCAGCTTGAGAGATATTCCGTGCTAAGGACACCAGCAGGGAGATCCCCGCAATATCCTCCTCCCACAGTCTCACCGGCCGGTCCTTGAGAAAATGCTTCCGGCACCCCAGCGCCGCAACTCCCCCCGCCCCCGTTATACTCTCCACAAAGCAATCCGCTACAGTCACATTCAGGAAAGCCACATCGGCCTCTGCCCACGTTCTTATCTCGTTTATCACCGCAGCAGGCAGCCCCTGGCTCGCTGTGGCAGGCGGACGCTTAGCAGCATCGGCAGCAGCAGGGTTGAACGGCCAGAAGGGGCCGGGGTGACACTGGTGCTGGAAATACGGGAGACTGGAAGACAGCACGAGGGACTCGAAGCGAGGCGAGTACACATGGAACGGCATGATCTCTATGACAGGGGTTTCCCGGGTGGCGAACGCCGCGGCGGTTGCAAGCTGCTCCCCGTGAAGCCCCAGGATGATATCGGCGCTGCGGATAGCGGAGTAGGAGCGGGAGAAGGACGTATCGCGCATGGCGGCTTCAGTCACGGTGAAGGAGAGGTTTGTTTGGAGGTTCTTGATGAGGGTTTCGAGGGTGTCTGGGACTATCGAACGGACGGCAGCGTCTGCCTGCCGCACAAAGACCACGTGGGAGGCTGTAGGTGCGGAGACGGCTGCAGCGCCGGTTGCGTCGGCTGCTGGTTCGGCCGAAGCTGAGGACGCCGGAGCAGCAGCTGAAGCCGGTGCTGTGGGATCATCATCAGCAGCAGCAGCAGCGGCGGCGGCGGCGGCATTAGCAGCGGATATTCCCAGCTTAGCATCCACCTTTTGCAGGAAAATCTCTGCCTGAATGCGACCCAATGGGTAAATCACCCCATCCAGCACTCCCGGCAGCACCACATGCTCAAAGCACATGGGAGCATCCTCTGTGGCTGCCGCCCACTGCCCCTCAAACTCCACCTTGCGCCCCTCCTCGTCCTCCACACGCACTCCCTCCGCTCCCTCTCCCCCATCCTGCCCTTGCACCGTCGGCTCCTGGGGATCGAGCAAGTTAGCTCTCTCCCAATCCCTGCTGCCTGCACGACCACCCACACCACCAGCAGCAGCACCACCAGCAGAGCCGTTACTTCCCCCGCTGCTTGATTCAAAAGCCGCTCCCAGCAGCTGCTCCAGCACACCCACTTGGAACCCGTCCGGGCCTAGCCCTTTGAGCACAGCACGATAGTACGAATCCCGGGGGAACACAAACCGGTGCACGGGCGGCAGCAGCGCGGGAACAGTCGCTTTGTTCACGAGCAGAATGGGGAAGAAGCGCGCGACAAAGGCCGAAACGTCCTCTGTTCCAGCCTCCATTCTCTGGATAAACGACCTGCCAAGCCGCCACGCCACCGGCCCTTTCCTCGTGCTGATCCAATCCGACGGTCGGGATGCGATCGGCCGGAATTCCCCGGCTTTCCGGACAAGATCGAGCGGATGCTGGCCGTTGATCCTGGCCTGGCAATTGAGGGCTACCATTGGTGCGTCTGGGGAGACGTCTGAGGTGAGCTGGTTGCAGGGGATTGGGGCTTCCGGGTTGGCGGTTTGTGCTATGAGCTGTCGGCCGTCCCAGCAGAGGAGATTGCACGTGCACATCACCTGGTGGTGTGCGTGCGGGGGAAGGGGAAGGGGAAGGGGAAGGGGAAGGGGAAGGGGAAGGGGAAGGGGAAGGGGAAGGGGAAGAGTTGTGTCAATTATCGAATATATCTAAGGCATTTGAGACGTCCCAAAAGTCAATGGAGATTGCAGGCGCACATCACCTGGTGGTGCGGGGGAAGGGGAAGAGAAGGGGAAGAAGAAGGGGAAGAGGAAGGGGAAGAGGAAGGGGAAGAGGAAGGGGAAGAGGAAGGGGAAGAGGAAGGGGAAGAGGAAGGGGAAGAGGAAGGGGAAGAGGAAGGGGAAGAGGAAGGGGAAGAGGAAGGGGAAAAGGAAGGGGAAAAGGAACGGGAAGAGGAAGGGGAAGAAGAAGGGCAGTTGAGACGTCTCAAAAGTCAGAGGAGATGACACGTGCACATCACCTGGTGGTGTGCGTGCGGGGGAAGCGGAAGACGGGTGAAGAGCAGGGGGGGAAGACGGGGAAACAAGGGACGAGGGGGCGCAAGGTGAGTGTGGTGTGTGCGTGAGTGGCGGTGTGGCAGGAGAGCACACTGTCTCGCCACAAGAGAAGAGATGGGGCTTGTTCGTCCGCAGAAAGAAAGCGTACTAGGTGAGTGGTGGAAAAAGCGAGGACAACGGAGTATCAGGCAAACGCAGCTGAAAGGGGTTTGGGGAGCGAGTCAAGATGGACATGTGTGCGGAGTGGGGTGTGGGGCGGAGTGGGGTGGGCGTGGGGCGGAGCGGGGTGGGGCGGAGTGGGGTGGGGCGGAGTGGGGTGGGGCGGAGTGGGGTGGGGCGGAGCGGGGTGGGGAGCGGGAGATAAATGGTGGCAAGCGTGTGTCTTAAAACGCCTTGGAAATTGGCCGGACTTGGCACGGAATCTGCTCAGGGTGGCACACCTCAGTTTTTGTCAGGACGGGGGTGGGGAGAGAAAAGAGAGGTGGGGGGGAGAGGGTGGCGTGGCGCTGAGAGGTCTGCGCTGTGGTAGGAAGGGTGGGTGGAGAGATGGAGGGGGAGAAGAGAGGGTGCGGGAAGCTGCAGAGGGGAAGAAATGAGGGTGTTTTCAGTCCAGGCAGAAATACAGGTAGCAGGAAAATTTGGTAAGTCGTCCCTGCCCCATGTTTTGTAAACTAATCGCGTTTGGATTGAATGAACCCATCAGTAAGGCTGCTTCCATATATCCTCGTTGTAAACTTTCCCTAAAAGGGCTATGATTGCACTCTACTCTACCGACAGCTCTTGGTTGGTATTGAGGCGGAGGGGATACGCGGGGAGAAATAGTGGAGGGAGAGGGGGGTGGGACGGATAGGGGGGAAGACGTGGGAGAGAGAGAGGGGGTGGGGGGGATAGAAGGGAGAAAGGAGAGGAGAAAGGGGCGGCCTTACGTGGAAGGCGCCGCCCGGGCCTGAGATCGTTTGGAAACATCCGCACGACGTCTTGCCGCGCACCAGCGCGCTCAGCCGCGCCTTGCGCGCTTGTTCCGCCTGGGCCTGCTTCCGCGCAGCCTCCGCCTTGGTCGCCTTCGTGTCCGTCACTGCCACGTGTACGTCCATCGCCCGCACCGGCTCCTGCTGCTTCGCCGCCAGCGCCGCGGCGGCGGCTGCGGCGGCGTTGCCGGCCGTAGCGGCTCCGCCGCCGCCGTCGCCGTCTGCGCCGCCGCCGGCAGCGGCCGGCACGGCGACGGTGGATAGCTCGGCGTTAATGGCGGCGAAGCGCTGCGAGATGAGGCCGGGCTTGGATGGCTTGTAGGCGCGCGGGATGGAAAACAGCAGCGTGACGATAACGACGCACGGCAGGACGAGCAGCAGCTGCAGGAAAAGCAGCGCCCGGGGATTGCCGGGCGACAGCAGCGACGCCGCTATGCGCTTAGCCTCCCGCATGGCGACGAACGAGTGCGAGCGAGTGGGTCAGGGTGAGGGAGAATAAACAACTGGATGCGGTTAGGAGTTACCCGTAGCTCAGGTTTTTGTCGAATGCAGCGATCGTGTCGTGCGGTGACGTGAGATCGTCAGTTGCCGATCTAGGAGTCTTAGACACTACCGATTCGAAGGATCATAAACATACACCTAATAAGGTGATCATAATGGCTGGCCACGATCCTCGCGCAATGTACTTCGACGCGTGTGACCTCGGTAGATTCAAGTCAGATAACTACATCCGATTACTGCAAGGCCATGAAAGGTCTTACAGCCGATGAGTCGTGGCGTTGGCGTTTCGCAGCTACCAGAGAGAAGTTGGCGCCACGAGATCGACGTCAGTGATTCACCGCTAATCACGGTGACATTGGTCGTGGCCGGCGCACGCGATAGAAAAAAGGTTCTCCAGAATGCATCACCCTGTGCAGTGCTTCATGCGGGTTGTTGGGAGAGTCTGGTTTGGATGTGGGCTTGGGGAGTGGAAGCCTTTTATAAGCTGCTTCGGCATTCTAAACAAGTTTCTCGTTAACTGGTAATGTACGTCGAAGCTGCTGACCCTTACCTATGTTTTGTCACAATACCCTGACTAAGTGCTGGTCTGTTGCGATTGACGAAAGCCTCTCAAGAACGTTCGGCCCCATCCTGAGAATTCCGACAGAGATGCCGCCATGGATTCCTCCGCGTAACTTCGGAAGCCTGTTACGTGAAGGTTACCTATTAGTTGGTAACAATGAGCACAGTTCTACATTCCTGAGTGCATTGCGAAGCAGAAGATATATTTATCGTGTCCATCCCGCGGACATTTTATCTTCAGCTACTCGGGTCAGGCTCACTGTTTCAACGTTTTATCAAGATCAATTATTACCTAGGCTTCAAGACATTGATTTCAACAATGACGTCAAGGTTTTTTCCGCACACAAATACCAAGGCTGCAATTTACAAGATCAGAGTTACAACTTGGATCAGGCTGCTCATGATCCCAAGGTCTCAACAGCGGGAACTCAGCACATCGCTCAGGAAATCAGAGCCCGAGCTTTCGGGATATTATTTAAGGAGGTGGTGCTCAGTTTCTTGGCAGCTCAAGTTTCTGTGTTCATTATTCCCATCCTGAAGCTTTTTCCATCACGACTGCTGCTTTTTTGGTTTCATCACTGCACCATGCCTCCTAAGGGTCGTCCAGCGAAGGCTCCTGTTGAGGTCACGCCGCCTGCTCCTGACTCTCCTGACGTGCCGTCGCCTGACTCTCCTGTCTCTCCTGATGGAGTAAATGTCCCGCGGACTGACAAGATCGCTGTTTCGGGACCTGCGGGGAAGAATGGTTCTGGAAGCACGGACAACATTGATGCGGTTAACGTCTCCCTCCCGTCTGCTGCTGCTGTCGATGCTGCTATCGCTGGCTGCTCTGGTTTAACTGTGGAAGAAAAGACGAGCATGCAGCAAGTCGCAGGAGGATCGGTTGAGGGTTTCCTGGAGGATGATTCGGATGAGGAACTCGACATTGACATTGCAAAAGAGGCTGCTTTCCGTCTTCGCTTTATTGCAATCCTTCTGATCCCAATGGCGCTGTCTCAGGATGTTAAAGCTATCATTGCTGCACTCCGTGTTCTAATGAAGAAGGTCTGGAGCAGTTCACTTACAGAGAATGCGGGAGTCACTGCTAATATCCAGGAGATGTCACCTGGTTATGTGGCCAAGACTCGCTTCTGCCGTCTTCAGATTTCTTTCCTCGACGAGCGTGACGCACATCACATCAAGTTTCATACCTTCGAATATCAGAAAACGAACGGCCCGTCGGTGAAGTGTCTCTGGCAGCATACTGAGGACTCCTCTTACCTCAGGGAGAAGTCGTCTAATCCGCTCGCGATTGAAGTTCTCTTTAAGCGGGTCCCTGCTAACATTGTACCTGAAGTGCTTAAAGATCTTCTTGTCCGTTTCAAGCTTAAGATGAGGAAGCAGTCGGCTTTCAAGGACGGTTTCTGCTTCCATCGAGTGGCTCACCCGCTGACCGGCGCAGACACTGATGTGGTGAAGGGACTGGTCATTCAGCACCCTGGGGACCGGTACCGCTGGCGCCATATTGTTGACAACCCACTGGAGGTCGGCGCGAAGCTGCTGGTTCACTATCCTGAGTTGTCCTGTTCTCTCTGCGGCGGACAGCATTATGAGATTTATCATGATCTGTTCGTCACCGAGAGACAGAACAATATAGGGAAGTGGTCACTGACCTTGGGAAATATCCATCGCATCAACGGTAACTGCACGGTTCAGTTTACAGCTCACGACTCACCTTTTCCCTTTCTTACGCTTACTGACGAATCTGCTTGCTGTCGCAGCTGCTTCCTTGCGTACTTCCGCACTGATCACCCCCGTTCTGAAAGATCCTGCTGTTGCTCTTATCTCCACCGGTGGGAACCGCGAAGAGTGGATCTGCACGCAAGTCTGCTGCGGGAAAGCAAAAGGGAAAACTTTCATGGCTGCCTCAGACCACATTGCATCTGCATCTCATCTGCTGAACCTGGAGAAGCTGGGTACTGCGACCAAGTTCACACTCGACAAGATGATCCTCAGCAATCTGTAGAAGGAGTATGGGGTCTGAGTCGAGCCGAGCAGGGTGTTTTCATTGCAATAGCCGTTTGGGTGCCCGTTGTTGGAGTAGTTCTCGTTACCAGCCTGTGGATGAAGCGGGGCTGCCAGATGGTGAATAAATGAGTAACAAAAACTTCTTCTCCTAAGCAGGCCTGAATGTCAACGGCCTTGGCGATCTGACAAAGCAATCTAGAGTAACCTCATGGACAAGAACAGCAGCAGACGTACTGATTCTCTCGGACACCAGACTGCCTGACGACCATCCTTACTGGAAGACAACCTCTTTCTCCACAGTCCTAACCACCCCCCCAACTGCTAAAGCGGGAGGTGTGGCGGTGCTCACCAGGAACCCATCTATCACCATACATAAGATCTCCACTCACCCTTCTGGCAGACTGATAACCGCTGAAGTCAGTCGGCCTGGTCTCACTTTAACTCTTTTAGCCACATACTTCCCTGCTGACGCAACTGATCGTAGCTCCTTTTTAGCCAATGTCATCGGCCCCGCCATAGATCTTGTTCCACCCACAGCGCACGTTGTCCTGATCGGGGACCTGAACACAGTGGAAGACCCGTTTTTAGACAGGACATCACAGTCAGGATCGTCACTAGAAAACGACAGACTTATCTCGCGATGTAGCCGCTTTCAATTCTCGGACGCTTTCCGCACACTGCATCCAAAGCTGAAGGAATTTACCTTCTACTCCGCCTCCAAAGAGTCTAGCTCCAGGATAGATCGCGCGCTCGTCTCTTGCTCCTTACTTCCGCACCTGGAGATAGCCGCACATACCATGCCAGAGGAGTACATCTCAGATCACGGTTTCGCTATTAAAGTTGCTTTCAAGGTAAAGGCCACTTCTCACCTGGGCCCCGGAATCTGGAGACTGCATGCTGCAGCCATCGGCAGGCCAGGGGTCAGGAAAGCGGTGGAAGCTGCGCTTGCCAAGGCAGAGGCAAGTGGCGAGGAGGATTTTGAGCTATTGCTGGGCAGACTTAACGCGGGTCTGCGGACGTATATGAAGGAGGAGAGGAAAAGGGTCAAAAAGACCACGGCGCATCTGGCAGACGTGGTGGCGGAGCTTCGGCAAGAGCAAATGCGGAACCCAAGCTGCCAGCGCGCTAGGGATCTACTGTTGGTCAGGGAGACGCAGCTGCGGGAATACCATGCGGCGAAGCGGGACAGACTTCATCTGATGGCGGGTACGAACATTGAACTGGCGGGAGAGGTGCCGTCCCCTTTCCTGTCAGCGAGGGTAAAGGTCAGAAAGCAGCGCACACAGATTGCAGAGCTGTCAGTAGGCGGTGTGACGGTGACAGATTCCAAAGAAGTTCTGACGGCGGCCACCAACTATTTCACAGACCTTTTTGGATCGGACAGTCGCTCGACGACGGCCATTTGGAAACTATTGCCGGGGAAGAAGCTGGGCTCTGACGCAGCGGCGGCACTGGAGGCGGACTGGTCGGAGCAGGAGGTGAAACAAGCTTTCAAAGCCTTGGCAAACAACAAATCGCCCGGGAGAGACGGTCTTCCGAAAGAGCTCTTCGAGCAGAACTGGGATGTCTTGGGGGGAGAGTTCCTGAAGATGGCGAAAAGTTTCTCAGAATCGGCCTCACTCCCTGCAAGCGTCAAGGAAGCGGTTACCATCTTGCTTTATAAGAAAGTGAGAAGAAACAAGGAATGAATGAACTATGAATGAATTGGGTACAAGTGCTAACCCTAATTGGGTTGTACCCCTTATGGGCTACCCCACTATAGCCTACACAATATGCATGAGCTATAATATTCTGACACACCCCCATAGGCAAAGTGGGGGAGAACAAGGGGTCACAAGACCAGTCAAGCAAAGTAAAGCAAAGCAAGCTCAGGGTGGATCACAAAGTCACCACACATTCCGAGCACAAGTTCAAGGCCACAAGGCCAGTTCACATGCAGGAGTACATATATATATAAAGGCTAGACAAGCAAGAGCAGGTATATATATATGTAACAGCACAAGCAAGGTCAAGAGGTGAGCAAGTGAGGCAAGGTAGGCACAAGGCCTAGCTGAGTACAGAAGCGCTGATGGTCACAAGGCGCAAGCGCCTTGGTGAAGATATCAGCAGTGTTGGCCTCAGAGGCCACGTACGCAAGACGCAGCTGACCACGCTGCTGCAGCTCACGAGCAAGAAAGTAGCGGAGAGCAATGCGCTTCGTTCTGTGCTCCAGTCGCTGCTCCCGACACAAGGCCAGCATGGCCTTGTTGTCTACGTACAGCACTGGAGGAGAACGAGGCAGCTCTCCGAGGTCAGTCAGCAGGTAGGTGAGCCAGCGAAGCTCCTGTGCAGCCATGGCTCCTGCGTAGATCTCAGCCTCACAACTGGAGCCGAGAACAGAAGACGAGCGGGTAGCCCGCCACGAAACAGAGCCGGAACCAAGGCTGAAGGTGTAACCCTGTGACGACCGCTGCGTAGCCTGGTCGTCAGCCCAAGAAGCGTCTGCGTGCCCAGTAAGGACCACTGGACTCTGCCCTCCAAGCACAAGCCCCATGCCCGACGTACTGCACAAGTAGCGCAACACCCTCTTCGCTGCAGCCATGTGCTCCGGTCTGTGTCTCCCAGGAGCAACATAGCGTGCAAGAATGCTAAGAGGGTATGCAAGGTCAGGTCGTGTGCAGGTCATCAGGTACATGAGGCAGCCAACAAGCTCTGGGTACGGGCCACTCGACTCTACGGACTCATCCGAAGGCAGAGCTGAGAGCGAGTGGCGAGTAGGCAGAGGAGTGGCCTGAGGCGAGGAGTACGTGAAGCCGAAGTGCTGAAGGACCTGCTGCACCATGTGTGACTGAGTCAGGGTAATGGTGCGGCGTGCTCTGTCCCGAGTGATCTGCAAGCCAAGGTAGCTGCGCAGTTCACCCAGGTCAGTGCACGTGTGTCTCTTCTGCAGCTCGGACTTCACGTGGGCTAGTCCAGCAGTGTCAGCTGTGGCAAAGACCAAGTCGTCGACGTACACGAGGATGTAGAACGGCGGCAAAGAAGTGTCGGTGCGCAGAAACAGCGACGGGTCGGCAGTAGAGGGAGCAAACCCAAGAGCCGCAAGTGTAGTCCTCAGTGTGTCGTGCCACTCACGTGGTGCCTGGCGGAGACCGTAGACTGGCCGCCGTAGGCTCCACTGGGTGCCAGGAGGAAAAGACCCAGTGAAGCCAGGTGGGCGACGCAGCCAGATCTCCTCGTGCAGGCTGCCCTGCAAGAAAGCAGTGCTGAAGTCAAGAGAGTGTAGCTCGTAGTCACGGTGAGCAGCTATGTGCAGCAGTACCCGAAGAGTGGTCATCTTCGGGGTGGGAGAGAAGGTCTGAAAGTAGTCAACTCCCTGCCGCTGACTGAAGCCACGAGCCACGTAACACGCCTTGAAGACAGGCGGAGAACCCGGCGGTCGCTTCACCCTGAAAATCCACATGCCACTGACGATGTTCGCCCCAGGAGGGGGAACAGCGTCAACGTAGGTGCCTGTGGACTTCCAGGAAGCCATCTCTGCGTCCATAGCTGCCTGCCACTGAGAGGAGTAGGGACCCTCTATCGCCTCCGCGTAAGAGCGCGGAGTCGGGATGTCAAGTGCATCCGGGTCTCCCTCAGGGGTAAGCAGTACGGACACGAGATGAGGTGAAGCAGCGGCCAAGCACTGGAACTCCTCCTGCCTGTCCTCAAGGACGTCCGTGCCAAGGGCACACTCACCCCCGACGGACGGAGGACAGACAGACTCAGACTCAGCAACAAGACTGGCGACGTAGTCTAGGCGACAGCGAGCAGCAAAGTCGACGAGCTCAGCAACTAGGGCAGACGCAGCAGTGGACTCAAAGGAAGGGTCAGTGACAACAGTAGCAAGGAGACGCGTGACAGTAGGACTGGCAGCACGAAGAGAGTCCGACTCCGGGTCGGCAAGAGCAGGAAGAGAAGACTCAGGAGGAGAAGGCAAAGGGGCACGCAGAGGAGCAGTGGACGGACGCAGAGACATCCGGTGCGTGCCAGGGACAGGAGGAGGACGCTGACGCGAACCGCGACCACTAGTGCGAGCAGCACGGACAGGCGACGCAGGGCGAGACGCAGGCTCACGACGCTCAGCAAGACCTCCAGTAGGACCAGTGTAGGGAGACGGAGCAGGCAGTGGGGAGGCCGGCTGTAACTGTAACTGCGACGGGACAGGCTGTGGACACTCTAAGGGAGGAGGAGGACCAGTAGAAGGCGGGAGACCAAGAACCTGCTGAAGGAGCGGAACGAAGTACGGCCGAGGCCGCGCGGCGACTCCAGACACAGGAGGGACAGCACCAGCACCCCCAGTGGCAGCACCAGCACCAGTAGCAGCTCCAGCTCCAGAACCCCCAGCAGCACCAGTAGTACCCCCAGCAGGACCGCCTCCAGGACCGACAGCAGTAGCCTCCGCGCCAACACTCGCAGCAACTCCAGCTCCAGAAGTACCCGCAGGTCCAGCAGCTCCAGTACTCCCAGTACGAGCACCTCCGGGACCCGTGGCACCAGCTCTCTCAGCAGCAACAGAACCTCCAGTACCCGCAGCACCTCCAGCTCCAGCAGCTCGCCTCCAGCGCCGGGCAAACCACTCACGCAGCTCCTGGGGAGAGAGTGGCTCCCGGCGAGAAGGAGCACCCGGAGAACCGCCAGGCACAGCACCACCAGGCGTAGCACCCCCAGGCTCAGCACCTCCAGGCGTAGTACCCCCAGGCTCAGCACCCCCAGACGCAGCACCCCCAGGCTCAGCACCTCCAGGCGTAGCACCCCCAGGCTCAGCACCCCCAGACGCAGCAACCCCAGGCTCAGCACCCCCAGTCGTAGTACCCACACGCTCAGCACCCCCAGAGTCAGCACCCACACGCTCAGCACCCCCAGAGTCAGCACCCCCAGGCTCAGCACCCTCAGCAGCACCAGAGTCACCAGCGACCTCGACAGGCTCAACAGCGTCTACCTGGGACACACCTGAAGGGGCAGGACCCTGAGGGGGGGGGGGGGTCTACTGGGGGGGGACCTGGTACAAGGAAGAGCGGTGGCGGGGGGAGGGACGGAGCGCGGTAGGGGAAGAGGCGGTAGTAGGGGACCGACTCGTCGAACGTGACGTCCTGGGAGGACAGAACACGGCGAGAGGTGGGGTGGTAGAACTGCCACCCTGGGGCGTCAGGGGGGAAACCCAGGAAGACGCAAGGAGCAGCACGAGGGGACAGCTTGTCCGCAGACAAGTCGCGGACAAACGCCCGAGATCCCCAGACACGGAACGCAGACGCATCGCCAACCTTCCCCGTCCACAGCAAGGCTGGGGAGGTCTCCGGCATGGAGACCCTGGGCTGAAGGTTGATCTGATGCGCCGCGTACCGAACCGCAAACGGCCACAGAAAATGGGGGGCAGCCGCATGCATCATGGACGTACGGTCGACGTCCATGACCATGCCAATGCGGCGCTCAGCAATCCCATTTTGCTGTGGAGAGTCCGGAAGCGTGAAGGTCTGGCGGATGCCTCGTGCACGACAGTAGGCTCGCAGAAGGCCAGAGGAGAACTCTCCGCCTCTGTCAGAGTGCAGACGCAGAACAGGAAAGTCCGAGCCGAAGCTCCGCCTGAGCTGGAGACGAGCTGCGCGGATCCAGTCGATCAACACCTCAGTGACATCACCCTTGCTGCGCAAGGGGAAGACTGTGGTGTAACGCGAGTAGTCGTCAACCACCAGCAGGAAGTAGCGCTCGTGACCCTGTCCACGGACGCGGGCCGGGCCCCACACGTCCATGTGAAGCGTCTGCAGCGGGGCCTCTGTCGGAGGAAACTGGGAGGAGTGAGGGGTAGCCCGCTGTCGTCCCTCGACACAGGGGACGCAGGTAGGGCCAGGCCCCGGAGGAAGTGGAGGGAGGGACCGGGGAAGACCAGAGACAAGGACACGGGAGGCCATGCTCCGGAGACGAAGCAGGGAGGGGTGACCAAGGCGGTGGTGCCAGAGGAGAGTCTCGTGAGACAGGAGGCGACACGAGCAGGGGGCAGACTCAGGACCAGACCTGGACGCTGCAGCAAACACCTGACCCGACGCAGCTACCTGACCAGACGCAGGGACTGGGGGAGACGCAGTGGTCAGTGTGTACAGGCTCGACCCCGGCCGACGTGTAAACGTGGCCAGGTGTCGGCCTGTCCGAGCGTCCGTGCAGTGGGTCACCCGCTGACTCGCAGGAGTGAACTGGTGAACCCCCGCATCCTGTAGGTCAGCACCACTCACCAAGTTCGTAGAGAACGAGGGGAGGTAAAGACCAGACAGGGTGCCAGAGGGGGCCGCCGGACACGGGAGGACAGTGGAGAAGTGAGCAAGGACAGGACCCCCAGAGGGGTCTGCCAGAGAGACCGCAACTGGCCGGCCAAGCGGCGTGAGTGTGGTGCGGTCTCGAAAGAAGGAGCGAGAAGCCCCCGAGTCAAGGGTGAAGGTGTGGGAGGCCGAAGCCGACGCAGAACCTGAGAGAGCAGACTCACCAGTACCTGAGGGAGCAGACGCACCTAGAGCAGCAGCCTCGCTAGCACCTAGAGCAGCAGCCTCACCAGTACCTAGAGCAGCAGTCTCAATGCCCGGGTCGGGCGGAAAACACCGGTAACAGTCACCCTCATCACTAATAGTCACAGTATACATGGCAGCAAGAATAGCATCAAAGTCAAGGTCAAAGACAGCCACACCCGCCCTAGACAGCTCACCCCAGCGGGGGATCTCAGTGGCCTCAGGGAACTGGTGACGCCAAGCGTCCGTCAGGCGGCCAAAGCAGCGCTGGGTGGAGTGCGCACCCCCGCACTGCTCACCCGCGCGGTCGCCGGTGCGCAGGACGTAGGTGCACGGACCAGTACCCCCACCCCTCTGGCGTGCAGTGTACCACTCACGGAGCTGCTGAGGGGAGGGGACGTCACGAGTGCGCTGCTGCTGCTGCTGCTGCTGCTGCTGCTGGCGCTGACCACCACCGGAGCCGACCCTCTGCGCAGCGCCACCCCGACCAGCTCCACCTCCTCCGCCGCCTCCTCCTCCACCGCCGCCACCTCCGCTCCCTCCGCCACCGCTGCTGCCGCCTGCGCCTCCACTGCCGCCACCTACACCTCCACCCCCGCCACCACCCCCACCGCCACCCCCACCTCCTCCACCGCCTCCACCGCCGCCTCCACCGCCCCCGCTAGCTCCTCCAGCGCCCCTGCCCCCCTTGCCCTTGCCAGGGCGGCGTCTCCCGCTAGGGGTAGACGCTGCCCCAACCGACTCCAAACCAGCGAGGTCGGCCGCAGCAACAGAGGCAACAGAGGGCAAAAGAGGGGAGGGGGAACACCCCTCAAAGATGGGGGTGCGAGGGTCACCACGAGAGGCTCCTACAGCGACTATGCTCTTTTCTGCTGCTAGGAGGGCCTTCTCGAGGAGGTCAACGGTGAGAGTGGTGGGGCAAACCGAGAGGAAGTGGTCCCTGACTACGCGAAGGGAGTCAGGGAGACGGGTGACTATGTAGTAGAGGGTGATGTACATGGGGGGGGGGTTCTTGGCGCAGAACTCAGCAGGAAGCGCAGCGCGGTAGCGAGTGTCACTAGTGCGGAGGTGCGTAATGAGGTCAGCGACTGTGGGAAAGGCAGCAAGGTCAGGGAAGAGGTACGGTAGCATGAGGCGGCTCAGTGCAGCAGTGGCAGGGGAGGAGTAGCGTGCAACTATAGCGTCGTACAAGGTCTGAGCACTCTTGTACTGGCTAAAGTGCGCACGCTCAGAGGTAGGTAGGTGGCGACGCACAGCAAGACGTGCAGCAGCATCGCGCGTGGCCCACTGTGAGCGAACAGTGGCGTCAGCATCAGCAGCGGGGGCAGGAGAGGCACCAGAAGTGAGGTCAAAGAGGGAGAGGCCGTCTGCCCTATCGCACTGTAAGAAAAGCTGCAGGTCATCTATCCAGACTTCAAAGTCAATGGCCCGACCCTCAGCGTCAAAAGCGAGGACACTAGGGGTAGCCATGACAGCAGTAGACTAGCAGTGCAAACAGTAGGGTGAGGGCAGTGCTGTGAGAGAGGCGCTGCTCTTACCGGACAGGGCGGCTCAGGCGGCTCGGCTGCAGGGCTGCTCGGCGGCTCGGCTGCTGGGCGGCTCGGCTGCTGGGCGGCTCGGCGGCTGGGCGGCTTGGCTGCTGGGCGGCTCGGCTGCTGGGCGTATCGGCGGCTGGGCGGCTCGGCTGCTGGGCGGCTCGGCTGCTGGGCGGCTCGGCGGCTGGGCGGCTCGGTTGCTGGGCGGCTTGGCGGCTCAGCGGCTGGGCTGCTCGGTTGATGGGCGGCTCGGCGGCTGGGCTGCTCGTAGGAGTAGGCGTGGGGGCCGTAGGAGCAGGCGCCGGGGCCGTAGGAGCAGGGGCCGGGGCCGCTAGGGCGGCGGATCGGGGCCGCGAGGGCGGCGGATCGGGGCCGCGAGGGCGGCGAATCGGGGCCGCGAGGGCGGCGGAGTAGGGGCCGCGAGGGCGGCGGATCGGGGCCGCGAAGGGCGGCGGATCGGGGCCGCGAGGGCGGCGGAGCGGGGCCGCGAGGGCGGCGGATCGGGGCCGCGAGGGCGGCGGATCGGGGCCGCGAGGGCGGCGGAGTAGGGGCCGCGAAGGGCGGCGGAGTAAGGGGGCCGCGAGGGCGGCGGATCGGGGCCGCGAAGGGAGGCGGCCGGCGCCGCGAGGGTGGGGCCGCGGGGTCGCTAGGGTAGGGCGACAGAGCCGCGAGGGCGGCTCGAAGGGGCCGCGAGGGCGGCGCGAAGGGGCCGCTAGGGCGGCGCGAGAGAGGGGAGCGCGACTCGGGCAGGGGCTGAGTGCGCTCCGGGCAGGAAAAAAAAAACGGTGGGCCCTAGGAACAGTTCCCACGAGGGAACCTGCTCGATACCATGAGAAGAAACAAGGAATGAATGAACTATTAATGAATTGGGTACAAGTGCTAACCCTAATTGGGTTGTACCCCTTATGGGCTACCCCACTATAGCCTACACAATATGCATGAGCTATAATATTCTGACAGAAAGGAGACAAAGACAAGCTGGACAACTATCGCCCCATCACCTTACTCAACTTCACCTACAAGGTTTTGGCGAGAGTTGTGGCGAACAGGATGAAGCAGTGGCTCCACTTAGTGATATCGGAGGAGCAGTACGGATTTATACCTGGGAGGAGGATATCTGACGCGATTGGCGTGGTGGCTGGCGTCGTTGAAGCAGCGAAAAAGGGGAACGAAGATTGGTACATGCTCCTGGTGGACTTCCGTAAGGCTTTTGACTCGGTGTCCCGGAGTTTCCTCTTTACGATCCTGCGAGATATGGGTTTCCCGGAGAGATTCGTAGGCTGGGTGGAAGGCCTGCACAGAGATACAAGGACAAGGTTACTAGTCAATGGCTGGCTGGGAGAGGCGGTGGAAGTAAAATCAGGGGTGAGGCAGGGGTGTCCGCTTGCTCCATACCTCTTCCTCTGCGCGGTGGAGCCGCTTGCGCAAGAAGCTGTAAAAATAGTAGGTAGAGTTAGGAGCCATAGCTAGGTAAGTCCTAGCTAGGCAAGAGAAGTTGAGGCAAAAGAAGAAGAGGGGGTTCACTAGAAAGCAGCAGGATACATATAGGAAACCCTAAGGGGTTGTACTCGCTATAGAGTATCCCACTGCAGGCTAGAGAACAATGACATTCTGACACACCCCCATAGCCAAAGTGGGGTGTAATCAGCAGAGCAAGCAAAGCAGAACAAGCTCAGGGTGGATCACAATGTCACCACACATTCTGAGCACAAGTACAAGAAGCAATAGTTTAAAGTTCACAATTATGAGCAAAGCTAGAGGCTTTCGCAGAGGGCAAGTGAGGAGGAGGAGGCGAGAGTGAGAGGAGAGGAGATAGGAGGCGACGGCTGAAGCTGCAGACACACGAGCAACAGGAGTCACACTGGCACAGCGGCTACCGGAACAACGCTCCGGACTACTGGAGTAACTGGCTCCGCGGCTAAAAGTAGCGGCAGACGAGCAACGGACCCACGGGCGACTGGCACAGCTGGCTGCGACTGGGCTACCGGAGCAACTCCCCGGACTACAGGTGCTGCTGGCGACACGACGGCAACCTCAGTTCAACCTCCCCAAACAGTCCCACTCCCCCTGACACACACCCCCTGCTTCACCCCTAGCTCCACTCCCCCTTCACCCCCCTTAGTACCACTCCGACGGCTCCAACAGGTCCACCCCCCTCAGCGGCAGCTGCAGCACTGGGAGACGGAGGAGGAGGAGGAGCAGGGGACGGCACACAGAAGCTGCACCCCCAGACCCCCCACCCCCAAACCCTAATTCAGGAGAACGGGCAGCAGCAGGGGTGGGGCGCCATCAGAAGCACGGGGGACAGCGGGCAGCGCAGGGGCAGCGAAGAACGGGCCGCCCACGGGCCTGGCACAGCCGCCCGAACCGCGCGCAGGCGGCCCGAGCCGCGCGCGGGCCTGGCGCAGCCCGTACGGGCCGCGCGCGGGCCTGGCGCAGCCCGTACGGGCCGCGCGCAGGCTGTACGAGCCGCGCGCAGGCCACGACGGGCGACGGGGGGCGACGCGCGGGTCCCCGTCGCCCGTCGCAGCGCCTCCCGGGAGCGACGCGCGGAGTGACGGGGCAGAAACCCGCCGCGCGCCTCGGGGCGCACGGCGGGCAGACAACCGCCGCGCGCCTCGGGGCGCACGGCGGGCAGAAAACCGCCGCGCGCCTCGGGGCGCACGGCGGGCAGAAAACCGCCGCACGCTCCGAGCGCGCGGCGGGATGAAAAATCCGTCGCACGCCACGGGGCGTGCGACACAGAGAGTGGCAGTAGCAGCGGAAGCAGTGAGGTGGTGAGCCCACCCACAGGATCGACCCAAGGGGATGGACCTCCTCTGATACCATGTGAAAATAGTAGGTAGAGTTAGGAGCCATAGCTAGGTAAGTCCTAGCTAGGCAAGAGAAGTTTAGGCAAAAGAAGAAGAGGGGGTTCACTAGAAAGCAGCAGGATACATATAGGAAACCCTAAGGGGTTGTACTCGCTATAGAGTACCCCACTGCAGGCTAGAGAACAATGACATTCTGACAGAAGCGTGTAGGCGGAAGCTGGGCCTCTGCAACAAAGCTGGACAGCGGTTGGTTTACCTGGGTTACGCGGATGACACAACACTGTTTTTGGAGGGAAAACGCCAGATCGCCAGGGCAGGAAAACTGCTGAAGCAATTTGCAGAGATGTCAGGTCTGGTCACCAACAGGGAAAAATCGGTTGTCATGCCGCTGGGGCATAATCTTGGAAGGAGACCTGGGACTTTGGGGGGCTTCAAATGGGCAAAGGCAGATGAAGCTGAACGCCTTCTGGGGGTCTGGATCACCCCCTCCGGTAGCAGCGAACCGACATGGTTAAGGGCTTTCGAGAAAATTACAGTGGAGCTGATCAAGTGGAAAGCGCTTTTCCTTACGATTGCGGCAAGGGTGGTGATCATAAACTGCTACATCACGCCTAGGGTAGCTTACCAGGCTCAAGTTTACCCCCCACCGGAAGAAGTCTGGAAGAAGCTGATGAAGTTAATTCATAACTTTCTGTCGGGGAATAACGCGTCGGCGGATGGAGGTTTTGTGCTGTGGAGCTGGGATCTCCTCTCTACTCCGCGAGGTGATGGGGGGCTCGGAGAACTGGACCCGGAGGTCCTCATGGCTTGTCTTGCGGCCAGGAGAATCGCTGGACTCCTGTCGGAGGGGAACGGCAAGAAAAAAGAAATCATGCTTAAAGCGGCGGGGCTCCCGATGGGAGAAGACACTTTCACGGCGCACGAAAAGGTGTTGAAGCACTGGCCGGGACACGGGGAGCGGTGGAAGCAGACCTGCGAAACTTTCCTGAAATCGCCTCTCGCTGACACAGGGAAAGTCAGTAGCAAGGAGGAGGTGGCGCTGGAAAGAATTATTTTCAACAGGAACGTGCTGCTGAACGGCACTAACCCAGTGGGCGGGCAGAAGGAGGCGAAAGGGCTCTGGGATACTCGCATGGGGGACCTGGTAACCACATCGCCCTCAGGCGAAGCAGCAGTTAAGGACATGGATGTCTTGGAAAAAGAGTTGAGGGGCAAGGACTCTGCTCGGCTGGCTCTCAAAGCCTTTGCTGCAGCCCCGGAGGAGTGGAAAACCCTGCTGATCCCCAACGGCACGGCTGGAGGAGGAGGGGAGAAAGAAGCGGTTACAGCGGTGACAGCAGGGGGGTGTCGCGGGGCCACGGCTTCAATTTTCCGGTCAGCAATTTTTGACGGAGAGCGAGCAGCTTCTCTGAAGCGGATGAGGGAGGTGTGGACCAAACCCGATGCAGTCCTAACGAAGCAGGCAAAGTGGTCTGGTCGATGGTGCGGCAAGATTGACTGGCAGCGAATCATTCGCACACGTAACTCGCTGGCCATCCCGAGCCGACCGAGAGATGTCCTCACACGGGTGCATAACCTGAACCTTCAGGTCGGGGAGCGAGTTGATTTTCTCAGCTGCAAGCCAAAATGCCCATACTGCGGAGTGGAGGAAACGCACGAACACTTTCTTTTCTCCTGCCCGAGAATTCAGCCAGTTGTCTCAGGGCTCCGTCGTGCTCTGCGCATGCTCAATCCAGGGAGGTCAACTGCCTCGCTGGGGGACCTCTTGTTCCAGGAAACCGGAACGGCGTCGGATTTCCCGGAGGCTACCCTCACATCGATTACTTTTCATCAGCTGTGGGTGGAGAGATGTGAAGCAACTTTCCGAGGGCAGAAATTCAGAGCCCGGAGGGTTCTCAGGAGGATTGGGTCGGCTTTTAGGCTACACGCGAGAGTGTACACGAGAGCAATGGGTGCCAAAAGCTTGCGGCCAGGGACATCAGGGAAGGGAAAACGGGTCAGGAGTGTTTTCGAAGCGGAGCAAAAAATGCTGGCGAGGATAAGGGAGACAGGTGACAAAAAATGGAAGTGGTCGACAAACTTCGCTGCTATCTGGAACAAGCCAAAGCGGGCGTTCCTGCCGCCCTAGATGCATTACTGGGCAGTGCATGGTGCAGTGCCCTCACGCTCAGTTACGACTGCTTTTGATGTATGCATTGTCCTCATAAATGTATATGTCAAAAAAAAAAAAAAAAAAAAGCTGCTTCGGCATTGATGATAATTTACATTACAGAATGTTGCGCCCTCACTAGTCTCCTATGAAGAAATATTATTCAAAGCTAATGATAAAGCCTCATTTCTGGTCGTTGTTTTGTTGACATCTCCATGCATGCATCATTCCTGCTTCTTAGGCAGATACACCTTCACCAGTTGAACTGCCATCATCGCAACGCAACCATTGGTCGCTGGTGCTGGCCAGCTTCATCTTCCGCCCAGCTTCAGTTCCCTAACCTAACCAGCGAGGTAAGGGAACACCTTCTGCCATACAGCAATTGCCAGACCTAATTACCAGACCTGCATCCGGACCTAGCTTCGAAACGCTGGCGCCTCGAAGCTAGGAATTTGCTGATAAAAGCATTTTGACGAACAAAACATAGAACCTAGAAGTTGACAAACGCTCGCTGTATCTGCCAACATCGAAGTGATCGCACCAGCGTTGGGAGCCCCACCAACCTTCCAGTGTCTGGGAATAGGCTGTCAGTTGACCCGGCGTTCACAGGAAAGCGGCGACTCCCTCCACTCAAATTCGTGTGCTCCGTTTCATCTTGTCAAACCGTGTCATCCCATCTCAAGTGAGGAGTAAAGCAGGGTCGTACGCCGCGACCATGCTGAGAATGGGGTACTTCTACCCAAGGACGGACCCTGTAACGCGTACTGACACGCCCGTTACACCACTGATTCAAGGTAAGCAGCACTGGATTTCTGTTCCCACAAAACTGCATTCCCGCTGTTTCACCAAACCATTCGTGCCTACCACCACCAAGCACGAAAAAGCTCTAATGCTTCCTGACACAGGAAGTATCATAGCACACTAGCATCGAATTGCCCGGCTAATTGCCGCCATTGTCAGCGTAATTATGTTTGTTAAGTCGTGTGCACCCATTGTTGACCTTCAGAAAAAGAAGTCATAGGGGCGTCGACTCCTTGTTATTTTTTCCTGACGTGAGCACTCGATTTGCACGTCAGCTGTATTGAGGAATAGCCGCTACGCCAAGCTTCGCTCTAGCTTTCTTACATTCCTTGATTACGTGCTCGTGAATTTGAGCAGATTCTCACCTAATGGCAGGCGCGGGGCAAGCACATTCAGCGTCGCCGCCAGAACCCCGGTTCACGATTGACGACGTCGCAGAGACTCACGACGACGACCACGACGACGTCGGCAATGTCGCACACGAAGTGGTCATTGTCGCGAACGGATTCCGATCCGGCGACTCGTCGTGGCCGCAGGCGAAGTCGTCGTCTTCCCCGCTCTCCACCACGATCATGCGCCAAGGGAAGTTAGATGCGCAGGACGATCTCGACGCTAACAACGAGTTTGACAATAGAGAGGACGGCTTGGAGGATCGGGAGCCGATGCTCAAGTCGCCAGCAGGAGCAGCATCCGGAAAGCTTAAACCGTTCAGCTTGGAAACTCCGGCACACGGCGGTGGAGGGGGAGGTCACCACGGCGCAGGCGGCGGCCATGGATTCGCAGGAGCTACAGTATCAAGCGGGATCTTTAATCTCTCCACGTCGATTATCGGAGCAGGCATTATGGGTCTACCAGCCACTCTCAACGTGCTCGGCTTGCCGCTCGGAGTGCTGCTGCTTGTAGCGATGGGGCTTCTAACGGAGCTGTCGATCGAGGTGCTGGTGAACGCGTCGGCGGTGCGGCGAATCTGGACGTACAGCGGGCTGGTGGTGGAGGACTGCGGGCAGCGGTCGCGCCTGGTGCTGGATCTGGCGGTGCTGGTGAACAACGTGGGCATGTGCACCGTGTACCTCATCATCGTTGGTGGGTGTTGGTGTGTTGGTGTGTTGGTGTGTTGGCGTGTTGGCGTGTTGGTGTGTTGGCGTGTTAGTGCGTTGATGCGTGTTGGTGCGAGTTTTGAGATTAAACCCAGCGGTCGCGCCTGGTGCTGGATTTGGCCGTGCTGGGGAACAACGTTGGCATGTGCACCGTGTACCTCATCATCGTTGGTGCGTTGCTGCGCTGGTGTGTTGGTGTGCTGGTGTGCTGGTGTGCTGGTGTGCTGGTGTGCTGGTGTGCTGGTGTGCTGGTGTGCTGGTGTGCTGGTGTGCTGGTGTGCTGGTGTGCTGGTGTGCTGGTGTGCTGGTGTGCTGGTGTGCTGGTGTGTTGGTGTGCTGGTGTGCTGGTGTGCTGGTGTGCTGGTGTGTTGGTTGCTGGTGCGTTGAGGCGTTGGTGTGTCCGTACGTGCACCAGGGCTGCGATTTGGACGATGAAAGAACTGATTCGAAAAGAAGTGGTGACGGGGAGGGGGAGTTAGTAACTTAGAAAGGCTGGTGAGCTTGCACTAATCGAGGTTCTGGCTGGGTTTGCTGGTGGGAGCGGAACAAGGTTCTTGCCCCTAATCGTCGTAACCAACTCACATTTCTGTTTGTCCCAGTTCCCTTCACACAGACACCCGCGAGAATATCTGCAGCGGAGGAGGGAGGTTATACGTGAGTCGTTTCTGTTTATTACACCCCAGACCAGCTTCCGAACCCAAATCTCCCTTTTCCCACCCCCACCCAGCTGATGTTTTTACCCGCACATCAGTGCAGCATGCAGGATTATCCTAAGTAAAAGCCTTTCGCATAAAAAATATCGTTTCCATCAGACCTAATGCAGTGTTTTTACATTACACCCCCTCCTTCCCTTCTCCTTCCCTTTCCATCCTCTCTCTCCTTCCCCCCACATCCCAAACCCCCAAACCCCGTTTTCCCCCCAGCTCCAGCTGACATCATGACATGGTGGCGGACACATCAGCACAGCACGTGGCATCGTTCTCAGTGGTTTCAGTGCAAGAAACCCCACTTCCATCAGACCCCAAAACCACTTTCAGATATTCCCCGGCCTTCTCCCACCCTCCCCTCTCCCTCCCATTCGCCCCTCTCTCTCCTCCCCCACCCTACACCCCCAACTCCCCGTACCAACCCCCTGCTTCTTCCCCCGTTTGCAGCGGATGTGGTGGCGGGCACATCAGCGCAGCACGTGGGGGAATCCCCAGTGGACGCCATGCGGGAGGCATCGCTGCATGAGGGGCTGCTGGAGGAGTGGGGGCTCGTGGCGGGGGCGTGGTGGCCCATGCGCAAATAATCACTTTCATCAGACCCCAAATTATATTTCAAATATCCCCCCGCCTCTCCCTTTCCCCCTCTCCCTTCTCTCTCCCCCCCACTCCCACACCCCATTCCCCAACCCTCCCTTCTTTCCCCCATCCCCAGCTGACGTTGTGGCGGGCACATCAGCGCAGCACGGGGCAGCATCCCAGGTGGAGGCCATGCGGGAGGCATCGCTGCATGAGGGGCTGCTGGCGGAGTGGGGGCTGGTGGCGGGGGCGTGGTGGCCCATGCGTCCCATCGTCATCATCTCCACCATGCTGCTCGTGCTCGCCCCACTCGTGGCCCTTAAACATGTTGGTGAGTAAGTGAGTGGTGACTTCTGAGTCGACTCAAGAATCGGCTGGGGGGGGCGGGGGCGTGGTGGCCCATGCGTCCCATTGTCATCATTTCAACTATGCTGCTCGTGCTCGCCCCGCTCGTGGCCCTGAAACACGTCGGTGAGTGAGTGAGAGCTGCTCAAACACGTCGGTGAGTGAGTGAGAGGTGACTTTTGGTCGACTCAAGAGTCGGCTGGTGGCGGGCGCGTGGTGGCCCATGCGTCCCATCGTCATCATCTCCACCATGCTGCTTGTAGTCGCTCCCCTCGTAGCCCTAAAACACTTCGGTGAGTGAGTGAATGGCGCTAAAACACTCCGGTGAGTGAGTGAATGGCGCTAAAACACTCCGGTGAGTGAGTGAGAGAGGTGGATTTTGGGTCGAGTCAAAGGCGGCTGGTGGCGGGGGCCAACACGTGGGTGAGTGGCGTGGCGTGGCGCAAGGAACGAGACCGTGGCGGAGGGAGCGAGGGCGGGCAGGTGCTCGTGCTGTGTTGGTTGGTAAGCACCAAGATTGGTGTGCTTGTGTGTGGTGTGTCATCTGGAATCGACCGAGTGAGAGAGAAGTGGTAGGGAGTGTGAGTGTGTGATCACCACCACTTAGCCACAAGGGCTGTACAACACCTCACGAGAGAGAGACCAAGTCAAGTGGGGACGATGAGAAAAGGAAGCGGGAAATTTGGTAAAACACGGCCAGTAAAGGCGAACTAGTAGATTGCCACTCGTGCCTTGTTCCCACCCGTACTCCTGTGCTTCCCTACCATGCCCATCACACATGCCACCAACAATGCCTACTAAACCCTCAACCCGGTCCTTTTTACTGCTCCCCCACCCCTCCCGTCCTCCCCCCCCCCCCCCCCCCCCCCCTTTCCCCTCCCCCAAGACTCCCTGCACTACACATCCACGCTGTCCATAGCGCTGGCGGTGGTGTTTGTGGTGATCACAGTGGGCGTGGCGGCAGCGCAGTGGGTGCAGGGGCTCATTCACCTGCCCCTTCTCATTCCCCACTCCTCTTCCCCCTTTCCCCCATCCCCTCCCCATCCCCTCCCCCTCCCCCTCCCCTTCTCCCTCCCCGTCCCCCTCCTCCCCACCTCTCCCTCCCCCTCCCCCTCCCCCTCCCCCTTCCTCGCCCTCCACCCCTTGCAGACTCCCTGCACTACACATCCGCGCTGTCCATAGCCCTGGCAGTGGTGTTTGTGGTGATCACAGTGGCCGTGGCCGCAGCGCAGTGGGTGCAGGGGCGCATCCAGCCGCCGCGCATGCTGCCCGCGTGCTCCTCACTCAAAGACCTCTCTGGCCTCTTCTCCGTCATGCCGGTGCGTGCGTGCGCGAGGGGGAGGGAGTGCGAGGGAGTGTGGGGGAGATTGAGCAAGTGCGGGTGAGTGTGGGGGAGTGTTGGGTGTGAAGTGAATGGATACTCGCTCCGCAATTAGCAAGGTGCTTGTGAAAGGCACACCTGTTTCTTTCCTCCTCCATGGTTTCTTTCCCTTATGCCCCCATCCCCTCCACCAAATCCCCACACCCCCCACTCCTCCCCCCCTTTCATCTCCCCCACCTGCCCTCTCTCTCTCGCGCGTTCCTCTTCCCCCTTCGTGCACGAGGCGAATCCAAACTTACCCGGGCTTTTATTTCCTCCATCACCGCACCACACTTTCTTCTCATCAGCCCCTCTTGCCTCCCTCCTGCTTCTCCCATGCAGGTGATGGCAACAGCATATGCGTGCCACTACAATGGTAAGCAAGGATGCCCTCACAACTCCATCATCAACTTCCCATCCTCTCTCTAATTGGCTTGCTTGCATGTCAACACTCGGCAATCAAGCCACTTGCATCCTCTCCCCATGAGTCACCTCTGCAAGTGTATTTCCAGGCAGCCCATTCACTTTGCCTGCCATTGTGACATCATCATCAAGGATTGTCATAATGATCAAGCCATGTCCTCCGCTCCGCGTCCCTTCCATTCTGTCCTGACCCAGCCCTTTCACTCCCTGTTCCTCTCTCTCCTATCCCCTTCCCTGCACCCCAATCTCATTCCTCACCATACCCCTCCATCTCCATTTCCCCTTCGCTCTTCCCTCCCCTCTCTCCCCCCTTCTCCCCTCCCCTCCTCCCCCACTCCCCCACCAGTGCACTCTATTTTCGTGTCCCTCAAGGATCGCACAGCAATGCTGGTTGAAGTCACTCCTGAGAATCCTCAAACGTCTCTCCCCCTCCCCCTCTACTCCTCCCCTCGCCCTCCACTCCTCCCCTCGCCCTCCACTCCTCCCCTCCCCCTCCACTCCTCCCCTCCCCCTCCACTCCTCCCCTCCCCCTCCACTCCTCCCCTCCCCCTCCACTCCTCCCCTCCCCCTCTCTCTCCCTCTCCAGTGCACTCTATCTTCGTGGAGCTCAAGGATCACACAGCAATGCCCGAGTCACTTTTGAGAAATGTCAAATAACTCTCCCCATCCCCTCTTCCCCTCCTCACCTTCTTCCCCTCCTCTCCCTCCCCCACTCCCCCCCGCCAGTGCACTCTATTTTTGTGGAGCTTAAAGAACGCACAGCAGCAACCATGCTCCGGGTCACCCGCTCCTCGCTACTCCTCTGCACCACAGTCTACGTCCTCACATCCGTCTCCGCCTTCCTCCTCTTCGGCTCCAGCACCGCCTCAGACGTGCTAATAAACTTCGACCGGGACCTAGGCCTGCCCCTCTCCTCTCTCATCAACGACACCGTCCGAGTCACCTACGTCCTCCATATAGTCTTTGTCTTTCCCGTGATTTTCTACTCATTGAGACTAATCGCGGACGATTTGATCTTCCCCGGGGCGGAGAAGCCGCTACTGGAGGATGATAGGAGGTTTGCGGTGGTGACGGTGGGGGGGATGGTGCTGGTGGGAGTGGGGGCGGTGATGGTCCCGAATATTGGGCTTGCGTTTGATATCACGGGGGCCACTGCAACGATGCTGCTTGCCTTTGTCTTCCCGGCTCTGCTCACTCTCAGGTACGAATGTTTGCCTCACCATTTACCATTTGCCTCCATTTGCCATTTGCCTTGCCATCTTATTGCCATCGTCTTCCCATCACACCTCTCCATCACCTTCCCACCACTCCCTCTCTCCCACCACCTGTCAATCACGCGTGTTTCCACCACCATCCCCATCACCTTTCCACCACCTTGCACTTCCATTTCCTGCTGTGGTCATCTCATGCTCCTATAATAAGGCTTTGCTTGCATGGCACACCAGTCAACTTTTCATCCTTGCTTGCCCCTGCCTCCTTCCCATGCTGTGTTGAACCAACCCTCACCCCGTGCATTTCTTCCACTCCAATCCCCACCCCATGCTCCGCCCTCATCCGCTGCTCACAGGGACCGGCTGGGGCTGTTTGCATCATGGCACAGGGCAGTGGCACACTTCCTTCTCGTCTTCTCTGCACTTGTCAGCGTTACAGGCCTCTCCAGTGGCCTCTACCATGCCTTTACGTAGTTTTCAGAGTAAATGCGCAGACTGCATAGTGCTTGGTTGCTGCCATGGCTTGGCTGCTTGCAAGAGCAGCGCTATTCTTATTATTCTCTCCAGCGCCATGGAGCAGTCTGGCAACTGTGAAAATATAATGTGTTTTTTTTTTTTGCCTCCTGTGATGGCTGTTTGCAGCAGCAATTTTGTGCCATGCCATGAGGCTGTTATCTGTAAGCTAGCTGGAATGCAATCTCGGTTTCATTACATAATTTCTATTTAGACAGCTGATGGTAAGGCCCTGAGATTTGACAAACCATTCTGAGCTCTCTCTTAAAGCCCGGGTACAGCATGGTATTTTTCAAGTTCAAGATTCTTGAACTTGAAGTTGCAAAAAACAGGGTAACCCTCTCTGGTTTGAAAAACAGCTCGCGACTCAGGGAAAACCTATTGCGACCCTCACTCCTGATTGGTTTCCGTGCCCAGTCGCACAACAACTCCGACCATCGCCCACAATATTGCCGTGAGCACCTCTCACATATCTTGAAGACCAAGTAGTAGTCTGCTAGAATAGGGACAGTACTAGGAAACGCGCGGCAGGGCGATAGAAGCTAGCTCAAGTAAAGGCGACTTAGGGCGTGTCCCATGAGTTCATTTGGGGAGAAAACCATCATTTTTACGTTACTGAAACAAAGCAAAACAGTGTACACTCTGACGTAAAAAACACGCAGCGCGTCAGAACCGCGCCAAACGAAATTTACCCACACGGACTCATAGCCCGCCCACACAAAAATCGTCATCCGAATCACATTTGAAATGGGCCGCGAGCGGTAACCCGCCCCAATGCGAACAAGCTGTGCCCCTTGCGACGCTCAATATTTTCGCTCTACTGGGTGTTGCGCGATTTTTCAGATTGGGGTAACGGACTGCAGGACCTGGTATGAGGTGATCGCACGTACATTGTACGCGGGGAAATACGAACCTCTTGACGTCCTAGGCGCGTCATTCAGGTGCGTCATTGAAGACGCATGTCATGCAGTCTCGTAATTCGAAGGGTTACAGGGTTACAGCCCTGAACTTGAACTGTAAACGAACGCGTCGGACACGCCCTTATTCCTTGCAACACGAGTCACTCACGCTGTCTGGCCAATCGCTGAGCAGCACAACTTCAAGCCAAGCGCTCACCGTACCTCTTTTGCATGACACTACGTCCGTGCTAGCGCACGACACGCGCAATGCTCGTAAATGGCATGAGTTGCCACACTCAAGGGATCTAGTATGACAAGAGCGCGTTACCCTCGTGAGATTGGCGGAAAAGCGACACCCGCGCTTCTTCTCGTCGCCCACACATGCTCGGGTCACGATATCTCCCACTCATCTCTCTCGCTTTCCTTCGTCGCCCGCGCTTCCCACCGTCCCGCGCTTCTCCTCGTCGCCCACGCGCGCACCCTGAACCGTCGCCCGCGCGCGCTTCTCCTCGTCGCCCGCGCGCGCTTCTCTTCGTCGTCCGCGCGCGCTTTTCCTCGTCGCCCGCGCGCGCTTCTCCTCGTCGCCCGCGCGCGCTTCTTCTCGTCGCCCCCGCCTCTTTATTTCGCCCAAGCTTCCTCCCTCCATCCCTCCCTCTCCCCTCTCTTCCTCTCTCCCTCCGTCCCTCCCTACCTTGCTCTCTACCTTCATTCCTCTGTCCCTCTGTCCCTCTCCCTCTCTTCCCTTTCTCGCTCTCTTGCCTTTCTCTCTCTCTTCCCTCTCTCCCTCCCTTTTTCGCTAAGGACAGAGGGGGAGAGACACGGGGGGAAGGACACAGGTGGAGAGACAGAGGGTGAAGGGCAGACGGGGAGAGACAGAAGGGGAAGGACGGAGGGGGAGGAACAGAGGGGGGGGGGCAGAGAGTGAGAGACAGAAGGTGAAGGGCAGAGGTGGAGAGACAGCAGGGGAAGGACGGAGGGGGGGGAACAGGGGGGGGGTGTCCCAGAGAGTGAGAGACAGAGGGTGAGAGCGGGTACTCCCCTCACTCCCTCTCCCTGTCGATCTCACTTCCCCCTAATTGTTTACACCCCCTTTTTTTTTTACCAACCTCCCTCACTCCCACCAGCTCCGTTTACCCCCCAATATATTCTCCTTTGCCTCACCTGCTTCCCCCCATCCCCTTCCCTGCTTCCCCCCATCACCTTCCCTGCTTCCCCCCATCCCCTTCCCTGCTTCCCCCCATCCCCTTCCCTGCTTCCCCCCATCCCCTTCCCTGCTTCCCCCCATCCCCTTCCCTGCTTCCCCCCATCCCCTTCCCTGCTTCCCCCCATCCCCTTCCCTGCTTCCCCCCATCCCTTCCCTGCTTCCCCCCATCCCCCTCCCTGCTTCCCCCCATCCCCTTCCCTGCTTCCCCCCATCCCCCTCCCTGCTTCCCCTCATCCCCCTCCCTGCTTCCCCCCATCACGATCCCTGCTTCCCCCCATCCCCTTCCCTGCTTCCCCCCATCCCCTTCTATGCTTCCCCCCATCCCGCTCCCTGCTTCCCCCCATCCCCTTCCCTTCTCTACACGGTGCGTAGCAACACGCGCGCGCATGCATAAGTTCTCCGATGACTGGATCCCCTTGCACAAGTGATGAGCGTCACTCTCTCCCCATTCCCTCCCCCTTACTCTCCCTCTTCCTCGCGGCAGGCCACCGAAGCACCGCATCCAGCAGATCTTCGAGTGAATCTGCCCTGAGGCGAGCTGGCGGAGCTGTGAGGCAGCCTCCTCTCGAAACTGCCTTCAGCCTCCCCTGCTGCCCAGCAGGATGCCGCGGAGCATTGATGCGGGAGGGGGCAGACCATGCCGGCAGATTTGATGGTGGCAGCGCACGTCAGATCTGCACTGCTGTGGGCCGGGGGAGTGCAGAGTGGTGCAGGGACCAGCACGGCATGTCGCTATGTGGCCGGCCGAGATCCTTATGAGTTGCGGGATTTGAGCTTGAGAGAGTGCGTTCCCGAAATGTATTGCTAATGCGTTTCTTGATATTTCATTTTTTAATTCACAATTTGCTTTCAATGCTTTTCTGCACCTATTCAGCACTTGAAATGTTGTGTTTTTCTGAAGTGAAGTCTCAAAAGCGTCCAAACATTTTAGTAAATTAGAAATTGTAAAAATAGTGTTCAGTGTACTGCCTCACTCTCACTTGCGTGAGTTTCGCGTTGCCACCATTTCAACCCCAAGAGAAGCGTAGTGTGCCCCACCAGTGGTGGGGCTGGAGCAGTGATCTGTCACACACAGAGTCGTTCGGCCCTCCCATATCCTTGGAAACAGCTGTCGCATAGTATCGTGGCGAAGGCTGTTTTACCCGCCTCTTGAATTCGCTTTCGCCCCACACACATTTTCGAAATACACGATATTTTTATTTCCGCCAGACTGTTTCAACCCCACATAACTTGAAAATTTACCATGCTGACCTCGGGCTTTAAATAAATAATAACAGAAAGCATGTACACTGGTTTCTGTTCTGGGGCTCCACCTGGTGAGCGACCACCAACCACCTGCTCAGTCACTTGCAACTCCAGTACGAAACCTCCTAGGGTAGGAACATTTGTGGAACGCCTCGCATCGCAGGCTACAGTAGCAGCTTTAAAACTGTAGCTACCACGCGCAATGCTGATTTCCACTGTACTACTGTATGCTGATTTCGCTCATGTGTCTGCCCGCAAAACCAAACCTTTTCCCACACCGCACCACCTCTCCGGTTCCTCGTGCACGGAAAGTGCGAACAGACTGCGAAGGGAAGCCAAAAATAGATGGTGCTGCTCGCAATCAGATTGCTGTACTGTAAAAGGTACAGAACGGTTCTGTGCGCGAAACGATATTCAGGAAACGATACAGTCTGTTTCTAGCGGTGTGAAGAGCATTCTTCCCCCCACACCTCTCTCTTGATCAGTCCCACTACCACTTCGAGTTGACGGAGCGACGTTGACTCTTCAGTAGTAGTACTAGGGTCTTCCGCATGCCATGGCGCTACCGTCCGACGGTTTCCACCGGAGCTCACCTTCCGACAGCTACTACTACCCGCTCAGGCTGACCGCGTCACCATTCCGTGCCGTCGCCCTCCTACTGGTCGTCGTTCTACTAGTAGTTCCGCATTCCCTCCGCGGAGCGCGCTCCGCCGCCTCTCGAAACCATTCCGGCGCTTCGGCGGGGATCACCGCGATGAACTGGCTGACGCATCGCCCGGCGTGGCGTGAATCGTCGTTCGGCCCATCGCATGGGTCGCACGGGTCGCACGGGTCGCGCGGGTCGAAAGAGCGTCCCATGAGCCTCCTTGAGAGGGCAACGTCGCCGGCGACTCCAACATTGCTCGCTGACAGTCAGCGTAAAAGCCCCAGCCACCACGTTTCCCTTGTAACAGTGCTCGTTACCGTGCTCTCCTCCGGTATTGATTTTCATCACATTTGTCCGTCTCTGATCTGTTTAGTAAGCTGCTATCGCCGCACACTCCACATGCTCACTCACTTGCTTCCTTGAGCTCATACTCTGCTTACATGTGCTCACGTGTGCTCGCTTTGCCATGTGTGTGTGTTTTCCTCTCCTCACCTCTACTCGCCTCTCCTCGCCTCTCTTCGCCTCTCCTCGCCTCTCTTCGCCTCTCCTCGCCTCTCTTCGCCTCTCCTCGCCTCTCTTCGCCTCTCCTCGCCTCTCTTCGCCTCTCCTCGCCTATTGCCTCGCCGTGCCCCTCCTCGCCTGGACATGAGTGCTGGTGGTGCCGTGTGTGCTGGTTGTGCCGTGTGTGCTGGTTGTGCCGTGTGTGCTGGTTGCTCCGTGTGTGCTGGTTGCTCCGTGTGTGCTGGTTGCTCCGTGTGTGCTGGTTGCTCCGTGTGTGCTGGTTGCTCCGTGTCTGCTGGTTGCTCCGTGTGTGCTGGTTGCTCCGTGTGTGCTGGTTGCTCCGTGTGTGCTGGTTGCTCCGTGTGTGCTGGTTGCTCCGTGTGTGCTGGTTGCTCCGTGTGTGCTGGTTGTGCCGTGTGTGCTGGTTGTGCCGTGTGTGCTGGTTGTGCCGTGTGTGCTGGTTGCTCCGTGTGTGCTGGTTGCTCCGTGTGTGCTGGTTGCTCCGTGTGTGCTGGTTGCTCCGTGTGTGCTGGTTGCTCCGTGTGTGCTGGTTGCTCCGTGTGTGCTGGTTGTGCCGTGTGTGCTGGTTGTGCCGTGTGTGCTGGTTGTGCCGTGTGTGCTGGTTGCTCCGTGTGTGCTGGTTGCTCCGTGTGTGCTGTTTTCTCCGTGTGTGCTGGTTGCTCCGTGTGTGCTGGTTGCTCCGTGTGTGCTGGTTGCTCCGTGTGTGCTGGTTGCTCCGTGTGTGCTGGTTGCTCCGTGTGTGCTGGTTGCTCCGTGTGTGCTGGTTGCTCCGTGTGTGCTGTGTTGCGTGCGCCTGGCCACGGGGAGGGCGCATGGCGGGGCGGGCGGGCAGTGGGTGCGCTGGAGGCGCTGAACGCCGCGTGGCAGGTGTGGCCGTCCAACTCCAACCGCTCACGGCGCTGCGACCAGTGGGAGTACATCCAGTGCAACGCGCAGGGCTTCATCACTGCTGTGTATGACGCTGCTCTGCTCTGCTCTTCTTTGCCCTCCGCTCTGCCCTGCTCTGCTCTGCTCTTCTCTTCTCTGCTCTGCTCTGCTCTGCTCTCCTCTGCTCTGCTTGGCACTGCTCTGCTCTGCTCTGCTCTTCTCTTCTCTGCTTTGCCCTGCTCTGCTCTGCTCTGCTCTTCCCTGCTCTGCTCTGCTCTGCCCTGCTCTGCTCTGCCCTGCTTTGCTCTGCCCTGCTCTTCTCTGCCCTGCTCTGCTCTGCTCTGCTCTGCTCTTCTCTTCTCTTCTCTGCTCTGCTCTGCTCTCCTCTGCTCTGCTTGGCACTGCTCTGCTCTGCTCTTCTCTTCTCTGCTTTGCCCTGCTCTGCTCGTCCCTGCTCTGCTCTGCTCTGCTCTGCTCTGCCCTGCTCTGCTCTGCCCTGCTCTGCCCTGCTCTGCTCTGCCCTGCTCTGCTCTGCCCTGCTCTGCTCTGCTCTGCTCTGCTCTGCCCTGCTCTGCTCTGCCCTGCTCTGCTCTGCCCTGCTCTGCTCTGCTCTGCTCTGCTCTGCTCTGCTCTGCCCTGCTCTGCTCTGCCCTGCTCTGCTCTGCCCTGCTCTGCTCTGCCCTGCTCTGCTTTGCCCTGCTCTGCTCTGCCCTGCTCTGCTCTTCCCTGCTCTGCTCTGCTCTGCCCTGCTCTGCTCTGCCTTGCTCTGCTCTGTTCTGCTCTGCTCTGCTCTTCTCTTCTCTGCTCTGCTCTGCTCTCCTCTGCTCTGCTTGGCACTGCTCTGCTCTGCTCTTCTCTTCTCTGCTTTGCCCTGCTCTGCTCTGCTCTGCTCTGCTCGTCCCTGCTCTGCTCTGCTCTGCTCTGCTCTGCCCTGCTCTGCTCTGCCCTGCTCTGCCCTGCTCTGCTCTGCCCTGCTCTGCTCTGCCCTGCTCTGCTCTGCTCTGCTCTGCTCTGCTCTGCCCTGCTCTGCTCTGCCCTGCTCTGCTCTGCCCTGCTTGGCACTGCTCTGCTCTGCTCTTCTCTTCTCTGCTTTGCCCTGCTCTGCTCTGCTCTGCTCTGCTCTGCTCGTCCCTGCTCTGCTCTGCTCTGCTCTTCTCTGCCCTGCTCTGCTCTGCCCTGCTCTGCCCTGCTCTGCTCTGCCCTGCTCTGCTCTGCCCTGCTCTGCTCTGCTCTGCTCTGCTCTGCCCTGCTCTGCTCTGCCCTGCTCTGCTCTGCCCTGCTCTGCTCTGCTCTGCTCTGCCCTGCTCTGCTCTGCCCTGCTCTGCTCTGCCCTGCTCTGCTCTGCCCTGCTCTGCTCTGCCCTGCTCTGCTCTGCCCTGCTCTGCTCTGCCCTGCTCTGCTCTTCTCTTCTCTGCTCTGCTCTGCTCTTCCCTGCTCTGCTCTGCTCTTCCCTGCTCTGCTCTGCTCTGCCCTGCTCTGCTCTGCCTTGCTCTGCTCTGCCCTGCTCTGCTCTGCCTTGCTCTGCTCTGCCCTGCTCTGGTGTACTGTGGGGACAGCAAGCGAGCGACGTGGGGGTAATAGACGTGTGGGTCGGTTGACGCACTTGGGGCAGTACAGACGCCGCTTGTGGGTTGTTGCTCCAGAAACTTCAGCAGAAGTGCAAGGCATCATGGTGGTTGTGGTCAGATGTACTATACACCGCTGTGCTGCCATGCTGCACTTCATGATCTATAATGCCATTGCCTCCACAAACTGCATGTATACGCTTGTGCATGCATGTGTGTGAGTGCATGCACGCTACCATTCCTCACAATCTCGGTGCTTCTCGAATGCAACACCTTGTTCCGTGCAGCGTTCTGCCCGACCTGGGGATCGACGCGACCATGCCTCTCAATGCCTTCTCCGCCATGCCTTACCTCAGACGCCTGTAAGCCCATTGCTTCCCTACCGCCGCCCCTCCCCACCTTCCTATTCCATTACTCCCGCTCCATCCTCTAACGCCATATTTTTCCTTGTTTCAACGTTTCCTTAATATCACCAAACCAGAACACCAATCTGCTTTATTGAAAATGCTTCTAAAAGCCAGATCGCCTCCCAAGCTCCCCTGTGCTCGCCTGTTCACCTCGTTGCCATCTCTCTTCCACTGCTGTTGCTCCCGTCTGTGTCTTTTATTTACACCATGCCCATGATCCCTCTGACTTTCCTCATGTCCCTGTCTGCACAAAATACTGTACGCGCGTGCATTGCGGGTTCTGCCTTGGAGTGTGATTAGTGATTTGTATGATCCAAACATCATACTTCCCATGCTTACTCAGCCACCTCATATCAACCCTACCCTTCACTCCTCACCCCCCACCTACCCCCTTTCACCCTCTCCTCTTCTTCCCTCTCGAACCCCGCTCTCCCGCCCCCCACCCCCGCTTTCCCTATCCCGCCCCTGCTACCCCCTCCTCCCCCCCCCTATCAGTGTGCTAGGAGGGAACTACAATCTCAACGGGACAATCACTGACCTCCCTCTGCCCCCCTCCCTGCGCATGCTGTGAGTGCTGCCCGCCCTGCCCTACCCCGCTCTTCCCCATCCCTGCGCATGCTGTGAGTGCTGCCCGCCCTGCCCTACCCCGCTCTTCCCCATCCCTGCGCATGCTATGAGTGCTGCCCGCCCTGCCCTACCCCGCTCTTCCCCATCCCTGCGCATGCTGTGAGTGCTGCCCGCCCTGCCCTACCACGCTCTTCCCCATCCCTGCGCGTGCTGTGAGTGCTGCCCGCCCTGCCACTGCACCCTCTGCCTTCCTTTCCTCCCATGTCAAGCAGTTTCTCACGCACTGATAAGGCCACCGGACAGGCGGAGGAGGCCAAGAAACAGGAAGAAAAGAGGGGTCAAGGCTAGAGGGGGGCATGTGCTGTGTGCCTGAGTGGGTTGTACGAGCAAGGGCTGGGAAGCTGTCACGGTGCACGGTGCACCACCATATTAAAGTGCAGAGCTATTTACATTGCGTTTGATTTGATGGGAGGCGTGTATTCCAGCTTGAGTAGCTGACTGGATGTATGTATGGCATGGTGGCGTGGTTGATTCACATGGTGACGTGACATGACCACATGATGACATGATCACATGACGCCATGGTCACATGGTGGCATGATGACATGGTGGCATGATGACATGGTGGCATGGTGGCATTTGCTACAAGGGGCCTGTCTGTCTCGCTTAGGGTTTGATTTTAAGCTTTCTTACGAGAACTTTGTGCATTGCACTGTGACTGCTGTTTGCATTGGACGATCATACACCAGTTAGTGCTACATTATGATGCTACAATAATTCGCCTTTGTGATGCTACATTATTGTTGTGTGAGGCTTATACTCTTCCGTCCGTTCTCTTGTGCACACCCATCTGTGATGCTAGATTACATTATTGGATTACCTGAGGCGTTCAAATTATATACGTGGAGTGCTTTTCGCAATCAGCTCAAAGCTTGTGTATCAAGCCAGTCCTTGTTCCTCCCACCCACACAACCTGACCCCCCTCTCCTCTTCGCTCCCACCCCACCCACCCATCCGTGTTCCGTTTTGCTTCCCCATGTAATCACGGGCAGGGACTTGTCTGATACTTCCGTGTCTGGTTCGCTGCCATCTTCCATCCTCTCCCTCTCAGCTCTCGCACACCTGTGAGCGCGATTCATCCTTCAGGGCACATGTGGATTTCCTTGAGATCACACACCCTTCGCCCACCTTCATTCACATCCCATCCCTCATGTGAGCGGGGTGGAATGGCTCACATTCACGCTGCACAGTGTGCCAGGCCCAAAGATGCTCACACACAGGGTCGATCAAATATAGGAATTGCCATCCTAGCACACATTATTTATATCAGGTCAACATGGGTGGGTCGTTCCATTTGTCTTCACATATGGCACAGCAGGATGCAGAGAATCTCTGCCACTCCTCTATTCCTATCGTGCTGCTCCACTTCTGTCCTCACTCACTCCCCCTCCCCCACCCCCCCAACCAACCCTGACCAGAGACATTGGTTATACATCTCTCTCTGGGAGCATGCCCTCCACTCTCAACCGCCTCTCACGTCTCACGTACCTGTCAGTCTTCCTTGTTTGTTTGTTTGTTTTTGTTTTGCATTGCACTCGCGCTAATTTCATGAATGCCTTGCGCCGCTGCTAATCTGTCTCTGCCGGTTTAATCAGTCGGTTGGCTGGCTGGTCTTATCCGTGTAAGAACCATCATTGGCATCATCCATCGCTACCTGTTGCCATGCCACCCCCACCATGGTTGACTTGACAGTATCTTCAACCACACCGCGTGTGCACACACACCCTTTCTTTGAGCCAGGACACTCTTACTTCTTCCTTTGAGAAAGGACCCTCTCAGAGGCACACCTCTTCTTCCCGCCAAGGCACTCTTTCTTCGCCTTCCCCTGCTTGCGCATCAACCAATCTGATTGCGCCTGCCTTCCTGTTCCTGTACTGCTTCACCAATGCTTTCTACCTACCATGTCTCGTCTTTCTCTCCCCTCCCCCCATGCCATGCACCCCCTCCCTCCCTGGTCCTTACCTTACCTTCTATCAGCGACATCGGTGCACCAGACGTCACTGGGCGTCTGGAGGACCTTTCATGGCTGTCAAGCCTCACCAATCTGCGCTCTCTGTATGCCCTGCCTCTCTGTATGCACAAGCACGTTATTTAATCAAGTGCTCTATGCCCTGCTGCTGGTTCTCCTTCTGTATGCCTTGAAATGGTGGAACACACATGAGCAAGCACCTACTTTGCGAGTGTTCATTCAATGTATATGCGCTCCTGGTAGTGCCCATGCCATAACCCTCAGATATATCATACAGCCAATGTCCTTCGAAGTTTAGGAGAGCACATTTTCAATCGGATATCTTCTCTTCCTGTTCGTATGCAACTATTCTGTTGCGTGACTGCATTGTCTCGTCCAGTCCCCAGCCCCAGCACCATCCATATCTGTTATGAAACTTGATCTCTGATAGATACATGCACTTGCACTAGCACCATCATGCCATCACACACTATGTTCTTGAATTGCTGCTGCTTGTGCACAGGAGCAAGCCATTTGTTGGAATCCCCTGTTATTCGCCCCCTCTGTGTCCCACTGATGCATTCGTTTTCTTCTCTGCTGCTGCCCTATCTGGTTCTGTTCTGCATTCATGGTTCTCCTTCTCTCAAATGCTCCTCTTTCGCCTTTTTTTTTTTTGAAGTTCCTTCTGTTTCTGAGGCGCCTCAATAAGAAACCACCTCTTGCATTTCTTCCCCTACACCTTCTTGGTGACCTCCTTGGCTGGTTAGACTTGCAGCTGTCGCATTCCCTATGTGTTTCTTTTCATATTTAACCAACAATGATGTGTTCTTCTGTTTTGTCCTTTCCACCAATGGCAACATACCAGTGTGTTGAATTACGCGTTTAGTATGAGCGGGGATCTGTCATCCCTAACCTTTCTCACTACTCTCAGAGCCATGCAACACCTGTAAGCATGACGTCAGAAGAATAGAGAAGATTGTATCAACAAATTCCGTTTTGTTTTGTTTTGTTTTGTCGTTTTTGTTTTGTTTTGTTTTGTTTTGTTTTGTTTTGTTTTGTTTTGTTTGTTTATTTATTTTTCCCTTTGTTTGTGATTTCCTTTGACTAGCAGCCAAATGTGAAGCCAGAATGCCGAATTTGATCGATGAACTTTACGGCACAATGAGAAGGGAAAAAATGTTATTTGTAAGGAAAATGGTACAAGTCCAATAGATCACCAGGTCATGGTGAGCACTGAGCATAACCTGCGAGGTGAAGATACAGAGGTTGCGAGTTGAGATTCTAGCCTCTTAGTCTGGACGTGAGGACCTATCCGTGGGGACATACCTGGAATCTATACTTGATGTCAAACAACAACGAGCCTGGAAAGTAGGAGAACTTGGCGCTCAGCAAGTTGCATGATCAGGTAGCCAGGTGTGGAGACTCTCACGCATTGCTGCATGCAGTCTATTGACTTGAGCGTGAAAGTGTTTTCTCAAGGATGTTTTTTCGTCTGGATAACTTGTACATAGCATTGCTGCAATCTTGTGTGTACCTCCCTCCCGTATCCTTGCAGCACCATTGCAAACAACATCGATTGGACTGGGGAGCTACCAGTGTCGCTCGGAACCCTCACCTCGCTCACCCATCTGTGAGTTATTTCAATTAGCACATCCTTGCGCTTTCTCTTGAGTGTACTCATGCATGTGCTCCTTTCCCCAAATGTGGCAGGGACTTGCAACGCCTTACAAGCGCTCAGTTCCCCCGATGGGTCATGGACTTGACAGCCTTGCGATACCTGTAAGCCTGCTGCACTGCGCTTGCTCCCACGCACGATCCTTTCTGTACCATGATTGTATTGCACTTCCATGCTCTTCTCGTTTTCCCTGCTTGTGTGATGTGAACTGTGCAAGGTTATGAGCGAGCAGGCCAGCACAAGTGCACCCCGCTCTTGTGTTGTCCACTTTACGTTCTTGGCTTTGCTCTCCTCCCCATCCTCTCCTTTTGTGTTGACCCGAGACCCGACTGTCGCTTACCTTGTTGGGTCTCATCGGGTCAGGTCGACCCGATTTGACCTCGAATCATTGTTTAGCATCTGATCGGGGCTAGGCAGAGGGTCACTACTCTACGGGTTGATTGATATTCAAAACCAAGGGGGTTGAATTGAATGTTGGAAGGAACCCCAATTCGCATAAATCAACCCTTTCTTAAGCGGCTCGTTGTCGCACTCGAAGCACCACGGTTCGCACGGCACAGCGCACCCCTCCAGCACAGCGCACCCCTCCAGCACAGCGCACCCCTCCAGCACAGCACGCCAGCACAGCACAGCACGCCATCACAGCATACCACGCCAGCACAGCACACCACGCCAGCAGAGCACACCACGCCAGCACAGCGCGCCAGATGGCTACACTGCCTTATCATGTTGATTTGCTTCATGGCTGGTGAGTAGAGTTCACTTTTTTGAAAAAGACAACAAAGAATCAACAATAAAAAAACAGCAACCGAATCAAACCTACCGTGCAGTCAGGTCGGGTCATCTGACCCACCTTGGGTCGACCCAACCCAACCTGGGCTCGCGTTGGAAGCACCAGGGTTCTAACCTGGCTCGGGTTGGGCCAAACCCGATCGGGTCGGGTCGGGGTTGACCTGACGCTCAAGCTTACTCCCCCTCTTCCTCCGCCCTCTCTGCTCCTTTTCCCCGTTCAATCACCCTTCTGCCAGCGACGTGTATCATGACAGTCAATATCGCACCGGAGTGGTGCCGCAAGACCTATACCGTCTCAGTCAACTGCAGCACTTGTAAGTGCCCGCCTCTTGACCGTTTTTTTTTTTTTTTTTTTTTTTTGTATGTGTGTTTTTTTTTTTTTTTTTTTTTTTTTTTTTTTTTTTTTTAGCTGCGCTCTCAATTGTGCCGAAAGAAGCTTGATTTGTAACATTTTTGTTGATGCTTAGGTTGCTTGCGTCTGTGCCAAGTGCTTTTGGGGAAATTGATCTCCAATAACTGATTAGATGAGGGCTCTCATGGCACTTTGTGTGGTTTAGAATGGATGAGGAGGAGATTAACGCGACTCTCTAATAGTATCAGCTGAGCTTGAATTGGTAGGTCTAAGACTTTGGGTGGTTGCATTTGAAGTAAGATAAAATCCAACTTCATTCTCCCACCCAACCATGAACAGTGATGCATCAGGCAACGGATTGGTTGGTTCACTTCCAGAGTACTGGACCGCTCTGAACCACCTCACCTTCTTGTGAGACCACCTTCTCACCCCTTGTGCTGCCGTGTTGAATTGACATTCTCATGCATGTTCCCCACTTGCCGTCTTGAACTGACATTCTTGCATATTCTCATGCAACCAACATATTAACGACCACAACAACCATTGAGTCTGCATAAGTTGTTCAGTACTTATCTAAACCTTTTTGGTTTGATATAACGTCTTGCATCAGCTTTCAGTAATGCATACCTCTTTCACACTCTGCCAATGGTTACCAAGTATCAATCTTCTCTTCGTATATTGCCACTCTTTCCAGGGCGAGTTTTATTGAGCACGTAAACTAGAACTCCTTTGTTTTGCAAGCAGTGACCCCTTGTCAACTCCCTCAATAGAATATTGAACCACAATTTCGTTCCAACTCTTTCAGTCCCGCAGCAGCTCTTGATCCCACCCTCTCTATGTAACTCAACCCCTCGAACCTCTGCATTCTAGAAATGAGAGGGCGATCTGAATCTCTCCCTTACACGTTGTACTGCAACAGGTATCCTGATCGCACTAACGGATTCACCCTTCCCCCTAGAACAACGACTTCTTAAATGCTCCTCAGTTCCATAAAGCATAACGCTGCTGCCATGCCATGTTTTCCACCTAGGGGTGGGGGTGGTGGGGGTTCCGCACAAGGGGAGCATGGCTGGATCCCTTAAAGAATTTGCGTTACTGGAGGGTTCTTTCGGGCGAAACGAGTAATACTTGCCTCGTTGCGCGTACTTTCTTACTCTGGGCGAGAAATAAAATTATCGCATTCAAGGACGGATGGGGAATAAGAAATTTGCCAGAAGTAATACTCGCCTCGCCTTGTTGTTCAACTGAGGCAGCCCCGCTGTTTGTTCATGCTTAATCCTCTCCATTGTAGTTGTCGCCAGTGGCGTTGACATTCTTTCCAGTTGTAGTTGTGTCGCACTGTCGCTTGTGAGGCAATATAGCCATTCTTTCGATGGTAACAATCTCATGGGAAAATACTTCTTGCTCCCTTGCATTTGTGTTTCTTGCCACACTTGAGTTGAGAATGCTTATAAGCGACTATTGTCGCTTCTCTATTTGCTGCTCCACAGGTCGCTTGCAAACAACAAGATTGAAGGCTCCATTTCGTCCACATTATCTGGCTTAACCTCCTTGAGCACGCTGTAAGTCGTGCCCGCATTGCAACTACCCTCTTGACTTTTAAAACCCTCTAAGTCTCTTCATGCTGCTACCTTCCCATCATTGGTGTGTTCTTAAACTGTTAAAAAGGGCTCATTCTGATAAGTCCCGTACACCAAGAGAAACCCTGAAATAGCATATGCTCTGTTCCCTTACGTCATCCAAGCAAGCAAGTTCTCTCGATTCACAGCATTGACAAGAATTGTGCTCTCTGTTTGTATCTTCATGTCAAAGAAAGTATTGCTTGTGCACCATGTGACTAGCGTCATGCACGTGTTGTGATTCTATGGACTTGTTCGCACAGAGAAAGCCACCATTACGCTCGCCTCGCCTAGTTGACCCGCATGACAGACAAAGTATGCATGTGTGTGCCTGCGAGAGCCTCTTATGTGTCCCTATTGCGACACACCCATGGTGCGGCTCCATTTAGGAAATTGAGCTAGAATGGATTGATTAGAAAGTAGAGCACACGAATCTCGAGCACACAGAATAGGTTGGAAAGGATAGGAAGAGATTCAGGGCCAATGTCTAATCAAAGTGGCTGAAATTCCCAGTGAATAAGTCGGAGATTTTGATGTTTCAGACTTTAGTGAGTTTGCGATTTTGTATAACACCCAATCCACACAAACTAGATGTACACCTAACTAGGTTACGGAATCAGTGGAATTGGTGGAGCGGGGAACCCAGCATACTCCAACAAGTCAGGCCGAAAAAACAGCTCCTAAGGCGCAGCTCTATATGAACCTGATGGGAAGAAAGATTGGTGCGAGATGGTATATGGTACACTGGGGTGTGGCATAGAGAATTGGTGTCATTGGTGTCATTGGTGTCATTGGTGTCATTGGTGTCATTGGTGTCATTGGTGTCATTGGTGTCATTGGTGTCATTGGTGCCATTGGTGTCATTGGTGCCATTGGTGTCATTGGTGCCATTGGTGTCATTGGTGTCATTGGTGTCATTGGTGTCCTTGGTGTCATTGGTGTCATTGGTGTCATTGGTGCCATTGGTGCCATTGGTGTCATTGGTGTCATTGGTGTCATTGGTGTCATTGGTGTCATTGGTGTCATTGGTGTCATTGGTGTCATTGGTGCCATTGGTGTCATTGGTGTCATTGGTGTCATTGGTGTCATTGGTGTCATTGGTGTCATTGGTGTCATTGGTGTCATTGGTGTCATTGGTGTCATTGGTGTCACATGACAGAAGTCGAGTGGTGCTGCTAAGGAGCGCGGAGATTACTAACGAGAGGTTGTGAATTGAGACCGGTGTGGTGTCTGCGGTTTAGCCGCTCGGACATGATGTTAGAACTTGAGCTCTAATGGATTCCTTCGGTGATAGAGCATAATCAGCGACAGGTTGAAGGGGGAAGAAATGGGAGGAAGAACGGAGGAGAGTGGGAAGGGAAGGGACACAACACAGCAGGTGCACAGGGCGCATAGGGTAGGGTGTGCATGTGGAGGCTATGAGAGAGCACGCAAAAGGGAGAGGAGAGCTGACAAGAGTGCGCCGAGGGTAGGGGAGGGGCGGGCACGCGACGGGCTGGGGACTGGGGAGGGCATGCTACGAATGGTGGAGGCCGCGCGGAGCTAGGCGTGTCATGGGAGGGCAGCAGCGGCAATCATGATGTAAACCGTTTGCAAAGTAGTGGCGAGTCGGGCGGCATGATGCGAGGTTGAAGAAACGGCTCCAGGCATAGGATAAAAAGAGGCGCAAAGGAACAATTGGAATGATTGGGTGGAGCCAAAAGATCGAAGCGGTAAAAGTATTTGAGAGGGTGCATTCGAAGGCTGAACAAGTGATGAAAGAAACAACTACGCGAAGAAATGAAATCGCAGCCATTACGGTGTTGGGAGTCGAAGGGAGAAGTAGGCTCTAAACCTTAGAACCTGGCTGGCTCTGGTACCATGTTAAAAATAATAAGGGGACCTTGAATGTTTCGAAAGAAGAGAATGATAGTATTAGAAATGGCAAGAGCCCATCATATACAGCTGTGGTGCAGCAATTAGGTGAGATTACGTACACTTGAATCCGTGGTGAAAGCAATTTATTCTGAGGCTTCACACATGGCTCGGAAATGATAGGACGGAATCGTTGGCAGCTCCCAAACAAAGGACTAAAATGTCCAATTGGTAGGTTAAGATTGTGTAACACCCAAACCACAAAAAGCAATTTTACATAAAACTACAAAAAAGGAACAACGTCAATTGTGAGATTGTGGTATATCTTCAACACTCTGTTTCCCAATGACTATCTTGATGCTACTAACAACACTCAAGCTATTCATGTCACCCATTCCTTCCCTTTTGTTGTTTCAGAGACCTGAGTGCCAACAGCATGGACGGCACCATTCCACGAGTCTTTGCTACCACTCTCAGTAGCCTGTGCTTTCCTGTCTCTTACCCACCAGTACACGATTGCTTGATTTCCTAGTTATGGAATTGGCTTAGCCCTGCAAGCTCAATGCATGCACCGTCTGATGGACAAAATGGTAGGCCTTAGGCCTTGCGTGAAGCCTCTCCACTCTTTACATGCTGTCTACGGCTCAGGTTTAGAAAGCTCCGTCCAGTCCTGGTTTCAGCATCTATACAGAATGAGCTGGTTTAGTTACTGAGGCACCTCACTAACCCTCAGCTGTGTTCCATTCCAAGTTCCCAACCTTTGAAGTCGTGTATCACCTCTTACACAAACACGACTTCGACTTTTTTCACTCCTTTGCTTCCAGCAACCTCGAGAGTAATGCCTTCTCTGGCCCCGTGCCAGCCTTCCTCGGCTCCCTCACTGGCCTCACATACATGTGAGTGTCTGTCGCTGTTTAATGGAGCACGGGTTCTTCCTTCTTTCCTGGCTCCTTCCTTAGATGCAGATTATAGCAATGCAAAGTCCGGTGTTTTAGTCTGGCCATATGAAATTACATGTTTTTTCTGGTATTGTGTGGATCTATTGACCCCTTGAAATGTAATTTGCTCTTAAGAGATTTAAGAGTGCTAATCTAGTAAGACCAAGCAAGCATAGCGAGCATGGCTGGTCACGCTCTTAAGGTTGTGCTTGATGCAACTTGCCTTGCAATGAACTTTGTCAATTTGCCTCAAACTATTGCTAATGCTGCTATTTCTCTTCACATTCCTGCTCCACCAGAATTCAACTGCACAAAGACTACACAAATGCTGGTTTACCCTTTACCTGATTGCAACAAGGCTGCCTGCAGTAGTAGCATGTAGTAGCCTTGTTGTGATGCTCGTGGTTTGACAGGTTGCATACCCCCATGTTCCATCCATTCAGTTCAAGGTCATCCTCTCCTTGTGCCTCTTGCCAGGCGCCTGCGTGAAAACAACTTCACGGGGGCGATTCCTGAGTCTTTTACAAACCTCACCAACCTGCCTAAACTGTCTGTATTGGCATGACCTCGAGGAGCACTCCAGTAGGATCTGCGAATTGAATGCGTTTGATGGTGTTAATGGAGGAAAAGCCTAGAAATGTGGGGAGACTAAGGTTAGCTGTCAAAATAGTGTTCCTCTTGCACCCTGCATACGTCCTATATCACTTGGGTAGATATACATGGGCACCGAGGCGAGTTTTTCGCCTCGGCTCGTACGAGGCACTCGTTCGAGGGCGAGTGACGAGTGTGCTTTTCCCTGAAAATAACTCGTCCGAGCCGAGGCGAGTTTAACTCGGCGAGTTTTTAAAACTCGCCGAGCACTCGTTGCGCTGACGAGCTTTTTGAAAAGCTCGTGCATGTATATGGCAACGAGCCGAGCTTCCCTCGGCTCGACCGAGCTTTCCTTGAAGCTCGGACGAGCTTTTGAAAAGCTCGTGCTATTTAGCCGAGTCACGAGCTTGCATTTGCCCGGAAAAAGCTCGTACGAGCAAAACTCGGCTCGGAACAAAGCTCGTACGAGTGTGCCTGGGGACGAGCCGAGTAAAACTCGGCTCGGCTCGTTGCCCATGTATAGGTAGAGTTAGGCACCCAAACTTAGTTCGGGTGTACAACTAGAAATTAACTCAGTTGGGGATGGGAATTAACCTTGGCCCAATTTTCATGAGTTGGGCAATTACTGGTTCAAAAATAACCCTGGCTCATTCTTGACCAAGCATATTGGTTGGAACCCCCAATAATTTCTCAACCCAACTCTTTGGTGCAAATTATGTTGGCTAAGGTTCAAATCACCCCCCCCCGCCCCCCCCCCCCCCCCCCCCCCCCCCCCTTGCCTCACTACTAAGTCTATGTATACTCTCATCTGTCCTAATGCAATCAGTGTTTCCTCTGAGTAGCTGGTTAGCGAGGTTGATATTCTCAAGAAAAATGTCACCATTGAATAAATTGAGGGCTTGAATGTAAGTAGTTGGGTTGAAGACTCCCACCTCTCTCCTTTGCCCCCCTCCTCAAACACATTACCATCTTTCAACGTTCTGCCTCAACTATTGAGGTTGTGCTTCCATGTTCCAGGTCGTTTTCTGGCAACCAGTTGACGTCTGGGCTTGACGTGGTCGAGAGGATGACATGGCTTGAGGCACTGTAGGTTCATTTTGTACAACTATTCTTGATCTAATATTCACCTTAACAAATGAAGGCTTTGTATTTTGTAGCAAACTGGAAACAAGTCGAACCCCATGTTAAGGTGAATATTAGATTAAGAATTGAAGGTGAAAAAATACAACTTTGTTTTTCCAGTTTTCTTATATTCCTCTCAACCCAACCCAATTTATAGCATACCAGAGAAACAAGTAAAGTATTTTTTTTTTTCTTTTAACGGGATAAGTTCCTTTTTTTTTGTTAACTTCCCCAAGTCGAGTTTGGTAAAACTCGTGAGCTAAAAAAAAAAAAAATCTCGTTTGGCACACGGCATTTGTGTGTGTGTGTGTGTTTTTTTTTTTGTTTTTTTTTGTTTTGTTTTTTTTGTTGTTTTTTTTTTTTTCGATTTTATTGTTGCTGCTGTTTTTTACTCGTGAGCAATTTTTACTAGACGAGTAGAAAAACACTCGAGCAACATACATTCACCGCCTGATCCTCGCGGATCTTGCCGTGAATTGCCTGATCTGTGCAGAATAGGCAGTTTGCGGCTTGCCAGCTCCTCACATAACTGACATTTCGATGCATGGATGATGGATCTGGCACTGGAATGGTGAATCTGTTGGCGAGCACGGTGCCACGAGTTGAGTGTTACTAGAATTGGGCCGGGTAAAGATCTACTCGTCCCGAGTAGAAAAGAACCTGACCTTTCGGCACAGTAACGAGCGGTCGGATAAACAAAACTTGGCTCGAGTTTTGCTCGACTCGACTCGACACTGAAACGAGTCAACAACGAACATGTGGAGAAAGCGACTAAGCGACTCGACTTGACTAAGCGATGCGTGATTTGCTCAAGTGTAAGCTGATGGCAAAGATCAAACATGCCATATCAACTATCATTCTAGCTCCCTTTGTCTGATGAACTACATAAAATTGTTCACTGTTATAACGTTATGCGGAAGCGATTAAACTGGAACTACAAACAAAGCTTAGCAACACTTAACATCACTTGCAACCCTTCGAGTGTGACAGCTTGTCACCTCCTAGCCAAGGGCGTAATAAAAACACAAGTGAGTAGTTATGCCTTGCTTATGCTTATAGAACAAGTAAACTGGTCGAGCAGAGTTTCGGCAGCACCGTGATCGTTTCTACTCTCGTCAATACGAAGTAGTAGAATTCAAGCTTGGAAAAAACGCGAATGCATTGGATTGATCTCGACAGGTACAAGCATACACATTTATATAAATTCTACGCACAGGCAGGAGCAAGCATAAAACAGTTGTTTAACTAGGTCGCAGGATTTTGCCAAGCTGTATTTGAAAACGGTTGTTCAACTCCTTGAACATTTGGCTATATCCCCCTCTTGTTAGAAACTGTCTTCAAATTGCACTTGTAACAGTTGTCCCTGCTGACTCAAATGTGTACACTCATGAGACTCGCATGTGACTCTAATGTAGCTCTCATGAGTTCATGCGAGCTCACAGTTGTAAAACGGCTGTTACCGTTTGAGAAGCGGAATAACCGTTTTGTACCTGTGGCGAAATGATCACGCAAAGCGGCGTGACATTCGCGAGAAGTTTCCCGTCCCGTGAGTCAACTCGGAAAACAGGTTTTCAACTGTAAATTCCGAGCACCCCCTCGTGCCACACGCACGACCGAGATATTTTATCGGTCGTGCTGTACAGCGCGCCATGATCGCAATCATGCGCGTGTACAGTGCGGGACAGGGCCGAAACGTGCCCTGTCTTGTTGCGATCGTGCTGTACAGCACTCTCGCAACAGTACGCGGCACACGCCCGAGCCCTGAGGGGCCACACGTGCGTGCCAGGACCCACGCGTGGGTCTTGACTCTCGCGCCTTTGACCTGCGCGAAAAAAGTCAAGGCACCCCCCTTGACCAGTCAAACATTCGAGCCCCCCAGCACACCACTCACTCACATAAGCCTCGTATGAAATATTCGAGGCATATGGAACTTCAATGAGCCTCGCATAAATCATTCGAAGCTCGCCAATATGAGCCTCGCATGAAATATTTCTCATGTGACTTTCATGGAAACTCATTTGAGTTTCATGAGGGCCTCATTTGAGACTTCGTGGGATTCTCATTTGAGCGTATCATGTGAGCCTCATTTGAGCGCATCAAGTGAGCCTCATTTGAGCGCTTCATGAGAACAGTGAAAACGAAACTGAAAATGCAAAAACACAAAATGCAATTACGAGTGAAAACGAAACACACAAAATGCAAGAACAAATGCGCACAGAACATTACAAGATGAAAATGAAAATGCGCACACACACAAAATGCAAAATGCGACGCAGGCGGCTGGTTGACGTGCAAAAATAAATATTTGCACCCAACAAAAATCACACTCCCTGACATGCCAAATATTTTTTTTTTCTTCTTCCACCGTACATCGCAGGCAGATTTCTTACAACATGTTTTCGGGTAGTTTCCCCAGTCTTTCGTCCTTCCCTCTTCTCAGTTTCCTGTAAGTGGTTATTTGGGCTATTACCTATCATAATGAAGCACCGTTTTTCTAATCTAGACTCCTCTATTCTCCTTTAGGGCGTCTCCAAAAGTATGTTCGAATGTGGCTCAGGGAGATGCTTCAAGTTCTACAGCTTTCAAACAGCACTCTAGAACGGTTGGGTAGGGCATTGAGCGAAGGTGAAAGCTTTGGACACGCCCTTAGGCTGACAATGTCGTGACAGCTTGTTGCCTTCTCAGTTCACACCTTAGTTTACTTGCGAGCCATACGGTAGACACGAGCACAAGTAGAGTCGAGTTGAGTTGATTCAACTCACTATTTGTAGAGCCACCATTATTGGTCAACTATACTTGATTTCTTGGTTGAATTTCTTGGTCAAGACTGGATTTTGATAAACTCTTCGCAAATATTATGAAAATAGTAATCGCCTTTGAAATATTTTGTGTTGATTCCTGTGACCGCACAGGGAATTTCGCGGCAACTTTTTTCAAGGGTCGTTTCCTGCAGCTCTGCTGAAGCTCACCAATCTTATGTCTCTGTGCGTTTGGCTACCCGGAAATAGCCTTGCAGCCACACACTGCAATAATCCGCGGTCCACAACCTGCATCATGTCCTTCGTATTTGTTCGTTCGAATCGAATTTGTGGGGCAATGGGTTAACATGAACATGGCCCGACCCTGGCCGACCTTGGCCTGGCCAACCAACAAGGCTGGCCCGGGCCGGGGCAGGCCGGCCTGGCCAGGCCCGTGCTCATGGCTGGTTTTTAGGGTTTTGTACACCAGGTTTAGGGCTTAACATTAGTGAGTTTGTAGGGGGGGGGTAGACAGAGAGGTTGATTTGTAGTAGGTGTGGCAGGTTGGTCACTTGGTGGTGTGCATGTTGATATCTAGTAGATGAAGCAGATTGGACAATTGGTGGAGCAGGTTGGTTTATTATGTGGGGCAGGTTGGGTAGTTGAGTTGAGGGGCCAAGAGGTGTGTTGTACGTCGGGCAAATTAAGCAGCTGGTGGGCCAGGTTGGTTGGTTTGTATTGCAGTAACAGATTGTGCGGTCGGTGGGGCATGTAGATTGGTTTGTTGCAGTAGGTGCAAAACAACGGCCGTGCTTCTGTTTTGAGACTGGAAGATGTGGTGTCGTACCATGTAATGTTAATGTTTGAGACTTTGTTGATTAAATTTGTCTGTAGGATTGGGTAGATCGATGAGATACACCACTGTTAGCCGGTTGGGAAACCCAGGTAGGGTGAGTGAACCCACAACACAACGGGGAAGAAGGTGAAAGTATGTGAACAGTGGTCTAAGGGCCAGCAGAAGGGGGCTGCGGCTTGATTTTTTCACGTGGAACTGAGCGTTTACTGAGGGATGTCTTTGGCAAGGCAAATGATCCTTGCATCGTCCCAAGGTTGCTGTTTGCTCGTGTGTCCACTCTGCATTCAGCCATATAGTCTTCTTCAACACGCCATAGTTGGAAAAAAAAAAAAAAAAAAAAAAAAAAAAACAAAAAAAAAAAACAAACAAACATTTTCTTCTTTCCCCCCCATTGCGTAGAGACGTTGGGCACAACCAGCTGCATGGGTCCATTCCTGACGACATATCTAAATTACAGAAGATGGCGTATCTGTATGTATCATCTCGTGGCACTTGCTGCAACTTCATGAAGGTTGTTCTCTGAAAGGGCTGGTTAATTGCAAGTTACAACAATGATCATCAGACCTGATTACCCCTGCAGCTAAGTGATGGTGTGATGTCTCTTTCTTAAATCCTCTCCTGCCCGCGCAACCCGTGAACCCCCCCCTCTCCCCACCCTTCCCTTCCTCCTCTCCCTTCTGCCCCCTTTCTTCTTTGTGTTTCAAAGACGTGTTTTGACGACCACAAGGCATATCCTAAACTTCTTTCCACATTCCTCTTCACCAGAAGTCTTGACAATAACAACTTTCATGGGGAGATCCCTCTTAGCCTCTTTACCATCACAGGAATTTCTGACTTGTAAGTGGAGGGGAAATACACACCTTTCTTCTCCTCACTCACCACCCTCTTCCTCCTCGCCTCTATCCATTAAACTGTTAAACCGCAGCATCTCAATTTGACTCCATGCTTGCCGCTGCCCCTTGGTCCGGCTCCATACATACCCAACTCTTTCCCTTCTATTGCCATATCCTTACATTCCTTTATCCACTTGCTCAAGTCCTGTATGGCGCCAGCAAAGCCACATCTCCACACCACATGCCATGCCACATGGCACATGATTAGGCGGCGCATACAAATATGGTCGGCCGTTGTGCCAAGCCAAAGTGTCTCGGGCATGCACTGGCCCAGCCAGACAGACCCCACCACATGTTCTGTTTGCGTTGAGAAGAAAATGCATGCACGGACAGCAGCATGTTGCACTTCACACTTGCACGCACGCACGGACAAGCACTGCACGCTTGCAAGCTGCCCACTGCTCTTTCCTCCGCCAGCTTTCCCAATCTGTTTTAGTTCCCCACCACTCTGTCTCCTTTTTCCACCACTCTGACTTTCTGTCCCACCAATGTCTCTTCGTGTGGAACACCTTTCAGATATTTGAATGACAATCGGCTAGGAGGAAGCCTGCCCAGCCCATTAGTAACAGGATCCCTTGTCCAATTGTATGGTTCCACAAGTTGCTATGGGATAAGAACGATTGGGTGGCTGCTACGGTTGAGCCTACAAGTGTTTGGGATGCGCAGCAATACTTATCCCAGCCTTGTCTTTCTGCTGAATTAGTAACAGACCGTTTTGACATCGTGTGGTGACAGGCACCTTCAAGGAAATGGATTGTCGGGCCCTCTTCCTGATTTCGCACGATGGAACACGTCTCTCGTATACTTGTAAGTCAGGCTCGTCCGGGCAGCAGCTTGCTGACAAGGGATGAAAATTTGAGGAATATGCACGTTTCCGTAGGATTGTTACCAGCAATTCTTGTACGTACTCCTGTGCGCGATGCGATCCCGCCCGCTGGAGTCTGGCTGTTCATTGTACTCCCATCCCATCCCACACCAGGCTTTTACAAGACAACAACTTTACAGGGTCCATACCGCAGTCAATCAGTACGCTCACTTCACTCGCCATGATGTGAGTCAGTGACCGCACCTTCTGTCTGCCTCTGTATCAACGTCTACTCCTTCTGTCTGTACCATCTACAACACCGTCGGTATCATCAGCACCATCTCTGTAACCTCTTCCATTATGTGGAACGTGAGGCCACGAAGCAGCAGTAGACTCCTGCCTCGCGTAAATCGGATCACCCTCCCTCTTGTCTTGTGCGTGACCTCTCCAGTTCCTTGGCCAACAACCAGCTATCAGGGACCGTACCTACATCTCTTACGGCCCTCACCAATCTCGCGGCCATGTAATCCACTATCCTAGTAGTTTCACAATATTTCTCTACAACCCTGTCCGACCAGCACTCGCTACTCTGTAATTCCCTCACAGATAATGCCTTGTTCCATTGTCCATTCTTGCTCGTCATCTCATCTCGATACGTAGGATTGTCCTTCAATGTCCATGCTCAAACGAACTTGTGTCATGCCATGCATCTCCCACTTGTGCTGTTGCTTCCATGCACCAATGGTCTTGTTCCATCCATCCATCATTCTACTCTAAACCCTATCAGAGACCTGGCGGCCAACAGCATCTCAGGACCCTTACCCACTGGCCTCGGGGCCCTCTTCAAGCTCATTACCCTGTATCTAACTGCTATCATACAGAATATAACATTGTGTTGTCACACCATGCCATAGGGATGAGCAAGGGGCGAACACGAACATGTTCGTGTTCGCCCCTACACGAACACATCCGTTTGCCGAACCGAACACTGTTTGGTTCGGCGAACACTTTACGCAAAAACAGGTGTTCGCCGTTCGCCTGTGAAGGCGTGTTCGAGCGAACCTCGAACACGTTCGTGTTCGTCGCGGGGCAAATTGCAGCAGCGGCCCGAACACGAACGTGTTCGGGCGAACCTCAAACACTGTTTGGCGAACACTTTAAGCAAAAAAAACAAACGTTCGAGGCGAACCGAACAGGTGTTCGCCCTTGTGCTCATGTCTACCATGCCATGTCATGTCATGCGTCATCCTTTCATGTTGCCCGCTTTTGCGTTGATTACACGTTTACGTATTCAACTCATTTGCATGGCACATCTGCTTCGTGTAGGCATGGTTGAAGCCAACTGATTAAGTGCGAACTGCCTCGAACAAGGCGGGTGGTCAAATCAAACCTGAGTTGTTCCGACTCGCAACAGATGGCCAAAACGAATGCGGTTTTGGAGGATGCTCATATTAGATTCGACTCCTGTTTGTTAACCATTCTGTCATGCATCGATAAGTAGGCTTGGGTAGGTCTAACCACTCACGCTGATTTTGGGTGTACAAGTAGAGCTCACCCTGGTTATAAGGGTCCAATTCCGGCCCCAGTCATGAAAAACTCATTTTTTCAGTTACATGATTGGGGAAACAATAATCATGCCACCATATGACCAATATCGTTGCCCTCCTTAACCGATATATTGTGAACGGCCGATAATATCTGCTATGCAGCCACTCATCAACCCAAGTTCCACTCATCAACCCAAGTTTCACTTATAGTTGATGCTATGTACCAGAGAAAATACAGATGAATGGATGGTGTGGCTCTCACAACCAAAATCGTTAAGCAATACAAAGCTTCCATTGGGTAATCTATGCAGTCTACTTCTGAACTTGGTGGCAATCAGAGCGACTCTCTTCTCTACTTCACCCCTTTGAGGATTTTCTAAGCTGATCGCCTCTGATGCTTCTGCATGCTGGCAGGTCCTTATCTGACAATCAGCTCACGGGGACTCTCCCTCCTTCCATGTGCAACCTCACCAAGCTAGAACGGCTGTACTATTTTCCTCCTTTCCTTGTGTTTTGGGTGTGTCTTTGTTAGATTATATGGTAGAATGCTATGCTTTTGGGACTGTACACTAATTGTGGTGAACAGTCAAGTTGGGTATGTACCCCAATTTGGGTGTACATTTGTGTTGGGGTGCCAATCCACCCTTTTGTGGTGGAGCCCCAACACAAGCAATGAGGTCATTGGTGGTCACTCCACATTGGTCCCAACCTTGTAATTGGTCTACCCAAACACATTGTAGGACCAATTGTGGTTAACCATTCGAACCACCAAATTGCTCCTCACCACCTCCTTCCCTTCCACCTCTCTCTTGCATCCTATGTAGACCCTCCTTTCCTGAATATAATCGCCTTCTTGATTTCTAACAGTCTTCAGATGCTTGCTTGCAGGCACATTCAGTAAGCCCAGTCTTATTTCTTTCGTGCATGGCATGCGATTCTACTCTCGCCTTTGCAGGTTTCTTCGCAACAACCATTTCTATGGAAAGTTTCCATCCTGCTTCTTTGAATACTGCTTGCACAAGATGTGAGTGAAGGTCACAACCGAACCACTTCAGGTCGAGCGAAAGAATTCAAACCAAAAACGTGAAAGACTTTGCAAACTTAAGCTTGGTCAATGCTAACTATGAGTCAAGTCGAGTTCAACTGCCATTGGGTTTGATCCCATGTCTGAAGCACACGGTATGGAAGTTGGCATGGATACCCACCCACACCAAGGCTAAGGCTACGAACTAACTGAACTGAACACTAGTCGAAGTGTCACTTGGGCTCTTGCCTTGCCGGTGCTGCAGATGTTGCTGCTGATTTTCACGGCGTGTTGCCTTGCAGGCGTTGCATGAGTGGAACACCACAGACGAATTCTGGTAAAGCTGAAAGAAAAAGGAGGAATTCCTTAACGAGACCGCAACCATCGATGGTCTGTTGAATTGAATATGCAGTTCATATCACGGTTACGAGCGCGGTGTCAATCAGTCATGAGCAAGGGCCGAACTAGGGCCATCCCTTGACTAGCAGGGCAAGGCTCGTGACGTGGTGAGGGCTGAGTCAGTCAGCTAGGGCCAAGTCCTTCGCTCTGGCCAGCCAAGAGCAAGCACCAGTCCTTTGCTCGTGTACAACAGTGCCATGAGCAAGCAGTCTTCTTGGAATCTAGTTGCTTGTCATGAGCTCCACAGGTAGGCAAGCCAGCAACCGCGGCTTGTTTCTCGGCTCAACTCAGCATGAGACGATTTTTGAGGCGCCTCAAAAATAGCAACCGCGGCTTGTTTCTCGGCTCAACTCAGCATGAGCCAGCCAGAGTTGTTTCTCAGCTCACGAATCAGTGAGCCCGACTTTGTTGTAGTGACCAGTTACGGCTCGGGTCTATGCCTCTGTCTAGTGTCTGTCTAATCACAGCAGGGGATAGCAAGAACAAGCAGTTGTGATTTTTCCCTTCACGCTTCCCTTTGCCACCCACTTTGCTTGCGCCTTCCACTCCATCCAGTGACATCAGCAACAACAGCTTCTACGGCCCCATCAACAGCAACTTCCGCAGCATGATTCCTAACAACGAGGCTCTGCTCAACATCGCAGGCAACTTCTTCTATGGCGACCCCATGCTCTACGCCGATGGCTGCCAGTTCTGCCCCTCTGGGGTCATCCAGCCCCTTGTGTTGACACCAGGCGACCTCATCTACACTTCTGGCGGCCGCTGTGGACCCGGGGGGTCAGGAGGATATGTTGAGATGACACGTGCAGGGGCCAACAAGAAGGGCGAGGCGAGTCTGCGGGGGAACTGTTTCACCCTGAGCAAGCAGATGGAGTGCACGGCGAACGAGACGCAGCGCAGCAGCGACGAGTGCCTGGCATTCTGCAGCATGTCGCGGGAGCTGGGGCCGTGCGACGGGCACGGAGCGTGTGTGCCGCCGCAGGCGGGGGCAGCAGAGGCGTGCTTCACGTGTGAGTGCGACGACGGCTTCGTCACCACCAACGGCACCCTCGGCTCCACCTGCGCCCGCCCTGCTCCGCCCCCTGCTGCAGGTATGCTTTGTCATGGGCATGGCAGATAGATGTGTTTCTTGTTTACAAGGCGGCTTAGCAAGTTACCCATTTTACTATCTTAGTTGTAAAGCTGCAGCTTCCCATTTTGTTTCTCTTCTCAAGCGCTCTCTTCATACTCATTCTCCCCTCTTTTCTCTTCCCTCCCCCTCTCCAGCGCTCTCCACGGGTGCAGTGGTGGGCATCGCTGTGGGCTCTGCTGCCGCCTTTGCTCTCCTCCTCGCTCTCGTTGTCGCGCTGCTCTGGCCTCGCCAACGCCGTGAGGCCCTTCCCCTTTCCCCTCTTTCGGAGATTCGGACTCTTGCTGTCGTGCAGTTGTTTTTCCGCAGCGCACTTGCTTGTAAGCAGCACATTTAGCCTTGGGTGTTGCGTGCTGATGAGCGTGCTGGCATGCTGTGCTGTGTGGCATGGCAGGGCGGTGGAGTGACCTGGACGTGTGTCAGGAGTTCAGCATGGGAGAGATTCTGCGGGCGACAGACAACTGGGCGAGCAGCAATGTGGTGGGGAAGGGCGGCTTTGCCACCGTCTACAAGGGCGTGTCCAGCAAGGGCGAGCTGTGGGCTGTCAAGCGCATCGCACTCATGTCCAACGACTTCCAGACCGAGGTGAGGGAGAGAGTTTTTATGAACCAAGTAGGGGGAAAGAATTTGATCACATGCAGGTGTGTAGGTTATGTAATTGGCATAACCCTCCCTGTCTTCTGCATTAAGACTCCTTAAACTCCCCCTTCCTGTCCCCCTTCCCGTTTCCCGGCGTGGCATGCAGGTGAGGGCGATGGCGTCGCTGCGGCATGAGCACGTGGTGCGCCTGTTGGGCTTCTGCCTGCATCAGAACGTGGAGAGCGGCCAGCAGGAGCAGATCCTCGTCTACGAGTTCGTGCCCAACGGGGACCTCAAGTACCACATCCATGATTCAAAGAGTAAGCTCTGTGAAGGAGAGATTCATGTGAGCCCTACGGAGACCTCAAGTACCACATCCACGACTCCGAATGTACGCTAATTCTCCCTCCTTGGCCCGACCATTCTCTGCTGGAAAAGCTTCTCGAGTACCACATCCACCACTCCAAGTGTACGGCCATTTGCCCTGCTTAGAATGGCCATTTTTCGCGAGAATTGCTGCTGTGCCACTCGGCCCCCAATCTTGGCTTTGTTCCTCTGTCCTGCTTTTTAATTGTGGATTTTTTTCCCTCTCGTTTTCCTCTTTCTTCCCCCCAGCGCCCCTGACCCTGAAGCAGCGGCTGCAGCTGGCGGTGGGGGCAGCGGAGGGAGTGGCGTATCTGCACAGCTTTGCGACGCCCATCGTGCACCGCGACCTCAAGCCCGGCAACATCCTGGTGGGCGAGCACAACCAGGCCAAGATCGCCGACTTTGGGCTGCTCAAGCTGCTCAGCCACGCAGAGGGCGCCCACGACCGCACTCGAGTGGCCGGCACCCCGGGCTACCTCGACCCCGACTACAACCGCACCCAAGTCGTCTCCGACAAGAGCGACGTCTACAGGTGCATGCACCTAGGCTATGTCCCCACCCCTGCTTTTCTCCCTTGTGCGGCATGTGAGTTCCAGTCAAGCAGGCAACGCTGCAGGTCAAATCCTCCTCCCTCGCCTTGGGCACTCTCCCCGGCCTGTTATGCAGTCCGCCTTTCCTTGTTTTGCAGACTCTCTAAAAAATCCAGTGGACGTTTTACAGTCAAGAAAGCTCTGCTCTGCAAAATCCAGTGGCTATGTGCCGCAAATACTCTGTCGCTTTGGCTTGTGGGATATGTGAAAACGGCCATCACCTTTTGAGGCGGCTAAAAAATGCAATGGTGCCTTTTGATTTGCCTAAAAAATGCAAGGCCCCCTTTTGATTTGCCTCAGAAATGCAATGCTGCCTTTTAATTTGCCTCAGAAATGCAATGTCACTCGTGGGATATATGAATGCCAGTCAAGCAAGCAGTGCTGGAAGTCAAAGGCCTCCTCCTCTCTCCCTCGCCTGTCGTGAACCATTCTGTTTTGCATCTCCCGCTTAAACCCTTGAACGCTTTATATTCAAGAGAATCAATCCCCTAGAAACTTCACTGCTGTATATTCTCTCATCCGTTCTTGGCCCTGTTCTCCCACCGTCGTTGGAGCAGCTTTGGCGTGGTGCTGCTGGAGCTGCTGACAAGGCAGAAGGCAGCCGTGGAGGGCACCGACAGCCACATCAGTGACTGGGTGAGTAGATGCATGCATGCTGGAGTGGAGAGATGCTGGAGTGGAGAGATGCTGGAGTGGAGAGATGCTGGAGTGGAGAGATGCTGGAGTGGAGAGATGCTGGAGTGGAGAGATGCTGGAGTGGAGAGATGCTGGAGTGGAGAGATGCTGGAGTGGAGAGATGCTGGAGTGGAGAGATGCTGGAGTGGAGAGATGCTGGAGTAGAGAGCACCCATGCGTTCTACACCCTCTCCCTCCTCAAAGCGCATACGCATTTGCAATGCCCTGGCTGCGCGCAAGGTGCATGTGCACGAGCTGGGCAGCTCACTATCCTCCCTTGTTCTCTCCCCTTTCTTCTCACCCAGGCGGCACGCAAGGTGCAGGTGTACGGGCTGGGATTTTGACAATTCTTCCTTGTTCTTCCCGCCTTCACCCCCCCAGGCGGCGCGCAAGGTGCAGGTGTACTCGCTGGGGGAGCTGAAGGACGCGGGGCTGGAGGCGCCGGACGAGGCGGTGGTGGAGCTGGCAGACATCGCGCTGGACTGCCTCAAGATGCCCGCCTCTCGCCGCCCCCCCATGAAGGACGTCGCCCGCCGCCTCCACAACCTCCTCTCGCTCTACTGCGAGGACGACGACCACTTTGCCGTTGTAGAGCCCAGCCTGAGAATGGAAGGAGGGGGTGTGAGGGGCGAGGGCGGCAGCACAGACACGTTTGGAAGGAGCGGGTGGTCGGAGGGAACGAGTGGAACGTCTGCTTCCAGGAGTCTCATCCATTCGTTGTCTGAGAAGTGGCGGATGATTGAATAGCACCAGCAGCAGAAAGAAGATCGACATTGCTTGTGCTTACAAGATCCATGGCAGTGCACTAACAGATCAAAGGCAGTACAGAAATATGGTACCGTGGCAGTGCATTATTGGAATTGTTATTGCGGCGATGAAATCATTTCACGTCATAGTTTGTGTGGTGGGGGTTGTGACCAGCTCCCAAGCTTGTTGAGCATTTTCGTTGAGAATATACCGTATCTCCCCGGATATACGGTAGGTGCCCCCTGTTTTTGCCTCAAGGCTTAACATAAGCATAAGGGCTGATGAGGATTTTTTTCCGATTTCAAGCCCCTACCCAATTCATAGAGTTTTCTGCTACTGAAATACATGATGGCAGTGTGGGCGTTTCCCCATAATAGGCTAAAAAAAGTCGTCAGACAAGCTCTGGGGCTATAACAAAAGAATCCGAATAAGTGCACCCCCCCCTCCCAAAAACGATGTACTGGCTACTAGCGCCCTCTATCTGGGGGGTATTTGCCCACATTTCGACGAACAACGTGGTCTGGTTCTTAGACGGTCGTCAACACCAAGGATGTCGTTGTGGTCGTACTGTGCAGCGTGCATGTGTCAGAGCATGCATGTGACAGCAGCATGCATGTGACAGCAAGACAACCACATTAGGGTTAGGTACTGGTACTCACATTCTGTTTCAGTGCAATCATTCCGCTGTTCACATCTTTGACATGGTATCATACGATCGATCCTAGATCATATGCCCGTACCTGCCCTGCGCGACCTACAGCCCGCGCGCCCCGGCTGCCCGTGCGCCCTACCCAGTGCGCCCCTGCCCCGCGCGCTGCCCTGCCTTGCGCGCCCCTGCTACCTACGCGCAGCCCTGCCTCGTGCGCGCCTGCTGCCCGCGCGCCCCGCTGCCTGCGCGCCCCTGCTGCCCGCGCGCCCCGCTGCCTGCGCGCCCCTGCTGCACACGTGCGCTTGCTGCCCGAGGCCCCTGCTGCCCGCGCGCCCTACTGCCCGCGCGCGCCTGCTGCCCGCGCGCGCCTGCTACCCATGCGCCCCTGCTGCTCGCGCGCTCCTGCTGCCCGCGCGCGCCCTGCTGCCCGTGCGCGCCTGCTGCCCGCACGTCCTGCTGCTCGCTACCCTGCCCCGCGCCGCCCTGCCCTGCCGCGCGACCCCGTGCTGCCCAGCGCGCTCTTCTCTGCTGCTCGACGCCACGCGCCCTGCCCTGTCTCGCGCGCTGCCTGTGCTGCCCCGCGCGCCCTGCTCAGCCGCGCAAAGCGGCGAGCCCTGCCCTGCCCGCGCACCCTACCCTACCTCACGCGCCCTACCCCGCCCGCGCGCCCTACTCTGCCCGCGCACCCTGCCCTGCCCGCGCGCCCTGCCCTGCCCCGCGCGCCATGCGTTGCCCCGCGCACCCTGCCCTGCCCTACCCGCGCGCCCTGCTCTGCCCGCGCGCCGCAGCCGCCGCTGCTGCAACTACAACTGCTGCCTCTGCCACTGCAGTCATTGCAACAGCCGCTACTGCTGCTGCAGCCACCGCACCTGCCACTACAGCGGCTACCACTACTGCTACAGCTGCAGCCGCAGCCCTTGCCACTGCTGCCACTGCAACGGCCGTTACAGCTGCCGCCGCCACATTCGCTACTGCCGCCCTTGCGCCGCTGCTGCTGACTGCCGCTGCCTGTCATGGCCACTATCACTGTTCTAGCGGTTGACGCAGCCGGGCGCCCTTTCGAGTTAGATTTGTGGCTCGAGTGTCTGCGCCGGTATCTCCGGCGTTTCATTAGAGATGGCGTCTCCCTGTTCGAGTACACGTCAGGGTCCCTTCAGGCCCCCACGACTCCCACTGAGCCTGCTGCTGACGCTGGCGAGGACGTGCAATGGCGATACTGGGCGGACCGCGTTGCCTGCACACAGTGGACGGAGCGCGGCGCTATTGCCCAGCTTGCTCTCCGCGCTCACCTGCCGTTTGACCAGAGGGCCCACTTTCGTCAGGTGATGTCGGCCCAAAGTTTCTACGACGCTGTGGTTAGGCACTACTCATCCCTCTCTCCTGCCACCCAGCCACTGCAACAACGGCGTCCGTTGTTTTGGGAGTGGCGGCAGCTGGTCGAGGAGGCGAGTATAGGTGAATGTGAGTCTGCTCGCACAGGTGGTGCAACTGGTGGAGGCGGAGATTCCGGGGGTGGTCAGCAGCGGCAGCAACGTCAGCAGGAGACCCTCTCGGCGCAGCAGCTTCCTGAGTGGGTTTCCCAGCGACGCGTTTCTGGTAGTGTAGAGGCTGCTAGTCTAGGTGCTTGTGACGCTGCTAGCATAGGTGCAGTACCTGCGGAGGCTCTCCACACCTTCACACTGGACTCCAGCGGGTCTCGGTGCTTCTTCCGCGATTGTACCACTGTCACTCCGCTCCCGGCTCCTGTACCTGTCACTCTGGCCGACCCCTCCGCTCTGGTGGACCGGTTGTTGCACGTGGCTCCACTGTTCTCACGTGTCCGGCAGCCCCCTCTGGCTCTCTCACAGGTCTCCACCTCCCCTTGTTCACTACGAACTTTGTGTGAACAGCTGTCCTCCAAGATCAGTTGGTGACTACCACTACTCCTGGGGGCGAGCTCGTGGCGACCTGTACGGATTCGGTGATTGGTGACCACCTCGCCACGTTCACTCGGAGGCCTTGGTTTGGCCTGTACACACTGCACACTGAGTCTGCTCAGGTGGCTGCGTCAGGTCGAGTAGCTGTGTCTTGCTCGTGTCGAGTATTCACTCACCCCTCCCTCCTCTGGCACCACCATCTTGGTCACCCCTCCCTGCCACGCCTCCACAGTATGCACTCGCGTCTCCTGGTCTCATGTCTCCGGCATTCCCTTCCCCCGCTCGCCCGGTCGCTTGCGCCGCCGTGCTTGCCTTGCGTCGAGGGGAGACAGCGCGCTGCTCCTCACTCCTCCTCGTTTCCTCCGACCACTGCACCTCTGCAGACGCTGCACATAGATGTGTGGAGCCCTTCCCCCGTCCCTGGGCTGGGCCGAGGGCGCTAATTCCTGCTAGTCGTTGACGAGTTCTCGCGCTACACCACAATGTTACCCTGAAAGCGCAAGGGCAACGTCCGTACTGTTTCGATCCCTTGAATCCGCGCTGTTCATCGCCAGCTGGGTGCACGGTTCCGACAGGACCTCCCTGTGCTCCGCTTGCACTCTGACCGTATCGGTGAGTTTTCTTCCCGTCTTCTTGAGGTCTTCTGTCGTGAGGAAGGCATCACCCAGTCGTTCACACTTCTGACCTCTCTACAGAATAATGGGGTTGCTGAGCGCCGCATAGGCTTGATCATGGAGGTTGCTCGCACCTCCATGATCCATGCAGCTGCTCCCCATTTTCTGTGGCCGTTTGCGGTCCGATACGGTGCGCATTGCCTTAACCTCTGGGCCTGTGTCTCCCAGCAGGAGACCTCGCCTACCCTACTCTGGATGGGGGGGGTTGGTGATGCGTCGGCGTTTTAGGTCTGGGGTTCTCTTGCTCTTGTCCGCGATCCTCCGGCGGGCAAGCTCTCTCCTCGCACTCTTCGCTGCGTCTTCCTTGGCTATCCCACCGATGCCCCGCCTTGGCAGTTTTACCACCCGACCATGCGTCGCGTCTTGTCCTCTCGCGACGTCACTTTTGACAAGCCTGTCTGCTTCTACCGGCTCTTCTCCCACCGCATTTCCCCGGTGCCCCCTGCGCCTCTCTTCCTGGTTCCAGGTTACCCTCCGTTGGAACCTCCCCCCCCCCCTTTGCGTCCTGCTCCCTCAGGTGTGTCTCAGGTCGAACCACCCCCTTGGTTGAGCCTTTTGGTGTCTCTTTGGGGCCCTCTGGCCCGGCTTGGGGGGGTGACCCTGTTGCTGACGACACGACGGCCTCTCACCTTTCCCCACGCTTGGAGGCTCCTCCTGGTTTCTCATCTCGGCCGTCTTCGCCGCCTCTGCAGCCTGACGCGGTGGACTCGCGTGCTGGTTCTGGGGGTGCTACTTCTAGGGGTGCTGGTTCTGGGGGTGCTGGAGCTGGTGGTGCTGGAGGCTCTGGTGCTGGAGGTACTGTCGCTGCTGGGGCTGGAGGTGCTGGAGCTGGCAGTGCTGCTACTGCTGCTGGCCTCGCCCGATGCTGTTGAATCCCTGGCGGGAGTGTCTGCAGAAGCAGATGTGACGGTGGTAGCTGCGGCGACAGCAGAGGAGGAGGAGCAGTGCGAGTCGAATTGGAGCATGAGTGCCATGAGCAGGCCTGGCGCTGCCACGTCTCCCAGGCCTAGAATGGAGTAGGGTGATGCAGCGTCAACCTGGGGGTGAAGAGAGAGGGAGGGAGGGAGGGAGGGAGGGAGGGAGGGAGGGAGGGAGGGAGGGAGGGAGGGAGCGAGGAAGGGAGGGAGGGAGGGAGCGTTGAAGGGAGGGAGAGAGGAAGGGAGGGAGGGAGGAGGAGATGAAGGACGTAGCGAGTGGGCATGAGAACAGAAGTGGAATCAAAGAAACGGACAAGTGGGAAATAATTATGGCACTGTATGGGAAGGGGTGGCATGGCATGGCATGGCGTAACATGGCATGGTATGGCATGGTATGGCATGGCGTAACATGGCATGGCATGGCATGGTATGGCGCATAGCACTGTCAGCCCATCCATTCGACCTAGGATGCACATGGAACAGTGCACGCCACGCCACGCCACACACAGTCCAGCCAAGCATACGCACCGTCCACCGAGGGAAGACGAGCTTCATGGGGCCCACTAGGGAGTCCGATGTGGCCACCTGCACGTGACCAGGCACGGCAAGTCAAGCGGGGGCATAGGGACGGATGTATGGGCCTGCCTTCAGGTCATGGAAATGGAATGGGCTTATGCCTGCATGCAGAGGGACTTCAAAAAAACGGCCAAACATATGGGCGTGTGTATGCAGAGGGCCCAGAATGGTATGGTTTGAGAGTGGGTATTATAATGATTATACAAACAACACACGTGGGTGCCCGTGGCAGCAGCATACCGTGACCATAGCGTTGTCTCGAAGATGGGCAAGGAGCCAAACACCCTGAAGGCATTGGCTTCTGAATGAGCACATGGGTATTATACAACACACGTGGGGGGCACCGTGCCAGCAGCATACCGTGACCATGACATTGTCTCCAAAGATGGGTGAGGAGCAAAACACCCAGAACACGTCGTACAGCCGCAGCCCCACCAGCACTGCTCACGCCACCGCGAAGCTGGTGGGGGGGGGGGGGGGGGGGGGGGGGGGGGGGGGGGGGGGGGGAGGGTGGAGGAGAGGCGAGAGGAAGTTGTAGGGGGAGAGTGATGAGGAGGAGCATGGGGGGAAGGTAGGAGGGAAGGCGCCAAAGATGGGCGAGGAGCCAAACACCCAGAACACGTCGTACAACAGCAGGCCCACCAGCACTGCTGACGCCACCGCAAAACTGATCGGGGGGTGGGTAGGAGAGGGTGAGAGGGAGGTATCGAGAGGGAGTGATGAGGAGGTGCATGGGTGATGACGAGAAGGTGGTGGTAAGGCCCAAAGGGAAGTGTGTGGGCAGGTGGGTGAAGAGGCACCAAACACCCAGAACACGTCGTACAGGTGCTGGTGGGGCTGTAAAGTGCAAGTGACGAGGAAGCGCATGGTAAGCTGCATCCACTTTCCTCATACCACCCACTCTCTCCCCTCCCCCCCCCCCCCCCCCCCCCCGCTCCCCCCCCGCTCCCCCCCCCTCCTTCCCTCCCTCCCCCTCCCTCCCCTTCCCTTCTCTCCCTCCCTCCCTCCCTCCCTCCCTCCCTCCCTCCCCCTCCCTCCCTCCCTCCCTCCCTCCCTCCCTCCCTCCCTCCCTCCCTCCCTACCTCCCTCCCTCCCTCCCTCCCTCCCTCCCTCCCTCCCTCCCTCCCTCCCTCCCCCACCCCCACAGACCATAGCTCTCCTCAAATCTGAGGCTAGGAAGTCGTAGCTGCGGAGGGAGAGCATATGCAGCACCTCGGAGACAATGCAGACGGCCACTATGTTGCCCAGGGAGAAGGGCACTGAGGGCTGCATTGATGCCACCGCCATCGCCATGCCCACTGGTGGGGAGGTGGGGTACGCATGGTGGGTGGGGATAGTCGGGGATAGGTCACGCGGGGTGGTTGTGAGGGAATAGCAGGTGATTGGAGAGGGGAAAGGGAAGCGAGATTCATGCGAGTCGCAGGGCGCCATGCTCACCGGTGGGTTGGTGGGACACATGTGGACAATGAGAGGAGATAGCCAAGTGAGTGAGGGGCAAGCAATGAGAGAAGCGAGCGCGGGAAAAGAGGAGGGATGGGGGCGAGAACGAGGGACGGGAGGGCAAGAGGACGGGAGGACGAGAGGACGAGAGGACGAGAGGAAACAGAGAGATGTAGTCGATTGACAGGCATGATATCCATTGACAGCACGCAATACCATCCCACACCATGCCATTCAGTTCTATCCCATCCCATCCCATGCCATCCCATGCCATCCCATGCCATGCCATCCCATCCCATCCCATCCCATCCCACCCCATCCCATCCCATCCCATCCCATCCCATCCCATCCCATCCCATCCCATCCCATCCCATCCCATCCCATCCCAACACATCCCATCCCATCCCATCGCATCCAATCCCCACCCACGCATTCCCCCCAACATAATAGGCAGCTCAACAGCAGAGCCTGTGAGAGGGCCCGGTGTGACTCACAGGCAGACAGCACGTCGGTTGCTGAAAGGGTGAGCACTGCTGGTGCCGCGGCGGACGCAGGAGGGGATGAGGAGGAGGAGGTGGGTGTAGAGGAGGGGGGTGTGGAGGAGGGGGGTGTGGAGGAGGAGGGAGAGGAGGAGGAGGGAGAGGAGGAGGAGGGGGAGGAGGAGGAGGGGGAGGAGGAGGAGGGAGAGGAGCTGGTGGGGGAAGGGGAGGTCTCTAATAGCCACGAGGGAATGTCTGGATGACGGGGGAACATGAAGGGCAAGGGGAGAGAGACGAGAGGGAGAGTAAGATGAGTTAAAGGGGAAATGAGGGGTAGAGAAGAGAAGGAGATGGGAAGGAGAGGAGGGGAGATGAATAGAGTGAGCGAGGGGCTGGTGGGGAGTGGGGGAGGAAAACGGCAAGAAGAGCAAGAAGAGAACAATACGCACGAACAGCAAATACTAAGAGATACGGAGAGGAACAAGGTGAGTGGCCAGGGCTAAAGCGACCCTGCGTTGCTCGAGACAACAAAGAGAAAAAAAAGGGTAGCAGCAGAAGACGAGCAGCCATGAGGTGGGGCGGACCAAGAATTGGTGCATTGGCACGCGGTGAAGGAAACTGAGCTCTGCATATGTCCTCCTTGCTCGTCCATGTGCAGGAAGAGGGGAGAGAAGTAAGGCAGGAGGGAGGAGGAAGAAAACCAACAGCAGAACATAACGCAGCACAGCACAGCACGGCACGGCACAGCACAGAACAGAACAGAACAGCACAGCACGGCACGGCACGGCACAGAACAGAACAGAACAGAACAGCACGGCACAGCACGGCACGGCATGGCACGGCACAGCAGCCATGCACAAACACGCCCACCCACCACTAGGGCGCATCCGCACAACCGCACACATTAAGGGAGACCGACAGGTGGGTCGTTGATCTCCTTGGGCAATGCGACCTTGAGTGGGTCAGCGAGGTGACTGGCGACGGCAGCCCCACCGACGAGCGTGAGGTAGGAGGAGAAGAGTAGGACACACGATCATACACATACACCACATAACACCTCAGCCCCCCACCGCACAGCACATCAGCCACGCACCCATCCCACCGCAACTGCACGACCACAGAAGCACACACACCTAGCGTGACCGACAGCCTCTCGTTGATCTCCTTGGGAAGAGCGGCCCTGAGTGGGTCAGCGAGGTGGCTGGCCACTGCAACCCCACCGACGAGCGTGAGGTAGGAGGAGAAGAGCAGGACACACAGCCACACAGCACAGAAACCCACTGCACCGCACAACACCGCACATCACAGCACAGCACAGCACAGCACAGCACAGCACAGCACAGCACAACACAGCACAACACAACACCGCACAGCACAGCACGACACAGCAGGACACAGCAGCCAGCCACGCGCCCAGCCTACCTCTATCAGAGGACAGAACGACCGAACACACACCTAGCGTGACAGAGAGCCGGTCATTCATCTCCTTGGGGAGAGCAGCCTTTAGTGGGTCAGCGAGGTGACTGGCCACTGCCACCCCGCCCACGAGCGTGAGGTAGGAGGCGAAGAGCGCAGGACACACGGCCATACACATACTGCACAGAAACACACTGCACCGCACACCACATAACAGCTCAGCCCCGCACCACACATCACAGCAGCCACACGCCCATCCCACCACAGCTGCACGACCACACAGCAGCACACATACTTAGCGTGACCGACAGCCTGTCGTTGGTCTCCTTGGGCAGAGCGGCCTTGAGTGGGTCAGCGAGGTGGCTGGCCACTGCCACCCCACCGACGAGTGTGAGGTAGGAGGAGAAGAGCACTCGCAGGTCCAGGTCTGGGGCAAAGCGCAGAAGGCAGTAGAGAGAGAAGAGCGTGATGGAGCAGAGCACGGGCACTGCCCTGCTCTGCTGCATGCTCACTGCCTGCACGGGGGGGCGGGTGAGGCTGGTGGGGTGGGAAAGGATGGGAGGGAGGGAAATGGAGGGGAAGGGAGGGGAAGGGATTGGGGTTCGAGGTGGGGAGAAAAGGGGGTAAAGGAGAGAGTACGGGGTGATGGAATGGGGAGGTGGGGAAGGGGGCAGAGAGGCAAAGAGGAGAGTGTGTTTAGGCGGTGAAAAAAAGGATGACGGTATAGAGCAGAGGATGGGCACTGCCATGCGCAGCTGCATGCTCACCAGTAGGGGGGGAGTAGGGGGTGACGGAATGGGGCGATGGGGTGAGGAAGAGGACAGAGAGGAGCGGAATGGGGAGATGGGGTGAGGAAGAGGACAGAGAGGAGCGGAATGCAGAGATGGGGGTAGGAGGAGAAGAGGAGAGCACTCGCAGGTCGAGGTCCGGGACGAAACGAAACTGGACATTAGTGGTTGCAGGGGGGAATTGGACATGGCTGCAGGCGGTGACCCTGATCTGATTCTTAGTGGAAAGGCATAGGGGCTTCGTGGGAGGAGAGGAGGAAAGGAGGGAGAGTGCGGTGCAAGCCATGGATGGAGCCGCAAGCAAGCACGCACACAAACTTCTGAGACGTCTCAAGAGTGTGGGCCATGAAGCCGCAAGCACGTAGATAGGCGGGTGGCTACCCGTGTACCGTACAGCGCTCCTAATGTTTTGAGAGAGAGAGAGAGAAAAATAATGGCCTTGAGCAGAGCGCGAGCAGTCGAGGCGCCTCAGAAATCGACCGCTAAGCGCACCTGCAGCGAGGGGTAAAAAACCAACTCCCTCATGCGGACCCCTCACGCGTGAACAAGAGAGCCCTGAGCACTGAGCACACCTGCGGAATTCACTTTTGAGAATTCTCAAAAGTGATTTCAACAAGAGAGCCCTCCCCGCTCTGAGCGCACCTGCGGTGGCTGCCCACGTAGACGGCCCAGAGCGCACCTGTAGTGAGGGGTAATGATTTTGACCCCTCACGCGTCACGCGTTCACAAGCTGAGCGCGGCGCACATGCGGTGGCTGCCCACGTAGATGATAAAGTTTAGAAGAAAGAAGAGAAGAAGGGGGTTGCACTAGCAAGAATGGGGATACAAATAGCAAACCCTAGAAGGGTTGTACTCGCTATAGAGCACCCCACTACAGGCTAGAGCATAAGATAACATTCTGACAGTAGACGGCCCAGAGCGCGAGCAGGCCGAAGTAGAGCGGCGCGGACCACTGGCAGCGCGGTAGCGCGGGCACCACGGGCACCGACATCAGCAGTGCAGAGATAAACTCTACCACGGTGGGAGCTAGACTATGGGGTAGGCACGAGTTGTCAGAGTGATCGTAGCTCTGTCTGTGTTCTCTAGGACTTGTGTTTTCACAGGGCAAAACAACAAGAGTTTTACTAAGGAAAGTTGAGAATACAGAGTTCAGAATGAGAACAAGCAATGGCAAGAATGGGGATGCGCGCGTGGGAGGACGGGGAGGGGGGAGTGAGTGGCGGAGGACTAGGTGAGCGGGGGAATGCGTGGCGGAGGGCGGGGAACGGGGAGAAGACCACACGGGTGAGGGATCGGCGAAGGCCCTTCTAAGTCGACCCTTGATTCTTAGGGGAGAAGATTGTCAAACTATATATATGCTTTATAATTGGGTGTAGGCTGTACTGGGGTAGCCAATGTGGGGTACAACCCCTTTAGGTTTATACTTGTACCAAACTCTCTCCATAGTTAACCATCCTTGCTACTTCTCTTAACATGGTATTAAGAGCCTTAGGTCATTAGGACCGTTTTAGGACCGTTTTTTAGGGCCCACCTATCGCTTCCGGTTACCGTGCTACCCCGCGCCCTGCCCTGCCCTGCGCCGCGCCGCTAGCAGCCCGCGCGTCGCCTTTGCGTAGCCCGCGCGCAGCTCCTGCTGGCCCGCACACCGCCCGCTAGCAGCCCGCGCGACCCGCCTGATGTCCGCGCAGCCCGCGCGCAGCTCCTGCCGGCTCGCGCGCCGCCCGCTAGCAGCCCGCGTGCCCTGCGCGCTGCCTCGCCGGCCGTCTGCTACGCCCCGCGCGTCGCCCGTCGCGCTGCCCCGCAGCCCTGTGCACCGCCCGCCCAGCTGCCCTGCCGGCCCCCTGCAGCCCCATGCGCCGCCTGCCCTGCTGCCGCGGCTGCCTGCTGCGCCCTGCCCTAAGCGCCCTGCCCGCGCTGCCCTGCGCCCTGCCCGCCCTGCCAGCGCTGCAGCCGCTGCTACGCTGCTGCTGCCACCAGCGCCGCACTGCCCCGCCGTGCCCGAGCCGCGCCGCACTGCCCGAGCCGCGCCGCACCGCCCGAGCCGCGCCGCCTTGCTGAGCCGCGCCACGCAGCCTAGGGGCCTGGCATTAGGTTTCTACTGCTGCTAGTGCTACTGCTGCTGCTACTGCTGCTTGCCTGCAATCGCTCTGCCCTGCCAGTCCCGCGCCAGCAGCTATGGCCACCCTCCGCGTTCTGTCGTTCGATGCTGAGGGCCGCCCGATTCAGTTTGAGACCTGGCTCGATGACCTGCAGCTGTTCTTAATGAGCGATAGCAAGGATAACGTCTCTCTCTTTGACCACACATCTGGTGCCTCAGTCGCTCCTGCTGCCACAGCTGAGCTTAGCGCTCGTTCCCAGTGGCAGACTCGTGATGCTTCTGCTCGCCTAACCGTTCGCAATCACCTTCCGTTAGCTGAGCTCACGCATTTGGCGAGTACAAGACCGCTAAGGCCCTTTACGACGCTGTAGTGGCTCGATACTCAACCCCTGCCACAGCCGAGCTTAGCCGCCTCATGCTGCCCTACCTGTTTCCTGAGCTGTCCACCTTTGCCACAGTTGCCGATCTCATTACCCACCTTCGCACTAGAGACACCCGCCTTCGCGCCGCCCTCCCCAAAGAGTTCTGTGCTAAGCACCCGCCTCCGATGTACTGGACCCTCCACTTCATAGTCACCCGTCTCCCTGACTCTCTTAGCTCGGTCAGGGACCACTTTCTCGCTCGCTGTCCCACCGAACTCACTGTCGACCTCCTAGAGCAGCACCTCCTTGCAGCAGAGAAGAGCATTGTCGCTGTAGCTGCTGCTCGTGGCGCTCCTCGCATCCCCATATTTGAGGGGTGCTCTCCCTCTCCCCTCGCCCCCTCCTTCGCTACTGCTGCTGCTGTTGACTTCCTTGGTGCTAAGTCTGCTGGTGCTGCTTCTGCTCCTAGTGGGGAGGCGCCGCAACGGCAAGGGCAAGGGAGCCAAGGGTAGCGGAGGTGGCACCGGGGGGGGGTGGTGGTGGAGGCGGTGGAGGAGGAGGAGGTGGCGGAGGGATTGGTGGCGGGAGTGCTGGCGGGAGTGGTAGCATCGGTAGCGGCGGTGGAGGCGGTGGCGGCGGAGGAGGCGGCAGCGGCGGTGGCGGCGGCGGTGGCAGCGGAGGTGGCGGTCGGGGCGGTGGTGGCGGTGGAGGTGGCGGTCGGGGTGGAGGCACGGGCGCTGGCCAGAGACAGCAGCAGCAGCAGAGTCCCCAGACGACCCAGCAGCTTCGTGAGTGGCTTGCTCAACGTGGGAGGTCTGGGGGTGGTGGTCGCTGCCCGTATGTCATTCGAGGGTCAGACATGCGGGAAGTTCCACACCCAACACCGCTGCTTCTCCCGCCTTGACGACGCCTGGCGTGAGGAGATGGGCGAGGACGCTGAGCGCCCTCGCTGGTATGCCGCCTGACCCCTGTATAGAGACTGGTACTCTAGGTGCTGGTGAGGCTGCTGCCTTAGGTGTGAGCGAGTCTGTTCTCTCGGGTACTGCGCCTGCTGAGGCCTTGCACACCTTCACGCTTGACTCAGGTGCTTCCCGCTGCTTCTTTCGTGACAGTACCGCACTCACACCACTCCCTGCACCTGTTGCACTCTCTCTGGCTGACCCCTCAGGGGGTCCAGTTCTTGCCCGGTCCACCACTGTGCTTCTGTGCCCGGCAGTTCCGCCTGGCTCACTGTCAGGTCTCCACCTCCCCTCGTTCTGGACGAACTTGGTGAGCAACGCCGTCATCCAGGATCATTGGGTTGACACCTTTACCCCTGGAGGACAGCGTGTGGCGATTTGTACGTGCTCCATGACTGGCCGTCACCTGGCCACGTTCACCCGTCGGCCAGGGTCGAGTCTTTACACACTGGCGACTGTGTCTCCTCAGGTAGCTGCTGTCGGTCAGGTGTCTGCGTCAGGTCTGGTAGCCCCCCCCTGTGAGTGTCGCTCCCTGTCGCACCAGACTCTTCTCTGGCACCACCGCCTGGGTCACCCCTCCTTGCCACGTCTCCGTGGCATGCACCGTCGCCTCCTTGTGTCTGGTCTTCCCAGGTCTCTCCCTCCCCTCCCTGCCTCGCCTGCGCCGCCCTGTCTTCCTTGTGTCGAGGGGCGGCAGCGCGCCGCTCCTGACTCCTCCTCGTTTCCCCCGACATAGTCTCCTCTGCAGACCCTCCACCTGGACGTGTGGGGCCCAGCCCGCGTTCGTGGTCAGGGCGGTGAGCGGTACTTTCTGCTGGTTGTCGACGACTACTCGCGTTACACCACGGTCTTCCCCTTGCGCACCAAGGGTGAGGTCCCTGCTGTCCTGATCCCTTGGATCCGAGCAGTTCGTCTCCAGCTCCGCCGCAGGTTCCGTCAGGACCTGCTTGTCCTGCGTCTGCACTCTGACAGAGGTGGTGAGTTCACCTCCGACCTCTTGCGGGCCTTCTGTCAGGGGGAGGGCATCGAGCAGTCGTTCACGCTTCCGGGCTCACCGCAGCAAAATGGGGTTGCTGAGCGCCGCATTGGCTTAGTCATGGAGGTCGCTCGTACCTCCTTGATCCATGCGGCGGCTCCCCATTTTCTGTGGCCGTTTGCGGTCCGGTACGCCGCGCAGCAGCTCAACCCCTGGCCCCGTGTCTCCTTGCCGGAGACCTCGCCCACACTGCGTTGGACGGGGGAGGTTGGCGATGCGTCGCGTTTCCGGGTCTGGGGTGCTCGTGCCCTTGTCCGCGATACGTCCGCGGACAAACTCTCCTCCCGCACCATTCCCTGTGTCTTCCTTGGCTTTGTCCCTGACGCTTCTGGCTGGCAGTTTTACCACCCCACCTCGCGCCGTGTCTTCCCCTCTCATGACGTCACCTTTGACGAGTCGGTTCCTTTCTACCGCCTCTTCCCCTACCGCACTGCCCCTCTCCCTCCCCCGCCACTTTTCCTCGCTCCAGGTCCCCCTCCGGTAGACCCCCTCCCCCCTCAGGGTCCTGCTCCTTCAGGTGTGTCTCAGGTAGACCCGCCCCCCTTGGTTGAGCCTTTAGAGGTCACTAGCGACTCAGGTGCTGCTGCGGGAGGTGCTGCTTGTTGAAGTTAGAGAAGCCATGGATGGCGAGAGATTTTGGTGAGGTGAAAGAAGTTGCACTAGGAAGAGAAATGTCGAGGTACAAAAGAGAGAGGGTTGGAAACCCTAATTGAACCTAGGGTGTGTTCGGTTTGTACTAACAACTACGAAATGAACCTAAAATGAACCTGAATACGTAACTCTCTCTAAGCATGGAGAAATAATATAAGAACACCAAAATAAAGGCCAGAGCGAGCTCTAGCCTACTCCAACACACCCCCAGGCTAGGTGAAGCTCTCGAGAAAAACACCTAGCAAACCGGCACACCCCCAGAAGTGGAGAGACGCGTGAGCCCAAGCTCGCGCACGTAGAAACGGTGTGGCGCACGCAGAAGGGCCTTGGTGAAAATGTCAGCAAGGTTGGAAGCAGCGTCCACCTTGCGAAGACGTAAGTAACCAGACTGCACCAGCTCGCGCACAAAGAAATAGCGGACCTCGATATGCTTGCTGCGAGCGTGATAGACAGGATTTTCAGTGAGATGAATCATGCTCGCACTGTCACAGGAGAGCGTCACAGAGGACTGAGAGTGACCAAGCTCAGCAAGGAGAAAGGAGAGCCAGCGAGCCTCCTGAGCTGCCAAGGTGCCTGCGTACAACTCAGCCTCACAGGTGGAAAGGCAGACAGAGGATGATCGAGTAGAGCGCCAGCTTATGAGACCACTGCTAAGAGTCAAACCATAACCCTGAGATGAGTGGCCATCAGGGCGGGAGTCAACGTAGGAAGAGTCACTGTAGCCGGAGAGAACGGGAGGAACAGAGCCACCAAGAGTGAGAGCAAGGTCAGAGGTGGCGCGCTGATAGCGCAGGACGCGCTTAGCAGCCGCCCAGTGCACGTCAGTGTGGCGGCCTAGACCAACAAAGCGAGAGAGAACACTGAGGGGGTAAGCAAGGTCGGGACGAGTGCACATCATAGCATACATGAGAGATCCAACGAGCTCAGGATAAGGCCGCAACTCAGAGGAGGGAGCAGGGACGGGAGGGGCAGTGAGTTGATGGTTAGCGGGAAGAGGGGTGGAGACCGGCTTGGCCTGCGACATCTCAAACCGCTGGAGGATGGACTGGATGTAGAAAGACTGGGAGAGAGAGATGGTGCGGGCAGCACGATCACGACGGATCTCCATGCCGAGGTAGTGACGAAGCTCGCCAAGGTCCTTGCACATGAGGCGTGCCTGCAGGGCTTTCTTGACAGCTGCAAGATCGGCGGAGTCCTCAGCAAGCAGCACCAAATCGTCCACATAGGCAAGGATGTAAAGCCTGTGGGGGGATGTGCGAATGAAGAGACTGGGGTCGGAGGTGGAGGTAGAGAAGCCAAGAGAGTGAAGGGTGGAGGCGAGCTTGGCGTGCCACTCGCGTGGGGCCTGTTTAAGGCCATACACAGGTCGTTTCAATTCCCAAACCGTGCATGGAGGGAAAGGGCGAGGAAAGCCAGCGGGGCGCTCAAGGAATATGCGCTCATGCAGCTCGCCCTGGAGGAAAGCATTGGAAACGTCCATGAAATGGATCTCCCAATTCCAGCGAGCACCTAAGTCAAGAAGGAGGCGAAGGGTGGGGAGACGGGCTGTGGGGGAGTAAGTGACAAAGTAATCAATGCCTTCACGCTGAGTGAACCCCTTGGCACAGTAGCGGGCCTTGAAGACAGGAAGTTCGCCGGGCAGCTGCTTGACACGGAAGACCCATTTGCCTTTGACAATGGTGGCGCCAGGGGGGGGGACAGAGTCAATGTATGAATTAGTTCTGGTGAATGCCTCACACTCAGCAATGATGGCAGCCATCCACTCAGTTGCATGAAAGCCCGACACAGCCTCGGAGTAGGACTGAGGGGTGGGAATGGCAGCGGTGTCGACAGAGAGAAGAGTGGGAGAATTGCTAAAGTCACCAACGGTGACACACAGGAGAGGAGAAACAGGATGAATGTTGAAGAGCTCCTCAAAGCGATCTTCAAGAAGAGTAACATTCTGGGATGGAGAAAGACGAGTGAAAAGAGCAGAGTGCTGAAAATTAGAAAGTGCGCGAGTCATGGAGCGAGTAAGGCGTGGGGAAGGGGGGGGAATGGGAACAGACAAAGGAGGTGGAGAGGAAGATGGAAGTGAGGAAGGGAGGGGGGCCGAGGAGGAAGAGGCGGGTGGGGAGGCGCCAGAGATGATGTCGGAAGGGGGGGCAGTAGAGGCTAGCGCGGAGGGAGGGGCGGGAAGGGGAGGGATAGGAGGGGGGGGGGGGGGGGGAGGGGAGGGAAGGAGGCTGATCGAAATCAGACCAGTGAAGAGAGGGGACAGGAGGGGCGGGTGGGGGGGAATGGAATGGGGATTGAGTCTCATTGAAAATGACGTCCTGGCTGCGGATGAGTTGGTGAGAGGAAGGGGCATAGAAAAGATAGCCAGGACAGTCAGAGTTGATGCCAAGGAATGCACAGAGCTGCGTCTTGGGAGCGAGTTTCACACCCTGACGGGACCGGTCTGCTGGATTGACAAGAACATGTGCGACACACCCCCAGACCCGAAGAGGGCGAACAGAGGGCTGGCGGCCAGTCCAAAGTTGGAAGGGGGTGGTAGTAGGGCGAAGAGGATGAGGGCGGAGGTTAGAGAGTAGAGTGGCATGGATGAGAGCATAGCTCCAAAGAGAGTGGGGAGCAGAGGCATGGGTGAGAAGGCAGCGAGTGATTTCCATGAGAGTGCGATTGCGACGCTCGGCAACCCCATTCTGTTCTGGTGAGTGAGGAAGAGTGGAGGTCTGGCGAATGCCATGAGAGGCAAAGTAAGAGGAGAGAGAGTGATTAAAGAATTCGCCACCACCATCCGAGTGGAAGCGCGCGACAGGACACTTAATGCGTAGACGAGCCTGCTCAGCCCAGCGAATGATGAGGGAGGTGTCAACGGGAGTTGTGTTTGGCCCCGTCCTCGCTTGGGCGGAGCCGGACCGTGGGAGCCACGAAATCGCAGTAGCCCGTGGCAGCCACGAAATCGCAGTGGCCCGTGGCAGCCACGAAATCGCAGTAGCCCGTGGCAGCCACGAAATCGCAGTGGCCCGTGGCAGCCACGAAATCGCAGTGGCCCGTGGCAGCCACGAAATCGCAGTGGCCCGTGGGAGCCACGAAATCGCAGTGGCCCGTGGGAGCCACGAAATCACGGGGGACCGTGGATCCACGAAACCGCGGAGGACCGCGGTGGCCGCGAAACTGCGGGAGGACCGCGAAATACCCGGTCAACCAGGATACCCGGGCGACGTGCGCGAAAGTCGCCGGGGATGTTGTCTACGAAGACGATCTCGGGGGTGGTATCCCGAGGTCGACGTGGCTGGTGGGCGCCGTCACGGGTGAAGTGTCTGCGCTGGGCAAGTGACGGGGAGTTGGGCGCCAACCAGCTGCACGCACCTGCGAAGCTGGTGCACCGTTGTCCCGCGGATGCGACGCTGTGCAGCCGACATACTGCAGCGTTGGCGCACCGCGGACTTGCAACATTGGCAGGCCGCGACTCTTCTCTGCTGGAGCGCGGTCGACCAAGTCGTGTTGGCACGCGGTCGACCGTGCTGCGCTGGCAGTGGACCAGCAGTCTTGCTAGGTCTGATGTAGTCATTGTTGCCAATGTTGCTGAAAATCATTCTGAACTTTTGTTGTTATGTTTTCCTAGTGAAACTCTTGCCAATTTTCCCCGTGAACTAGCAAGTAGTGTTAGCACTTGGAAACGACTAAGGAACGAACTAACGCAGATATCACAACGAGCATCCGTGCCTAGCCCGCAGTCTAGCTCCCGTTGCAATAGTTATCTCCGCATGGTGCGGTGAGCGTGGACGGCACACGACTTACCTTTTCAGTCAGGTCGACGTAGTAGTCACTTACCTATTGTGTTCGTAGGCCGGCAGCTGTGCGAGTCACCACCATGGTTGGCGTGGGTGACGCTGGTGTTGCAGACACCATGGAGGCAAGGCTGGCAGGCGCGAGGAGACGCCATGAGGCGCAGGAGTTTGGCGACCTCCCGTGGGCGGTCGTCGAGGCTGGCATCCGCGCCGTGTGGGCGACGGAGCACCCTCCTTCTCAGCCTGCTTCTCCTAGACCGGTGAACACAGAGGGCGGCGTCGACGTGGGCGTCAACGCCGGAGGTGGCCAAGTCGGCAGCAGTGCGGGAGGCTCATCGAGGCAGCGTGGTGTGATTCACGCCGATGAAGTCGGCGGCGTTCAGGCGCAAGGGATGCAGTCGTTCGCGGCTGCAGGGGCCCCGCGAAACTACGTCGGAGGCAGACGAAGTGAATTATCGCCGATGTCGGCGACACACGTGACCGTGGGAGGAATTGCGCCGAGCTACGGCTACTTCAAGTTTACGCCGGACAGGATCTCGGTCACCCCTCTGCTGGTCGGTCGTCCTGACATCCTTACGTGGAAGGAAGCCATCGAGCCCCAGCTGGAGATGGCCGGGCTGATGGGCTTCGCCCGCGGGACCGTGGCGACGCCAGAGGAGCACCACCCCGACCTGCGAGCAGAGTTTCGCGCCGTGCAGTTGCTTACCTTTACGGTCATTTCGCGGTGCTGCTCGCCGGGCGTACAGATCGCCCTGAAGTCGTGCAGGGAATACCTCGATGCTGGCCACCGGGCGTGGCATTTCATCGAGTCAACTTACCAGGTCACCGACGACTTGTTCATCTCCCAGCTTGAGGGGCAGTTGACGCACCTGCATATGGGCGACGAGGAGACCGCGACTGACTACTGCAACCGAGCTCGGCGAATTCTCGCCACCATTCGGATGGCTGGCGCGGAGTACTCAACGTCGTCGTACGTCACACACGTCATGCACGGACTCCCGAGCAGCTATAACCTGCTGAAGCGGCTGTCAATGGCGCCGAGCACGCGGACGACGCTCAACAAGGACACATTGACCTCGTACATCCTGCAGGACGAGGCGATGCAGGAGGCTGAGCGGTCCCAAGAACTCCTCGCGCAAGTCCATTTCGCGGCCCCCGCGAAGCAAGGTGGTCGCCCGGGACAGCGCGGGCAGTCTGGTGGCAGTCACCGCGGTGGCGGGAAGCCCGCGAAGGACGCTGACAAGCAGAAATCGTCCAAGGATGACGGTCGTGGAGGAGGAGGTCGACGTCGGGAATGCTGGCTGTGCGGATCCCGATCACCTCTCCTTCGAGTGCCCCGATCGCAGCGATTCCGACGACGACGACGCGAAGGGAGGCCGCGGAAGTTCTGGCAGCCGTCGTCCGCGTCGAGGAAACCAACCGCGAAAAGAAAAGCAGTCGACGAAATCGACCTCGGCGAAGGACGCCGACTCTTCCGCGGGTGGCAAAGGGCGAGACGGTAAGGAGGCTTCGTGCTCGCTGGTCGGTATCGTGGAGCCGACTGTCTCGCTGGCGCCGGACGCTGGCGAGGATTTCCAGGCGATGGCGGCAGCTGTGCAGGCGAACCCCGCGGTGGTCCTGCTTGACAGCGGCTGCTCGCACCACCTGATGGGGACGAAGGAGGCCTTCGTCGAGTTGGGGCCGAGTGGCGACGTGAAGCACGTGCGTGGCTTCAATGGGGCGCTGCAGGATGTTCGCGGCCGTGGCACGGTTGCGCTGCAAGGGGAGGCCGGGAGGCGAGTGCTCATCTCCGACGTTCTCTACGTCCCGGGCGTGCAGGCGAATCTGCTTTCGGCTGGCCAGCTGAAGGAGAGCGGGGTGACGCTGAAGGACGATGGCGGCCGGATGTTGCTCGTCTCCGCGGCGGGGGACGTGCTCGGTCGCGCGACGTACACTGGCCGGGTCCTCTGCACTGACCTGCGCCCATGCGCGGTCAAATCGGCGACGCCCGCGAAAGAGGAGGTAGCTCTGCGGGCGATCGTCTCGGCGACGAAGGCAACCCCGGACAGGCTGCACGCGAGGCTGGCGCATGTTGGCATGGACACCATCCAGAGCTCGGCGAAGCACGAGGTCGCCACTGGGCTGGACCTCAAGTCTGTGTCTGGCGCCGACTCACCGTGTGTTTCGTGCGTCGGCAGGAAGCTGGCGCGGCACACCTTCCCCGACCACGGCTCCGAAGCCGACGACGTCCTGGCCGTCGTGCACATCGATTTGTGCGGGCCATTTCGCGTGGCTGCCAAGGATGGCAGCCTATACTTCTTGCTGCTGAAGGACCGCAAGACCCGCTATGTGTGGGTGAGGCCGGTCGCCAAGAAGTCGGACGTGCTGCTGGAGTTCCAGAAGTGGTTGGTGCTGGTGGAGTGGCAGGCGAAGCATTCGGTGCTGCAACTGCGTTCTGATCGCGGAGGGGAGTTCCTTGGAAAGGACTTCACCGCCTTCGTGGACAGCAAGGGAATCGTTCACGACTTAACCTGCCCTTACACCCCGCAACAGAATGGCATGGCGGAGCGGGAGATGAGGACGGTGGTGGAGTCGGTGCGGACGATGCTACTGCACATGGGCGTGCAGCACCACTGGTGGCATCTCGCTCTGCGGCAGGCCGTCTGGGTTCGCAACTGCCTGGAGCGGTCGACGCTGCCCGCGGGGACAACGCCGTACCAGCTTCTCACCGGGCAGAAGCCCGACCTGTCACTGGCGCGGGTGTGGGGCTGCATGGCACAATTTCTCGTCCCTGAGCAGCAGCGCGGTGGGAAGCTGAAGCCGAAGGCCCGATGGGGCCTTCACCTCGGCGTGTCGGAGGAAAGCAAAGGCTGGGAGCTCCTTGACATCGCCGACAACCGGGTGGTCACCACGTCGGACGTGGTGTTCTACGAAACTCTGTCGCTGGAGGTGTGGAAGTCGGAATTCGGGCCCACGTCGGGGCGGACGCGGGCCAACCCACCGACGGACACCTCGACGGCGACGCTTCCTCTGCTCGTCGAGGTCGGTGAGCAGGCTGATGAGGATGTCGCGGTCGCCCCTGCCTCGCCATCTCCTGCCCCTTCTTCCTATTCCCTTCCCGTCGAACTGCGTGGCCTGCCTCCAGTGTCGGCCTCCGGCGATGAGGGGAGTCGTGGGGCGTCGCCTGTGGCGCCGGCCAAGAGCATCGCCGGTGGCCGACGTGACGCCCAGCCAGTCGCGGAGAAGAGGACCGTGGAGGAGTCCGCGAAGAAAACCGCGACGGGCACCGCGAAGGGCACCGCGGAGGACACCGCGAAAACCGCGGACGAGACCGCGGACGAGACCGCGGAGGAGATCACGGAGGAGACCGCGAAGAAGCCCACGGAGGAAACCGCGGAGCAGTTGACAGGGGAGCAGTTCGATGAAGGCACATCGAGCGACGTGGTAAAGGTGCAGCCCGGACCTCGGAAGTCGGGCCGAATTCGGAGGCCACCCGATTTTTTCGTCCCCGCTGCCTTCACCACGGTGTACGACGTGGACGACGACGACCTGGCGTACGATGACGCCGAGGACGATGAGGCGTTTTCGGAGCTCGACCCCGACATGCACGCCGATCCCGAGCACCGTTGGGACATTTCGACCATGACGGTGAAGGAGGCGTTGGCGAGCTGGAAGGGCCCGGCGGTGAAGGCCGCCATGGAGGAAGAGATTCGTAGCCTCATCAACATGGGCACTTGGGAGCTGGTCGAACGCCCGCCGGGGGTGAACATAATGAAGAACCGGTGGGTGCTGACAACGAAGTACCGCATCGACGACACTGTCGAGCGCGAAAAGGCGAGGCTGGTCGTGAAAGGCTTCACGCAGGTGTATGGCGCCGACTACGACGAGACGTACGCGCCGGTGAGCAGCTACGTCACGCTGAGGATTTTCCTCAGCATCGTCGCCGTCCTCGACCTCAACCTGATGCAGCTGGACATGAAGAACGCCTTTTTGCAGAGCAAGCTCGATCGCGTGGTGTACATGTACCAGCCAGACTACTTCAACGACGGGACCGGCCGGGTGTGCAAGCTGCTGAAGAGCCTCTACGGGCTGAAGCAGTCGCCGCTGCTGTGGAACACGGCTCTCAACGACGTGTTGGTTGGCGCCGAGTGGAAGAAGAGCCAAGTCGATGAGGCTCTGTACTTCAAGGCCGGCGACGACAAGGTGACCTGCTGGGTGCTGGTCTACGTCGACGACCTTCTCGCCGCGAGCAGCAGCACCGCGATGCTGAAGGAGCTGAAGGAGCTGCTGGAGGCCGCTTTGAAGCTGCGCGAAATTTCGCCGGTGCAGAAGTATCTCGGCCTGGAGATCGCGCGCGACAGGCCGGCGCGAAAATTGTGGCTGCACCAGCAAGGCTACGCCGACAAGCTGCGCAGGCGCTTCATCGACGAGGAACAGACCGGGCGCACTCCGAAGACGCCGGTCTCCGTCGCCGCCTACGCGGAGCAGACATTCGACGACGAGGAAGCGCAGGAGCGCGAGGAGGAGGAGTACCGGCAGAAGGTTGGCTCGCTGCAGTTCGCGGCGACGACGACGAGGCCGGACATCGCATTCGCGTGCAGCAAGCTGGGGAGCGGCCTCACGGTGAGGAGCGACCAGCACTGGCGCGAAGTCGACCGCTGTCTCGCCTACCTCGCTAACACGCGAGACACCACCCTGGAGTACGGTGGTGGTCCGGAGTCACTGGAGTTGGTCGGTTTCGTGGACGCCGACGACGCGGGCGACAAGCAGAACCGGATGAGCACGGGCGGCTACGTGTTCGTCTACGGAGGGGCCGCGGTCTCCTGGTCGAGCCAGCGCATCAAGTGCGCGACGCTGTCGTCGACCGAGTCGGAGTACGTGGCGGCCGTCGAAGCCGGCAAGGAGGGACGTCGCCTTCGTTTCCTCCTCGCGGAGTTCCAGCGGCTGGACGCCGGAAAGCCGACTGTCCTCAGGGTGGACAACAAGTCGGCCATCACGGTCGGCGAGGGCATGGGGTTAACGGGCAATCTCAAGCACATGGAACGGCGACAGGCCTGGCTGCAGCACATGGTGAAGCGCGGGAAGTTTTCGCTGAAGTACATCCCGACCGCTGAGCAGCCGGCCGACTTCCTGACGAAGGCGCTGCACTACCCGGCCTTCAACCGGTGCTCCGTTGCAATCGGCCAAGTGCGCCTGGCTGATGTGGGCGACGGTGACAGCGACGTGCAGCAGTAGGTGCCATGCCCTCTTGCATGGCTGGTGCGGTGACCGGCGTGCTGTGCGTTGTGTGCACGCCGACGGGCTATTCTCCGAGCAGTACTGCCGTGTGGGCCGGGGGGGGGGCCCAAGCGTGAACGCGGCAGGGGAGTGTCAACGGGAGTTGTGTTTGGCCCCGTCCTCGCTTGGGCGGAGCCGGACCGTGGGAGCCACGAAATCGCAGTAGCCCGTGGCAGCCACGAAATCGCAGTGGCCCGTGGCAGCCACGAAATCGCAGTAGCCCGTGGCAGCCACGAAATCGCAGTGGCCCGTGGCAGCCACGAAATCGCAGTGGCCCGTGGCAGCCACGAAATCGCAGTGGCCCGTGGGAGCCACGAAATCGCAGTGGCCCGTGGGAGCCACGAAATCACGGGGGACCGTGGATCCACGAAACCGCGGAGGACCGCGGTGGCCGCGAAACTGCGGGAGGACCGCGAAATACCCGGTCAACCAGGATACCCGGGCGACGTGCGCGAAAGTCGCCGGGGATGTTGTCTACGAAGACGATCTCGGGGGTGGTATCCCGAGGTCGACGTGGCTGGTGGGCGCCGTCACGGGTGAAGTGTCTGCGCTGGGCAAGTGACGGGGAGTTGGGCGCCAACCAGCTGCACGCACCTGCGAAGCTGGTGCACCGTTGTCCCGCGGATGCGACGCTGTGCAGCCGACATACTGTAGCGTTGGCGCACCGCGGACTTGCAACGTTGGCAGGCCGCGACTCTGCTCTGCTGGAGCGCGGTCGACCAAGTCGTGTTGGCACGCGGTCGACCGTGCTGCGCTGGCAGTGGACCAGCAGTCTTGCTAGGTCTGATGTAGTCATTGTTGCCAATGTTGCTGAAAATCATTCTGAACTTTTGTTGTTATGTTTTCCTAGTGAAACTCTTGCCAATTTTCCCCGTGAACTAGCAAGTAGTGTTAGCACTTGGAAACGACTAAGGAACGAACTAACGCAGAGATCACAACGAGCATCCGTGCCTAGCCTGCAGTCTAGCTCCCGTTGCAATAGTTATTGTTGGTGCAACCCTACGGTTTGCACTCGGCTTGTTGTCCATGTGCGTGAATGTGTGTGTGTATGGAATGGTATGAGGGCATGGGATAATATATATTTCATGCTTATAATTGTGTGTGAATGTTGAGTCATGATGTCGAGTGTGTGTGTCGAGTCAATAGCGAGTTATCGCTAGACGCGTGTTACGCGGTCGTTTGTGTCTCGCGCGCGGTTTCTACTTTGTCGTGCGCGGTTTCTATTTTGTCCTGTGTCGAACGTTCGGCGTGTCGCAGGTGTGTGCAGCAGACCCATCAAGAACTCAAGGATGAGTTTGTGATGAAGAGCCCGAGCCTTGGTGTCAAGCCTCAAGTGATTTCGAAGCTTGCCAAAAGGGTACACCTCAAGATATTGAAGATAGTTACATTACTTTGTGTAGTGTAACATTTCACTTGGTGTAGGCCCTAGTGAAGGGTAGTTTCGAGACCCTTCGTGGTTGGGGACAGTGTGGCACTGTTCCACATCACTGTACCTCGGCTCTTGGGGTTTGTAGGAGCTGGGAGTCATTCCGAACTCGTAACTCTTCCTATCTTGTGTTCTAAGACTATAGTGGCTGCCATAGTACCGTTCGTTCAAACCAACGCTGTGTCGTCAATTCTTTATCAAATCGTGCAATCTAAATTTCTAATTGTAGACGACGTGAAGACGCTCCAGATCCAATTTGAATCAAGTCATTTGCAGCTGTGAGAAGAACGCTATCAACGTTTGAAGCCGCTGTGCAGAAATCCGTCTGTGCTCTCTATCTTTCGTTTTAGGCACATTCAAGCCTATTGTGACTATAACAAGTGGTATCAGAGGCCCTTGGAGCAGTTTCGACAATGTCTGGACCTGAGGAAAGGGGTGGCAGAGGTGCTGGTGGCAGTGGAGAAGCTCAAGCTCAAGGCCAACCCCGTGATTCAGCCATGGCGCCCATGCAACCAAGTCTTGGCCCACCTAGGGATGAGCCTAGGGTGTTTGGGCTTGACAAGTTCAACGGTGACAACTTTGCTGAATGGTCCTTCAAGATGGAGAACATCTTTGACCACTATGACCTGCTGGAGGTGATGGAAGGAACGGAGAAGCGCCCCGAGAACGACCCGGAGAAGAGCCCGTGGGTGCGGAAGAGCGCACAAGGCTATCTCTTACTTGGGCAAGCGTTGGGGAGCAGTCAGATCCGTCACATCAAGCCATTCCAGCATGAACCAGAGAAAGGACCAAAGGCATGGGCTGCTCTCAAGGGTGTACATGCTCCTGCAACAGCGGCGGTAGCGGTGGTGTTGGAACGGCAAATGGCGGCACTACGAATTGAAGAAGACGAAGCGGTTGAAGAAGGGGTGCAGAAATTCTTCGACTTGTTGACGCGGCTTGAGGGAGCTGATTTGAACTACAGTGAGCTCCAAAAGAAGACCAAGTTGCTGGCCTTACTCCCAGAGTCATGGTCCTCGCTCATCATCAACCTTAATCGCGACTTGCCCCGCCTCTCGCTTGAAGACGTGAAGCGAGCTATCCTTCAAGAGGATTTCCGCCGCCGTGAGTTGGCGAGTGCGGATGGCGCTGGGGCAGCGAGCATCGGCCGTGGATATGGTCGAGGAAGAGGCAGAGGACGAGGGGGAGGAAGGTTTGGTGGCAGCAACTTCGGCGGAGGCCGCAGGAGTGGCGGTTACGGCAGCGACGACAAGAGCTACGGACGCGGTCGCGGCCGATTCGACGGCGAGTGTCACTATTGCCACAAGAGCGGACACATGTGGCGCGACTGCTACAAACTCCCTGATGGTTGGACCCCTGCTCAAGGCCAAGAGGGTAGAGGAGCAGGAGGAGGGAGAGGACGAGGCCGTGGAGGCCGTGGCGGTCGCGGTGGCGGAGCTGCAAACATGAAGAGCGGAGACAACGACAAGGACCCGAGCGACGATCGATACCCGGGTCTATTCTACTTCGTGTCGACGCAAGTACCGGCTGGTCCAGAGAAGGATGAAGGCTTTGAGGAGCCAGCAGCTGTGGGGAAGGTGACCCTACACCCCCTGGACTATTGGGTGATTGATAGTGGCGCTACCTATAGCATGACACCTCGCCCGGACTTGCTCACCGAACTCGAGCCGTCGTCACCGGTGAAGCATGTCACATCGGCCTTGGGGCAGCGAGCAGAGGTGAAAGGCATGGGCAAGGCCATGTTCAAGGGTGCTGATGGGAAGATGGTGGGCCTCAAGAACGTGCTTTGGGTGCCCAGCCTTGCTGCAAACCTGATTTCCGTGCGGCGGTTGGCAAAGGCCGGCATGGACACGAACTCGAAGGGAGCCAAGACCTACACCGCAAGGCTTGGCGATCGAATTCTTTGGGACCTTCATGAGGACAGGGATGTCTACAACGAGATGTGGCAGATCCCAGTGGTCCCTATGCCTAAGGAGAGGCAAGTGGCAGCAAGCATCAGCACCAAGGATGGAGCGGTCGGTAGCGACGATGGCGCGAACGGTCGCGCTAAGGAGAATGAGCTCAAGAAGAGCAAACCTGGAGGGACCAGCAAGTTCAGTGAACCTAAGGAGAGTGGTGCAGCAACCAAGGAGCAGCAAAAGGGTGAGGAGAACCCAGAGGCAGCAGCGGAGGAGGACTACGGAGAGAGTATGTGGGGCGCTATTGCGAGCGCGGCATTCTCCAATCCAACTTCGGCTACGGGGGAGTGTGATTGGCTCACCTTGCATCGGCGCATGGGGCATGTGGCCCTGCCCATCTTGCAGCAGCTAGTGAAGAATGAGATGGTTGCTGGCATACGTGTGAAGGGGGAGCCCGATGAGGTGCTTGGCTGCCCGACGTGCATTCAAGCCAAGTTCACCCGGTTTCCGTTCCCTAGTTCGGAGGCAACGGCAAAGGCACCGCTTGATGAGGTGGTGATGGACGTGGTGGGCCCCCTGAAGCTTGGAGCTGCTGGAGCTGAGTATTTTCTCACCATTGTCGACGTCTACACCCGCATGACTTGGGTGTACGTGCTGGCCAAGAAGAGCGACGTGGCTGAAACGTTGAAGACGGATTGGTTCCCGATGGTGGAGCGGCAACAAGACCGTCTAGTCAAGTCAATCCGCACCGATCGAGGGGGAGAGTTCCTGAGCAAGGAGTTTGGGTTGTGGCTGAAGAAGAATGGTATTCGGCACTCCCTCACCATGCCATACTCCCCTGCAATGAACGGCATCGCCGAGCGAGCGAACCGCACAATCACGGAGGCGGCACGCGGGTTGCTCATTGAAGCCGGGCTACCCGACTATTTCTGGCCTGATGCGGTGCGGAGCGCGTGTGTGGCCAAGAACAGAGCCTTGACTCATGTGGGAGCAGACAAATGGGTGCCCTATGTGGAGTGGCTAGGAAGGAAGCCAAAGGTGGATATGCTTCGGGTGTTCGGGTGCATGTGCATGGCGCTCGTGCCTAAGCATCTTCGGCACAACAAGCTTGGTGCCAAGGCGGTGTGGGCCGTGCACTTGGGCATGGCTCAAAACAGCAAGGGATGGCTTCTTTGGGACCCATTCACCAAGAAGTTCTTGGTGAGCAGGGACTGCAAGTTCATGGAGAACTTCATGTACAAGGATTGGAAGGCGGAGAATGAGGCGAAGATAGGCGTGCGGTTTGGGGAGGTGAAGAGTTCCGGTTTGGAGCATGTGGAGCTGCCTTTGGAGCTGAGCAGCGGCAGCACAACCACAAGGCAATCCTCCCTTGTGAATGGGGGAGAGGAGGTCAATGATGCAGAGGAAGAAGAGGAGGAGGTGCAGCAAGTGAGCGAGCGTGCACCGTCACTCCCTTCCCGTACTACGAGTGCTCCACGGATTCAAGCCACACCGCAGCAACGCCAAGGCCTTCAAGTCCCTGCAGCTGAGGAGGAAGGAAGGGGGAAGAGGAGAGTTCAACCCCCTAATAGGCTGACCTATGATGCGCCGGGAAAGCAGGGCAAGACAGCCCTGGCCGGAGCGGCAATGATGGTCGGAGACGACGAGGAGAGTGACTACGAGGAGTGTGCCTTCGCGTTCTTCTCTCCGGTGGAGATGCCGGGAGAACCAGCAACTCTCAAGGAGGCTTTGGAGAGTAGTGATGCTGAGGATTGGAAGAAGGCCATGGAGAGTGAGCTGAAGAGCATCGAGGAGAATGACACGTTTGAATTGGTGGAGCTACCGGAGGGGCGTACGGCGATAACGTCCAAGTGGCTCTTAAAAATCAAGTCGGATGCCGACGGCAAGATCGAGCGCTACAAGTCTAGGCTTGTAGCCAAGGGGTACCAGCAGAAGGAGAAGGTGGACTTCAAGGAGCTGTTTGCCCCTGTGGTGAAGCCGACGACGCTGCGAACCCTATTCGCGGGAGCCGCCATCAAAGGATGGGTAGTAAAGCAAATGGACATCGTAACGGCATTCCTTAACGGCATCCTTGAGGAGGAGATTTTTATGGCGCAGCCAGAGGGGTTTGATGATGGTAGTGGCAGAGTGTGGAAGCTGAAGAAGGCCCTCTATGGGCTGAAGCAGGCCCCTAGGCAATGGTACATGAAGCTGCGCGAAGTGTTGGAGGGGATCGGCTTCACTCCCTCAACGGCCGATCACTCCTTGTTCATGCTTGGCGAGGGGGAGCAGAGGAGTTTCATGGTGGTTTATGTGGATGACATCCTCATTTTCTCACCCTCTTCTGACCTTGTGAAGGAGGTGATGCTGAAGCTTCAAGACAAGTTCAAGTGCAAGGCCCTTGGTGACGTGAGCTTCTACCTTGGGCTCCACATCGAACGAGATGTGGAGAAGCGGTACATGCGGGTGCATCAACGAAAGTACCTGGAGGCATTGGCTGCCAACTTTGGGCAGAGTGAAGGCCATGTGGCTACACCCTTTCCCTCTGGGTTCAAGTGTGTGAAGGGACCAGAGGAGGAGAGCGTTGGTGAAGAGGAGAGGCGCCGATTTCACTCGTTGGTGGGCAGCCTCATGTATGCGGCGGTAAACACCCGACCGGACGTCGCGTTTGCTACCGGGCAGCTGGCTAGGGTTGTGCAATGCCCTAATGAGGAGCAGGTAGCAGCTGGAATGAGGGTGGCCAAGTATCTTGGCCAAACACCGACCGTTGGGCTGCAATACTCGGCGGCGGCACAAAGGCGCCAAAAGGGCGCGGATGGTGTTGAACCCGGGCGTTTGTTCCTCACCGCCTACTCGGATGCTTCATATGCATCAGAACCAGAGGACATGACAAGTGTGGGAGGCTTCATATGCTGTGTTGGTGGAGGCCCAACTGCTTGGGAGAGCAAGAAGCAGGTTGACCAAGCTTTGAGCTCGGTGGAGTCCGAGTACATGGCACTCTTCCGTGCCGTACGGGAGATTGTGTGGCAGCGGCGTTTGTTGGCTGAATTGGGGGAGGAGCAGCAAGGACCTACCCCACTGTACTGTGACAGCCAGGGTGCCATTGCTCTTGCTAAGAACCCTGTGTTGCATGGACTCACGAAGCACATGAGAGTGAAGTGGCATTGGACGAGGAGCATGGTAACCGCGGGTGAAGTTGAGTTGCGCTACGTGAAGACCACGGGGCAGCCGGCTGACATGATGACCAAGAGGCTGGTGGAGCAGCAGCATTGGAAGTGTTGCAAGCTGGCTGGGATGGCTCTGAACTGAGAGAGCAACATATCCTAAGGCCAACAATCCGAGGGGGAGTTTGTTGGTGCAACCCTACGGTTTGCACTCGGCTTGTTGTCCATGTGCGTGAATGTGTGTGTGTATGGAATGGTATGAGGGCATGGGATAATATATATTTCATGCTTATAATTGTGTGTGAATGTTGAGTCATGATGTCGAGTGTGTGTGTCGAGTCAATAGCGAGTTATCGCTAGACGCGTGTTACGCGGTCGTTTGTGTCTCGCGCGCGGTTTCTACTTTGTCGTGCGCGGTTTCTATTTTGTCCTGTGTCGAACGTTCGGCGTGTCGCAGGTGTGTGCAGCAGACCCATCAAGAACTCAAGGATGAGTTTGTGATGAAGAGCCCGAGCCTTGGTGTCAAGCCTCAAGTGATTTCGAAGCTTGCCAAAAGGGTACACCTCAAGATATTGAAGATAGTTACATTACTTTGTGTAGTGTAACATTTCACTTGGTGTAGGCCCTAGTGAAGGGTAGTTTCGAGACCCTTCGTGGTTGGGGACAGTGTGGCACTGTTCCACATCACTGTACCTCGGCTCTTGGGGTTTGTAGGAGCTGGGAGTCATTCCGAACTCGTAACTCTTCCTATCTTGTGTTCTAAGACTATAGTGGCTGCCATAGTACCGTTCGTTCAAACCAACGCTGTGTCGTCAATTCTTTATCAAATCGTGCAATCTAAATTTCTAATTGTAGACGACGTGAAGACGCTCCAGATCCAATTTGAATCAAGTCATTTGCAGCTGTGAGCAGAACGCTATCAACGTTTGAAGCCGCTGTGCAGAAATCCGTCTGTGCTCTCTATCTTTCGTTTTAGGCACATTCAAGCCTATTGTGACTATAACAGTTATCTCCGCAGGAGGGAGCGTCAGATTTGGCACGGAGGGGATAGACAGTGGCAAATCGTGAGTGGTCATCAACCAAAAGCAGAAAGTAGCGATGACCCTGACGAGAAGCAGTAGGTGAAGGACCCCAGAGGTCCATATGAACAAGGTCAAGGGGTTGGGGAGAGGCAGAGGGAGAAGAGGGATGGGGTGACTGGGATAATTTGGCCTGGACACATGGGGTGCATGGAGGAGCAGGAGAGGGAGGAAGGGGGGGGGAGAGAGGAAGGGAGGCCATGAAGAAGCTTGGAGGAGACCATACTGCGAAGAAGGGCAAAATTGGGGTGGCCAAGCCGATGATGGAGGAGAAGGGTAGGTTGAGTGAGAGAACGACAGTCGCAAGAAGGAACGGGAGGGGCGGAAGCGGAAGAGGCATGATGGGCAGAAGGGGGGAGAGAGACACGAAGAGTGTAGAGGCAAGTGATAGGGGAAAGAGTAAAGCGTGCAAGATGGCGGTTGCGATGATAGAGATCACAATAGGAGTCACATTCAGGAAAGATAGCTCGCACACAAAGACGTTGAAGAGCAGAGAGAGAGAGAAGGTTGTGGCGGCAGGAAGGGACATAGAGGCCAGTCACGGCACCAGAGGGGGAGGCAGGACAGGGAAGAGAGGAGGTAGCAGTGCAAGTCATGGTCATGGTATCCCCAACTCCTTGAATGGAGAGGGGATGGGGAAAAGAGCGAAGCACACCAGCGTCACGAAAAACAGAGTCAGTGGCACCACTGTCAAGAACAAACTCAAGAGTGTGAGGGAGAGAAAGAGCAGCAGCTGTGGGACGAAGATACTGAGAATTATTGCCATTAACAGAGGGAGCAAACATCATGGCAAAACGAGGGTCCATAAGGGGAGAAGCCCCCAGAATGCTATCCTGACTAGGCATGGTCACACTGAGAGCAGAGGTTTGAGCAGTGGTACCAGAGTCGGCAGCCACAAGTACCGCCTGGGCAGAAGACTGGCGACGCTGACGAGAGAGTTGAAGCCAGTTGGGAGGGCGACCAGTGTTGCCAGCCAGGAACCAGTCATCGGTGAGCTTCTGGAAGCAGGAGGAGGCGGGATTATTGGTGCGACCGCAGGGCTGACCCTTGCGGGGCCCCTGGCGAATGATGTAGGTGCAAGGAGGAAAGGTCTTGCGAGGGCGAGAGGAAGCAGCGGCGGCAGTGGAGGTGGGGAGAGGAGGGGGGGCGGAAGAGGGTGTGACAGCGGCGGCAGTAGGAGGGCAGCTGCGGAGGTTGAGCTCTGCCTGGAGGAGGAAGGCAGAGACACGAGAGAACGACCACTGGTCGGCAGGGCGCTCACCATACAGAGTGACATGAACACTGTATTCAGGAGTGAGGCCTGTGAGGAGGAGGGCACCGCACACATGATCGGAAAGTTCAAACTTTTGAGAGGCAAGTTGGGAGGACAGCGTCTGCACACGAGCGATGTAGTCCGCCATGGTGGTGAAGTCAGCAAGGCGAAGAGAGGTAAGCTCGCGTAAGAGGGCAACGACACTGATGGGAAATCTGCGACTGGAAGCGCTCGGTAAGATAGCCGAGAAGGTCCTTGGCATAGCGGATGTGCGAGCACTGAGGGAGAAGGGTTGGAGGTAGGCAGGCAAGGATGACCTGGCAGGCACGTGCGTTAGCAACATGCCAGTCAGCGAGAAGGTCAGAGTGAGATGGAGCAGAAGCAGAGGGCGTAGAGGCAGAGCGAGGAGAGGGGGCAGTGAGGTGCTCAGTGAGACGCTTGCGGGTGCTCTCGAGGGACTCAGCAAGAACACGAGCGAGGTCACGGGCTGCAGCATGTCAGGAGCAGCCGCAGCAGTGGCTTGGGCCGTGGCCGCAATCTGCTCAGTTTCAGCGATAGCAGCACGGAGGCCATCAGCATAGGGGTCTGAGGAGGTAGAGGTAGGTGCAGAGGCAGGTTCAGGAATAGCGCCAGAACCACTCTACTGAGTGACAAACCAGAGGTTAAAGCCACTCACGAGGGTGCCAGACAGCGTGCGCTCAAGACAGTTCAGCCAACTGGGGAAGTTGACTGCGCTGCCATCAGGCGCAAGCTGAAGGACCAGCAGAGGGAGGGAGGGGAGGGCGAGAGAGGTCGCCATAAGGAGGAGGAGACAGCTGCAGAGCAGATGAGGGGAGAGGTATAAGAGGCGGAGGAATAAGGGCGAAGCAGTCTGCTGCTGAGCCGCTGAGGGGAGAAACAAGAGGAGGAGGGATATTGACGGAGTAGTCTGCTGCTGAGCCGCTGAGGGGAGAAACAAGAGGAGGAGGGATATTGACGGAGTAGTCTGCTGCTGCGCCGCTGAGGGGAGAAACTAGAGGAGGAGGGATAGTGGCGGAGTAGTCTGCTGCTGCGCCACTGAGGGGAGAAACTAGAGGAGGAGGGATAGTGGCGGAGTAGTCTGCTGCTGCGCCGCTGAGGGGAGAAACTAGAGGAGGAGGGATAGTGGCGGGGTATTCTGCTGCTGTGCTGCTGAGGGGAGAAATAAGAGGAGGAGGGATAGTTGTGAAGGAGTTCGCAGTTGAGCAGTTGAGGGGAGGGTACTGAGGAGGAGGAAAGGTGTGGAGGAGCAACAACTTCAAAAGAACACAATCAGCCACCAGCTGCAGCAGATGGGGAGAGAAAAGAGGTGGAGGAAAAAGAGCGGAAGGGGAGTGGGAGAGAGGAGAGGAGGAGGATGGTGAAGGGGCGGATTTGTGGGAAGGGCGCGCCACAAGCACGTACGAGTTGCAGCAGATGAGGAGAGAAAGGAGGAGGAGGAAGAGGTGAGATAGGGAGGGATGCACAAAGGAGAGAGGAAAGAAGGAGGAGGTTGAGGGAGGGGAGGGCGGATTGGGAAAGGGCAGGGTGCGCCGCAGGGGAGGCAGGCGCGTGCGTTGCTCGACGAAGCGAAGCGTGCGCGGCGACGGCAGCGCAATGCGCGCGCGACGAGACGGGAGGGGGGCGGAGGGGAGGGGGGGGTGGCTGAGCGCGCTACGAGCAAAAATTAACGCGCTACCGCCGGGAACGTGAGGAGGAGGAGGCGCGACGAAGGGGGGAGGCGCGGGAGAGCGAACGGACGGTAGGGAGGCGCGCTACGGAGTGAAATAGAGCATTCGCGTGACTAAAATGAATAAAACCGCGAGGATGCTAGGTGTGACTTTAAGGAAACGATAAAATAGAAGAATAAGAAAATCGTTTAGCTAAGTAGCGCGGAAATGGCCTAAGGACCAGAAAATTTCTAAGAGATGCGGATAAAAGGGAAACGCCTAGGACTAGGCTCTGAATACCATGTTGAAGTTAGAGAAGCCATGGATGGCGAGAGATTTTGGTGAGGTGAAAGAAGTTGCACTAGGAAGAGAAATGTCGAGGTACAAAAGAGAGAGGGTTGGAAACCCTAATTCAACCTAGGGTGTGTTCGGTTTGTACTAACAACTACGAAATGAACCTAAAATGAACCTGAATGCGTAACTCTCTCTAAGCATGGAGAAATAATATAAGAACACCAAAATAAAGGCCAGAGCAAGCTCTAGCCTACTCCAACACTGCTGGGGGTGCTGCGTCTGGGGGTGCTGAGCCCGTCCGTGAGGTGCTGGGGGGTGCGGAGCCTGGGGGTGCTGAGCCTACGAGTGCGGAGCCTGGGGGTGCTGAGCCGGAGGGTGCCGGGTCGGGGGGTGCTGAGTCTGCTGGCGTTCCTCTGGGTCTCGTTTCACGACGTGGGCCTGTCTCACCACAGCAGGCACGAGAGTGGCTTGCGTCACGTACCCGCCTGAGGAGTCGTGCTGCTGGAGCTGCTTGTCGTGGAGGCGCTGGGAGTGCTGGTGTCTCTGGTCCTGGAGGTGCTCGTACTGGAGGTACTGGAGCTGCCGGGACTGGTACAACTCCAGGAGCTGGAGGTGTCGGCTCTGGGGGTGCTGCTGCTGGAGGTACTGGGGCTGGAGGCCCTGGAGCTGGTGCTGTCGACCCTGGCGTTGGAGACCCTGGAGCTGGAGGTGCCGGTTCTGGGGGTGCTGCTGCTGGAGGACCTAGAGCTGGTACTGTCGACCCTGGAGTTGGGGACCCTGGGGCTGGAGGTGCCGGTTATGGGGGTGCTGCTACTGGTGGCGCTGGAGCTGGAGGTTCTGGAGCTGCTGGAGGTGCTGGAGCTGGAGGTGCTGCTGCTGGAGTCACTGGAGCTGGAGGTGCTGCTGCTGGAGGCGCTGGAGCTGGAGGTTCTGGAGCTGCTAGAGGCGCGGGAGCTGGAGGTGCTTCTGTTGGAGTCGCTGGAGCTGGAGGTTCTGGAGCTGCTGGAGGCGCTGGAGCTGGAGGTGCTGCTGCTGGAGTCACTGGAGCTGGAGGTGCTGCTGCTGGAGGCGCTGGAGCTGGAGGTTCTGGAGCTGCTGGAGGCGCTGGAGCTACTGGTACTGGTGGCACTGCACCGCCGCGACTGTTTTTCACTCCGCTGTCACCGTCGTCTCTGCCACCGCCTGAATCCGTGCTTCGCCATGTTCTTAGCCTCCCGTCTTCTACTGGCCTCCCGTTACAGCCCGGCGCACCACTGCCTGCTCCTTTTCCTTACACTGAGCTGACAGACTCGCTTACAGAGCGTCGCGAGCCTGCGTCCCGTCCTGCCTCGCCTGTTCGCACTGGTCGCACTGGTCGTCGTGTTCCTCGTGAGCGTCCTCCCACTGTCCCCGGCACGCACACTATGGCACTTCGTCCTTCCTCTGTTCCACAGTGTGTTCCCCTGCCGTCTCCTCCTGCGTCCTCTCTTCCTGACATTTCTGACCCGCCGTCAGACCTTGCTCGTGCTGCCAGTCCTACTGTCACGCGTCTGCTAGCCACTGTTGTCACTGACCCGTCGTTTGAGTCTGCTGCTGCGTCTGCCCTAGTTGCTGAGCTTGTAGATTTTGCTGCCGCTTATCGTCTCGACTACGCCGCTAGTCTTGTTGCTGAGTCTAAGTTTGTCTGTCCTCCGTCCGTCGGGGGTGAGTGTGCTCTTGGCGCGGACGTCCTTGAGGACAGGCAGGAGGACTTTGAGTGTCTTGCAGCCGCTGCGCCTCATCTCGTGGCCATGATGCTTGCCCCTGAGGGAGACCCGGATGCTCCAGACATCCCGACCCCGCGCTCTTACGCTGAGGCGATCGCGGGTGAGTACTTCTCTCAGTGGCAAACAGCCATGGACACAGAGATGGCATTCTGGAAGTCCACAGGCACTTACGTCGACGCAGTTCCCCCTCCTGGGGCGAAAGTAGTCGATGGCATGTAGATTTTCAGGGTGAAGCGGCCGCCGGGTTCTCCGCCTGTCTTCAAGGCTCGTTACGTTGCACGAGGCTTCAGTCAGCGACAGGGAGTTGACTTCTTCCAGACCTTCTCCCCCACCCCGAAGATGACCACTCTTCGGGTGCTGCTGCACGTTGCCGCTCAGCGTGACTACGAGCTTCACTCTCTGGACTTCAGCACAGCGTTCTTACAAGGCAGTCTGCACGAGGAGATCTGGCTGCGCCGCCCACCTGGCTTCACTGGGTCGTTCCCTCCTGGTACCCAGTGGAGCCTCCGCCGGCCAGTCTACGGTCTCCGTCAGGCGCCTCGCGAGTGGCACGACACACTGAGGACGACACTTGCGGCTCTTGGGTTTGCTCCTTCGACTGCTGACCCGTCACTGTTTCTGCGCACCGACACTTCGTTGCCGCCGTTCTACATCCTCGTGTACGTTGACGACTTGGTCTTTGCCACTGCTGACACTGAGGCTCTCGCCCTTGTGAAGTCGGAGCTGCAGAAGAGACACACGTGCACTGACCTGGGTGAGCTGCGCAGCTACCTTGGCTTGCAGATCACCCGGGACAGAGCACGGCGCACCATCAGACTGACTCAGTCACACATGGTGCAGCAGGTCCTTCAGCGCTTCGGCTTCACTTGGTCCTCGCCACAGTCCACTCCCCTGGCTACAGGTCACTCGCTCTCAGCTCCACCTTCGGACGAGTCCGTAGAGCCGAGTTGTCCGTACCCAGAGCTAGTGGGCTGCCTCATGTACCTGATGACCTGCACTCGTCCTGACCTTGCGTACCCTCTTGGCCTTCTGGCACGCTACGAGGCTCCTGGTAGGCACCGAAATGTGCACTTCGATGCTGCAAAGAGGGTACTACGCTACTTGTGCAGTACATCGGGCATGGGACTCGTGCTTGGAGGGCGGAGCTCAGTTGTCCTCACTAGGCACTCAGACGCTTCTTGGGTTGACGACCTGGCTACGCAGCGGTCGTCACAGGGTTACACCTTCAGCCTTGGCTCTGGCTCTGTTTCTTGGCGGTCTACACGCTCGTCTTCTGTTCTCAGCTCTAGTTGTGAGGCTGAGATCTACGCCACAGCCATGGCTGCACAGAAGCTACGCTGGCTCACCTACCTGCTGACCGACTTGGGAGAGAGGCCTCGTTCTCCACCAGTTCTGTACGTTGACAACAAGGCTGCCATTGCCTTGTGTCAGGACCATAGACTGGAGCACAGAACGAAGCACATCGCTCTGCGTTACTTCCTTGCTTGAGAGTTGCAGCAGTGTGGTCAGCTTCGTGTCGCTCACGTGCCCACCCGGGCCAACACGGCTGATGTGTTCACCAAGGCCCTTCCGACTGGTGATCATCAGCGCTTCTGCACTGCTCTAGGCCTGGTGCCTACGTTTCCTCACTTGCTGTAGACTTTGGTTGTACTGTGATCTATATATATATACCTGCATGTTTACTCTTGCTAGGTAGTGATCACTGTACTGTTGTTGTTGCATATATACCTCTTCATGTGAACTGGCCTTGTGACCCTCTTGCTTGTGCTCGGAGTGTGTGGTGACGTTGTGATCCACCCTGAGCTTGCATTGCTTTTCTTGACTGGTCTTGTGACCCCTTGTTCTCCCCCACTTTGCCTATGGGGGTGTGTCAAACTATATATATGCTTTATAATTGGGTGTAGGCTGTACTGGGGTAGCCAATGTGGGGTACAACCCCTTTAGGTTTATACTTGTACCAAACTCTCTCCATAGTCAACCATCCTTGCTACTTCTCTTAACAAGGGGGCAGGGGGTGATGGAATGGGGAGGTGGGGAAGGGGGCAGAGAGGCAGAGAGGAGAGTGTGTTAGGCGGTGAAAAAAAGGATGACGGTACAGAGCAGAGGATGGGCACTACCATGCGCAGCTGCATGCTCACCAATAGGGGGGGAGTAGGGGGTGACGGAATGGGGCGATGGGGTGAGGAAGAGGACAGAGAGGAGCGGAATGGGGAGATGGGGTGAGGAAGACGACAGAGAGGAGCGGAATGCAGAGATGGGGGTAGGAGGAGAAGAGGAGAGCACTCGCATGTCGAGGTCCGGGACGAAACGAAACTGGACATTAGTGGTTGCAGGGGGGAATTGGACATGGCTGCAGGGGGTGACCCTGATCTGATTCTTAGTGGAAAGGCATAGGGGCTTCGTGGGAGGAGAGGAGGAAAGGAGGGAGAGTGCGGTGCAAGCCATGGAAGGAGCCGCAAGCAAGCACGCACACAAACTTCTGAGACGTCTCAAGAGTGTGGGCCATGAAGCCGCAAGCACGCAGACAGGCGGGTGGCTACCCGTGTACCGTACAGCGCTCCTACTTTTTTGAGAGAGAGAGAGAAAAATAATGGCCTTGAGCAGAGCCCGAGCAGTCGAGGCGCCTCAGAAATCGACCGCTAAGCGCACCTGCAGCGAGGGGTAAAAAACCAACTCCCTCATGCGGACCCCTCACGCGTGAACAAGAGATCCCTGAACACTGAGCACACCTGCGGAATTCACTTTTGAGAATTTTCAAAAGTGATTTCAACAAGAGAGCCCTCCCCGCTCTGAGCGCACCTGCGGTGGCTGCCCACGTAGACAGCCCAGAGCGCACCTGTAGTGAGGGGTAACGATTTTGACCCCTCACGCGTCACGCGTTAACAAGCTGAGCGCGGCGCACCTGCGGTGGCTGCCCACGTAGATGGCCCAGAGCGCGAGCAGGCCGAAGTACAGTGGCGCGGACCACTGGCAGCGCGGTAGCGCGGGCACCACGGGCACCGACAGCAGCAGTGCGGAGATAAACTCTACCACGGTGGGAGCTAGACTATGGGGTAGGCACGAGTTGTCAGAGTGATCGTAGCTCTGTCTGTGTTCTCTAGGACTTGTGTTTTCACAGGGAAAAACAACAAGGAAAGTTGAGAATACAGAGAGTTCAGAATGAGAACAAGCAATGGCAAGAATTGACTACATCACATGCAAGGTTTGCTAGTGCTCAGGCAGGTCGATCTCCAGCACGACAAAGTGGTCGACATGCCAACGTAGCAAGTCTGCGGTCCGCCAACGCATCTCGTACGCGACTTGCCAACGCTGCAGATGGCGGCCTGCCAACGCTGCACCCGCGCGGCTTGCCAACGCTGCATCCACGCGGCTTGCCAGCACTGCATCCGCAGGTGATTGTAAGCGCATGTGCAAGCACCTACTTCGCAGGTGCTTGTAGACAGTTATGCACGACGTGCACTGTCGCGTACATTGCGCAGGTTGTCAGCCACATGCTGACGGTTGCACATGATGAGCCACGTCGACCACGTGCTGCCACGTCGGTCGACTTCGCCACAGCAACTTCGACGACGTTCGCGACCCTCCGCAGAACCTCATCGAGCAGGTAACTTGGTCAACCAGATAAAGTCCCTGGCAACCCTGCAGGAAGACGACCTTCGTCGACCACCTCTGTCGACCACCTCGGTCGACATTCCAAAATGTCAGCTCCTCATTAGTCGAAATTAGGGCACATTCGAATTTCTGGCCAAAATTTGCCTGTGCAGTCTCAAGGGTGCGCAGGGTCAGACGCGACCCTGCGCAGACGAACACCCACGAACCTCTGTACGAGCTGCGCCACTTGTATATGTGCACGAGACATCAGTGTTGCGCGCGCGGATGCTTGAGTTACTCTTGCATGGATTCCCTAGTACACCTCGTGTACAGGCAACCCTTGTACACCTGCAGAAGGTCGGCTGCACCTCCCGCACACCCGACCACGAAGTCCGTTTTGCCCATGCGAGGGCGGGGCCAACTTCCTTCAACAAGCAGCACGCCCAGCGCCGCCTGGCGGTGGGGGAAGGGGGGAATGCGCGTGGGAGGACGGGGAGAGGGGGGTGCGCGCGTGGGAGGATGGGGGAGGGGGATGCGCGGCGGAGAGGGGAGGGGGGATGCGCGCGTGGGAGGACGGGGAGGGGGGAGTGAGTGGCGGAGGACGAGGTGAGCGGGGGAATGCGTGGCGGAGGGCGGGGAACGGGGAGAAGACCACACGGGTGAGGGATCGGCGAAGGCCCTTCTAAGTCGACCCTTGATTCTTAGGGGAGAAGATGGCACATAGACGTACTACCTTGGGCTCCCACGACGTTGACTCCCTTTCTCTACTTCCGCTGCCGCCTCTTTCCCCGCGACGCCACCGCCGCCAACCGAACCCAATGACGGCTTCCGCTCCGGATACTGCTTCCGATGCTGGAGATTCCGCTGCCCTCGCTTCCGCCGACGACACTTCCGCCGGTGATCGTTCCGCCGGTTGCGGTTCCGCAGAAGTTACTTGGTCCCGCCCGGCGGCGTCCCCTTTCGCTGATCGCACGGCAACTGCCAGGCGGCGACGCGCGCAGCGCAGGGGTCCTCTCGCCGCCGTGGCGGCGGGGTGGGCGACTCGGCGGGATAAGGGAATTGGGGCAGTGGCGGTGCCATGGGAAGCGGAGATGCGGAGAGGAGCGGAAATCGAGGTAGCGATGGGCAACGACGAAGCGTGCGCGGAGGAGAGGCGGGAGACGGCTGACGGATACGACAGCCGCGGACTGGCAAGGGCGCTTGCCGTGGAGACTAGCGGCGTGTGGTGGGATACGGCCATGGCTTTTACAAGGCGGCTGATGGACGGTACACGACTCGAGTGCGCTAGTTTCGAGTGACGAACATTGCTGAAAGTAGAGGGGAGAAGCGGTCAGGAGCCGTGGTGATGGGAGCTGCTCCTCTCGGATTGGTGCGGGAAACTGACGAGCTATTTGATGGAGATGGATATAATTTTCGTGAGCAAGCCTTCAAATGACAGGAGGTAGTATCATTAATAAGTCTTATGTTTATAAGAATAAGAAGTAACTAGTGGAAAACTGGAAATTATGTCTGTTTCTGGTATAAATCATACTGCACGAAGATATACTGTTAATTAGTATCATCTCTGATTGTAGTAATGATACCAATACAAACAATATCCAGCTATGTTACCAAAGATAAAGATCAGCCTAAGTTGCTGGTATTACCTGTAGGGTGTCCAGAAAATATTTGAAGGAACAGTCACGGCGGGTGGGTTCATTGACTGAAATGTACCTAAACACTCACACCATGTGGCATAGGTACTGAACAGACGGTTCCGATGGAGACACGTCTCACTCTTACCTGAGATCGAATGCTCTCATTCGCGGTTGTGGAGCATGACAAGGCAATTGCAACCCAGAGATACATGCTGATTAGATGGAAATTTTGGCGGGAGTTTCCGAACACGCAAGCACACGTATTGAGAGGCTCTTGCCACGTAGCCGACGACAGCGACTGGCTGCGGGAGTTTCGTGGGGTGAAGGCGTGGTGATATAAAGATGCGGTATAAGGCGATATAAAGAGGTTCTTTCGATACGGTAGCCATCAAACTACGAAAAATGCACCCAAGGGTGGTTTGAGGCAGGGGCAGAAAACAAACTACACCTTCCCAACCAAACCCTGTCGAAGCGCGTGGGAAGGTCGACCCTCCAGGAATGTGTTGCAGGCTGGGGTGCACGAGGTGCAATGAAGACGTGGCGTGCAGAGTGGAGTTGGGATAGGAAATATCATCGGTAGTTACCGAGTTAATTTGTTGATGTGTGACCGGGCAGGAATCGCGACAATTATGCGAGATGTCGCGAGCTGCGCTCCAGTACGAGCCTTGGAGGTCAATTCCTTGCTGGGCTGCACCAAGGTAGTGTGGTGCACTGGGTTGCCATGTATTTCCGCCTGCCTAGAAGATTCTCAACATGGTGCACTGCCTTACCTTGAAAGCTCCTTACTCTCTCCCCCAGGTCTGAAATGGCCCGAAATTGTACCCAGAAGAGACAATGTATTGCGTACTGGGCGTTTGTTCCCAGTAACAGTGCCGAATCAGTTGAACCCGCATGATCCCTCCAAGTACACTAGTAGTCCAGCATTTCGTTGCGCATGCCATTGCCATCAGGGTTTAGGGTGCCATCGCCATCAGTACCTCGCCACGATTGTCGCCAGCTTCATGATGACGCAGTCGTCGCCTTGCCACCGCCATTATTCGCTGTTGCGCCGTCGCCCGCCCGCCCCACGTGACTTTGCGATAGAGCTAGTCATACTACTATCACTAGTGGTTGTAGTGGTGTTTTCAACGCTTCCCGTCGGATCGGCGCAACTGTACTATCATGGCGGCGACTCATACAAGCCGTCGCGCATCTCGCGACATGCATTTATCGACTCTCACGTGTCGTACGTGTCGCGCAAGTCGCACGGGTCCCACCCGTCGCACTGGTCGCACGTCGCCGAGCGGCGTCGCCACGGCAGTCGTTCCCAACATCATCGCACGAGCCTACTAGAGATCTCTACCGCGACACCGACCCCGTGCCCACCCGCCGCCGGGCCCCTACTCGAGGACACACAGCGTAAGCCCGGCCCCTCTCGTGCCCCCCGCTCCGTCGTATCCGTGGGTATTTTGAAAGGCATGAGGAAGGGGAGAGAGGAGGGGGGGGGGGGGGGGGGGGGGTGGAAGAGGGAGTGGGGGGGGGGACGGCATCCGAAAATTGACGGGTTCAGAAACTTACTTTCGAGGGCTGAAAACTAACTGGAGCAGAAGTTACTGGTGAACTTGCTTTTGACGCGACTCACTCAAGGTCGCAGGCTGCGATTTTCCCAAATCATGGGAACCAATCGAAGTAAATTCGGATTAGGCTCGGCAAAGCATTTGATTCGTTTAACCCAGGGGCTCGCGCTTCGGGATTGAGCGTCGAAATTTCCCGCGCAGCTCCTCGGCCAATCGCATTGTTCCGCGTCTTGTTTTTTGATTCGTTCTAATTCTGACACCCGCGCCATGTCACTCAATATTGTACATAAGGGTTATCGGATGGTTTTGTTTTCAGTTTGTTAAACATGGAATGCACTTTCAGGAATTTGTGATAATACTGTTTGATTAATTTAGATAACACTGTACATGCTTTGTTAAAGTTACAATTTGGAAACGGCGTTATATAATATTCACAATTCATTATTGTAGCACCCAATATTGCATATTATTCGTAGTACACTTTTAGTAGCACTATAATAGAGAAACTTTTTATTACGGATATAATATTTTGTTTTTTATTAAATATAAGCGCTACAAAATGCAACCAGTACACTACTGCATAAATAATCTTTTAAAACCTGCTACACCTGACACTACAGACGCACACGTGACATATCACTCAGGCCATCCGCACTAATAAACACAACAGTGCTAGACGAAAAGGCCCATGCATTTCCGGCCTCGTTCCACCACGGTCCGTCGGCATCCGTGCGTGACACAATGGCAGCCCTTGCCCAGTTGCGCAGATTGGAGTAATACAACTCCATTTGGTTGCGGTTCTTTTTGGAGCCTCGGGATTTATCCTGGTTGTTGTTGAGCACTCTGTGTTCAACCTAAGGGGGAGAGGGACGATGGGAAAGGGATGGATAAGGTGGGAGGGGAGGGGCGGGAGGAGAGGAAGGTGGGGATGGGCTGATGGGCTGATGGGCTCCCTCTACCGTGCTCCGTGAAAAAGCCTCTGGTTGCGGCACGAAGGCGTAACACCGAGAACTCGGGGAGATGGGCTGGTAGGTGGGAGAACGTGGGGAAGCGAGGGGAGGGGAGGATGGGGAAGGGGGAGTATGGCTAGGGGGGAAGTGATGCATGTTTGCAAGTCTCCCCCCTGGTTGCAGCACAGCACAGAGGTTGTGCGTGTTATCAGCACTCCCGAAGCTCCGTAGAGGGTCCCTGCTGGGTCAACACACCCAGCACCACAAGGGCTGCAGAAGCAACAGTAGAAGAAACAGCAGCAGTAGCAGCAGCAGGAACAGCAAGGAAAAGCAGCCAGGCTGCGTGAAAGTCCACCAGTCAGGTTCCTTCCCAGAATGCCCACACGACCTGCGGAGGACATCATGGGGCAAGGGAGGGGGGGGAGCAACGAGGCGGAGGACAGGATGAGTGGGGAGAGGGCGCGGGGGCTGCAAATCAGTGAGCATCAGCAGCACAAGCAATGAAATCGGCAGCAACAGCAGGGCAGCAGTAGCAAGCAAGCAGTGACGGCAGCAGCAGTAGCAAGCAAGCAGTGACGGCAGCAGCAGTAGCAAGCAAGCAGTGACGGCAGCAGCAGTAGCAAGCAAGCGGTGACGGCCGCCTTGGCTGCACGTCTTGCATTCTCCTCCTCCTTCCGCTTCCGGAACCTGTCAATAAGATCCGTGGAAAACCCTCTGGTTGCAGTGCGAAGGCGTGACAATGAGAGCTCGGGGAGATGGGCTGATAGGTGGGGTAGGAAGGGGAGGGGGGGAAGGAGAGGAAGGTAAAAACTAAGAACGCCTCGTCCGACTAGTTGCTGCCCAAAGTGTGACACCGAGAGCTCGACAGATGGGCTGATAGGTGGGAGGGCACAGGCAAAGTGAGAGGGGGGAAGACGGAATTGGAGGAAGTGGGGAGAGGGGAGAGGGGGAGGAGAAGTAGTGGGGGGGGTGTGGGTGAGGGCAGAGGGCATGACATATGGGAGAGTCACAAATGCTTCACTTTCCTATCAGCCCTACCCATTTTTCATTATGCCTGATCACAACCTACCACCTCCTCACTGTGGCAATCAGAACAGCATTGAGCTCAACCTGCACTTCTGTGCACTTACCCCATGTAGCCAAAAAGCCAAAAGCTTCAATGGGAGGACTATTTGGCTCGTTGTAGGCCGAGTGAAGGATGCCGTGACTGCATCCACAAAGACATCACTACTAAACGGCAATTTTCCATCCTCCTTATGCCATGAGGTCATGGAGAACGTTGCCGTGCCTGCCATAGGTGTGCCAACCAGAAAAAAGGATGAGGGGTGCATAGGGCGGGGATGAAACGTGTGTACCAGCTGGTTGAACACGTGAAGTTGGCATGAGGTCATGTGTGCAGGACGAATTCATGGTGGAAAGTTTTCTGAAGATTGGCATAGGGCAATGGTTGGAGAATATATTGCAAACGATGTACAGTGCAGTGGGCTATTCCTTAGGATGGGCAGATAGGGGCAGGGGGGATGGGGCAGGGGGGAGAAGGGAGGGGGAGATACGCCACCATCACGTGTAAGATCGGCAGAAAACTTCACATGGTGCCAAGGGAAGAATAATTGTACAGGGAGTACAGAAACACACATGGAAGGCACGAGCTACAAATACAACCCATAAAATCCCATACGTACTTGCGCTGAATTTTGCAAGGAAAGCCTCACGAGTAAGGCTTCCCTTCTCCTCCCGTCCTGGTGTAGGCCGGTTGACCAGAAGATCGAAGCTTTCGTACACGCTCCGCCGGCCCTTGGTAAGCACCTGGTTCCGCCACGCTGCGACACGGGCGCGTAGGGACTTTCGAAAATTCTTGTCAAGTTCGTACACCAAGGCCAGGTGTGTCCGCTGCTCATCAGTTGTCCACTCGAGGGCCGTAAACACTGCATCCAGCAACTTCTCATTTGAAGGCCACATGTTGAAGTCAGCGTGGTTTGTTTGGAAGAACAAGATGTCGTTCGCCTTCTTCATGTACTCCTGGCAAGGAGAAACGGGAAGGAGTAATGGCAAGGGTCATCGATGGAAAGTTATAGCTTAAGGTTTGAAAAACAAATAGCGTAGCAGTAAGTGACAAGACATGCAGCCATAATCAAAACACTCCAACAATGTAGCAACACAAAGAACGTGGCAGGACAATTTGAATGATGAAGGGGAGAACTGCATGAAACTTACTGTGATGGAAGCGTCATCATCAGGCACGGCGTTGAATGCCCGTATTACAAGGGCAGCCCAGGACCTCTGGTTCGGAGTGAGTGTCTCGAAATCCACGACTCGGCCATGACGGTACTCTCGCGCAACCTCTCTCTGAAACGCACGCTGCGACCTCGGCCACGATCTCCGTCGTTGGGGCATAACAGCAGGGGCTGCAACGCTATTATCCCTCACATGTTGGAGCCCATGACGTTGCTCTGCCCCACCGCCATTGTTAGCATTGCGGCGCTGCAGCTGCGCTTTCAACTCCAAATTCTCCCTTGCCAGCTCCCGGTTGCGTGCACATTCAGCATCGTAAAGAGCTCGTGGCACCGTGTCCGTGGCTGGACGGCTCACACGAGCATCACGAGCTCTCTGGGCAGATTGCTGTCCAGGGGCATGCGCTTGTTGTGGTGCAGCAATTGGGGTGGAAGATGGCACATAAGCAGCGGTGGGCATGTGGGTGGGTCCAACGGATGACATAGGGGCTGGATGGTGTGATGATGAGGGCAACGGGTAAGCGGTGGAAGGTTGGAAAGCTGTGGGCAATGAGGATGAGGGTGGCTGGCCAGATGATGGCCGCTGGGAAGAGCTGGGTGGGGCAGAGGAGTTGGGTGGCTGAAGGTTAGGCCCTAAGCCTGCCTCCGCTTCGGTGTTGCTGTTGCGCGCAAGAGGTGCTGGAGTGTCGATAAAATCATCACTGTCCCAGTCACTCTCTTCTGATTCCGAATCACGGAAAGAATCCCCTTCGGATAACGATTCATCATCAAAAGAACCAGGTCCTTCTTGGCAATTCACACCCACAGTGTGATTGTCATTGGCTGCATCCACATGCATCCCAGGGATGCGAAGCAGCCCCGTAGCAGCACTGGACAAGCCTTGCATAAAGCTCGGTAAAGGCTGGAAAGGTAAGGGCTGGGAAGGCAATGTCTGAGAAGGCACGGGCTGGGAAGGCAAGGTCTGAGAAGGCACGGGCTGAGAAGGCAAGGTCTGAGAATGCACGGGCTGAGAAGGCAAGGTCTGAGAATGCACGGGCTGAGAAGGCAAGGTCTGAGAATGCACGGGCTGAGAAGGCAAGGTCTGAGAAGGCACGGGCTGAGAAGGCAAGGTCTGAGAATGCACGGGCTGAGAAGGCAAGGTCTGAGAATGCACGGGCTGAGAAGGCAAGGTCTGAGAATGCACGGGCTGAGAAGGCAAGGTCTGAGAATGCACGGGCTGAGAAGGCAAGGTCTGAGAATGCACGGGCTGAGAAGGCAAGGTCTGAGAATGCACGGGCTGGGAAGGCAAGGTCTGAGAATGCACGGGCTGAGAAGGCAAGGTCTGAGAATGCACGGGCTGAGAAGGCAAGGTCTGAGAAGGCACGGGCTGAGAAGGCAAGGTCTGAGACGGCACGGGCTGAGGATGCAAGGTCTGAAAATGCACGGGCTGAGAAAGCAAGGTCTGAGAATGCACAGGCTGAGAAGGCAAGGTCTGAGAATGCACGGGCTGAGAAGGCAAGGTCTGAGAATGCACGGGCTGAGAAGGCAAGGTCTGAGAATGCACGGGCTGAGAAGGCAAGGTCTGAGAATGCACGGGCTGGGAAGGTAAGGTTTGAGAACGCACGGGCTGAGAAAGCAAGGACTGAGAATGCACGGGCTGAGAAGGCAAGGTCTGAGAAGGCACGGGCTGAGAAGGCAAGGTCTGAGAATGCACGGGCTGAGAATGCAAGGTCTGAGAATGCACGGGCTGAGAAGGCAAGGTGTGAGAATGCACGGGCTGAGAAGGCAAGGTCTGAGAATGCACGGGCTGAGAAGGCAAGGTCTGAGAATGCACTGGCTGAGAAGGCAAGGTCTGAGAATGCACGGGCTGAGAAGGCAAGGACTGAGAATGCACGGGCTGAGAAGGTAAGGTTTGAGAACGCACGGGCTGAGAAAGCAAGGACTGAGAATGCACGGGCTGAGAAGGCAAGGTCTGAGAAGGCACGGGCTGAGAAGGCAAGGACTGAGAATGCACGGGCTGATAAGGCAAGGTCTGAGAATGCACGGGCTGAGAAGGCTGGGACTGGTAAGTCAAATGCTGAGAAGATAAAAGCGGGGATGGGGAGGGCTGGGAAGGTAGGGTCTGACCAGGCAAGGGCTGGGAAGGCTGTGATTGGGAAATCAAGAGCTGAGAAGATAAGAGCGGGGAAGGTGAGGGCTGCGAAGGTACGGGCTGGGAAGGCAAGGTCTGCGAAGGCAAAGGCCAGGAAGGCTGGGACTGGGAAATCAAAAGCTGAGAAGATAAGAGCGGGGAAGGTGAGGGCTGCGAAGGTACGGGCTGGGAAGGCAAGGTCTGCGAAGGCAAAGGTCGGGAAGGCCGGGACTGGGAAATCAAAAGCTGAGAAGATAAGAGCGGGGAAGGTGAGGGCTGCGAAGGTACGGGCTGGGAAGGCATGGTCTGCGAAGGCAAAGGCCGGGAAGGCTGGGACTGGGAAATCAAGAGCTGAGAACCAACTGGTGAGCGCACATCTGCAGTGTGGCTGCTTGTGGGCTTGCTGCAATGGAGCCTCCGGGATGCACGTTTTGCTATCAGATATTATGGCTTTGTAGGCACACTTCTAACATCTTCAACCCCGGGACACCATCACTTGACGTCGCCTAGAGGCAGAAATCTCCACAAGGAAATGGTGATGGCAGTCGCTCGCTAACCATGATTCGACGCCGTAGTGAGTGGTCTACGCTCTTACCGCACAAGAGCTGCGTTGATCTTTCAGGGGCTTACGTAATTCATAGTGGTACTTGTTTCTCCTGGCCACTGTGTGCAGAACCCTGTTCGATATGGATTTTTATGCTTGCAGGTTCTGTAGGAAGCGCTTTAGTTGTGTAAACTCCGTATCAAATCACGAAAGAACTCACGATGATGATCCTCTCCCAGAATATCGTAGGAGCCCTAGTATCCTAGTTCCAACATACTCAGGTGTAGATTGGAGTACCCTACCCAGCCCAGACGATCCAGTAGATGAGTCCATACCCGAGAGTGTTGATAGTGGGGTGGAGGATGTGCTGCCTGATGCAGAATTCTACCCAGCCGCAGCTTTCTTTGCTGACGATGAAGAAGAGGAAGCAACTTTTGATACACGTTTTGAGGTGTTTAGATTCATTGCGCACTGCAACCGTGGGGCTGGGCTTAGTGGACCTGATGTTGTAGAGTTTTTCCGCCTACTCAACCACCCTAAGTTTGATAGGCAAGCAATAGCTGACTGGGCTGGGAAGGCGGCGGTTGACAAATTTGCCGAGGAAGAGCTCGGGATTGAGAAGATTAAATTCAAAAAGACCGAGAGCAGGGTTACGGGATGGCCGAAGACTTTCACCGTCAAGTTCCTTGATGGGGTTGAGGTAAGTTGACAGTTCTTCTAAACAATGTCTCCTCCGTCATTGGAAGATCACTATCATACCTTCGCTAACGCGCAGGCATTGAGGCGCATGTGGGCGGATCCTAGAAACGCCCCTGGGTTCGTACATCGTGCGGCAGAGAAGCTGGATGTCAACAAAAAGAGAGTGTACGCCGAGGCACACACTGCATCATTCTGGATTGATTCTCAGGTATGGATCTTGCATGTCGATGTACGGGTTAACATGCCCATAACTTGTACGATCCGGCTCTACCGTGGAACTGCCCATGGTTACGTGGCATCTCAGCGACTACGTTAGCGCGCTGCCTCAATTTCATCCCTGGTTGCGTTTACAAAGTGCCCTTACAAGATCTAGTGCTGGTGTTGTCAATGGTGTGGCCCACTTCGCCCTCACACTTCACTGTAATTGGCAATCAGTGTGTTAATCTTGAAATGTGTTTGGCAGGATGGGCTTGGTCCGCGGGAGTGCATCTGTCCACTCATTATCTCAAGTGATGAGACTCATTTGAGTGGTAATGAGAGGTGCAGAGCTTGGCCAGTATACTTGTCCTTTGCCAATCTACCGCTTAGCACCAGGTGGCAGGAACATGGGCATGCCCTGATTGCTCTCCTACCGTTGCCGGATCCTGAAATGGAGCCAAGTCAAAAGACGGAGCTCTTCCAGAAATGCTGTGAAGTTGTGCTCAAGTCCCTTGACGCAGCATGCAAAGAGTAAGTTGTTGTTCGATTCTTGATAATTCCGATAATTTGAATAGCTAGTAACAAGATGTGAGGGCTGTGTTTCATGCACCACCCTGATCCATTCAACCCTTTCCATTGTAGATCCATTCCACTTCTTGATCCGGCCGGTGAGGCTTACACCGTGTGGCCCAAGATGTTTGTGTATGTAGCGGACTATCCTGAAACGTGCAAAGTCACTTGCACGTTGCAACACGCATCAGCTCGTCCATGCTCCATATGTGAGGTCACCATTAAGGACCTTGACAACATGAAAGTGGGTGCTCCGGTACGCAATGTGGAGGATCAACAACGATACTCTAGAGACGAGAGCCTTGCAAAGGAGTATTCCACCCACATGACTAAGGTATGAGATTGTGTAAACAACACTATAAATTGCATGGTTGAGTGTTGACATACACTTACATTTAGTGCTAAGTCCACGAAACCTCCGGTATTTGTCAGTGCTTCTTGTGGCACTTCGGGCGTGCAGAGGACCGGACGAAACCCTGGGGAAACCCTTTCAACACCATCATGCCCGACATCCTACATGTCATTCTCATGGAGATTTGGCTTTACGTGTTGGAGTGTTTATTACGCAAGAACAAGCACCACAAGACCATGAACTTGTACGTCTCAATCGGTTTTAGAATATGCCGCCGGTGGTTGGAGTTCTCGTTACCCCGATGACCATGCTTACCGAAATTTCATATGCGATGCTTCTCCAGGCGGCATGGGGAAGAGTACAGGAAGACCTTGTTGGCAGGTCTAAAAATCCCGCCACCTGGCCGTTATTTCAGTTCTGGAGCTAACTACTCTGCCGCAGAGCACGCCGCCATGATGAGGGTTGGTACCATAAGCCTGTGCACTATGAACAATATATCTATGAGTTGCTGTGTTTCTTATCCCTGGCGTTTGGTCCTACATTATATTCTTATTACCCCTCGTTGACTTGACAAATGGGCATGTGCGTCACATTGTAGGTCACGCTGTTCATCATGGAGGGCTTGATTACAGACGCAGCTTTCTATGTGCTACGTTATTTCGTAGCATGGTTCGACAAATACTTCCGTGCCAAAGAGTATACCGAGAAAGACCTTGATGATTATCTGATCGACACTGAAGAGTAAGTCTTCTAACATGGGCTTCATTTTATACATTAATTTGGATTGAACAGTTCCAAATGTCCGGCCTTTTCTAATCCTCAACCCTCCCATACACCCTATCCAGACTTGTGCGCCTGCTGAAAACACAATTCCCCCGAAAGGGCCGTGGGTGGAAGCTTGTCAAAATCCACCTTCTGTCTCATTTCCCGGATGCAATTCGGCGAGGTGGTGCACCTGGAGAATACAGCACCAGCCTGTATGAACATGCGCATACCACATCTTGCAAGCAGCCGTTTAGAGCATCTAACTATCGGCAGTATGATGAAGCTATCCTACGCAGTGCTCGTATGCGGGAGGCACTCTGCAACATGCCGTCTGCCATTGAGGGACCGCGATCCTATGAAACTGCACTTGTGCAGGTATGCATGTACAATTTTGGGAACACTCTGACCAAGCCGAGTATGTGAGAACCGAATTTGGGGTGACTTCTGTTGGCATGCTGCTGATGGGTGAATTCTGTTAACATGCTAGCATATGGAACCATTGTGCTAGCACTCCTGCCCTACGGTGAATTCTGTTTGCATGCTGCCATATGGTGAGTTCTGTTAGTATGTTGCTATGGGGTGAATTCTGTTAGTATGCTGCTATGGGGTGAATTCTGTTAGTATGCTGCTATGGGGTGAATTCTGTTAGTATGTTGCTATGGGGTGAATTCTGATAGTATGCTGCTATGGGGTGAATTCTGTTAGTATGCTGCTATGGGGTGAATTCTGTTAGTATGCTGCTATGGGGTGAATTCTGTTAGTATGCTGCTATGGGGGGAATTCTGTTGCTGCTATGGGGTGAATTCCGTTAGTATGTTGCTATGGGGTGAATTCTGATAGTATGCTGCTATGGGGTGAATTCTGATAGTATGGTGTTGTGGGGTGAATTCTGTTAGTATGCTGCTATGGGGTGAATTCTGTTAGTATGCTGCTATGGGGTGAATTCTGTTAGTATGCTGCTATGGGGTGAATTCAGTTGCTGGTATGGGGTGAATTCTGTTAGTATGCTGCTATGGGGTGAATTCTGTTGCTGCTATGGGGTGAATTCAGTTGCTGCTATGGGGTGAATTCAGTTGCTGCTATGGGTTGAATGTTGTGAGGATGCTGCTATGGGTTGTATGTTGTAAGCATAGCATGGTGATGTGGGTTGATTTTTGTTAGGATGCAGCTATGGTAGCAAGGTGCTATGGGCTGAGTCTCCCCCTCTCTCTCACTCAGTCACTCTCGAACGGTCCTTCGTTCTAATAGCAGCAGTTGACAAACAAGGCAAGGCAAAAATTCTCTCTCTCTCTCACTCTTTCTCTCTCACTCCCTCTCCGTCTATCTCTCTCACCCCCCCCGTATCTCTAAGCCCCCCCGCCCCCCCCTCTCCTCTCTCTCTCTCCCCCTCTCTGTCTTGACCCCATCTGGACACAACAGGCTGATAGAGTTCGCGCCCCTGTGATGAGTGCAAGCCATAAGATCATTGAGGCACCTCTTGGTCTTCATGGCAAGCGAGGACAAGAGCTATGGCAGAGCTATGTCGTGTGCCATCCCGAAGGGATGGCGAGGTTTCAGCAAATTCTGACTGATGCTGGTCATTCCGTTCAAGACCTCCTTGTAAGCCAACACATCCGCTTGTGTGCTGGTAGTCTACGTCACTCATCTCTAATTCCTTCAGCCCTCGCGGATGCTGGTCAACTTGTGCATTGCGTGTGCCGCGGATGCTGGTCAACTTGCATTGCGTGTGCCGGTAAGGACAGTCGCCGGTAATTGTCGCTAATTGCAGCACATTTATTTCCCCCCCTAAACAGGTACATACTGCAGTGGCGTTGCCAACTACACCCGAGAGAGAGTGCCACTATGCACGGGCAAATCCAAGCTACCATGGCATGCCTGCATTTTCACATGCAGCGATGCTGGGGAATGCCATTGGTACAGATGGAAGTCGGACCCGTGTACTATGGTATGTCAAGGTGCTGCTGTTGTTTCACTTGAAGGGGGGGCAATCCAGCGCAGGGGTGAATGGCTTGGCGTATGTGCAATTCTATGACTCCAATGGATGCGACCCTAAAACTTGCTGCCAATCACTCGTCGATGCTCCACTCACCCAACGATACTATGTGGTGGACGTTAGATCTCTCGTGCGAGCGATTCATGTCGTGCGGTCGTACGATCGGCGGGGGCTTTACTATCTTAACCATTTTGTGACAAAATAAATATGCGATTCTGATTTGCTGACGCATGAATCATGGCGCTAATTCTGTCGATGCGCCGTTTAATCGAACACGATATTCTATAATGCTCAAGGAATTTTGATTGACAGGTCATATGTTGAATTTTAATGTGGCATGTGACCCAATTTGCTTATTGAACATACTTTAACAAATGATGATGCAACCTGTACTTGTATCTACTTGTTTAATTGAACAAAGTTGTATTACTTGATTCAAATATTCAGTACAGCATGGTAAGTGAACATTCCAATGCACAAATCGAACACTGTTCATAACGCACTGACTTGCAAAAATCGCATCGCTGTGGGAGATAAACAGTGTCCCGCCATTTCACGAACTGACGTTTTTGGTCGCAGAGCAAACGCGACGCGCGAGCCCATGAACGCTGCAAGCAGATTGGCGCCAAGCCTGAACCTGAGAAAACCCAAACCAGAAACGAAGCAGCGTGCCAAATGAAGGTTCGGGGGTGACTCATATTGGAACCGCGCCTAGCACAATTGCCTGGCGAAAGTTACTTCAGTGAACTAACAAAACAAAAAGTAACTTTTTGGAAGGCATGAATTTTGGGATGGGGGGAGAGGAGAGGGGAGAAGGAGGTATTTTGTTTTGAGTGAGTTTCGCCAACCTGGGGTTCTTCTCGTCCCTCTCTTAGGGACGCCTGTTCAGGGCGGGAGAGTTCCTCGCACGCCCCCGCAGGCGGCCGGCCACGTCTCACACACCGCGGCGCAGCCCGATACGGCTTCCGCAGCCATGCTTGCTTGCCTTGCCTTGGTGGGTTGACGCGATGCAAACGCAATGCAACGTGAAGAATGCTACCTTGTATGGTGGTTACTAGTTGGCTACCACGAAACAACCATGGGCCCACAATCGCGTAACACTGCTCCCATTGTCCCAAGTTCCCTCCTTTCCCCCCATAATTTCGCTCGCCTTACGCCCACTTTCACCCAATTTCGCCCAACAGTTTTCCCCAATTTCTCTCAAATTTCACCATTCCTTTTCACCAACTTTTTCTGTCGGTGTGTCTGGGGGAGAGAGTGGGTTGGGGGGGGAGGGGGGGGAGGGGGGGGAGGGGGGAAGGGGGGGGGGGGTGTCCGGGAGGGCGGGGGCGCACGGGGCGGGTGGGCAGTGGGTGCGCTGGAGGGGCTGAACGCCGCGTGGCAGGTATGGCCGTCCAACTCCAATCGCTCACGGCGCTGCGACCAGTGGGAGTACATCCAGTGCAATGCGCAGGGCTTCATCACTGCTGTGTACGTCCTGTGGGAGAAAGAGAGAGAGACCAGTGGGAGTACATCCAGTGCAATGCGCAGGGCTTCATCACTGCTGTGTACGTCCTGTGGGAGAAAGAGAGAGAGACCAGTGGGAGTACATCCAGTGCAACGCGCAGGGCTTCATCACTGCCGTGTACGTCCTCTGGGAGAAAGAGAGAGAGACCAGTGGGAGTACATCCAGTGCAACCAGCAGGGCTTCATCGTTTTAGTGTACATGCCTGGTGCCGAGAGACAATGTGATCTCAACTACGGTAGAAGAAGCATCGTTTTCAGTTTCTTCCTGAGTCCTTCTTAGGGCATTTAGGCGTCATTTTAGGGTGTGTCAGTGTGTTTCGTCATGCATTGCCTGTGTGGTTTTGCCCGTGCACACATGTGTACGTCTTGTAGGGAGGGATAGCCCGAGTTTGCTAATCAACTGGGACAAAAGTGCATGTTTGGTATGGTGGGTCACCGCACCCACACCCCCCAGGACGACACCCCTCCAATACGTCTGTTCATGCATGCATGTCTTTGTTTATCCCAACGTGCGTGCCCATACATACATGTGTGTGTGTCTCCATACATGCATGTGTGTGTGTGTGTGTGTGTGTATGTGTGTGTGTGTGTGTGCCCATTCATGCATGCATGCGTGTGTCCATGCATGCATGTGTCTGTGTGTCCATACGTGCATGTGTGTGCGTGTCCATACACTCATGCGTGTGAGTGTCCATACATGCATGCGTACATCCATGCGTGCATGTGTCCATACATACATGTGTACATGTGGATACATGCGAGTCTTGTGTCCGTGTATGCATTGCATGCATACATGTGCTTATTACAAGTACCGCTGCCCTTCTTGCAGGAACATGTCTGGTGCTGGAGAACTTATCAAGGGGTGGACGCCTCGTAGTGTCTTCTCTCTCTTCTCTCGCATGCCCTACCCCCGCAACCTGTAATCCCCTCTCTTACAATTTTCCTCTCTTCCATTCTTCCAATTTTCAACTCTTCTGCTCTCCTTCTTTCCTACCTTTTCAATTCCCGCTTACTCTTTGCATCTTCTGTTCTCATTTTGGAATATAAACAAACTCCTCTGCTCCCACAATCTGCCTGTTGCAACCAGCTCTCACTCATGGCCTTTCACGTTTTATTATAACGGCAACAACAGTAGACCACAGCCATTGCTTGCGTTACCCTTGCACACCAAATGTGCGTGTGTGCTGTGTTTCATCAACGTTTGGTGCTGCCAGCTTCCTATTTAAGCACGACTGCCTAATTACCATCGGTGCGTTTGAGCCTCCTAAAAAACGTCCAAGCGTGACTGCCTACCAACCGTCAGTGCTATTTCCCTTCAGTGTCCTCCTTATTGAGTGTCCTCTTTAGAATCCTCCTTATTGAGTATTCCCATTTTATCCTTGTTCTTTAGTATCCTCTTTAGGAATCATATTTTCCCCTTCAATGTCCTCCTTATTGAGTATTCTCAATTTATTCTTGTTCCCACTGTTACTCACATTGTGACCCCGTTTCATCCTCTGATGTGCCCATTTTCCTTTCCCATCCCAAAGCAGGACATTTCTCCATATTTCCCCACCCTCACTTCTCTGGCCATCAGGTTGTGCTTTTCAAGCTCCTAAAACAAAAACAGAAGTAAAAGAGTCTCTCCAACTGTAGTCTGTCTGTCTGTATCCCCCCACCCCACCCATGTGCTGTGCTCCATCCGTCAGTGTGTTTGCCTATAACTACTACCTCCAAGGTTCCATCACTGACCTCTCCCTGCCTCCCTCCCTGCGCATGCTGTGAGTGCTTCCCTGCCCTCACATGCCCTCACTCACATGCCCCCACATGCCCTGCCCACACACGCACGCACACTCATGCCCTCACATGACCTCGCATGCCCTGCATGCCCACTCCTACCTGCGGAGATAACTCTATCAACGGGAGCTAGACTACGGGCTAGGCACGGGGTAGGAGGGATCTCTGCGTTCGTTCACTTAGTCGTTCTCTAGCACTTGTGCGTTCACAGGGCAAAACTGCAAGAGTTTCACTAGCAAAAGTTGAGAACAATGGTTCAGAATGATAGCAACAACATTGGCATGCAAGACTACATCAGACCTAGCAAAGCTGCTGGTCGACTTCCAGCGCAGCATGGTCGACCGCGTGCCAGCACGACTTGGTCGACCGCGCTCCAGCAGAGCAAAGTCGCGGCTTGCCAATATTGCAAGTCCATGGTGTGCCAACGCTGCAGCAAGTCGGCTGCACAGCGCTGCACTCGCAGGACAACGGTGCACCTGCTTCGCAGGTGCGTGAAGCTGGTTGGTGCACTTTCCTTTGTCACGTGCACAGCGCAGACGCCCAGCTCGACTCCACGTCAGCGACTGCGCCCACCAGCCATGTCGACCTCGGGATACCACCACCGAGGTCGGTCTCGCCACTACCACCTGGGCGACCGTCGCACTCCTTCGCAGAACCTCGTCACCCAGGTAACCTGGTCGACCAGGGGAGTGGGTTGGATGGATGTACGCGAGCATAGTTGGATTTCATGGATGGTTTATGGCTTGGAATACATAATGCTTAGGTGCGTACAGTAAAGTGCATGGCAAAACCCTGGATGACGTCAGATGCTCACCTGCTCCTATGCGAAGTGCCTGGTCAATGGACGACGAAGACGAAGGGCACGTGCCACCATGAGAAAGGTGGACCCCCAGCGGACCTCGCAATCCAGCACTAGCTGGAGCTCCCTCATTGAAGGATACGGATCCTTCAACTCCTCCCTGAACCGCGCCATGCGCTGTGGCGATAGGCCAACGAATGTGGCCATGTCGCGTATGCGCTGCAGGGGTACCTTCACCTTCTCTGCCCCAAGCACCTTCTAGACAGCCAGGTTGAGCACGTGCGCCAAACACCTGTTTGAAACGTAAGGGACAAATAGTGTGGTTCAACAAACTGATACCAATGGACCTGTCCATGCCAATGCACATGCCCATGTCAATGCCATGCCCATGCACCTACCCGCCCATGCAGCTGCCCATGCAGCTGCCCATGCCCACGCTAATGCCCATCAAAACATGCCTGAGCCACATGTCCTGGGAGATCAATGTAAAGCGCTCTCCATTCCCAGACAGTTGCCTGATGGCCGCCTTGTTGTTAGAGGCGTTGTCAGTGGTGATACCGTGACAACGCCCCACCAACCCCCATGCTTGAACTACCTCCTCGAACCGCTTGGCAATGTCTAGGGATGAGCACATGGTTCGCCTCGAACACGTTCGAGGCGAACCGAACAGGTTTGATTTTTTTGCTTAAAGTGTTCGCCAAACAGTACGTGTTCGGGCCGCTGCTGCAATTTGCCCCGCGACGAACACGAACGTGTTCGAGGTTCGCCCGAACACGCCTTCACAGGTGAACGGCGAACACCTGTTTTTGCTTAAAGTGTTCGCCAAACCTGGTCCTCCTTCTGAGGCTCCACAAACGCCACACTCCCCTGTGCTGCTGTACGATGTGTGCACTCCACTCCACTCCACCATACATCTCATGCCTCATTCTCACAGCACCATTTCAACAGTACCCTGGACAGGAGAGCTGCCAGTGCTGCTTGGCACCCTCACCTCCCTCACTTATTTGTAAGCCCTCAAATCTCAACCACTTGCCGCCCAGCCAACCATCCCTCCCTCCATCCCCCCTCTATCAACCCGTATTTGATATCGTATTGTTGGACCCAGTGCTTCCTGGTCTTGCCCTCTCCAGAACCAAGGCGCCCTTCAGCATGATCATAGATCCAAGTGGACGGGTCAACTCAGCTGATGGGCTCGGCTCGTTAGAACAGAGCAGACTGCCAGATCATCGAGGTCTCTTGACATCAGCATTTGCATTTGCATGCAGTTTACCGAAGGAAGATGCACAGCACATGGTTTTGTGAAACTGCAGTACTTAGGACTGCACAGATATCTGCAGCTGAATAAATCAACGCTCACACTATTGGAAGTACAATCTCACTGGTGAGGATAATTTGACACCGTTTTTCCCTGCACTTGGAAAATGAAAACAATAAATAAGGAAGTGCCCTGTCCTCTATTTGTAACAATCACGCACGAGTTCACCACCCCCCACAAGGCGACCTGGTGCCTTTCTTTTGCCTTTTTGGCCTATTTTGAACTGAAGCGCCTTGTGCTGTGTTAGGCCACTCATTACGAACCAGATCTATTTGTGGTCCGATACATGCCCGGGACTCTAGGACTCCTTTGTTTTTTATAGAGGCACTTAACTTAACGGCACTAGAGATTCCTGTTTCTTTCAGATGTCAGGATCACAGTCCACCCTGTTCTCCAAACAATCGCACGGAGGACGAGTGAACCAGAATTAACCAGCCACAAACTGTTGCCCGAAAATTGTGGCCAGGCCAAGGGCTGGGCGGTCTTAGAAAAGAAATGGCTTGGGACTTCTCGGATTCAGCCCAACTCAATGGCCGACCCAGTCCCGTTCCACGTGGGCTGGTTGGGGTTCGCCCTTCAATCTTTCATGCTCTACACCTTTGTTACGAAATCATGTTCGCATGTTGCAGGGGCTTGAGTTGGCTGCATACTGCCCAATTCCCTCGATGGGCCATGGACTTGACTGCTTTGCAATACCTGTAAGCACGTCATGCTATGTTTGGCTACTGTCCCGTCACACTACATTAAGTGCCTGTCACATCAGAAAATCCTTACACCCACCGCCAAAGAAATGTGTTGAGGTGCTGAATATTAGTCCTCTGCGTTGCTCTCTTGGTTTTATTTCAGACTGTAAAGTGGAATATGTTTTTCCAACATAACTAATTCACTGCTCCCAGAAGCACACATATTCTTTCTGACCGTCCATCCTCCTTTTCCCCCCTGCACCAGAAATGTAGCTCACTTGGACGGTCTCCGCACAGGAGTGGTGCCGCAAGACCTCTCCCGCCTCAGGCAGCTGCGATACTTGTGAGTAGATATGAGCACGAACCGAACTCAAACATGTTTGCTCAAACCTTTTCGAACCTTGCATGGGGGTCGAACCGAACCGAACTTGTTTGCTCGAACTTTTTTTTTGAATGTGGAGGTTTGATGTTTGTATATGTAACAGCGAACCTTAAAGGTTTGCTCAAACCTTGAAAGGTTTGTGCGAACTCGAACCTAGTTAAGTTTGGGGGTAAATATGATGCACAAGGAAATGTATAAGGCATGCGCGTCAGACGGTTCAGCAAGAGTATCAAGTACAAAACAAAACAGCAAATGAGAGGGTAAAAAAAAATCCCAACACCCAAATTATGAAAGGTAAAACCAATCTGCATACGGGTTGCACTAGCACCACCCCTCCACGCGATCCCATACAGCCTCAACACCCTAGCCCAAGCCCTCTCCCACACCCGCTGCACATGGCACCTCCCCCCCCTCCTCCTCCTCCTCCTCGCACTCCTCCTCCTCCTCGAGCCCCAAGTCCACTGCTGCTGCAGAACGGGCAGAATCTGCCCCATCGCCGATCCAAGCGCCAGGGTGCGTGTCGTACCAAGACCCGCAGAGTCATGCACGACCGCACGCGCTCGGTGTTCAGACGCGTGCGCTGGAACGTGATCTCGTTCCTGCTTTGCGAGAATGCGCGCTCGCACGTTGCCGAGGTGGCAGGGATCGCCAAGTAATCCGTGGCCATGGCTCGCAGCGTATCAAGGTTCTTCACTGTGCGCCAGAACTCGAGGGGGGGTACGTCTTTTTTGTCATCGTGGCTCACATATTTGTCTCGTCACCCAACTGCCTAGCCCCTCCTGCAGCCCATGATGCTGAGACGCGCGCGATTAAGCGGCGCCTACTGCCAATGTGCTCATCGCCCTCAATGTCGGCAGCAGCTGTTGGCGCTGCTGCAGCAGGTGGAGGCGCAGGCGCTGTCACAGCTGCCCGCGCCTGGTAAGCCGTCATACGTGTGCGCACCAGATCCAGGATCTCATCCACCGTCACCGGACCCCTTGCCCGCCTCTCACCCCCCTGGCTAACCAACTCTGGGTGCTTAGTCAGTCTCCCACGTGCCCAGAGCGAAGTACCCCCTCCCTCATCGCTGGATCTAGGAACGTGGCGATGAGCAGGTCGTCGCTGCTGGCGTACACATACTTCTTTAAGTGCCCCAGCGCGGCAACGGTCATTTCCATGACCAGCGGGGACAGGCTGCCATGGCGCTTCGCCTCCAAACTATCAAGGAGGTCGTTGTAGCTTGGAATGACCATGGAGATGGTCGGGTAGAGCGACCCTTCCGCCGCCTTGCTGACGGCGTTGAAGGGAGCAAGGAATCCCTTCAACGCCTCCAGCACCTCCCAGTGCACATCATTGAGACGGAGCGCTCTAAAGCGTTCCCTCTCAAGACGTGTCGTGCCCTGGGGTCGGGGTTTAGGGAGGAGGCAGTGGGGTAGAGGACATCGATTAGGGTGTCACACAAACACATAGTCATACAAGCACAGTTGTGATATGGAGCAAGGCCCCAGCTTGTAGTTGGCGGCTAGCAATGTAGTACCTGGTCGTCGTAGAAGTGGACATGGATCGCCCGGCGCAGCTCGAGGGTGCGGACCACCATCTCATACGTCGACCCCCATCGGGTTGGGCTGTCCTACACCAACTTCAATGGCGCTCTCCCAGGGTGCGCCCTCGCCTGCTCTGCCATGAAGTTTGCCGTTCGGATGGGGGAGTACCCAATGAAGATGGCGATGTCTCGGATCAGACGAAGGGTCTCGCGCACAGCGGGCACACTCAGTGCTGACTGGATCGCCAAGTTCAGCACGTGCGATGTGCACCTGGGGGAGGGCGAAGTAGGGATGAGCACGTTCGAGGCGAATCGAACTGGTTTGTTTTTTCAGCTTAAATTGTTCACCCGAACGTGTTCGAGGTTTGCCCGAACACGTTCAAGTTCGTGGCGCTGTTGCAGAACGCCCCGTGTCGAACACGAACGTGTTTGAGGTTCGCCCGAACACGCCTTTGCAGGCGAACGCCGAACACCCTTTTTTGGGGAAGTCGTTCGGCGAACTGAGCAGTGTTCGGTTCGCCTAACGGCCATGTTCGTGCAAGGCCGAACGCAAACATGGTCGCGTTCGCCCATTCCTCAACCCTAGGCGAGAGGATGTGTGGGGACAGAACACACATCAGGCACACATGCCATCTGTGGTGGAACGCCAACATAACCAACACACGAATTCATTGCACACAACTCCAACACAGTGTCAAAGAGACGTACCTGATGTGCATGCCCGGGCAGAAAATGGCAGGTCGAGCACTACCACCCAACAGGAGGCGGAACGCGCGTGTGTTGCTGGAAGCGTTGTCGGTCACGAATGCGACACAAAGATCCAACAAATCCCAATCACGCACCACCTCCAGCACCAAGTCTGCAATCTCCTCTCCCCCGTGTCGCCCTGTCATCTCACGGAAATCCAGCGTCTCCTCCCGCAGCTGCCACTCCCGTGTCACTAAGTGGCCCTTTACCACCGAGTAGGCCTTCCCGTTCCCCCCGGTCCAAATGTCACTGGAGATTGAGACTCCCGGCCCAGGCTCTCCAGGCGATGCTGCCAAATCAGCCATCGCCTCCTGCCGTGCGCGCTCCGCAAACACAACCAACTCACGAGCCACCGCCCACCGAAATGGGAGGACTCGGACGTTCGCGACGTTCGGGTTGAGCAGCACCATTAACTCGCGGAACTGCGTGGGACAGTCAAGAGAAAGGTCAGCACTCGGGGTCAGGTGACACCTCCATCACGGTGGGACACATCATCCATAAAGAGGGGAAGACACGTAAAGCGTCCAACAACAGTACAAGCAAATTGTACTCACCGCCTCCAACTCCACGAAGCGGAAATGCACGTTGCCGGTCACAACCAGCTTGTTGAGTGCCTCTCGCAAGGTGCGCAAGCTGAACCGGTGGCCCACAAACCGCTCCATCCCCCCCCTTCCACGAACGCCGGCCTCACGTCCGGGCCTAGGGAAGTTTGGCCACTGCCTGCAATAAGGCCACTCGACCCTTCCATTTGGCACGCCCTCGTACCCCTTCTCTGGAAAGGTCTCGTTCTCTCCCACGAGGCGGGAGTTCCACATGTGCTCCCAGATACCCAGGTGAGCTCTGTGCTTGTTGAAGTAGTGCCGCTTGCCAGAGGTGGTGGTGCTGTTCTGCCATGAAATCGTCACTGGGCACATCTTGCACTTACGCCTTCCGCCAATCTTAGGGCCGTACATGTGGACAGTCATGCCGAGATCCGCGTCGTCGACGGGAGCGCGTGGCCGTCGCCAAGGCCTAGACTCGTCGGCAGACCCTTCAGCAGTCGGGGAACGGCGGGGGGTGCGACCCTGCGCCGTCGCCCCTCCACCTCTCCTCTCCCTGTTCCGACCCCTCTTCTCAACACGCCCACTCCGAACACCACCAGCTCCCCCCCCCCCCCCTTCCTCCTCCGCTCGCCGGCCTTTGCTGGCGCCGAGCTTGCCGACGTGTACGCCCCCCCTCGTTTTCGCCGACCCCCTCCTCCTCCTCGTCGCCCGCCTCCTCGTCTTCCTCCCCACCTTCCTCCGCCTCCAAATCATCCATTTCGTGATATTCGTCGTCGACCGCATCACCACCCTCATCGGCAGGATTGTATGCGCGCTCGCTTCCATCTCCACTGCCCGATCCATCCTCTTCCTCCCCACTCTCCCCTGCCACACGGTACTCCACGTGCTCCTCCTCCTCCTCCTCCTCCTCCTCCTCCTCCTCCTCCTCCTCCTCCTCCTCATTGCGGAGATAACTTTAGCAACGGGAGCTAGACTGCGGGCTAGGCACGGATGCTCGTGTGATCTCTGCGTTCGTTCGTTCCTTAGTCGTTTCCAAGTGCTAACACTACTTGCTAGTTCACGGGGAAAATTTGCAAGAGTTTCACTAGGAAAACATGACCACAAAAGTTCAGAATGATTGCATCAACATTGGCAACACAGACTACATCAGACCTAGCAAGGCTGCTGGTCGACTGCCAGCGCAGCACGGTCGACCGCGTGCCAGCACGACTTGGTCGACCGCGCTCCAGCAGAGCAGAGTCGCGGCTTGCCAACGTTGCAAGTCCGCGGTGTGCCAACGCTGCAGTAAGTCGGCTGCACAGCGTTGCACCCGCCTGACAATGGTGCACCAGCTTCGCAGGTGCGTGCAGCTGGTTGGCGCTCAACTCCCCGTCACATGCCCAGCGCAGACACTCCACCCGTGACGGCGCCCACCAGCCACGTCGACTTCGGGATACCACCCCCGAGGTCGTTCTCGCAGAAAACACCCCCGGCGACTTTCGCCCACGTCGCCCGGGTATCCTGGTCGACCGGGTATCCCGCGGCCCCCGTGGCCCCCGGTCGTCCATCCGCGGCCACCGCGGTCCCCGCGGTCGGCTCCGCCCAAGCGAGGACTACTCCCGTTGACACTCCCCTGCCGCGTTCACGCTTGGGCCCCCCCGGCCCACACGGCAGTACTGCTCGGAGAATAGCCCGTCGGCGTGCACACAACGCACAGCACGCCGGTCACCGCACCAGCCATGCAAAAGGGCATGGCACCTACTGCTGCACGTCGTTGTCACCGTCGCCCACATCGGCCAGGCGCACTTGGCCGATTGCAACGGAGCACCGGTTGAAGGCCGGGTAGTGCAGCGCCTTCGTCAGGAAGTCGGCCGGCTGCTCAGCGGTCGGGATGTACTTCAGCGAAAACTTCCCGCGCTTCACCATGTGCTGCAGCCAGGCCTGTCGCCGCTCCATGTGCTTGAGGTTGCCCGTCAACCCCATGCCCTCGGCGACCGTGATGGCCGACTTGTTGTCCACCCTGAGGACAGTCGGCTTTCCGGCGTCCAGCCGCTGGAACTCCGCGAGGAGGAAGCGAAGGCGACGTCCCTCCTTGCCGGCTTCGACGGCCGCCACGTACTCCGACTCGGTCGACGACAGCGTCGCGCACTTGATGCGCTGGCTCGACCAGGAGACCGCGGCCCCTCCGTCGTAGCCGCCCGTGCTCATCCGGTTCTGCTTGTCGCCGGCGTCGTCGGCGTCCACGTAGCCGACCAACTCCAGTGACTCCGGACCACCGCTGAACTCCAGGGCGGTGTCTCGCGTGTTGGCGAGGTAGGCGAGGCAGCGGTCGACCTCGCGCCAGTGCTGGTCGCTCCTCACCGTGAGGCCGCTCCCCAGCTTGCTGCACGCGAATGCAATGTCCGACCTCGTCGTCGTCGCCGCGAACTGCAGCGAGCCGACCTTCTGCCGGTACTCCTCCTCCTCGCGCTCCTGCGCCTCCTCGTCGTCGAATGTCTGCTCCGCGTAGGCGGCGACGGAGACCGGCGTCTTCGGAGTGCGCACGGTCTGCTCCTCGTCGATGAAGCGCCTGCGCAGCTTGTCGGCGTAGCCCTGCTGGTGCAGCCACAGCTTCCGCGCCGGCCTGTCGCGCACGATCTCCAGGCCGAGATACTTCTGCACCGGCGAAATCTCGCGCAGCTCGAAGGCGGCCTCCAGCAGCTCCTTCAGCTCCTTCAGCATCGCGGTGCTGCTGCTCGCGGCGAGAAGGTCATCGACGTAGACCAGCACCCAGCAGGTCACCTTGTCGTCGCCGACCTTGAAGTACAGAGCCTCGTCGACTTGGTGTCAGAACATTATAGCTTATGCTGTTGTGTAGGCTATAGTGGGGTATCCCATAGGGGGTACAACCAATTAGGGTTTCATATTTGTACTCACTTCATTTTCATAGTTCACCCCATTCTCGTTCTCATTCTAACATGGAATCAGAGCAGGTCCCCTCCTAGGGACTGTTCCTTGGGCCCACCGAAGCGCGCCTCGAGTCGCGCCTGCCTTTTTTTTTAGCGGCCCGTCGAGTCGCACCTAGCGGCCCGTCGCGCCGCCCTTACGGTCGCGTCGAGCCGCCCTAGCGGCTGCGGCGCGCCGCCCTTTTCCCGGCCCGTCGCCGCCCTTACCCGCGGCTTTGCGCCGCCCTCACCGGCGGCTTCGCGCCGCCCCTACCTGCGGCTTCGCGCCGCCCAGGCCCGTCGCCGCCCTTCCCGCGGCTTCGCGCCGCCTCTACCTGCGGCTTCAAGCCGCCCCGGCCCGTCGCCGCCCTTACCTGCGGCTTCGCGCCGCCTACGGCCCGTCGCCGCCCTTTTCTGCGGCCCCGCCGCCTCTCTCGTTGCGGCCCCGCCGCCCGTCTTCGCGGCCCCGCCGCCATCTCTCGCTGCGGCCCCGCCGCCACTCACTGCGGCCCCGCCACCCGTCTCAGCGGCCCCGCCGCCCGTCTTCGCGGTCCCGCCGCCTCTCTCGCTGCGGCCCCGCCGCCTCTCACTGCGGCCCCGCCGCCCTACTCAGCGGCCCCGCCGCCCGACTTCGCGGCCCCGCCGCTTCTCTCGCTGCGGCCCCGCCGCCTCTCTCGTTGCGGCCCCGCCGCCCTTCACTGCGGCCCCGCCGCTTCTCTGCAGCGGCCCCGCCGCCCGTCTTCGCGGCCCCGCCGCCTCACTACCCAGCGGCCCCGCCGTCCTTCTGCAGCGGCCCCGCCACTCCTCTACAGCGGCCCCGCCGCCCTACGTCAGCGGCCCAGCCGAGCCGCCCAACAGCAGCGCAGCCGAGCCGCCCAGCAGCAGAGCAGCCGAGCCGCCCCGCCGCCGAGCCGCGCTGCAGCCGAGCCGCCCGGCCTCCCACCAGCCGAGCCGCCGTGCAGCCGACCGCCCAGCCGCCGAGCCGCCCAGCTGCCGAGCCGCCCAGCCGCCGAGCCGCCCAGCCGCCGAGCCGCCCAGCGGCCGAGCCGCCCTGCAGCCGAGCCACCCGAGCAGCCCTGTCCGGTGAGCACAGACCCTCTGTCACTGCGTGCTCTTCCCCTACTCCTTGCACTGCTGGTCTACTGCTGTCATGGCTACCCCTAGTGTCCTCACTTTTGACGCTGAGGGTCGGGCCATTGACTTTGAGGTCTGGGTAGATGACCTACAGCTGTTCTTACAGTGCGATAGGGCGGACGGCCTCTCTCTCTTTGACCTCACCTCTGGCGCTTCCCCTGCCCCTGCTGCTGATGCTGACGCCACTGTTCGCTCCCAGTGGGCCACGCGCGATGCTGCTGCACGTCTTGCTGTGCGTCGCCACCTCCCTACCTCCGAGCGTGCGCACTTTAGTCAGTACAAGAGTGCTCAGACCTTGTACGCCGCTGTAGTCGCGCGCTACTCCTCCCCTTCCACTGCTGCACTGAGCCGTCTCATGCTGCCGTACCTCTTCCCTGACCTTGCTTCTTTTCCCACCGTTGCTGACCTCATTACGCACCTCCGCACTAGTGACACTCGCTACCGCGCTGCACTTCCTGCTGACTTCTGCACCGCGAACCCCCCCCCCATGTACATCACTCTGTACTTCCTAGTCACTCGCCTCCCTGACTCCCTTCGAGTAGTCAGGGACCACTTTCTCTCAGTCTGTCCCACCACACTCACTGTAGACCTCCTCGAGAAGGCCCTCCTCGCGATAGAAAAGAGCATAGTCGCTGTAGGAGCCTCTCGAGGTGACCCGCGCACCCCCATCTTTGAGGGGTGTTCTCCCTCCCCCCTGCTGCCCTCTGTTGCCTCTGCTGCTTCGGCCGACCTCCTTGGTCTTGAGTCGGTCGGTGCGGCGTCTGCCCCTAGCGGGAGACGCCGCCCTGGCAAGGGCAAGGGGGGCAAGGGAGCTGGAGGAGCGGGCGGTGGAGGTGGAGGTGGAGGCAGTGGGGGGAGTGGGGGTAGCGGTGGAGGTGGAGGTGGGGGTGGGGGGTTCGGTGGCGGCAGTGGAGGCGGAGGCCGCGGCGGCGGTGGCGGTGGTAGCGGAGGTGGCGGAGGAGGCGGCGGTGGAGGAGGCGGTGGAGGCGGCGGCGGCAGTGGAGGCAGCGGAGGCGGTGGAGGCGGTGGGGGTGGCGGTGGAGCTGGTCGCGGGTCTTTGCAGAGGAGTGGCTCCGGTGGTGGCTCGCGCCAGCAGCAGCAGCGTGGTCGTGCGACCCTGTCCCCTCAGCAGCTCCGTGAGTGGTACACTGCACGCCAGCGGGGTGGGGGTTTTGGTCCGTGTACCTACGTCCTGCGCACCGGCGACCGTGCGGGTGAGCAGTGTGGGGGTGCGCACCCCACTCCGCGCTGCTTTGGCCGCCTGACGGACGCATGGCGTCACCAGTTCCCGGAGGCCTCCGAGATCCCTCGTTGGGACGAGCTGTCTAGGGCGGGGGTTGCCATCTTTGATCTGGACTTTGATGCTATTCTCTCTGCCATGTATGCTGCGTCTATTAGTGATGAGGGTGACTGTTACCGGTGTTTCCAGCCCGATCCGGGCATTGAGACTGCTGCTCTAGGTACTGGTGAGGCTGCTGCCCTAGGTGCTTATGACGCTGCTGCTCTAGGTGCTGGTGTGTCTGCGTCCTCAGGTACTGGTGAGTCTGCTCTCTCAGGTACCGCGTCGGCTTCGGCCTCCCTCACCTTCACTCTTGACTCTGGGGCGTCTCGCTCCTTCTTTCGGGACCGCACCACACTCACGCCGCTTAGTCGGCCGGTTGCGGTGTCTCTGGCTGACCCCTCTGGGGGTCCGGTCCTGTCTCATTTCTCCACAGTCCTCCCGTGTCCGGCGGCTCCCTCTGGCACCCTGTCTGGTCTCTACCTCCCCTCGTTCTCGACGAACCTGGTGAGTGGTGCTGACCTACAGGATGCGGGTGTCCACCAGTTCACTCCTGCACGTCAGCGAGTGACCCACTGTACAGAGGCTGGCACAGGCCGACACCTGGCTACGTTCACCCGTCAGCCGGGGTCGAGCCTGTACACTCTGACCACTGCGTCTCCTCCAGTTGCTGAGTCTGGTAGGGTAGTTACGTCGGGTCAGGTGTTTGCTGCGGCGTCCAGGTCTGGTCCTGAGTCTGCCCCCTGTTCGTGTCGTCTCCTGTCTCACGAGACTCTCCTCTGGCACCACCGCCTTGGCCACCCCTCTCTGCTTCGGCTCAGAGGTATGGCCTCCCGTCTTCTTGTGTCCGGTCTCCCCCGGTCCCTCCCTCCCCTTCCTCAGGGCCCTGGCCCTGCCTGTGTCCCCTGTGTCGAGGGGCGCCAGCGTGCTGCCCCTCACTCCTCCCAGTTTCCTTCGACAGAGGCCCCGTTGCAGACACTTCACATGGACGTGTGGGGCCCAGCCCGCGTCCGTGGACAGGGTCACGAGCGCTACTTCCTGCTCGTTGTTGACGACTACTCGCGTTACACCACAGTCTTCCCCTTGCGCAGCAAGGGTGATGTCACTGAGGTGCTGATCGACTGGATCCGCGCAGCTCGTCTCCAGCTCAGGCAAAGCTTCGGCTCGGACTTTCCTGTTCTGCGTCTGCACTCGGACAGAGGCGGAGAGTTCTCCTCTGGCCTTCTGCGTGCCTACTGTCGTGCACGGGGCATCCGTCAGACCTTCACGCTTCCGGACTCACCGCAGCAAAATGGGATTGCTGAGCGCCGCATTGGCATGGTCATGGACGTCGCTCGTACGTCTATGATGCATGCGGCTGCCCCCCATTTTCTGTGGCCGTTTGCGGTGAGGTACGCGGCGCATCAGATCAACCTCCACCCCAGGGTCTCCAGGCCGGAGACCTCCCCAGCCTTGCTGTGGACGGGGAAGGTTGGCGATGCGTCGGCGTTCCGGGTCTGGGGATCTCGGGCGTTTGTCCGCGACCTGTCTGCGGACAAACTATCCCCTCGTGCTGCTCCTTGCGTCTTCCTGGGGTTCCCCCCTGACGCGCCTGGGTGGCAGTTTTACCACCCCACCTCTCGCCGTGTTCTGTCCTCCCAGGACGTCACGTTTGACGAGTCGGTCCCCTACTACCGCCTCTTCCCCTACCGCACTCCGTCCCTCCCCCCACCCCCACTCTTCCTGGTACCAGGTCCCCCCCAGGTAGACCCCCTCCCCCCTCAGGGTCCTGCCCCTTCAGGTGTGTCCCAGGTAGACGCAGTCGAGCCTGTCGAGGTCACTGGTGACTCTGGTGCTGCTGAGGGTGCTGAGGCTGGGGGTGCTGTACCTGGGGGTGCGGAGCCTAGGGGTGCTGGGCCTGGGGGTGCTACGTCTGGGGGTGCTGAGCCTAGGGGTGCTGAGCCTAGGGGTGCTGAGCCTGGGGGTGCTGAGCCTAGGGGTGCTGAGCCTGGGGGTGCTGAGCCTGGGGGTGCTGAGCCTGGGGGTGCTGAGCCTAGGGGTGCTGAGCCTGGGGGTGCTGAGCCTAGGGGTGCTACGTCTGGGGGTGCTGAGCCTAGGGGTGCTACGCCTGGGGGTGCTGAGCCTGGAGGTGCTCCGCCTGGAGGTTCTCCGAGTGCTTCGTCTCGCCGGGAGTCACTTTCTCCACAGGAGCTGCGTGAGTGGTTTGCCCGGCGCTGGAGGCGTGCTGCTGGTGCTGGAGGTCCTTCGGCTGCTGAGGGTGCTGCGGTCGCGGGTCCCGGAGGTGCTCGTCCTGGGTGCACTGGAGCTGGTGCTGCTGAGGGTGTTGGCGCTGAGACTACCGCTGGCAGTCCTACTGGGGGTGCTCCTGGTGCTGCTGGAGGTTCTGGAGCTACTGGTGGTGCTGCTGGAGCGGGTGCTCCTGCTGAGGGTTCTGGTGCTGTCCCTGCTGCTTCTAGCGTCGCCGCGCGGCCTCGACCGTACTTCGTTCCACTCCTGCAGCAGGTTCTTGGTCTTCCACCTTCTACTGGTCCTCCTCCTCCCTTAGAGTGTCCACAGCCTGTCTCGTCCCAGCTACAGTTGCAGCCTACCTCCCCTTTGCCTGCTCCTTCTCCATACACTGGTCCTACTGGAGGTCTGGCTGAGCGTCGTGAGCCTGCGTCTCGCCCTGCGTCGCCTGTCCGTGCTGCTCGCACTAGTGGTCGCGGTTCGCGTCAGCGTCCTCCTCCTGTCCCTGGCACGCACCGGATGTCTCTGCGTCCGTCCACTGCTCCTCTGCGTGCCCCTTTGCCTTCTCCTCCTGAGTCCTCTCTTCCTGCTCTTGCCGACCCGGAGTCGGACTCTCTTCGTGCTGCCAGTCCTACTGTCACGCGTCTCCTTGCTACTGTTGTCACTGACCCTTCTTTCGAGTCTACTGCTGCGTCTGCTCTCGTTACTGAGCTCGTCGACTTTGCTGCTCGCTGTCGCTTAGACTACGCTGCTAGTCTTGTCGCTGAGTCTGAGTCTGTCTGTCCTCCGTCCGTCGGGGGTGAGTGTGCCCTTGGCACGGACGTCCTTGAGGACAGGCAGGAGGAGTTCCAGTGTCTGGCAGCTGCCTCACCTCATCTCGTGTCCGTACTGCTTACCCCTGAGGGAGACCCGGATGCACTTGACATCCCGACTCCGCGCTCTTACGCGGAGGCGATAGAGGGTCCCTACTCCTCTCAGTGGCAGGCAGCTATGGATGCAGAGATGGCTTCCTGGAAGTCCACAGGCACCTACGTTGATGCTGTCCCCCCTCCTGGGGCGAACATCGTCAGTGGCATGTGGATCTTCAGGGTGAAGCGGCCACCGGGTTCTCCGCCTGTCTTCAAGGCGCGTTACGTGGCTCGTGGCTTCAGTCAGCGGCAGGGAGTTGACTACTTTCAGACCTTCTCCCCCACCCCGAAGATGACCACTCTTCGGGTACTGCTGCACGTTGCTGCTCACCGTGACTACGAGCTGCACTCTCTTGACTTCAGCACAGCTTTCTTGCAGGGCAGCCTGCACGAGGAGATCTGGCTGCGTCGCCCACCTGGCTTCACTGGGTCTTTCCCTCCTGGTACCCAGTGGAGTCTCCGGCGTCCAGTCTACGGTCTCCGCCAGGCGCCACGTGAGTGGCACGACACACTGAGGACTACGCTTGCGGCTCTTGGGTTTGCTCCTTCTACTGCCGACCCGTCGCTGTTTCTACGCACCGACACCTCTCTGCCGCCGTTCTACATCCTCGTGTACGTCGACGACTTGGTCTTTGCCACAGCTGACACTGCTGGACTCGCCTACGTGAAGTCCGAGCTGCAGAAGAGACACACGTGCACAGACCTGGGTGAACTGCGCAGCTACCTTGGCTTGCAGATCACCCGGGACAGAGCACGCCGCACCATTACCCTGACTCAGTCACACATGGTGCAGCAGGTCCTTCAGCGCTTCGGCTTCACGTACTCCTCGCCTCAGGCCACTCCTCTGTCTACTCGCCACTCGCTCTCAGCTCTGCCTTCGGATGAGTCCGTAGAGTCGAGTGGCCCGTACCCAGAGCTTGTTGGCTGCCTCATGTACCTGATGACCTGCACACGACCTGACCTTGCATACCCTCTTAGCATTCTTGCACGCTATGTTGCTCCTGGGAGACACAGACCAGAGCACATGGCTGCAGCGAAGAGGGTGTTGCGCTACTTGTGCAGTACGTCGGGCATGGGGCTAGTGCTTGGAGGGCGGAGTCCAGTGGTCCTCACTGGGCACGCGGACGCTTCTTGGGCTGACGACCAGGCTACGCAGCGGTCGTCACAGGGTTACACCTTCAGCCTTGGTTCCGGCTCTGTTTCGTGGCGGGCTACTCGCTCGTCTTCTGTTCTTGGCTCGAGTTGTGAGGCTGAGATCTACGCCGGGGCCATGGCTGCACAGGAGCTTCGCTGGCTCACCTACCTGCTGACCAACCTTGGAGAGCCGCCTCGTTCTCCTCCAGTCCTGTACGTAGACAACAAGGCCATGCTGGCCTTGTGTCGAGAGCAGCGACTGGAGCACAGAACAAAGCACATTGCTCTCCGCTACTTCCTTGCTCGTGAGCTACAGCAACGTGGACAGTTGCGGCTTGCGTACGTGGCCTCTGAGGCCAACACTGCTGATGTCTTCACCAAGGCACTTCCGCCTTGTGATCATCAGCGCTTCTGCACTCAGCTGGGTCTTGTGCCCGTCTTGCCTCACTTGCTCTCCTCTTGACCTTGCTTGTACTCTCACATATATATATACCTGCTCTTGCTTGTCTAGCTTTATATATATGTGTGTACTCTTGCATGTGAACTGGCCGTGTGGCCTTGACCCTGTGCTCGGACTGTGTGGTGACTTTGTGATCCACCCTGAGCTTGCTTTGCTTTGCTTTGCTTGACTGGTCTTGTGACCCCTTGTTCTCCCCCACTTTGCCTATGGGGGTGTGTCAGAACATTATAGCTTATGCTGTTGTGTAGGCTATAGTGGGGTATCCCATAGGGGGTACAACCAATTAGGGTTTCATATTTGTACTCACTTCATTTTCATAGTTCACCCCATTCTCGTTCTCATTCTAACACTTGGCTCTTCTTCCATCCAGCGCCAACCAACACGTCATTAAGAGCTGTGTACCACAGCAGCGGCGACTGCTTTAGCCCATAGAGACTCTTCAGCAGCTTGCACACCCGGCCGGTCCCGTCGTTGAAGTAGTCCGGCTGGTACATGTACAGCACGCGGTGGAGCTTGCTCTGCAAAAAGGCGTTCTTCATGTCCAGCTGCATCAGGTTGAAGTCGAGGACGGCGACGATGCTGAGGAAAATCCTCAGCATGACGTAGCTGCTCACCGGCGCGTACGTCTCGTCGTAGTCGGCGCCATACACCTGCGTGAAGCCTTTCACGACCAGCCTCGCCTTCTCGCGCTCGACAGTGTCGTCGATGTGGTACTTCGTCGTCAGCACCCACCGGTTTTTCATGATGTTCACCCCCGACGGGCGTTCGACCAGCTCCCAAGTGCCCATGTTGATGAGGCTGCGAATCTCCTCCTCCATGGCGGCCTTCACCGCCGGGCCCTTCCAGCTCGCCAACGCCTCCTTCACCGTCATGGTCGAAATGTCCCAACGGTGCTCGGGGTCGGCATCCATGTCGGGGTCGAGCTCCGCAAACTCCTCATCCTCCTCGGCATCATCATACGCCAGGTCGTCGTCATCCACATCGTACACCGTGGTGAAGGCAGCGGGGACGAAGAAGTCGGCTGGCCTCCGAATTCGGCCCGACTTCCGAGGTCCAGGCTGAACCTCCACCACTTCGCTGTTGGTGGACTTTTCGCGGTCCCGCGGTCCCGCGGCCCCCAGCGTTCCCGCGGTCCCGCGGTTCCCGCGGCTACTGCCCTCAGCGTCCGGCTGCACCACGGTCGGCGACACTGCCAACTGCTCCCCTGTCGTCAGCTCCCCTGCCGATTGCTCCGCGGTTGGCTTAGCTGCTGCGTGTTCCCCTGTCAGCTGCCTGCTAGCCGCGGGCTCCTCCGCGGTCTCCTCCGCGGTCTCCTCCGCGGTTTCCTCCGCGGTGTCCTCCGCGATTTCCTCCGCGGTCTCTTCCGCGGTTTCCTCCGCGGTCTCTAAAGTTGGTTGCACCTCCGCGGCCCGCTTCTCCGCGACTGGCTGGGCGTCACGTCGGCCACCGGCGATGCTCTTGGCCGGCGCCACAGGCGACGCCCCACGGCTCCCCTCATCGCCGGAGGCCGACACCGGAGTCAGGCCACGCAGGTCGACGGGAAGGGGATGGGAAGAAGGGGCAGGAGATGGCGAGGCAGGGGCGACCGCGACATCCTCATCAGCCTGCTCACCGACCTCGGCGAGCAGAGGAAGCGTCGCCGTCGAGGTGTCCGTCGGCGGGTTGGCCCGCGTCCGCCCCGACTCTGGCCCGAGGTTTGACTTCCACACCTCCAGTGACAGAGTTTCGTAGAACACCACGTCCGACGTGGTGACCACCCGGTTGGCGGTGATGCCGAGGAGCTCCCAGCCTTTGCTCTCCGCCGACACGCCGAGGTGAAGGCCCCACCGGGCCTTCGGCTTCAGCTTCCCACCGCGCTGCTGCTCAGGGACGAGGAATTGCGCCATGCAGCCCCACACTCGCGCCATCGACAAGTCGGGCTTCTGCCCGGTGAGGAGCTGGTACGGCGTCGTTCCCGCGGGTAGCGACGACTGCTCCAGGCAGTTGCGAACCCAGACGGCCTGCCGCAGAGCGAGATGCCACCAGTGGTGCTGCACGCCCATGTGCAGCAGCATCGTCCGCACCGACTCCACCACCGTCCTCATCTCCCGCTCCGCCATGCCATTCTGCTGCGGGGTGTAGGGGCAGGTCAAGTCGTGGACGATGCCCTTGCTGTCCACGAAGGCGGTGAAGTCCTTCCCGAGGAACTCCCCTCCGCGGTCAGAACGCAGTTGCAGAACCGAATGCTTCGCCTGCCGCTCCACCAGCACCAGCCACTTCTGGAACTCCAGCAGCACGTCAGACTTCTTGGCGACCGGCCTCACCCACACGTAGCGGGTCTTGCGGTCCTTCAGCAGCAGGAAATACAGGCTGCCGTCCTTGGCAGCCACGCGAAATGGCCCGCACAAGTCAATGTGCACGACGGCCAGGACGTCGTCGGCCTCGGAGCCGTGGTCGGGGAAGGTGTGCCGCGCCAGCTTCCCGCCGACACACGAAACACACGGTGAGTCGGCGCCAGACGCCGACTTGAGGTCCAGCCCAGTGGCGACCTCGTGCTTAGCCGAGCTCCGTAGCCAACATGCGCAAGCCTCGCGTGCAGCCTGTCCGGGGTTGCCTTCGTCGCCGAGACTATCGCCCGCAGAGCCACCTCCTCTTTCGCGGGCGTCGTCGACTCTACCGCGCATGGGCGCAGGTCAGTGCAGAGGACCCGGCCGGTGTATGTCGCGCGACCGAGCACGTCCCCCGCCGCGGAGACGAGCAACATCCGGTCGCCGTCGTCCTTCAGCGTCACCCCGCTCTCCTTCAGCTGGCCAGCCGAAAGCAGGTTTGCCTGTACGCCCGGGACGTAGAGAACGTCGGAGATGAGTACCCGCTTTCCGGCCTTCCCTTGCAGTGCAACCGTGCCACGGTCACGAACGTCCTGCAGCGCCCCATTGAAGCCGCGCACGTGCTTCACGTCGCCGCTCGGCCCCAAGTCGACGAAGGCCTCGTTCGTCCCCATCAGGTGGTGCGAGCAGCCGCTGTCGAGCAGGACCACCGCGGGGTTCGCTTGCAGAGCTGCCGCCACTGCCTGGAAATCCTCGCCAGCTTCCGGCGCCAGCGAGACGGTCGGCTCTACGATACCGACCAGCGAGCACGACGCCTCCTTGTCGCCTCGCCCTTTGCCACCCGCGGAAGAGTCGGCGTCCTTCGCCGAGGTCGACTTCGTCGACTGCTTCTCCTTTCGCGGCTGGTTTCCTCGACGCGGACGACGGCTGCCAGACCTCCCGCGGCCTCCCTTGGTTTCGTCCTTGTCCGAGTCACTGCGGTCGGGACACTCGAAGGAGAGGTGATCGGGATCGCCGCACAGCCAGCATTCACGACGTCGACCTCCTCCTCCACGACCGCCATCCTTGGCCGACTTGTTCTTGTCAGCGTCCTTCGCCAGCTTCCCGCCACCGCGGTGACTGCCACTAAACTGCCCGCGCTGTCCCGGTCGACCACCTTGCTTCGCCGGGGCGACGTAGTTCACTTGCGCGAGGAGCTCCTGGGACCGCTCAGCCTCCTGCATCGCCTCATCCTGCAGGATGTACGAGGTCAATGTGTCCGTGTTGAGAGTCGCCCGCGTGCTCGGTGCCATCGACAGCCGCTTCAGCAGGTTATAGCTGCTCGGGAGTCCCTGCATGACGTGTGTGACGTACGACGACGTTGAGTACTCCGCGTTAGCCATCCGAATGGTGGCGAGAATTCGCCGAGCTCGGTTGCAGTAGTTAGTCGCGGTCTCCTCGTCGCCCATACGCAGGTGCGTCAACTGCCCCTCAAGCTGGGAGATGAACAAGTCGTCGGTGACCTGGTAAGTTGACTCGATGAAATGCCACGCCCGGTGGCCAGCGTCGAGGTACTTCCTGCACGACTTCAGGGCGATCTGTACGCCCGGCGAGCAGCACCGCGAAATGACCGTAAAGGTCAGCAACTGCACGGCGCGAAACTCTGCTCGCAGGTCGGGGTGGTGCTCCTCTGGCGTCGCCACGGTCCCGCGGGCGAAGCCCATCAGCCCGGCCATCTCCAGCTTGGGCTCGATGGCTTCCTTCCACGTGAGGATGTCGGGACGACCGACCAGCAGAGGGGTGACCGAGATCCTGTCCGGCGTAAACTTGAAGTAGCCGTAGCTCGGCGCAATTCCTCCCGCGGTCACGTGTGTCGCCGACATCGGCGCCAATTCACTTCGTCTGCCTCCGACGTAGCCCCGCGAGGCCCCTGCAGCCGCGAACGACTGCATCCCTCGCGCCTGAACGCCGCCGACTTCATCGGCGTGAATCACACCTCGCTGCCTCGACGTGCCTCCCGCGCTGCTGCCGACTTGGCCACCACCCGCGTTGACGTCCGCGTCGACGCCACCCGCGTTGTTCACTGGTCGAAGAGACGCCGGTCGGGAAGGGTGCTCCGTCGCCCACACGGCGCGGATGCCAGCCTCGACGACCGTCAGCGGGAGAGTTCCATACTCGTTCGCCGCATGACGTCTCCTCGCGTCCTCCAGCTGTGCCTCCAGGGTTTCCACAACGCCCGCTTCTACTACGGGGTCAACCATGGCGTCCAGCACAGCCGCCGGTCTACGAACTAGTTAGGTGAGTGAGAAGTCAGCTAAACCGAAGGTGTCTTCGCGGTGTCGTCCACGCTCACCGCACCATGCGGAGATAACTTTAGCAACGGGAGCTAGACTGCGGGCTAGGCACGGATGCTCGTGTGATCTCTGCGTTCGTTCGTTCCTTAGTCGTTTCCAAGTGCTAACACTACTTGCTAGTTCACGGGGAAAATTGGCAAGAGTTTCACTAGGAAAACATGACCACAAAAGTTCAGAATGTTTGCATCAACATTGGCAACACAGACTACATCAGACCTAGCAAGGCTGCTGGTCGACTGCCAGCGCAGCACGGTCGACCGCGTGCCAGCACGACTTGGTCGACCGCGCTCCAGCAGAGCAGAGTCGCGGCTTGCCAACGTTGCAAGTCCGCGGTGTGCCAACGCTGCAGTAAGTCGGCTGCACAGCGTTGCACCCGCCTGACAATGGTGCACCATCTTCGCAGGTGCGTGCAGCTGGTTGGTGCCCAACTCCCCGTCACATGCCCAGCGCAGACACTCCACCCGTGACGGCGCCCACCAGCCACGTCGACCTCGGGATACCACCCCCGAGGTCGTTCTCGCAGAAAACACCCCCGGCGACTTTCGCCCACGTCGCCCGGGTATCCTGGTCGACCGGGTATCCCGCGGCCCCCGTGGCCCCCGGTCGTCCATCCGCGGCCACCGCGGTCCCCGCGGTCGGCTCCGCCCAAGCGAGGACGGGGCAAAACACTACTCCCGTTGACACTCCTCCTCCTCCTCCTCCTCCTCCTCCTCCTCCTCCTCCTCCTCCTCCTCCTCCGCCTCCTCCTCCCCCTCCTCCTCTTCCCCCTCCTCCTCCTCCTCCTCCTCCTCCTCCTCCTCCTCCTCCGCCGCGGCACCCTCGCCATCCCCTACCTCAGCCATCTCCACACGGGAATTAGCACGCACTCCCCGCAGCTCCGTTCCCACCCTGAAGCTGTGAACCGACCCGGGGAGTGGCAAGGAAACTTCCCCAAACCTGGCCGGTGGATCAGGCGTGGGAGCACCTTGCGGGCCACCCAATGTCGGCCCCTCTTGGTGCTCTCTGACGGCCCCATTGCGGGGCTGGCCGTGATTCGACATGCTTGATGTTTTGTTAAGTTAAGTGCACCAATTCTTGGAGGAAGTGGCTAAAAAACGGAATGCTCCCCTCTTTAGCAAAATAAATAAATTATGCGCAGTGTACTATCTAACGTAACACCTAAACGTCTGACGCATCTTAAGAGGGAGTTGTAGTGAATGAATGGTAGTGTGGGAGCTTGGGTGTGGAACTTAGGAGCAGATCTAGATCTGCTCTACCTAACGTACGATCGTATGGTTGGCTGCCGTGAAATGGCAGCCAACCCTACGACTTTCCCGATTTTGACGGGAAAGTTGAGTGGGTTCTGGCGGGGTTTAATTCGAACCCCGCGAAGTTTGAAAATTGCTGTTTCAAACTTCGAACCTGTTCGGTTGTAAGTTCGAAACTCGTACCATAAAGGTTCGCGCGAACTTTTTCAGGGTTTGCGCGAACTTATTTCAAGAGAAAAATAAATCGTTTCGTTTTAATTCGAACCGGTTCGAGCGAACCGAACCTAGGTTCGGTTCGTTGCTCATGTCTACTTGTGAGTGCTGTCAGAACTGAGCTTGAATTGATTGATTAAGAAAGGAGGCACTAGGCCTGAAGTACAAACAAGGTTGGGTTGAGCAAAGCTAGGGAAAGGATGGGATGGGAATCCAAACAAATCTCCAATGATGAGTTGGCAGATTTGTTGGATTACGGGGGAATCCCGACCAGATAGCGTTGGGATTACAAATCTACACCCAACCTACAAATAACCTACAACATATAAAATAGAGTACACAAAGTGTTGACAGCCTATTTCTAACAAGTCCCATGCATTAGCTCCACACCAACCACCTCCAGTGTGTGCTAGGACTGAAGACGACTCAGTGCTTCCTACCGACCAGCCCCTCCCAGCCCCTACCAGCCCCTCCCAGCCCCTTCCAGCCTCTACCAGCCCCTCCTAGGCCGTTGTAGAAGTCTGAGAAACCACATGACATCACCTTGCCTGCTCTTTTTCCACTCGTGGACAATGTTTTACTTCCAACGCACAAATTTATATGGAGATAGTTCCGAGATACAGCACGAAGTGCATGCATGATGGGTGCAGCAGTTATCAGCAGACGAGGATCCTTTGTGAATGTACAGAGCCTCAGATTAGAAAAACGAGAGACAGAGCTAGAAAAAATATCACAAGAAGCCAAATATCTAAGGGCCTGGATGGAGGTCGGCTTTGGTCCTGGAACAGCTGTTACAGGGGTGAAAAGTTGAACTTTAGTGGGAGCATAGTGGAAGAGAGGTGACTATAAGGGGCGAATTGCAGTGAAAATCAACAACGTCCACTGATAGCCAAGCATTTATTGCGAAGGGAGAATCAACAACGTTACCAGATCATGTGCAAACAAGTTGTGGTTAATGAACCGTTCTCAAATCACACGTTGCTTGTTGTTTTTGTTGTTCTAAATGGCAGTGACACATTTGGCAACGGTCTGGTCGGGTCTCTCCCAGACTACTGGTCTTCATTGGATCACCTTACTTACTTGTGAGTCTCATTCTGTGTGAATTACAATTCGTTGTGAGCCCCCCCCCCCCCCCCCCCCCCCCATCCCATCTCGTGTGAGCATTGCTTCGGCGTGCCTACGTATTTATTGCACTTGACAGTTTTGGCTTTCGCGTTTGTATCGGTCCATCATCCATGACCCTTTCACCATCCATTTCTTGCCCACGTTTCCTACAGCAAACCTACTCATATGTCGTCATAAGGTCACATTGCCTTTTGTTATAACTTCTCATCAATGCACCTACCTTTTCATTCATACCTTCTTTTCGCATTGCATCTTCCTTGTCCAGTGGTGTCTGTCTCTCGTTGTGTCACCATCATGTTTTGCGGTGCCTTCCTGAAATTCATAACCATGTGTTTTCTCACAGATCCTTTCACTACAACAGGATTGAGGGTTCCATCCCATCAACATTCAATGCTCTCACAGCGCTGAGCACACTGTAGGCATGAGCACAGGCCGATCAATCGTCTGGGCCTGCACAGGTCACACATAGTCAAGCCAGATGTCGTGTTGGGTCAAACTCGAGCCGGCTCAAGTCGAGCTGCATTCCCCCCCAGCCGGCTCGTGGTTCGTTCTTGGAAAGTCGGGGTGCTTGTGAAGAAACAGACGTGACTATTAAACTCACGAGGAGCCTTACATGTAGCTGTGGAAGTTCAGGGGCTCGAACTCAGCCAGGAGTTATTCGAGGCTTGTTAGTTCATTTGGAGCTTGGAACTTGGAACTTGGAAAAGCCACCCTCAACTAGGATAGACCTTAACGTGCACCCAAAATAGGTATTTGAAGCAACGTAAGAGTGGCCCCTCCCCCCTATTTTTTCCTGCACTCCTCTTTCTTTCCCCCCAATGTTTCCTTCAAAAACCCACCCATGCATGTGAGCAAGGTTGCTGAGGAACAACTCAATGGACGGCACCATCCCCCCTGTCCTCTCCACTACTCTGAAGGCATTGTATGCCAAATTCTCGCCCCCATGCTCATCCCCACCTTCCCTTTGTCTTCCCCATGATCTTTATGTCCTCTCTCATTCGTACTGCAATGTATCGCTTCTTAATCTGGTTTTCTTGTCGTTCCTTTGCGGTTCTGGGCAGTTGCTAAGCCGTTTTCTCAACAATTTTACCACATGCGCTTCTCCCCTCTTCTGTTGTTCAGGGATCTTTCCATGAATCACTTCTCTGGCATCATTCCACCCTTTCTTGAAGCATTGTCCGACCTCACATCCTTGTGAGTATTTATCCATGTGTTGTGAGTATTCATTGATATGCCACAAGTGTCCGTCCATACATTGTAACTTGTAAATTCATCCATATACCAAACCATACATTCATCCTGCAGCGCCATTCCTTGTATCATAGAACCGTACTCTTGATGCGTCGGCTTTTGGGGCGCCTCTCAAAGGGTCCATTCCAGCTCTTGATGTGTCTAATAGTTTCCAATAGTTCCACTTTCAGCAATTCTCCTCTCGCCCCTCTCACCATTCCTCTTCTCGCCCCTCCATTCCTCAAGGGACCTATCAATGAATAACTTCTCAGGGGCCGTGCCAAACTTGCTCACCAGCCTCGTGAATGTGATATTTTTGTAAGCATGTTCGTTCACTCACAGCCACAAAGCAACGCGCGCAGGAGAGGGCTAGTAGTTGTGTCTACATGTAGAAGAATATACTTCTCTGCCATTTCCTCCTGCCCTCTTTCACCATCAGTCTGGTCCCAAGGGGTGGTGTTCCCCGTAGTATGAAAAATACGACCGTATAACCCGGCCGTGTTTTTTACTGAAACAAAAAACACCGCCTGCGACGTTTTAAACTGTTTAAACAATATCGTTTTTTGCGGTGTAACACCAACCCGTAAAAGCTACAACTATTATTGTACAAGTACAAACAGTTGAGATTGAAGTCCAACTCAAACAGGTACTAGGTAGCCTTTCTTTTTAGCCGCCCTCAAGGAGATAGGTTAAAGTTGCAGGGCGGTCTGATCTGCCAAGCTCGACAGCCGTTTCAAGGTTAAAATTTCCGGTCAATCTGCAGGATAGATTTGGAATGCGGTGATGGGAGGCGAGTCCTTGGGCAAGGGGAGTGTTGAGAGTTCAGGTCTATGTTGAAGCAGGACCCAGAGCAGCCTTGGAGGATACGCACCCAAGTGGATAGTGCCATTGTTAGTATCCAGGCGAAGGATTTGTGGCTGCTCTATGCGCATGCGAGTCTTGGGCTCGAACGACGTGTGATCGCGTGTGCAGGGTGACAACGCTTCGATTCGACCTTCATTTCCATCCTCCATTCTGTCCTCCTTCGACCCTCCTTGCCCCTTGCTCTCTTGCCTCATGGTGCTTGCTGCTTGGTGCACTTGGCTGTTTTAAGTAGGCCTGCTTCGGTTTGGCTATGGCCCGAATCACAGCCCTGGTTTGCGAATTTGGCCCAGGCCCTACTCATGCAGATTCCGTCATCCATCATCTTTCCTTAACCTTGCTCTTGCCTCTCAATGCCTGGTGCCTTGTGTGCCTGGCTGTTTCAGATATATCCAATCTAACCAGTTAAGCTCAGGGCTCGAGATCTTAGGCAAGATGACATGGCTGATTTCATTGTACGTTGCTTAAATTGTGAGGGTCGTAAAAAAAGAAAAACTAACTGTAGGACTTGGTATGCTGGCTTTGGCTTCTTTCTGGCATTATTTGCCGCTCAAAGCTGTGAGCTCTGAACCCATCAATACACGATACATCGAGAACTAAGCACAACATTCTGGAATTGCGTTGCAAGCCTTGCAGTTTCTCGGTATCAAGCCTTTCCATTTCCTTTTCCATTACCATCCATTGGTGCTGTTTTCTCCAAGAGAACGTGATGCACATGAGTTTGTTTTGATTGCTGTCATACACGTGGTGTGCCTGCAGAGACGTGTCCTTAAACAAATTTACACATGGCTATTCAAGCCTTTCCTCCCTTTCACAACTCAATGTTTTGTAAGTTGCTTGTTTGCATTGCTATTCTTGTTGTGAGCATGTTGTTGACATGAGCAGAACCCAAGGTGAGTTGTTTTTTGTTTTTGGGCCCGACTCAATCCTTGGCCTAGTAGACGCATTTTTTCTGTCTGTTTTTTCTTTTATATATTTTTTTTTTGTACTGAAAAGGTAAAACGCAACTTGTTAAGCTGTCCACCTGCTTAAACTACGAATTCCCCCTCCCACCCCCCTCACGCAGACCACGAAAGATATATTTGCCTTGCTTGTGCGTACACCAATTTGCCCGGACCTGCGCACAACGGACTAAAAACTAGCATAGTAATGGCACAAGGGACGGTAAGTAGAGGACATAAGAAAATAATTGAACATTTTGAATAGATAACACGTATCAGATCTGGCATCTTAGATGAGCAATGGCATACGAATTAAGCAGCAGGATTTAGTTGGTGAGCAATGGCATACAAATTAAGTAGTTGGACGACCGGATACAACCACCAAAGTTGAATAGTAGGGTCACAAAGCCCAACCCATACGCAAGCCCTCAAAGCCCCAATTTCAACCTCATAGCGTCTTCTATCAACTCCTAACAGCGCTGCCCTTGCCATTCCCCCCAGCTTTCAGTCAGGGCGCGCGGTGATCTATGACTTAAAAGTCATGCATGCCCGCATCCGTTCTGCTCCAAGCTGGTCTGTCTGCCTGTGAGAAGGCGGCTCTCTCGCCGCCGACGTAGGAAGAACGAAGAAACTCGAGGCACGTTCGGTGGCGCTAATGCGCGAGGGGAGAAGCTCCTTGCCATTGAATTGACTTTTTCAAGTAGATATACACCTTGTGCCAGATTGGCGGTTCCTGCATGCCACCAGCCGAGCCACCAACTCATCCTCGTCCTCGTCTTCTCCCTCCCCCAAAGGCATTGGCTCAAACCCCACCACCCCCCTCCCCCCCCCCCACTCCCCCTCTCCCATGGCGATGCCAATTCTGATAGAATTGGAGCTGAACTGATTGATTGATCAAGAAGGCACTAGGCCTTAAGTACAAACAAGGTTGGGTGGAGCAAAGCTAGGGAAAGGATGGGATGGGGATCCTAGCAAATCTCCAATTGGTGAGTTGGCAGATTTGCAGGATTACGAGGGAATCCCAACCAGATAGGGTTGGGATTACAAATCTACACCCAACCCGCAAATAACCTAAACCATATAAAATAGAGTACACAAAGTGTTGACAGCCTATTTCTAACACACCCCCTAGGCTGTAACACATCAGCCACAGGGAGGCCCAACACCCATGGCCGAGAGGAGGCGGTAATGGTCTCCTGGCGAACAAGTGACTTGGTGAACAAGTCAGCAAGGTTGTGTCAGAACATTATAGCTTATGCTGTTGTGTAGGCTATAGTGGGGTATCCCATAGGGGGTACAACCAATTAGGGTTTCATATTTGTACTCACTTCATTTGATAGTTCATTCATTCTTGTTCAAATCTTCTCATGGTATCGAGCAGGTTCCCCCTTGGGAACTGTGCTTAGGGCCCACCACATCGATTTTTTATTTCCTGCCCGAAGCGCGCTCAGCCCGAGTCGCGCTCCGGGCCCTCACTTCGTCGAGCCGCTCTAGCGGCCCTGCACTGCGGCCCCGCCACCCGTCTCCGCGGCCCCGCCGCCCGTCTTCGCGGCCCCGCCGCCTCTCTCCTAGCGGCCCCGCCGCCCTACCTAGCGGCCCCGCCGCCCTACCTCGCGGCCTCGCCGCCCCATTGCGCGGCCCCGCCGCCCTACCTAGCGGCCCCGCCGCCCCATCGCGGCCCCGCCGCCCCATCGCGCGGCCCCGCCGCCCCACCTAGCGGCCCCGCCGCCCTACCTAGCGGCCCCGCCGCCCCATCGCGCGGCCCTGCCGCCCCATCGCGCGGCCCCGCCGCCCCATCGCGCGGCCCCGCCGCCCTTCCTCGCGGCCCCGCCGCCCCATCGCGCGGCCCCGCCGCCCTACCTAGCGGCCCCGCCGCCCTTCCTCGCGGCCCCGCCACCTTACCTGCGGCCCCGCCACCTTACCTGCGGCCCCGCCCTTACCTGCGGCCCCGCCGCCCTCTGCTGCGGCCCCGCCACCTTACCTGCGGCCCCGCCACCTTACCTGCGGCCCCGCCACCTTACCTGCGGCCCAGCCGCCCTCTGCTGCGGCCCCGCCACCCTATCTGCGGCCCCGCCACCCTACCCGCGGCCACGCCGCCCTTACCAGCGGCCCCGCCGCCCTTACCTGCGGCCCCGTCACCTGCTGCCCAGCCGTGCCGCCCTGCAGCAGCACAGCCGAGCCGCCCAGCAGCCGAGCCGCCGAGCCGCCCAGCAGCCGGGCTGCCCAGCAGCCGAGCCGCCCAGCAGCCGAGCCGCCCAGCGGTCGCGCCGCCCAGCAGCCGAGCCGCCCAGCAGCCGAGCCGCCCAGCAGCGGAGCCGCCGAGCCGCCGGGCCGCCCAGCAGCTGAGCCGCCGAGCCGCCGCGCCGCCCTCCTTCAGGGCCGCCCGACCTGCCCAGTCTGGTGAGCACAGCGCCTTTTCACTGCACTGTCCTCACCCTACTGTTTGCGTTGCTAGTCGTCTAGGGTCATGGCTACCCCTAGTGTTCTCGCCTTTGACGCTGAGGGTAGGGCCATTGACTTTGAGGTCTGGGTAGATGACCTGCAGCTGTTCTTACAGTGCGATAGGGCAGACGGCCTCTCTCTCTTTGACCTCACCTCTGGCACCTCCACTGCCCCTGCTGCTGATGCTGACGCCACTGTTCGCTCCCAGTGGGCCACGCGCGACGCTGCTGCACGTCTTGCTGTGCGTCGCCACCTCCCTACCTCCGAGCGTGCGCACTTTAGTCAGTACAAGAGTGCTCAGACCTTGTACGACGCTGTAGTTGCGCGCTACTCCTCCCCTGCCACTGCTGCACTGAGCCGTCTCATGCTACCGTACCTCTTTCCTGATCTTGCTGCCTTTCCCACAGTCACTGACCTCATTACGCACCTCCGCACTAGTGACACTCGCTACCGCGCTGCACTCCCTCCTGACTTCTGCGCCAGGAACCCCCCCCCCATGTACATCACTCTTTACTACATAGTCACTCGCCTTCCTGACTCCCTTCGCGTAGTCAGGGACCACTTTCTCTCTGTCTGTCCCACCACTCTCACTGTTGACCTCCTCGAGAAGTCCCTCCTAGCGGCCGAGAAGAGCATAGTCGCTGTAGGGGCCTCTCGTGGTGACCCGCGCACCCCCATCTTTGAGGGGTGTTCCCCCTCCCCCCTTCTGCCCTCTGTTGCCTCTGCTGCTGCGGCCGACCTCCTTGTTCTTGAGTCGGTCGGTGCGGCGTCTGCCCCTAGCGGGAGACGCCGCTCTGGCAAGGGCAAGGGGGGCAAGGGTGCTGGAGGAGCGAGCGGGGGCGGTGGAGGTGGAGGTGGTGGCAGTTGGGGGAGTGGGGGTGGCGGTGGGAGTGGAGGTGGGGGTGGAGGGGTCGGTGGCGGCAGTGGAGGTGGAGGTGGCGGCGGCGGTGGCGGTGGGAGCGGAGGTGGCGGAGGTGGCGGAGGTGGAGGCGGCGGCGGAGGCGGAGGCGGCGGCAGTAGCGGAGGCGGCGGAGGCGTCGGAGGCGGCGGGGGTGGCGGTGGTGCTGGTCGCGGGTCTTCGCAGAGGAGTGGCTCCGGTGGTGGCTCGCGCCAGCAGCAGCAGCGTGGTCGTGACACCCTGTCCCCTCAGCAGCTTCGTGAGTGGTACACTGCGCGTCAGCGGGGTGGGGGTTTTGGTCCGTGCTCCTACGTTTTGCGCACTGGCGACCGTGCGGGTGAGCAGTGTGGGGGTGCCCACCCCACCCAGCGCTGCTTTGGCCGCCTGACGGACGCGTGGCGTCACCAGTTCCCGGAGGCCTCCGAGATCCCTCGCTGGGGCGAGCTGTCTAGGGCGGGTGTTGCCATCTATGATCTTGACTTTGATGCTATTCTCTCTGCCATGTATGCTGTGTCTATTAGTGATGAGGGTGACTGTTACCGGTGTTTCCCGCCCGATCCGGGCATTGAGACTGCTGCTCTAGGTCCTGGTGAGGCTGCTGCCCTAGGTGCTTGCGACGCTGCTGCTCTAGGTGCTCGTGTGTCTGCGTCCTCAGGTACTGGTGAGTCTGCGCTCTCAGGTACTGCGTCGGCTTCGGCCTCCCTCACCTTCACCCTTGACTCTGGGGCGTCTCGCTCCTTCTTTCGGGACCGCACCACACTCACACCGCTGAGTCGACCGGTTGCAGTGTCTCTGGCTGACCCCTCTGGGGGTCCTGTCCTGTCTCGCTTCTCCACAGTCCTCCCGTGTCCGGCGGCTCCCTCTGGCACCCTGTCTGGTCTCTACCTCCCCTCGTTCTCTACGAACCTGGTGAGTGGTGCTGACCTACAGGATGCGGGGGTCCACCAGTTCACTCCTGCACGTCAGAGAGTGACCCACTGTACAGAGGCTGGCACAGGCCGACACCTGGCTACGTTCACCCGTCAGCCGGGGTCGAGCCTGTACACTCTGACCACTGCGTCTCCTCCAGTTGCTGAGTCTGGTAGGGTAGTTACGTCGGGTCAGGTGTTTGCTGCGGCATCCAGGTCTGGTCCTGAGTCTGCCCCCTGTTCGTGTCATCTCCTGTCTCACGAGACTCTCCTCTGGCACCACCGCCTTGGCCACCCCTCTCTGCTTCGGCTCAGAGGTATGGCCTCCCGTCTTCTTGTGTCCGGTCTCCCCCGGTCCCTCCCTCCCCTTCCTCAGGGCCCTGGCCCTGCCTGTGTCCCCTGTGTCGAGGGGCGCCTGCGTGCTGCCCCTCACTCCTCCCAGTTTCCTCCGACAGAGGCCCCGTTGCAGACACTTCACATGGACGTGTGGGGCCCAGCCCGCGTCCGTGGACAGGGTCACGAGCGCTACTTCCTGCTCGTTGTTGACGACTACTCGCGTTACACCACAGTCTTCCCCTTGCGCAGCAAGGGTGATGTCACTGAGGTGCTGATCGACTGGATCCGCGCAGCTCGTCTCCAGCTCAGGCAGAGCTTCGGCTCGGACTTTCCTGTTCTGCGTCTGCACTCGGACAGAGGCGGAGAGTTCTCCTCTGGCCTTCTGCGTGCCTACTGTCGTGCACGGGGCATCCGTCAGACCTTCACGCTTCCGGACTCACCGCAGCAAAATGGGATTGCTGAGCGCCGCATTGGCATGGTCATGGACGTCGCTCGTACGTCTATGATGCATGCGGCTGCCCCCCATTTTCTGTGGCCGTTTGCGGTGAGGTACGCGGCGCATCAGATCAACCTCCACCCCAGGGTCTCCAGGCCGGAGACCTCCCCAGCCTTGCTGTGGACGGGGAAGGTTGGCGATGCGTCGGCGTTCCGGGTCTGGGGATCTCGGGCGTTTGTCCGCGACCTGTCTGCGGACAAACTATCCCCTCGTGCTGCTCCTTGCGTCTTCCTGGGGTTCCCCCCTGACGCGCCTGGGTGGCAGTTTTACCACCCCACCTCTCGCCGTGTTCTGTCCTCCCAGGACGTCACGTTTGACGAGTCGGTCCCCTACTACCGCCTCTTCCCCTACCGCACTCCGTCCCTCCCCCCACCCCCACTCTTCCTGGTACCAGGTCCCCCCCAGGTAGACCCCCTCCCCCCTCAGGGTCCTGCCCCTTCAGGTGTGTCCCAGGTAGACGCAGTCGAGCCTGTCGAGGTCACTGGTGACTCTGGTGCTGCTGAGGGTGCTGAGGCTGGGGGTGCTGTACCTGGGGTTGCGGAGCCTAGGGGTGCTGAGCCTGGGGGTGCTGAGCCTGGGGGTGCTGAGCCTGGGGGTGCTGAGCCTAGGGGTGCTACGCCTGGGGGTGCTGAGCCTGGAGGTGCTCCGCCTGGAGGTTCTCCGAGTGCTTCGTCTCGCCGGGAGCCACTTTCTCCACAGGAGCTGCGTGAGTGGTTTGCCCGGCGCTGGAGGCGTGCTGCTGGTGCTGGAGGTCCTTCAGCTGCTGAGGGTGCTGCGGTCGCGGGTCCCGGAGGTGCTCGTCCTGGGTGCACTGGAGCTGGTGCTGCTGAGGGTGCTGGCGCTGAGACTACCGCTGGCAATCCTACTGGGGGTGCTCCTGGTGCTGCTGGAGGTTCTGGAGCTACTGGTGGTGCTGCTGGAGTGGGTGCTCCTGCTGAGGGTTCTGGTGCTGTCCCTGCTGCTTCTAGCGTCGCCGCGCGGCCTCGACCGTACTTCGTTCCACTCCTGCAGCAGGTTCTTGGTCTTCCACCTTCTACTGGTCCTCCTCCTCCCTTAGAGTGTCCACAGCCTGTCTCGTCCCAGCTACAGTTGCAGCCTACCTCCCCTTTGCCTGCTCCTTCTCCCTACACTGGTCCTACTGGAGGTCTGGCTGAGCGTCGTGAGCCTGCGTCTCGCCCTGCGTCGCCTGTCCGTGCTGCTCGCACTAGTGGTCGCGGTTCGCGTCAGCGTCCTCCTCCTGTCCCTGGCACGCACCGGATGTCTCTGCGTCCGTCCACTGCTCCTCTGCGTGCCCCTTTGCCTTCTCCTCCTGAGTCCTCTCTTCCTGCTCTTGCCGACCCGGAGTCGGACTCTCTTCGTGCTGCCAGTCCTACTGTCACGCGTCTCCTTGCTACTGTTGTCACTGACCCTTCTTTCGAGTCTTCTGCTGCGTCTGCTCTCGTTACTGAGCTCGTCGACTTTGCTGCTCGCTGTCGCTTAGACTACGCTGCTAGTCTTGTCGCTGAGTCTGAGTCTGTCTGTCCTCCGTCCGTCGGGGGTGAGTGTGCCCTTGGCACGGACGTCCTTGAGGACAGGCAGGAGGAGTTCCAGTGTCTGGCAGCTGCCTCATCTCATCTCGTGTCCGTACTGCTTACCCCTGAGGGAGACCCGGATGCACTTGACATCCCGACTCCGCGCTCTTACGCGGAGGCGATAGAGGGTCCCTACTCCTCTCAGTGGCAGGCAGCTATGGATGCAGAGATGGCTTCCTGGAAGTCCACAGGCACCTACGTTGACGCTGTCCCCCCTCCTGGGGCGAACATCGTCAGTGGCATGTGGATCTTCAGGGTGAAGCGGCCGCCGGGTTCTCCGCCTGTCTTCAAGGCGCGTTACGTGGCTCGTGGCTTCAGTCAGCGGCAGGGAGTTGACTACTTTCAGACCTTCTCCCCCACCCCGAAGATGACCACTCTTCGGGTACTGCTGCACGTTGCTGCTCACCGTGACTACGAGCTGCACTCTCTTGACTTCAGCACAGCTTTCTTGCAGGGCAGCCTGCACGAGGAGATCTGGCTGCGTCGCCCACCTGGCTTCACTGGGTCTTTCCCTTCTGGTACCCAGTGGAGTCTCCGGCGTCCAGTCTACGGTCTCCGCCAGGCGCCACGTGAGTGGCACGACACACTGAGGACTACACTTGCGGCTCTTGGGTTTGCTCCTTCTACTGCCGACCCGTCGCTGTTTCTACGCACCGACACCTCTCTGCCGCCGTTCTACATCCTCGTGTACGTCGACGACTTGGTCTTTGCCACAGCTGACACTGCTGGACTCGCCTACGTGAAGTCCGAGCTGCAGAAGAGACACACGTGCACAGACCTGGGTGAACTGCGCAGCTACCTTGGCTTGCAGATCACCCGGGACAGAGCACGCCGCACCATTACCCTGACTCAGTCACACATGGTGCAGCAGGTCCTTCAGCGCTTCGGCTTCACGTACTCCTCGCCTCAGGCCACTCCTCTGTCTACTCGCCACTCGCTCTCAGCTCTGCCTTCGGATGAGTCCGTAGAGTCGAGTGGCCCGTACCCAGAGCTTGTTGGCTGCCTCATGTACCTGATGACCTGCACACGACCTGACCTTGCATACCCTCTTAGCATTCTGGCACGCTATGTTGCTCCTGGGAGACACAGACCAGAGCACATGGCTGCAGCGAAGAGGGTGTTGCGCTACTTGTGCAGTACGTCGGGCATGGGGCTAGTGCTTGGAGGGCGGAGTCCAGTGGTCCTCACTGGGCACGCGGACGCTTCTTGGGCTGACGACCAGGCTACGCAGCGGTCGTCACAGGGTTACACCTTCAGCCTTGGTTCCGGCTCTGTTTCGTGGCGGGCTACTCGCTCGTCTTCTGTTCTTGGCTCGAGTTGTGAGGCTGAGATCTACGCCGGGGCCATGGCTGCACAGGAGCTTCGCTGGCTCACCTACCTGCTGACCGACCTTGGAGAGCCGCCTCGTTCTCCTCCAGTCCTGTACGTAGACAACAAGGCCATGCTGGCCTTGTGTCGAGAGCAGCGACTGGAGCACAGAACAAAGCACATTGCTCTCCGCTACTTCCTTGCTCGTGAGCTACAGCAACGTGGTCAGTTGCGGCTTGCGTACGTGGCCTCTGAGGCCAACACTGCTGATGTCTTCACCAAGGCACTTCCGCCTTGTGATCATCAGCGCTTCTGCACTCAGCTGGGTCTTGTGCCCGTCTTGCCTCACTTGCTCTCCTCTTGACCTTGCCTGTACTCTCACATATATATATACCTGCTCTTGCTTGTCTAGCTTTATATATATGTGTGTACTCTTGCATGTGAACTGGCCGTGTGGCCTTGACCCTGTGCTCGGACTGTGTGGTGACTTTGTGATCCACCCTGAGCTTGCTTTGCTTTACTTTGCTTGACTGGTCTTGTGACCCCTTGTTCTCCCCCACTTTGCCTATGGGGGTGTGTCAGAACATTATAGCTTATGCTGTTGTGTAGGCTATAGTGGGGTATCCCATAGGGGGTACAACCAATTAGGGTTTCATATTTGTACTCACTTCATTTGATAGTTCATTCATTCTTGTTCAAATCTTCTCAGGTTGCAGTCGGAGGCAATGTGGTCAGCCTTCAGCTGCTCGCGCTGCACGAGCTCACGAAGAAAGTAATGGCGGACCTCAATGTGCTTGGTGCGGCCGTGGAAGACTGGGTCCTTGGTGAGATGAATGGTGCTCTCGTTGTCACACCAAAGCGTGGGGGTTGGTTGAGGATACCGGAGTTCGGCCAGCAAGAAGGAGAGCCAACGGGCCTCCTGAGCAGCCATGGTCCCGGCATACAGCTCTGCCTCACATGTAGACAGTGAGACGGAGGACAAACGAGTGGCGCGCCAACTCACAACCGCGCTACCAAGGGTAAAGCAATACCCATGAGAAGAGCGCCGATCACTCTGGTCATCAGCGTAGGAGGAGTCACTGTATCCCTCAAGATGAACAGGGGAAGAGCCGCCAAGAGTGAGTACATAGTCCTGTGTGCCTTTGAGATAGCGAAGGACTCGCTTGGCGGCAGACCAGTGGTGGCGAGTAAAGCGACCAGGTGCAACGTAGCGAGACAGTATACTGACTGGGTAGGCCAAGTCTGGCCGAGTGCACATCATTGTGTACATGAGGGATCCAACGAGCTTGGGGTATGGCTCGTCACAGGGCTCAGGTGAGAGAACAGAGGGCGCAGTGAGCTGGTGCTGCAGAGAGAGTGGGGTAGGCATTGATGTTGCGTCCTGCATCTTGAACCGCGTCAGGACGTTGTTGATGTAAAACTTCTGTTAGAGGGTGATGGTGCGGGCCGTGCGATCACGTGTGATTTCCATGCCCAAATAGTTCGTCAGCTTCCCAGGATCCTTCATGGCCAGCTTCTCACCAAGTGCGGTTTTGACTGCAGCCAACTCGGCCTGATCCTTGGTGACAAGGATCATGTCGTCGACATACACTAGGATGAAGAAGCGGGATGAGGTTGCTCGGATGAAGAGGCTGGGGTCAGAGGTGGAGGGGTGAAAGTCGAGAGACCCTAAGGTGCTCTTGAGCTTGTTGTGCCATTCCCGGGGTGCTTGCTTGAGGCCATACACTGGCCGATTCAGCTTCCATACAGTGTCTGGTGGAAATGGGGCTGGAAATCCTTCGGGCCGCTCCATGTAGATGTCTTCTCAAAGGACCCCTTGAAGAAACGCAAAAGACGCATCCATGCTCTCAACCTCCATGTCATCTCGAGCGGCAACATCGAGAAGGGTGCGTAGTGTGGGAGGTTTGGCGGTGGGAGAGAAGGTTGCAAAGAAGTCAAGGCCCTCCTTTTGGGTAAATCCCTTGGCACAGTACCGGGCTTTGAAGACAGGAAATTCGCCTGGAAGTTGTTTCACCCGGAAAACCCATTTGCCCTTCACGATGTTGACGCCAGAGGGAGGAGAGACATCTGTAAAAGTTCCTGTGTGAATGAAGGCCTCACATTCCGCGATAATGGCGCCTAGCTACTGGGTGGCATGAGAACCTGAAACTGCTTCAGCATAAGTGAGAGGTGTGGGGATGGAGGGGTTGTCCGAGAAGTTGAGGGTGGGAGCGTTTGCTATATATGGAAAGAGGGAGCAGAGCGCATGTATGGCTGAGTCGATGTCAATCAACTCCTCATGTCTGTCCTCAAGAAGGGAGGGCATGAGGGAATAATCACCCCCGACAGGAGGAGGATTGAGAGAGACACGAATGGAAAGGGAGAGAGGCCGGGGAGCTTTGCGAGAGCGAGTGCGACCAGCGATGGGTGAGGGAGGTGGAGCTGGAGGAGGAGTAGCGATAGGGGAAGTGGGAGTGGGGTCAAGATCAGGAGTGGGAGCAGGATCAGGAGCAGGAGCAGCAGCAGGAGGACAGTGTTGGTAGGTTATGAGAGGAATGGGCTCGGTGGGAAGAGTGGGAGCAAGAGCGGAAGGAGAGGAAAGAGGAGGAGATGGGGTAGGAGGGGCGGAAGAGGGAAGGAGCGGGGGAGACTGCGTGATACTGGAGGGGGAAGCGGGTGATGGGGGGTCGGAGATGGTGGAGGGAGCGGGAAGAGGAGGAGATGGAGTGGCGGTAGGAGGAAGACTGTCAAAGTCAGCCCAAGTAAGAGAAGGAGGCGGAGGAGAAGGGGAAGCCTTGGAGGATGGGTAGAATGGGTGGGATTCATCGAATAAAACATCTCGGCTGCGATAGAGTTTGTTGGTGGCAGGATGGAGGAAGAGGTAGTCGGGCGAGTCTGAGTTGTGCCCGAGGTACACGCACGTGATCGTTTTGGGAGCAAGTTTGCCGCCAGCTGCACGACGGGCTTGGGAGTTGAGGAGGACATAGGAAGTACACCCCCATACACAAAGAGGGCGGACGGACGGCTTTTGACCCGTCCACAGCTCTGCGGGGGTGGTGTGGGTGTGGTGAGGATGAGGATGGAGATTGTGGAGGGCGGCAGCATGGAGCATGGCGTATCCCCAAAGAGATGGAAGCATGAGTGAGGAGGCAGCGAGCAATCTGCACCAAGATGCGGTTTCGGCTTTCAGCAACCCTGTTCTGTTGAGGACTGTCTGGGAGAGTGAAGGTCTGACGAATACCCTAAGTAGAGCAGAAATCTTTGAGAGTGTTGTTGCGGAATTCACCGCCACCGTCAGAGTCAAGAAACTTGATTTTGGATTTGAAGTGGGAATGAGCCTGCCGGGCCCATTCCATGATGATGGTTGGGGCCTCAGATTTGGCGGTGAGAAGGTGGACGGACACATAGCGGGAGTAGTCATCAATGATGACAAGGAAGTATAAGTGTCCGCCACGGGAACGAACAGGAGCTGGACCCCAAAGGTCCATGTGCACGTGATCGAGAGGTGCGGTGGAGATGGACTCGGTGGGAGGATGGGGCTGTTCACGAAGCTTGCTCTGTGCACAGTCAAGGCAAGGCGGCCCTAGGTTGGAGGTAGGAGAGGGAAGTGAGGCTGGAAGGCCGTGGAGGAGCTGTTTTGTGGCAAGGTCTGAAAGCGCGCGGAAGTTGATGTGGCCGAGGCGGTGATGGAAGAGCATGGTTTTGTCATAAAAGGAGACGGCAGTGAAAGGTGGAGGAGTCTGAGGAAGGGAGCGGAAGGTGGGTGAGCGAGCACGTTTGAATGGGAGGTACAACGAGTGTGTAGAGGTTGTTGGAGTTGAGGGTGAAACGGGCTAGATGAATGTCGGTTTTGGCGTCAAACATGTCAGAGTAGTCGACATCATTGGGAAAGATGGTGATCACTCCTGCATGTTGGATTTCACGCTGTGCAATGAGGTTATAGCGGAGGGTTGGGGCACAGATGCCAGTGACTGTGCCGGATGGGAACGCTGGACAGGGAACTGTGGAGGACCCATGGCATTGGATGGAGAAGCTAGAATCGGCTCCAAGGAGAGGGGTGGGAGCCTGGTAGGGAATGAATGCGGTTTGGTCTTTGAGCACTCTGTGGGTGGCACCACTGTCTAGTACGAACTCGATCCCCTGTGTAGTTGAAACACCGATGTACTGCAACTCCTTCTCATTAATAATGCCAGCACCAGAGAACAACAGATTAAGGCGAACATCAGATGGGGCGCTAGCAAATGGCTGGGCAGGTTCCTCCACTGCCTCGACCTGGTTCACGCGACGGGGTGGTGCCCAGTTGGGAGGGCGCTTGTCCTTGGAGACACCATGGACATCATACCACTCGTCATCTCGCTTCTTGAAGCAAGTGGCCTCAGGGTGGTTGGTGCCGTTGCATTTCTGCCCCGCACGTGGACCCTTCCTAATGAGGTAGGGGCATGGGGGAAAGGAGTTGCGCCTCTGGCCCTGCTGAGAGCGAAATGGGATACCAGGGGAGTAGCGCACAGCATTGACGGATGCTTGGGCGGCAAGGTCCTTTTCAGCGGAGAGAAGGGCCGATGCGACTTTCTCGAAAGTGAGGTCCTTGGTGGGGAGCTGTTTGAGCATGGAACTGGTAACGTTGTATGCCGGAGTAAGTCCTACGAGAAGCCCAGCTGCAGGTGCCTGTTCGAGGAAGATGATCCCAATTTCCTTGAGCTCCTCATGGATGTTGCGGATTTCAGAAACGTAGTCCGCCATGCCCGGGCATTCCTCAAGATGGATTTGGAACATGCTAGGAATGAGGATTGCTACCCCCACTGCAGTTTTGTCCTGAAAGTGGTCCTGGAGGTATTTCCATATGTCATGCGCGGAGCGAAAGGTGCGGTAAGATTTGACAAGCTCAACCGGAGTGGTGGTGATGAAGACCTTAATCACTGCTGCATCCGCCTGCTCCCACACACTGAAGTCGATCTCATACTGGGTGGTCTCGGCCTCAAATGCGGTCTTAGCTGCGGCAGTTGCTCCTTCACCAAGAGGATCAGGAGGGAGAGGCATCTTGCCCTTGCCACGGTTGAGGAGGATGTCCTTGTGGCAAATCCCCTTAAGCTCAGTGCTAAGGAGGTGCTTTTCCACTCCGTAGCACCACTCCCCGAAGTTGGTGCTCGTGCCGTTGGGAGCAAGGTTAAGGATGATGAGGCTTCCGACGAGGGTGGAAGTAGAAGTCGCCATTTCGCGCGAAGCGTAGCGCTAAAGTCTCCGATACGTATCGGAGTGGAGTTCGGGCGATTTTGGATTTTAAGGAAGTCCGAAACGCGATTTTGGCAATAGAAACCCCGTATTCTGATCTGCTATACTACTTCGCCGATGCCCCCTGTTCTGCTTCGCCGCTGCCCCTTTTCCGCTTCTCTGCTGCGCCGCTGACCTGTTCTGCTGCGCCGCTGACCTGTTCTGCTGCGCCGCTGAACCTGTTCTGCTGCGCCGCTGAACCTGTTCTGCTGCGCCGCTGAACCTATTCTGCTGCGCCGCTGAACCTGTTCTCTGCGCCACTGAACCTGTTCTGCTGCGCCGCTGAACCTGTTCTGCTGCGCCGCTGGACCTGTTCCGCTGCGCCGATGAGAACCTGTTCTGCTGCGCCGATGAAAACATGTTCGAAGTTTAAGAAATTGCGAAATTTGCCACAAAGATTAGAAAACAAGAAGCTTACGATGAAGGAATTTGAAGGCGGAAAATGTCGCCGTTGAAAACCGAGATGCGCGATGAAGGAAGCCGAATGCGCGATTGTCCGGAGCGACGAAGTGAAGTTGAAAAACGCTAAGCGTAGGAGCCGGGAGCCGAAATAGGCATAGCCTAGAAGAGGAGAACCATCGCGACGCCAAAGATTGGATTCCGCGTGAGCGGAGTTTACTACCTCGATACCATGATAGAATTGGAGCTGAACTGATTGATTGATCAAGAAGGCACTAGGCCTTAAGTACAAACAAGGTTGGTTGAGCAAAGCTAGGGAAAGGATGGGATGGGAATCCTAGCAAATCTCCAATTGGTGAGTTGGCAGATTTGCAGGATTACGAGGGAATCCCAACCAGATAGGGTTGGGATTACAAATCTACACCCAACCCGCAAATAACCTAAACCATATAAAATAGAGTACACAAAGTGTTGACATCCTATTTCTAACAAATTCCCTCCTCCAAAGCACCCTCTTCTCTCCCTCGCGCTCCCGTACATCCCCCTTCTTGTATGAACGCCACCTAATACAAACCAGCTCAAGGACATGCCTTGCCACCACGTGCGGCATAGCACGTCCTTGCCCTGCCCCTCCCCTCTCTCCCAGGCTGGAAATACCCCAACCTTGAAGCTCGGGTCCAGGAAAGTGGCCACCAGGTCATTGTTCCTGGTGTAGTTCCCATCTAGCAGCTTTGATTTGGCAGCCTCGATGGACTTTTCCATGAACTTGGAAAGGAGGGGGGAGGAGGGGGGGAGCGGAAGGGGGGGCTTACTGTGCTTGAGCTCTCAATCTGGTCACCATGAGCTCGTTAAGCTGAGGGACCACATCCCCAATCGTGCAATAAGATGATCCCTCAGCCTGACAGCGTGGAATGGCTGCAAGGAAGCTGCGAGCTCCTCCTACGCATTTCTGCGCTCTGCGATGATGCATAGACTCCGCAAGTGGGTCTTGTTGGACCAATTGATGCCTCGCCTGACCTGAGATGTGGCACGGAAGTAATGCTAACATAGTAGAGTTCTTGGGTCCACCGCAATCACTGGTGGGTAAAGCGATGAAAGGAAGGACACGCGTGGATTGCGACACGTTGCAAAGAAGCGTACCAAGGGAGGAGTGGTTTGGCGCAAAACTTGTCTTTCAGGATGAGTCACGTGACCAAGTCGAGAATCATGCAGACGAAGGACGCACTGAACTGAACACTCAGGTATGTGGAGTCCCACTGCAACGCCCCGTTGTCCTGGTGCAGCCTCGCCACATTCTCTAGGGTATACACTCAGCTGCTCCGCTTTGAAATTGTCGTCCTCTTTGACAAGTAGCCGATGAAGGATGCAAACTCGTGCAGAATGTCCGTCCTACTTCTCTCCCTCAACAGCGCGGTGCGGTTCGAAGGACATGCTCTGGGTTAGCTGCGATTGTCAGCGGCGAAATTGCATGTTGGAAGTTGACATAGTAATGGAAAACTAGTCATACTTAGTAATCAGCATCATGTTTTTCCATGATGTATGTTGGAAGTTGACATAGTAATGGAAAAACATGATGCTGATCGCTAAGTATGACTAGTTTTAGTAAGTAATCATAGTAACTAGTCATACTTAGTAATCAACACAAAGTTAGTCATAATGAAAAGTTTAAAGAAAATGCAGTGCAGGTATCAACGATGCTGAAGGCTGGGACAGTTTTGATGAAACGATCCACCAGTGCTTGCTGCAAGTAGTCTCCGTTGAAGCAGGCTGGCATGTATGTAGCTCCTGCTGACCTGCTCTCTGCAGCATAAAGTCCACAGGTGTCTTGGCCATGTGACCGAGCAAACCTAACCATCCCCCTAGTCAGGGAACTCTTCATGGATTCCAGTCCCACCCTTAAAGAAGGCATTCGCAAACCCCAATAATGCTCCAGTGAGCCCAACGATTCCTCGTCATATGACCCTCAAGGTAGGGATGAGCAAAGAACCGAACAGGTTTTTTTTTAACCTTAAAGTGTTCGTGACAAACGTGTTCGAGGTTCGCCCGAACATGTTCGTGTTCGCCCCGCTGCTGCAATTTGCCCCGCGACGAACACGAACGTGTTCGAGGTTCGCCCGAACACGCCCTCACAGGCGAACATTGAACGCCTTTTTTTGGTAAAGGTGTTCGGCGAACCGAACACTGTTCGGTTCGGCGAACGGCTGTGTTCGTGTAGGGGCGAACACGAACACGTTCGTGTTCGCCCCTTGCTCATCCCTACCTCAAGGTGTTGTGCCCTGCAAATGAGATTTTCATGCTGCCCAGCTAGGTCAGCATGGCCTCATACCCTTTGTACTAGAGATCATAGTACTAGTAATCATAGTTCTAGTAATCGTAGTTCTAGTAATCATAGTACGGTACTAGTAATCATAGTATTAGTAAGTAATCGTAGTATTAGTAAGTAATCGTAGTACTGGTAATCATACTAAAAGTAATCATAGTACTGGTAATCGTAGTAATAATACTTGTAATACTAGTAATCATGTCCCCATGTGTCATGGGAGCAGTCGGTCAGGATGTACAGACACTTGTGCTAGCCTTCCTCTTCCTTCATTCCGACTCCCCGCACATCACTCCCATCCTCAACTAAATCGTCAGTATCTTCATCTCTCTCCTCCTCCTCCTCCTCCTCCTCCTCCTCCTCCTCCTCCTCCTCCTCCTCCTCCTCCTCCTCCTCCTCCTCCTCGTCCTCCTCCCCCTCCTCCTCCTCCGCATTTACCTCCTCCACCTCAACTTAACTTAGTTTCTAGAGAGCTTGCCACTAAAACCTCAGGTGATCTACTCAGAGCTTTTTACCTCAAGATATACTATGGGTACTCAGAAAAAAATGAGTGCTGGGAGCGAGGCGAGAAAAGAACCTCCTCATCTGCTCATGTTGAGAAGAATGAAGAACGAGGATGGATGAACTATGAATGAGGTGAGTACATATAGAAAACCCTAATTGGGTTGTACCCCCTATGGGATACCCCACTATAGCCTACACAACAGCATAAGCTATATAATGTTCTGACACACCCCCATAGGCAAAGTGGGGGAGAACAAGGGGTCACAAGACCAGTCAAGCAAAGCAGAGCAAGCTCAGGGTGGATCACAACGTCACCACACAGTCCGAGCACAACGACAAGGCCACAAGGCCAGTTCACATGCAGGAGTACACATATATATATAGAGCTAGACAAGCAAGAGCAGGTATATATATGTGACAGTACAAGTAAGGTCAAGAGGAGAGCAAGTGAGGCAAGACAGGTACAAGACCCAGGTGAGTGCAGAAGCGCTGATGGTCACAAGGCGCAAGTGCCTTGGTGAACACATCAGCAGTGTTGGCCTGAGAGGCCACGTACGCAAGTCGCAACTGACCACGCTGCTGCAGCTCACGAGCAAGAAAGTAACGGAGAGTAATGTGCTTCGTTCTGTGCTCCAAGCGCTGCTCTCGACACAAGGCCAGCATGGCCTTGTTGTCTACGTACAGCACTGGAGGAGAACGAGGCGGCTCTCCAAGGTCAGTCAGCAGGTAGGTGAGCCAGCGAAGCTCCTGTGCAGCCATGGCCCCGGCGTAGATCTCAGCCTCACAACTGGAGCCGAGAACAGAGGACGAGCGAGTAGCTCGCCACGAGACAGAGCCGGAACCAAGACTGAAGGTGTAACCCTGCGACGACCGCTGCGTAGCCTGGTCGTCAGCCCAAGAAGCGTCCGCGTGCCCAGTGAGGACCACTGGACTCCGCCCTCCAAGCACTAGTCCCATGCCCGACGTACTGCACAAGTATCGCAACACCCTCTTCGCTGCAGCCATGTGCTCTGGTCGGTGTCTCCCAGGAGCAACATAGCATGCAAGAATGCTAAGAGGGTATGCAAGGTCAGGTCGTGTGCAGGTCATCAGGTACATGAGGCAGCCAACAAGCTCTGGATACGGGCCACTCGACTCTACTGACTCATCCGAAGGCAGAGCTGAGAGTGAGTGGCGAGTAGGCAGAGGAGTGGCCTGAGGCGAGGAGTACGTGAAGCCGAAGCGCTGAAGGACCTGCTGCACCATGTGTGACTGAGTCAGGGTAATGGTGCGGCGTGCTCTGTCCCGGGTGATCTGCAAGCCAAGGTAGCTGCGCAGTTCACCCAGGTCTGTGCACGTGTGTCTCTTCTGCAGCTCGGACTTCACGTGGGCGAGTCCAGCAGTGTCAGCTGTGGCAAAGACCAAGTCGTCGACGTACACGAGGATGTAGAACGGCGGCAGAGAGGTGTCGGTGCGTAGAAACAGCGACGGGTCGGCAGTAGAAGGAGCAAACCCAAGAGCCGCAAGCGTAGTCCTCAGTGTGTCGTGCCACTCACGTGGCGCCTGGCGGAGACCGTAGACTGGACGCCGGAGACTCCACTGGGTACCAGGAGGGAAAGACCCAGTGAAGCCAAGTGGGCGGCGCAGCCAGATCTCCTCGTGCAGGCTGCCCTGCAAGAAAGCAGTGCTGAAGTCGAGAGAGTGCAGCTCGTAGTCACGGTGAGCAGCAACGTGTAGCAGCACCCGAAGAGTGGTCATCTTCGGGGTGGGGGAGAAGGTCTGAAAGTAGTCAACTCCCTGTCGCTGACTGAAGCCACGAGCCACGTAACGTGCCTTGAAGACAGGCGGAGAACCCGGCGGCCGCTTCACCCTGAAGATCCACATGCCACTGACGATGTTCGCCCCAAGAGGGGGGACAGCGTCAACGTAGGTGCCTGTGGACTTCCAGGAAGCCATCTCTGCATCCATAGCTGCCTGCCACTGAGAGGAGTAGGGACCCTCTATCGCCTCCGCGTAAGAGCGCGGAGTCGGGATGTCAAGTGCATCCGGGTCTCCCTCAGGGGTAAGCAGTACGGACACGAGATGAGGTGAAGTAGCTGCCAGACACTGGAACTCCTCCTGCCTGTCCTCAAGGACGTCCGTGCCAAGGGCACACTCACCCCCGACTGACGGAGGACAGGCAGACCCAGACTGAGCGACAAGACTAGCAGCGTAGTCTAGGCGACAGCGAGCAGCAAAGTCGACGAGCTCAGTAACTAGGGCAGACGCAGCAGTAGACTCGAAGGAAGGGTCAGTGACGACAGTAGCAAGGAGACGCGTGACAGTAGGACTGGCAGCACGAAGAGAGTCCGACTCCGGGTCGGCAAGAGCAGGAAGAGAGGACTCAGGAGGAGAAGGCAAAGGGGCACGCAGAGGAGCAGTAGACGGACGCAGAGACATCCTGTGCGTGCCAGGGACAGGAGGAGGACGCTGACGCGAACCACGACCACTAGCGCGAGCAGCACGGACAGGCGACGCAGGGCGAGACGCAGGCTCACGACGCTCAGTAAGACCTCCAGTAGGACCAGTGTAGGGAGAAGGAGCAGGCAAAGGGGAGGTAGGCTGTAGCAGTGACCGCGACGGGACAGGCTGTGGACCCTCCAAGAGAGGAGGAGGACCAGGAGAGGGCGGAAGACCAAGAACCTGCTGCAGGAGTGGAACGAAGTACGGTCGAGGCCGCGTAGCTACGCCAGAAACAGCAGGGACAGCACCAGTACCCCCAGCAGGAGCACCCGCTCCAGCAGCACCTCCAGTAGCTCCAGAACCTCGAGCAACACCAGGAGCACCCCCAGCAGGACCGCCAGTGGTAGTCTCAGCGCCAACACCCTCAGCAGCACCAGCTCCAGTCGAACCCGCAGGCCCAGCAGCTCCAGTACTCCCAGTACGAGCACCTCCGGGACCCGCAACAGCAGCACCCTCAGTAGCCGACGAACCTGCAGCACCAGCAGCACGGCTCCAGCGCCGGGCAAACCACTCGCGCAGCTCCTGTGGAGAGAGTGGCTCCCGGCGAGACAAAGCACGCGTAGAAACTCGAGGCGGAGGACCTCCAGGCGCAGCACTCCCAGGTCCAGCACCCCCAGGCAAAGCACCCCCAGGCGTAGCACCCCCACACTCAGCACCCCCAGGCTCAGCACCCCCAGGCTCAGCACCCCCAGGCTCAGCACCCCCAGGCTCAGCACCCCCAGACTCAGCACCCCCAGACTCAGCACCCCCAGGCTCAGCACCCCCAGGCCCAGCACCCCCAGGCCCAGCACCCCCAGGCTCAGCACCCCCAGCAGCACCAGAGTCACCAGTGACCTCGACAGGCTCGACTGCGTCTACCTGGGACACACCTGAAGGGGCAGGACCCTGAGGGGGGAGGGGGTCTACCGGGGGGGGACCTGGTACAAGGAAGAGCGGGGGCGGGGGGGGGGACGGAGTGCGGTAGGGGAAGAGGCGGTAGTAGGGTACCGACTCGTCGAACGTGACGTCCTGAGAGGACAGAACACGGCGAGAGGTGGGGTGGTAGAACTGCCACCCAGGCGCGTCTGGGGGGAACCCCAGGAAGACGCAAGGAGCAGCACGAGGGGACAGTTTGTCCGCAGACAAGTCGCGGACAAACGCCCGAGATCCCCAGACCCGGAACGCCGACGCATCGCCCACCTTCCCGGTCCACAGCAAGGCTGGGGAGGTCTCCGGCCTGGAGACCCTGGGGTGAAGGTTGATCTGACGTGCCGCGTACCTCACCGCAAACGGCCACAGAAAATGGGGGGCAGCCGCATGCATCATAGACGTACGAGCGACGTCCATGACCATGCCAATGCGGCGCTCAGCAATCCCATTTTGCTGCGGAGAGTCCGGGAGCGTGAAGGTCTGACGGATGCCTCGTGCACGACAGTAGGCTCGCAGAAGGCCAGAGGAGAACTCTCCGCCTCTGTCCGAGTGCAGACGCAGAACAGGAAAGTCGGAGCCAAAGCTCTGCCTGAGCTGGAGACGAGCTGCGCGGATCCAGTCGATCAGCACCTCAGTGACATCACCCTTGCCGCGCAAGGGGAAGACTGCGGTGTAACGCGAGTAGTCGTCAACAACGAGCAGGAAGTAGCGCTCGTGACCCTGCCCACGGACGCGGGCTGGGCCCCACACGTCCATGTGGAGCGTCTGCAACGGGGCCTCTGTCGGAGGAAACTGGGAGGAGTGAGGGGCAGCACGCTGGCGCCCCTCGACACAGGGGACACAGGTAGGGCCAGGGCCCTGAGGAAGGGGAGGGAGGGACCGGGGGAGACCAGACACTAGAAGACGGGAGGCCATGCCTCTGAGCCGAAGCAGAGAGGGGTGACCAAGACGGTGGTGCCAGAGAAGAGTCTCGTGAGACAGGAGACGACAAGAACAGGGGGCAGACTCAGGACCAGACCTGGACGCAGCAGCAAACACCTGACCCGACGAAGCGACTCTACCAGACTCAGTAACGGGAGGAGACGCAGTGGTCAGTGTGTACAGGCTCGACCCCGGCTGACGGGTAAACGTAGCCAGGTGTCGGCCTGTGCGAGCCTCTGTACAGTGCGTCACCCGCTGACGCGCAGGAGTGAACTGGTGTACACCCGCATCCTGTAGGTCAGCACCACTCACCAGGTTCGTAGAGAACGAGGGGAGGTAGAGACCAGACAGGGTGCCAGAGGGAGCCGCCGGACACGGGAAGACTGTGGAGAAGCGAGACAGGACAGGACCCCCAGAGGGGTCAGCCAGAGACACTGCAACCGGTCGACTCAGCGGTGTGAGTGTGGTGCGGTCCCTAAAGAAGGAGCGAGACGCCCCAGAGTCAAGGGTGAAGGTGAGGGAGGCCGAAGCCGACGTAGTACCTGAGAGCGCAGACTCACCAGTACCTGAGGACGCAGACACACGAGCACCTAGGGCAGCAGCGTCGCAAGCACCTAGGGCAGCAGCCTCACCAGGACCTAGAGCAGCAGTCTCAATACCCGGATCGGGCGGGAAACACCGGTAACAGTCACCCTCATCACTAATAGACACAGCATACATGGCAGAGAGAATAGCATCAAAGTCAAGATCATAGATGGCAACACCCGCCCTGGACAGGTCACCCCAACGAGGGATCTCTGAGGCCTCCGGGAACTGGTGACGCCACGCGTCCGTCAGGCGGCCAAAGCAGCGCTGAGTGGGGTGGGGACCCCCACACTGCTCACCCGCACGGTCGCCGGTGCGCAAAACGTAGGAGCACGGACCAAAACCCCCACCTCGCTGACGCGCAGTGTACCACTCACGAAGCTGCTGAGGGGACAAGGTGTCACGACCACGCTGCTGCTGCTGGCGCGAGCCACCACCGGAGCCACTCCTCTGCGAAGACCCGCGACCAGCACCACCTCCACCCCCGCCGCCTCCTCCGCCTCCGCCGCCTCCGCTACTGCCGCCGCCTCCACCTCCGCCTCCGCCGCCGCCACCTCCGCCACCCCCGCTCCCACTGCCACCGCCGCCGACACCTCCGCCTCCACTGCCGCCACCGACTCCTCCACCCCCACCTCCACTCCCACCGCCACCCCCACTCCCCCCACTGCCGCCACCTCCACCTCCACCGCCCCCGCTCGCTCCTCCAGCGCCCTTGCCCCCCTTGCCCTTGCCAGAGCGGCGTCTCCCACTAGGGGCAGACGCCACACCGACCGACTCAAGACCAAGGAGGTCGGCCGCAGCAGCAGAGGCAACAGAGGGCAGAAGGGGGGAGGGGGAACACCCCTCAAAGATGGGGGTGCGCGGGTCACCACGAGAGGCCCCTACAGCGACTATGCTCTTCTCGGCCGCTAGGAGGGACTTCTCGAGGAGGTCAACAGTGAGAGTGGTGGGACAGACAGAGAGAAAGTGGTCCCTGACTACGCGAAGGGAGTCAGGAAGGCGAGTGACTATGTAGTAAAGAGTGATGTACATGGGGGGGGGGTTCTTGGCGCAGAAGTCAGCAGGGAGTGCAGCGCGGTAGCGAGTGTCACTACTGCGGAGGTGCGTAATGAGGTCAGCGACTGTGGGAAAGGCAGCAAGGTCAGGAAAGAGGTACGGTAGCATGAGACGGCTCAGTGCAGCAGTGGCAGGGGAGGAGTAGCGCGCAACTACAGCGTCGTACAAGGTCTGAGCACTCTTGTACTGACTAAAGTGTGCACGCTCGGAGGTAGGGAGGTGGCGACGCACAGCAAGACGTGCAGCAGCGTCGCGCGTGGCCCACTGGGAGCGAACAGTGGCGTCGGCGTCAGCAGCAGGGGCAGTGGAGGCGCCAGAGGTGAGGTCAAAGAGAGAGAGACCATCTGCCCTATCGCACTGTAAGAACAGCTGCAGGTCATCCACCCAGACCTCAAAGTCAATGGCCCGACCCTCAGCGTCAAAGACTAGAACACTAGGGGTAGCCATGACCCTAGACGACTGGCAGCGCAAACAGTAGGGTGAGGGCAGTGCAGTGAAAGGGCGCTGTGCTCACCAGACTGGACAGGTCGGGCGGCCCGGAAGGAGGGCGGCGCGGCGGCTCGGCGGCTCGGCTGCCGGGCGGCTCGGCGGCTCGGCGGCTCCGCTGCTGGGCGGCACGGCTGCTGGGCGGCTCGGCTGCTGGGCGGCTCGGCTGTTGAGCGGCTCGGCTGCTGGGCGGCTCGGCTGCTGAGCGGCTCGGCTGCTCTGCTGCGGTGCGCGGCCGGGACGGGCGGCTCACGGGCGGCGTGGGGCCGGGACGGGCGGCGCGCGGGCGTCGAGGGGCCGGGACGGGCGGCGCGCGGGCGTCGAGGGGCCGGGACGGGCGGCGCGCGGGCGTCTAGGGGTCGGGCCGGGTGGCGCGCGGGCGTCTAGGGGCCGGGACGGGCGGCGCGTGGGCGTCGAGGGGCCGGGACGGGCGGCGCGCGGGCGTCTAGGGGCCGGGACGGGCGGCGCGCGGGCGTCTAGGGGCCGGGACGGGCGGCTCACGGGCGGCGAGGGGCCGGGACGGGCGGCGCGCGGGCGTCGAGGGGCCGGGACGGGCGGCGCGCGGGCGTCGAGGGGCCGGGACGGGCGGCGCGCGGGCGTCTAGGGGCCGGGACGGGCGGCGCGCGGGCGTCTAGGGGCCGGGACGGGCGGCGCGCGGGCGTCTAGGGGCCGGGACGGGCGGCGCGCGGGCGTCTAGGGGCCGGGACGGGCGGCGCGCGGGCGTCTAGGGGCCGGGACGGGCGGCGCGCGGGCGTCTAGGGGCCGGGCCGGGCGGCGCACGGGCGTCTAAGGGGCCGGGACGGGCGGCGCGCGGGCGTCTAAGGGGCCGGGACGGGCGGCGCGCGGGCGTCTAAGGGCCGTGACGGGCGGCTAAAGAGGCCACTAGGGGCCAAGAGAGAGGGGAGCGCGACTCGGGTAGGGGCAGAGTGCGCTCCGGGCAGGAAAAAAAAACGGTGGGCCCTAGGAACAGTTCCCACGAGGGAACCTGCTCGATACCATGAGAAGAATGAAGAACGAGGATGGATGAACTATGAATGAGGTGAGTACATATAGAAAACCCTAATTGGGTTGTACCCCCTATGGGATACCCCACTATAGCCTACACAACAGCATAAGCTATATAATGTTCTGACACATGTATAACAGTTACTCACAGTCTGTGCTTGGTGTGCGTACCGACTAACCGTCCTTTGACGGCTTCACAACCCTCCTTCACACGCAAGAGGCTTTGACACTCTGTCTGTCACCTCCCTGCATAACCTGTACCCCACCCACGCCACGACCATATGCCTCCTTCTTTTACTTGTACATGACTTTGCAAGGAAACAATCTCCAAGGGCCATTCCTCACAGTCCTGTTGAAGCTCACCAACCTTGCTTCTATGTATGTTCCCGCACGTAAAGGGGCGAAACTTGCCTGTTAGCCTGATGGAAAATCTGTTCTGTATTCCTGGTGGCATCAGATTCTATGGTGGGAAATATTCCGAAGCTAAGCTACCGTTTAGCTAAGTTGGGAAAAAATCTTCGAAGTACTTGCGCATTGCACATCAACGCGTTGAATATACGTACATTGCATTTCGGATGAAAAAACGTTGAAAAACGCACGGGCTGATTAGGAAAAAAAGAAAATAAAATAAAAGAAAGAAAGAAAGAGAAAAAGGGTGACATATCACCACCGATCCAGAATTCGCACATGGCGAAGTCAACTGTTTTGCTCGGCTCGTATCGCTACTCAGCCGAGTGATGCTACAAACGAGACGAGTTTAACTCGCGTCGTGATTTTGCACATGTTGAACTATTGTCAAGCATCCAGCATCCGCAGCAACTTAAGCACGTGATATGGCGGCCGGTCGTGAAGGGCCAGCCCGCCCTGGGGCACGGGCGGCCTGGATCGGGTCGGCATCGGACCGTCACATTTCTCTGGTGGGCCACGGGTGGACAACCATGCTGGGCCGGCCCAACCTGGGCAACCCTAGGCCCGGCCCGTCGACATGGCTGCCCTGCCAACATGGCTGGCCCGCCCTGACCTGACCCAAGCTGACTCGAGTCTGGCCCGTGCTCCTCCCTTCCAGTCACTTAGCTGTACAACTATGAGTTTCTTATGTATGCAACATTGCTTTCTCAAATCTTTCTATATTTTCTGCTCTCCTTGATTAACCCAAATCGTTTTCTTGATTGAGCACCCATTTCGTATCAAAGGCGTCTATGTTCCCCAACTTCACCCCTCTTCTGATTGTCACTTTTTGTTACAAAGACATCAGCCAGAACTCATTTCATGGGACCATTCCCAGTGACATCTCTACAATGATAAACCTGCACTCTTTGTCAGTATCCCGTTCCTTTAATGCAGCAATTTTTTGATTCCTCAAGTGCTTAATTAATACCGTAGCACGGGTGGTGCAGCTTGGGTGCGTGAAGTCGTGCACCTCTTGAGTGAGACTGACAAGACAAATTGGATTCGTTTGTTGAAGAGACTTTGGGGTGTGTCCTTGTGAGGTGCGACTCAAGATGGAGTACTAAGTACACAATATTAGAGCGAATGCCAGGTTATGTAAGGCAATTATTTTATAGTTTCTCATTTCATCAGCATTACTGCAGCACACAACTAATTTTGAAGACCACGTGTTCTTTATCATGCATATTGAGCAGTCTAATTCTGGACTTCTCAAGAATTGAGAAATTGCAGGTACCTTGATCGCTTTGCACGTTCAGATGCTTCCCTTTGCTGTGGTTGCAGAAATCTTGGCCGGAACAACTTTCATGGAGAGATTCCACTAGCATTGTTGTCACTTCCGTTAATGAATCTGTAAGCTGAGATTTATGCATCGTGCATCGCATCACGCATCATGTACATGTGCATCGTGCATCTTGTATCTTGCATTATGCATCATGTATCGTTTGGCATCATGCACATGCGTATGTACATTCAGTGTTAAGGCTGAGCTATTACCAAACTAGCTCGAACCGATTTTATCGAGGTCAAATTGCCCCCCAATCTAAGCAAACCGGACCGGCTTGAATCGGGCCAAACCGAAATGGGTGAGGTGTATATTTGAGGTTCGCCCCTTGGTACTTGAACCTCCTAGGCTATGTTGAGAAAGACGTACGGAGGACGCTGCGTCCTGCGTCTGTACGCAGCGTCTGGACGCACGGACGCAGGACGCGCGTCCAGACGCAAGACGCACGGCGATTTTTTTTCGGGCTGCCCGGAAAAAAAACTCCCGATCGCGAAATTGACATTCACGATTTCGACGCGAATGTCGAAATCGCGAAATTTCGACCCCCCCTTGCCCAAATCGCCATTCTAAAACAGCCCCCGCAACATTTCATAACCCTTCATGCACCTCTCAACCACTTCACATCTACAAAACCCAACCTTTGTGGCCCACCACCAAGCAAACCCAACCTTTGTGGCCCACCACCAAGCCCATTTAGCAATGCAACCAAGTCATTTGTGGTTTCTCATTTTACCCACCCACCCAATTCTCTTTCGTAAACCCTAGAGGTTTTAGCTTACTAGAAAAAAATTGTTGTTGGGGACAAATTTGCCTTGAAAGTGTGGAACGTCCCCCCCCCCCCCCCCCCCCCCCCCGCTCCTCTTCCCATGCCCTATAAAAAAAAAATTGCCTGCCCGGGGGGTTTTTTTGCCCTGCCCGGGCTTGCGTCTTTTGGTGCGTCTTTCTGGTCCTGGTGGCGTCTGGACGCATGCTTCCAGGACGCAGGACGCGTCTTTCTCAACATAGCTCCTAGGTACGAGTTGAACTGAATCCAGTTCGCTTTGACTAGGGGGCGGAGCACCTGATCAGAACGCTGCTTGGTAACCCTGCTTGAACCAAACCGAACCGATTTGAACCAAACTAGTACAGGTCCGAGTCAAACTGTTTACGTAGAAAACAACCGCAGTATAGTTCGACTCGAATTAATTCAGGCCAAAATGTCGTGTGACTTGACCCAGGTCAAGTAAAACTCGACCCGTGGCTCCGTGCCCACCACTTGCCTCACCCATGCCAGTGCCAAATCCGGCGCAGTGATGTGGCGGCGAAATGTGAAGTCCCCGCGAATCTGGTGGCAAAATGTCGCATCGAGTATATAGTTACTGGTCTAGTCGTATCTGTCAGGACATTCTGACCCATTAAGTGTTCTTGGCGAGAAAAATAAACGGTTCAAGTTCTTTTTCGACTCGTTTACAGTGAGACCTTCGCTCTCAAGTTTGTTAGGTAGATGCCAAGTTACGGTTGAGCGAAACCCGAACACCAACGTGTTTGGGTCGAACGTATAATGAATATGTTCAGTGGGCAAACCGAACATGTTCGGTTCGTCCCTAACATATTTTTTCTGAAATTAGTGTTCGACTGTTCACCTTTGTGGGTATGCCACGTATGTCTCGGCCTCCGGTGCATCCACACTCCACCACGCCACACTGCCCTTTACAACTCGAACGGCTGTACCGTGGGGTCTACGCATTGCTTCTCCAAGCATAGTCTGTTTAGCTATTGTTTGAATAGCCTACAAATGCGGCGAGATTTTGTAGCTGACTAAGATGTCGACCAGGGTGCGTCACGTACCATGAATTGAGAGCCGTGTGCCTGCGAACACTCACAGCGTTCAACCGGTGATGCTACTACGTAATAATCCTATGCCATCTTCTTCATCATGTCCATGCCCTTTGCATCTTCTTCATCATCCTACCAAGTCCTTGCACAAGTATTTGTCAATCTCATTCTCATAATCCCGCCCCCCAACCCCCCTCAAGCCGCCGCACTAGCCGCTGCTTTTCGCTGCATCCGGCTCTATCGGCTCCTAAGAAACTGCGTCTCCTCCGCCCCGTCCTCCTCTCCCTCGCCGTCCTTGTCCTGGGTCCACCGCGTCACTGGTGGAATGGGTGCTGCCCTTACTGCCGACTGTGGTGCGCCACTCTGATACTCCGCCTACCATGCACGCACCACCTGCAAGACCTCCTTTGGGCTCGATTACACCGCTCCCCCTCCCCCCCCCCCCCCTCTCTGGCATCTCCGCCCAAGTATCCACCTCAAAGTAGCGGGAGCTTGAAAACGGGGTCGAGGAAGGTGCAGATGAGTAGCTTGTCTGTGCAGTCGCTGTAATGCTTCTGCGGCGACGAAACCGCTTGCACCATAAAGGGTGTGGGGTGTGATTGTGCACGACGCTCGAGTGTGTTCAAGAGCTCGCTGTATCCCAGCAACACCATCGAGATTCGAGATGGTGGGGTACGCAGAGCCCTCAGTTGCAATGCAATGGTACGGGCGTTGATGGGTACTAGAATCTCTTTCAACGCCTCCAACGCTTTCAGTCTCAATGCCGCATACTTCTCCCTTTGAACACAAAGCCCCCCTGCTGGGATACGGGTTCAGAAAATACAAAAGATGACAGGGATGCAATGCAATAAAGCCAGGCATAAATTACAAGTACCTCCAACTTTGGAGGCGAAGTGATGGAAGCTCACCTGTGGCTGGACAAGTTGAGCTGTGATGGACCTGTGCAGGAGCAGCTACTGGAAGACCATCTGGTACATCGAGCCCGACCGCACTAGGCTGTCCTGCATCAGCTTCACTAGCCTACGCCATGTGCATTCACACACCCCTGGCGAGCTCCCAGTCCTTCGTGACCCAGAGTCCCATATACGAAATCCGCGCCTTAACGTTCTCACTAGGCCAGATGTCATCGCTGAAGGACACACCGCAGCCACGTGCATGATCCTGTGGTGCCTGCCAGCTCAAGAATCGCCATGGCTCTTGCCTGGTCAGCTCCCATCGCAACGTCTCGTGCGGTGGTCGAATGCGATGGGATCACCTGCTTCAACCCCGCAGACTGGGTTGCATGATTCTGAAGCAGCTCATGTGACTGTCAAGCAGGATTCTGAAATATCATAGCACCACTTTTATTTGTCATCCTGTTGGGTTAGGTATACTAGTGTCATCACGAAAGCATATGGCGCTACGAGGCGACAAGGCAAACATACAAGTCCCGGACACCCCTGGCCAGTGCGTGCCAGGGCGCACCGTGGAGCACGACGAGGGCCTTTTGCACCAAAACGATTTTAAACAACATGGGCTCCTTTATCAGGCTGTTGGCACCCCAAAAGTCACCTTTTGGCCCTGTGGCACCCCCTGCAAGTGCCCCTTTTGGCCTTTGGAAGCTCCCAGAATCCCCTGACGGCGAACTGGGAGCACTGCTAGGGGATGCATTCTTGGGACCAATCGATCCTGAAGACGGGAACCCGCCTGGTGTTTAGGGTTCATGCCTCTCCAAGTCGCGTTCGTTTCCGATTGGGTTTCAGTTTTTTTTTGCCCCTGCCTTAATCCACTGTTAAGGCTTCGTAGTGGTGCTACCAGCCCAGCCCGCATATATATATACTATACATATATATCTCAAACCTCCGTGTGTTCAGGTTGGTGGGAACGAAAAAACATGTCAAATCGGTTTGGTTGGACACACGCTTCGACAAGGGCCTCTCGAACCGCTTTGACTTGGGCCATACGAAAGCCCATACTTTTGTTTTGTTTCAATTCTCCCTTTCATTGTGGTTCTATGCACATTATCCACCAATCAGAAACTTGGAACGCAACCATCTGAGCGGAAGCTTGCCAGCCTTCTCGTACAGTCTCCTCGTCGGGGTGTAAGATTTGTCACACATCCATCCATGAGCACTGCCGCGCATTTGCCCTTGTTGAAGTTTTGTCTTTGTCGCACGTAACTAGTGTGTCTGCTTATTCTTCACTCGTTGGCTGAACACTGAATGACTGGCAAGCACGTTCAAGGGAATCAGCTCTCAGGCCCCCTTCCTGATTTTTCCCTCTGGAAGGCGCCAATTAAAATGATGTAAGTCAGCAGACCACATACCAACAACTTTGAAACCGGGGTACACATTCAACGCGCTCCGGGGAGAAATTTAGGTTTAGGTTCGCGATTCTTACCAAGATTCTAGCATTTCGTTGGTGGGGTGAAACAGAGTGGCAGGAGGGGGTGAAACGGTGGGGTTTGTGGGGGGGTAAACGAAATTGTGGGGGAGGGGGAACAAAATTTTAGGGGAGGGGGAGGCGGAATCACTTCACAATTGCGAAGCCCAACCAACCACAGGGTGAAAGCACACCACGTAACCCTTGATGCTCACGGGGGTGAATGTGCTCCCTAGTTTTAAGAGCATTGAGCATTAGAAGCGGCTTCCCCATTAACAGCTCCCCCAAACACGCTGTTCTTTTTCTTACCAACAACTTGATGCATTAAAAAATTGAAGCGGCTCCCGCTTCCTCCTACTCTCTCCCCCTTCTCTCCTCCCCCTCTCTCCTTTCTTTTTTAAGTTAATTGCATATGATATTTCGAGTGATCTTCCTTTTTTATTGGCCCCATGTGTGAGCAGGATGCTAGGAGATAACAAATTCACAGGGTCTATTCCAGACTCCATCAGCTCTCTCACCTCGTTGACTGCTGCGTGAGTGTTCCTTGTTCTCTGAAGATTCAAGATGGTGTTTAAGCCATGTTCTGCTGTGGCTTCAAGATACATAGGGGCTCCTTGATAGCTTCGTTCACAATTGAGTAACAGAGGAGAGGAGATATGCAGGTTCACCAGGATTGAGATGCCTCATTACAGCAGGGGTAAGGGTTTTGACAGATGGTATCCCCGTGCCACTGCAGCTGGTGTATGAATGGACATAATGGTTTGCTCCTTGCCTTTGTCGTCCATCACTATCTCATTTCTGCAATTTCTGTAGGTCCCTGCGCAATAATCAGCTCACAGGAAGTTTTCCTACGTCGCTGCTAGCCTTGACTGACTTTCAATCCATGTAATGGACACTGCTGCTTTGTGGGTTTTGGACGTCTCAAAACTTGGGGGCCTGTTATGGAACGCTTCTCTGCTCCCAATAATTTACCAATTCTTAGTAACTCCGTGCCACTTTGTTCCCAGCTCGTTATCAAGGCACTGTAACATGATTCTGCTTGGTCTCGGTTTTTTTCACTCTGTTACCAAGGCATTGTAACGTACTGCTGCTCTGCTTGCCACGTGTAACTATCTGAGAGCCAGATTCTATAGTAATGCATGCTTCGTTTCCATTGCCGTGTCGCTCTGTGACCCCCGTCTGTGTCTTACACCAGAGACCTTGCTTCAAACAGCATCTCAGGATCGTTACCCTCTGACCTTGGCGCCCTCTCCAACCTCCATACTCTGTAAGCTTACATACCCATCTTGAACTTGCTTGCATAATAGCATATGAATGTTGATGACTCTGATGATTGTTTTGCGAATATAGAACATAGAATGTAGACTATACCCACATGGTTCCCAAAACGTAATTGAAGTGCAACCACTGTGTGAGATACGATTGAGCGCAGCCACATGTGCAGCATTTTTGTTGTTTTCCCTCCGCCAAATAATTCCTATTATCTGCTCACTCAGGCTTTTACTCACATTATCTGCGTCTGGATGTTGGCGGCAGGTCTGTGTTCGAAAACCAGCTCACTGGAAAGCTTCCTTCATCCATATGCAACCTTACCAACTTGCAGACCATGTAATGCCTTCCGACCAACCCAGACGCCTTGCCTTTGAACCAAGCCACAGTACGCCCCTTCATTCTGCTTGCCTGCATAACTTACTGCTTTCAGTTGCTTTGTTGGCACTTTACATATGAAAACATGAACAACCTCAGCAAATTGATTAGGTTATGCTCACATCAAATGTACCTCATAGCGTTCACGCTCTTTTTTATATATGCTAATACTTACTAATCTGCTTGGTCATCCTACAGCCTGTTTTTGAAGACCAGAGAACTGTTTTTGTTTTTTTTTTTTAACTCGAGCTAAAACACCCATGTGCATTACTTTCAGGTTTCTCCACAACAACTACTTTTATGGAAAGTTTCCGTCCTGCCTCTTTGAACATTGTCTGCACCGAATGTAAGCAGCGAGCAGTGTCTCGACCCATGCACCAGATTTATATATCGCTATCTACATATGTGCAAATAAGCTCAGGGAAAAAAAAGAACACAGGATGACACCGAATGCTCACAAAAACGTGTTTTCGCATGTTGCCATTTCCACCGTTCTGCACTCCCTCCAGCGACATCAGCAACAACAGTTTCTACGGCCCCATCAACAGCAACTTCCGCAGCATGATTCCTGACAACGGCGCTCTACTCAACCTCGCAGGCAACTTCTTCTATGGCGACCCCATGCTCTACGCCGATGGCTGCCAGTTCTGCCCCTCCCATATCACCCAGTCTCATGTCTTGGACCTAGACGAACTCCATTTTCCAGCGCAAAGTCGCTGCGCACTTCGTAACCTGCAAAACTTTATTACCCAGAAAGCTCAAGGAGCAGATAAGCGGGGCGAAGCGAGCCTGCGGGAAAACTGTTTCACGCTGAACAAGCAGATGGAGTGCACGGCGAACGAGACGCAGCGCAGCAGCGACGAGTGCCTGGCATTCTGCAGCATGTCGCGGGAGCTGGGGCCGTGCGACGGGCACGGAGCGTGTGTGCCGCCGCAGGGGGGGGCAGCAGAGGCGCGCTTCATGTGTGAGTGCGACGACGGCTTCGTCCCCACCAACGGCACCCTCGGCTCCACCTGCGCCCGCCCTACTCCGCCCCCTGCTGCAGGTATGCTCTGTGATTGGCTAGGGAATGACAGCAGGATGTCTCGGGTTTTGGTTGCTTTGTCTGGTTACTCTTCTTAATTGTAACTGTTGTAACTGTTATGATACTGCCAGTGTGGCAATGGCTGAAGGATGTGTTGTTTGCAGGGCCGCTTAAGTACTTAACATCTTAACATGTGTTGTTAATTGTGGGGCTGAATCTCCCCATCTCTCAAGGTCTCCCCAAACTCTTTCTTCCCAAACTCTGTCTCGCCTCCTTGTTCTTCCGCCCCCTCCTCTCCAGCGCTCTCCACGGGTGCAGTGGTGGGCATCGCTGTGGGCTCTGCTGCCGCCTTTGCTCTCCTCCTCGCTCTCGTTGTCGCGCTGCTCTGGCCCCGCCAACGCAGTGAGACATCGCCCACCTCCCCTCTTACTATCCATCCGTCCCTTAAAGTCAATAGCTAGCACAGCTGTAGAACAAAACAGGACTCCTGTTTGTGTAACCTGTTGGTCAATTCTCAAAAGCTTCTTCTGTTGCGTGGCATGCTGTGTGGCATGGCAGGGCGGTGGAGCGACCTGGACGTGTGTCAGGAGTTCAGCATGGGGGAGATTCTGCGGGCGACAGACAACTGGGCGAGCAGCAATGTGGTGAGGAAGGGCGGCTTTGCCACCGTCTACAAGGGCGTGTCCAGCAAGGGCGAGCTGTGGGCTGTCAAGCGCATCGCACTCATGTCCAACGACTTCCAGACCGAGGTGAGGGGGAGAATCTTCCCGACCCAGGTGGGGGTAACTAACGAGTTGAGGGGGAAGGTTTCTGGTGTCTAGCTTGACTAAAGAAGAATCTCTGGGCACTTGCCATTCTCGTCACCTGCAGGTGCAGGGTGATGGTGTTAACTGAACCCCCCTTTTTCCATTTGGACTCGCCCACTCCTCCTTCCACACTAACACTTCTCCTACCACCCCCCTTGCCCCTTTCTTCTGCATAAACACGCCTTATGCCTCCCTCTCCACCACCTGTAGGTGCAGGTCATGGCGTCGCTGCGGCATGAGAGCGTTCCTTTCATCAACCCCCAATCTTTGGCTCGAACACTGTTTAATTCATCCGATGAGCTAGCAGGCGGGCATGCACTCCAAGAAGCCCTTCTGCACTGAGGTGGCAGGTGTGGGCGATGGCGACGCTGCGGCATGAGAACGTTCCTAAAACCTCCTCTCTTGTTCTCCTTCAACGACTCCTTGCCACGGGCAGGTGCGGGCAATGGCGTCGCTGCGCCATGAGCACGTGGTGCGCCTGTTGGGCTTCTGCCTGCATCAGAACGTGGAGAGCGGCCAGCAGGAGCAGATCCTCGTCTACGAGTTCGTGCCCAACGGGGACCTCAAGTACCACATCCACGACTCCAAGAGTATGTCCCTGCCTCCGTACATTTTGAGTGAATAGAGTGCCCTAACGGGGACCTCAAGTACCACATCCATGATTCAAAGAGTAAGCTTTCATTTTTTCTTTATTTTCTATCGTACTTTATCTCCACCTCTCTCTTTCCCCCATCTCCTCCCCTCAGCGCCTTTAACTTTGAAGCAGCGGCTGCAGCTGGCGGTGGGGGCAGCGGAGGGAGTGGCGTATCTGCACAGCTTCGCGACGCCCATCGTGCACCGCGACCTCAAGCCCGGCAACATCCTGGTGGGCGAGCACAACCAGGCCAAGATCGCCGACTTTGGGCTGCTCAAGCTGCTCAGCCACGCAGAGGGCGCCCACGACCGCACTCGAGTGGCCGGCACCCCGGGCTACCTCGACCCCGACTACAACCGCACCCAAGTCGTCTCCGACAAGAGCGACGTCTACAGGTGTGTGGGCCTTTACTTTGTGCCACCAATACTATGTCGCTTTGGCTCGTGAGATATGTGAATGCCAGCCAGGCAAGCTCCTTTTGAGGCGGCTAAAAAATGCAATGTCGCTTGTGGGATACATGAATGCCAGTCAAGCAGGCAGTGCTACAAGTCAAGCATCCTCGCCCTCTCTCCCACTCGTGTCGTACACCATTCTGCATCTACTTGTTTCGCATCTCCCCCATAATCTCTTAGCAATGGAGATGCAATGGAGGCTTTTCATCCACGATAATAAACTTCCTTGCAATTTCCCTGCGCTTTTATATTTCCTCATCTGTTCTCGCCCCTGTTCCCCCACCATTGTGGGAGCAGCTTTGGCGTGGTGCTGCTGGAGTTGCTGACAAGGCAGAAGGCAGCCGTGGAGGGCACAGACAGCCACATCAGTGACTGGGTGAGTGCATGCATGCATGGTGGAGCGAAGAGAGCACCCGTCGTGAATTCCATTAATTCTTTCCAGGGTAAAAAAAAAAGGTCGTAATTTATAAATTTTGCCGTAGAAAACAGTATCGTATGAAACAGGTTAAAAGGGTCCTAGGAGGTGTTTTCTGATTGGTTTAAAGAAACGGCAGTTTTATACGGTCGTTATTTTTAAACCAAGAAGGGCATCATCAACCCATGGGACCACACTGATGGTGAAATTGAGGAGGAAGAGTGATTCATCAAGTTCTATACACTATTGTTAGCGTTTTCTTGCATGTTTCCGTTTGTCGCCATGATTGGAAATCCATCTGACCTTTATTTTCCTTCTTTCTTTTTGTAATCAGAGTTCTCTAACAAAATAAATGTCGTAAAAAACGGAGCGTACTTTACGAAAACCGTAATTTTGAACCTTGGTTCTCAGAATGAGCAGGGGCAGAATCGAGGCTGATTGGAACGGGATTCCAACCGGCTCGCTCACCCAAAAAAAAATGTGTCGGCTCAAAGTCCTCTCTTTCACCTGGTGAATTACATAAAGATTAGACGCTTTCACGTGCTGCGTTGTATTGAACCCCCTCTACCCATGAAAGTGCATGCAAATGTGCAAGATGCATGTGTGTGAGCTGGCCGCCTCCCTTGTTCTCTCCCCCCCTACCCCCCCCCCCAGGCGGCGCGCAAGGTGCAACTGTATGAGCTGGCCGTTTCACAATCCTCCCTTGTTCTCTCCCCCCACCTCCCCTTCCCCCAGGCGGCGCGCAAGGTGCAGGTGTACTCGCTGGGGGAGCTGAAGGACGCGGGGCTGGAGGCGCCGGACGAGGCGGTGGTGGAGCTGGCAGACATCGCGCTGGACTGCCTCAAGATGCCCGCCTCGCGCCGCCCCCCCATGAAGGACGTCGCCCGCCGCCTCCACAACCTCCTCTCGCTCTACTGCAGCGATGGCGACAGCCACTCCTCCCTTGCAGAGCCCAGCCTGAGAGTGGAAGGAGGGGGTGTGGGGGGTGAGGGCGGCAGCACGGACACGTTTGGAAGGAGCGGGTGGTCGGAGGGAACGAGTGGAACGTCTGCTTCCAGGAGTCTCATCCATTCGTTGTCTGAGAAGTGGCGCATGATTGAATAGCACCAGCGGCAGAAAGAAGATCGACATTGCTTGTGCTTATAGGATCCATGGAAGTGCACTAATAGATCAAAGGCAGTACAGAAATATGGTACCGTGGCAGGGCATTATTGGAATTGTTATTGCGGCGATGAAAGCATCTCACAACATTTTTTGTGTGGTGGGGGTTTTGACCAGCTCCCAAGCTTGTTGAGCATTCTCGTTGAGAGTATACCGTATTTCCCCGGATATAGTTGCCCCCTTGGTTTTCGCCTCGGGGCTTAACATAAGCAAAAGGGCCGATAAGGCGTTTTTTTTCGATTTCGAGCCCCTACCCAATTCATAATACATGACGGCCGTGTGGGTGTTTTTCCATAATAGGCTAAAAATTTATTCAGATAAGCTCTGGGGCTATAACAAAAGAAATCCGAATAAATGCTCCCCCAAAAAAAATAAACTACTTGTCAAAGTATATGCATGTTATATATGTGTAGGCTGTAGTGGGGTAGCCAATATGGGGTACATCCCCTTTTAGGGTTTCATATTTGTACCCAATACTTTCATAGTTCAATCATTCCTGCTGCTAGATTCTAACATGGTATCAGAGCACTAGGTCCGTAGGACCGTTTTTTTCGGGCCCACCTACCGTTGCGGTTACCGCGCTACCCCACGTGTTGTCCTGCGCCTGCCTGCCTGCCTGCCTGCCTTGCCTTGTGACGTGCTGCGCTGCGCGCGCCGTCCTGCAGTCCTCACGCTGCCTACTGCTGCCCTAGGCCAGAGCGCCGCCCCTGCAGGCCCGTAAGGCCCGCGCGCCGCCCCTGCAGACACGTCAGGCCCGCGAGCCGCCCCTGCAGGCCCGTCAGGCCAGGTCGCCGCCCCGCGCGTCGCGCCCACAGCCCGCGCGTCGCGCTGCAGCCCCGCGCGTCGCGTCCGCTGCCCGCGCGTCGCGCTGCAGCCCCGCGCGCCGCGGCTGCCCCTGTTCGTCGCGACGCCCCCCCCCCTGGACGCCGCCCCCCCACTTCCTGACTGCCGCCGTCGCTCCTGCAGCAGCTGCCGCGGAGCGCCCTGCCACAGTCGCGGCCCCGCCCTGCAGCAACTGCCGCGGAGCCTTCTGCCGCCGTCGCGGCCCTGCCCTGCAGCAGCTGCCGCGGAGCCTCCTGCCGCGGTCGCGGCCCCGCCCTGCAGCCGTCACGTCCCCGCCCTGCAGCAGCTGTCGCGGACCTGCCCTACCGCCGACGCGGCCCTGCTCTGCCGCAGCTTTCGCGGCCCCGCCGTCGCCGCCGTCGTGCGCCTGCCCTTCTCGCCACTGGTGAGCACCTGCCTTGTTCGCGCACTGCCGCGCCACCTGCCTGCCTGCCTGCCACGCCTGCCTGCCTGCCTGCCTGCCGCGCCTGCCCTGCCCACTACTGCTACTGCTACTACTGGCGGTGGCCAGATGCAGCAGCTTAGTGAGTGGTACGCTAGTTGGGGTTGTGGCGGTAGCCGTCGTAGCTGTCGCCCTGGAGCTGGTCAGTTGGGAGCGTCTGGCAGTGGCCAGCTGCAGCTGCAGCGGCGTCCACGCGAGACACTTACGTCCCGGCAGCTTCACGAGTGGTACGCTCAGAGTAGAGGGTCTCGGAGTACCGTTCGCTGCCCGTACGTCATTCGCACAGGTGATCGGGCTGGTCAGGCTTGCGGGACACTTGGTCACACACAGTCCCGCTGCTTCGCCCGTCTGAGCGACGCCTGGCGTACCGAGTTTGGCGACGAGGCTGAGCTCCCCACCTGGCTGGAGCTGCTTGGGCAGATGGTAGATATCTTTGCTCTTGACTATGATGCTATTCTCACTGCCATGTATGCATTGCCTACTAGTGCTGACTGTGCCTGTTCCCTGTGCGTACCGCCTGACCCAGGTATAGAGCCTGCTGCTCTAGGTGCTGGTGAGGCTGCTGCTCTAGGTGCTAGTGCGTCTCCTGCTCTAGGTGCTGGTGAGGCTTCTGCTCCAGGTGCTGGTGAGTCTGCTCTCTCTGGTACTGCGACTGCTGAGGCCTTGTACACCTTCACACTTGACTCAGGTGCTTCTCGCTCCTTCTTTCACGACAGCACCACCCTCACGCCGCTCCGTCGGCCGGTTGCAGTCTCCCTGGCAGACCCCTCTGGGGGTCTAGTCCTTGCGCACTCCTCCACGGTCCTGCCGTGTCCGGCGGTCCCGTCTGGCTCACTGTCGGGACTCCACCTCCCCTCGTTCTCTACGAACTTGGTGAGTGGAGCTGACCTCCAGGACGTGTGGGTTGACCAGTTCACCCCTGGAGGTCAGCGCGTCACCCACTGTACGTGCTCCCGGACGGGCCGGCACCTGGCCACGTTTACCCGTGCGCCTGGCTCGAGTCTGTACACACTGACTACTGTGTCCCCTCAGGTCGCTGCGTCTGCGTCTGCGTCAGCTCAGCTAGCGGCCCCCTGCTCGTGTCGCGCTTTGTCGCACCTGACCCTCCTTTGGCACCACCGCCTTGGTCACCCCTCGGTGCAGCGCCTTCGTAGCATGCACCGCCGTTTCCTTGTCTCTGGACTTCCAGAGACTCTGCCTCCTCTACCACCCTCGCCTGCTCCTCCCTGTCTTCCCTGTGTCGAGGGGCGGCAGCGCGCCGCTCCTCACTCCTCCTCGTTCCCTCCCACAGAGGCTCCCCTGCAGACTCTCCACCTGGACGTGTGGGGCCCAGCCCGCGTCCGTGGACAGGGCCACGAGCGGTACTTCATGCTGGTCGTCGACGACTACACGCGTTACACCACGGTCTTCCCCTTGCGCAGCAAGGGGGAGGTCCCTGATGTTTTGATCCCCTGGATCCGTGCTGTTCGTCTCCAGCTCCGCGAGCGGTTCCAGTCGGACTTTCCTGTCCTGCGTCTGCACTCTGACAGAGGTGGTGAGTTCTCCTCAGACCTCTTGGCAGCCTTCTGTGCGGAGCACGGCATCCGCCAGACGTTCACGCTTCCGGCCTCTCCGCAGCAGAATGGGGTTGCTGAGCGCCGCATTGGCTTAGTCATGGAGGTCGCTCGTACCTCCATGATCCATGCGGCTGCCCCCCATTTTCTGTGGTCGTTTGCGGTCCGGTACGCCGCGCATCAGCTCAACCTCTGGCCCCGTGTCTCCTTGCCGGAGACCTCGCCCACACTGCTGTGGACGGGGAAGGTTGGCGATGCATCGCGTTTCCGGGTCTGGGGTGCTCGTGCCTTTGTCCGCGATACCACCGCGGACAAGCTCTCCGCCCGCGCTGTTCCCTGTGTCTTCCTTGGCTTTGTCCCTGACACGCCTGGTTGGCAGTTTTACCGCCCTGCATTCCCTGTGTTGAGGGGCGGCAGTGCGCCGCTCCTCACTCCGCCTCGTTCCCTCCCACAGAGGCTCCCCTGCAGACTCTCCACCTGGATGTGTGGGGCCCAGCCCGCGTCCGTGGACAGGGCCACGAGCGGTACTTCCTGCTGGTTGTCGACGACTACACGCGTTACACCACGGTCTTCCCCTTGCAGCGCAAGGTGGGTGTCCCTGCTGTTCTGATCCCTTGGATCCGCGCTGTTCGTCTCCAGCTCCGTGAGTGGTTCCACTCGGACTTTCATGTCCTGCGTCTGCACTCTGACAGAGGTGGTGAGTTCTCCTCTGACCTCTTGGCAGCCTTCTGTGCGGAGCACGGCATCACCCAGTCGTTCACGCTTCCGGCCTCTCCACAGCAGAATGGGGTTGCTGAGCGCCGCATTGGCTTAGTCATGGAGGTCGCTCGTACCTCCATGATCCATGCGGCGACTCCCCATTTTCTGTGGCCGTTTGCGGTCCGGTACGCCGCGCATCAGCTCAACCTCTGGCCCCGTGTCTCCTTGCCGGAGACCTCGCCCACACTGCTGTGGACGGGGAAGGTTGGCGATGCGTCGCGTTTCCGGGTCTGGGGTGCTCGTGCCTTTGTCCGCGATACCACAGCGGACAAGCTCTCCGCCTGCGCCATTCCCTACGTCTTCCTTGGTTTTCCTCCTGACGCGTCTGGCTGGCAGTTTTACGACCCTGCCTCGCGCCGTGTCTTTGCGTCTCAGGACGTCACCTTTGACGAGTCCGTCCCCTTTTACCGTCTCTTTCCCTACCGCACTGCCTCTCCCCCCCCCCCCGCCGCTCTTTCTTGCTCCAGGTCCTCCCCAAGTAGACCCCCTCCCCGCGCCAGGTCCTGCTCCTTGAGGTGTCTCTCAGGTAGACCCTCCCTTGCCTGCGCCTGTTGAGGTCACTGGTGACTCTAGTCCTGCTGGGGGTGCGGAGCTTGGGGGGTGCTGAGCCTGGGGGTGCGGAGCTTGGGGGTGCTGAGCCTGGGGGTGCGGAGCCTACGCGTGAGGAGTCAGGAGGTGATGAGCCTGGGGATGCGGAGTCTGGGGGCGCCGAGCCCGAGCGTGAGGAGTCTGGAGGTGCTGAGCCTGCGCGTGGGGAGCCTGGAGGTCCTCAGCCTGGGGGTGCTGTGTCTGGGGGTGCTGAGCCCGAGCGTGAGGAGCCTCGGGGTGCTGAGTCTGGGGGTGCGACGCCTGAGGGTTCTGAGTCTACTGTTGCACGGTCTCCTTGGATTAGCCGCCTTCGTCCGCGTGTGCCTCTCACCTCACAGCAGCTGCACGACTGGTACGGTCGCCGTCAGGGTCGCGCTTCTGGAGCTCAGGGCTCTGCCGCTGGAGGTACTTCTGCTGACGTCACTGGAGCTGGGAGTGGTGCTGGTCCCGGAGGTGCTCGTACTGGAGGTACTGGAGCTGCTGGGGCTGGAGGTGCTGAGCCTGAGGGTGCTACTGCTGGAGACCCTGGGTCTGGGGGTGCTGCTGCTGGAGGCACTGAGGCTGGAGACCCTGGGACTGGAGGTGCCGGGTCTGGGGGTGCTGCTGTTGGTGGAGCTGGTCCTGGAGGAGCTGGCGCTGAGGGTTCTGGAGCTGCTGGAGGTGCTGGAGCTGCTGGGGGTACTGGAGCTGTTGGTGCTGGTGTCACTGCACAGCCGCGCCTGTTCTTCGCTCCACCATCTCCGTCGTCTCAGCCACCGCCTGACTCTGTGCTTTGCCAGGTTCTTAGTCTCCCTTCGTCTACTGGTCTTCCGTTACAGCCTGGCTCACCGCTGCCTGCTCCTTCTCCTTACACTGAGCAGCTAGGGGGTCTTACTGAGCGTCGTGAGCCTGCGTCGCGTCCTGTCTCGCCTGTCTGTTCTGGTCGTTCCGGTCGTCGTGTTCCTCGTCCGCGTCTGCCGGCTGTCCCCGACACCCACCTCATAGTCCGTCGTCCTTCCTCTCCTCCGCAGCGTGTTCCTCTGCCGTCTCCTCCTGCGTCTTCTCTGCCTGTCGTTGCGGACCCCGAGTCTGACCGGTTTCGTGCTGAGCACCCTACTGTCACGCGTGTGCTAGCCACAGTTGTCACTGACCCGTCGTTTGAGTCTGCTGCTGCGTCTGCCTTAGTCACTGAGCTTGTTGACTTTGCTGCTGCCTGTCGTCTAGACTACGCCGCTAGTCTTGTTGCTGAGTCTGAGTCTGTCTGTCCTCCGTCCGTCGGGGGTGAGTGTGCTCTTGGCACGGACGTCCTTGAGGACAGGCAGGAGGACCTTGAGTGTCTTGCAGCCGCTGCGCCTCATCTCGTGTCCATGCTGCTTGCCCATGAGGGAGACCCGGATGCTCCAGACATCCCGACCCCGCGCTCTTACGCTGAGGCGATCGCGGGTGAGTACTCCTCTCAGTGGCAGACAGCCATGGACGCAGAGATGGCATCCTGGAAGTCCACAGGCACCTACGTCGACGAGGTTCCCCCTCCTGGGGCGAACATCGTCAGTGGCATGTGGATTTTCAGGGTGAAGCGGCCGCCAGGTTCTCCGCCTGTCTTCAAGGCTCGTTACGTTGCTCGAGGTTTCAGTCAGCGAGAGGGAGTTGACTTCTTCCAGACCTTCTCCCCCACCCCGAAGATGACCACTCTTCGGGTGCTGCTGCACGTTGCCGCTCAGCATGACTACGAGCTTCACTCTCTTGACTTCAGCACAGCTTTCTTACAGGGCAACCTGCACGAGGAGATCTGGCTGCGCCGCCCACCTGGCTTCACAGGGTCGTTTCCTGCAGGTACCCAGTGGAGCCTCCGGCGGCCGGTCTACGGTCTCCGCCAGGCGCCGCGTGAGTGGCACGACACACTGAGGACGACACTTGCGGCTCTTGGGTTTGCTCCGTCGACTGCTGACCCGTTGCTGTTTCTGCGCACCGACACTTCGCTGCCGCCGTTCTACATCCTCGTGTACGTCGACGACTTGGTCTTTGCCACTGCTGACACTGAGGCTCTCGCCCTGGTGAAGTCGGAGCTGCAGAAGAGACATACGTGTACAGACCTGGGTGAGCTGCGCAGTTACCTTGGCTTGCAGATCACCCGGGACAGAGCACGCCGCACCATCACACTGACTCAGTCACACATGGTGCAGCAGGTCCTTCAGCGCTTCGGCTTCACCTGGTCCTCGGCACAGGCCACTCCTCTGGCTACAGGTCACTCGCTCTCAGCTCCACCTTCGGACGAGTCCGTAGAGCCGAGTGGTCCTTACCCAGAGCTAGTGGGCTGCCTCATGTACCTGATGACCTGCACTCAACCTGACCTTGCGTACCCTCTTGGCCTTCTGGCTCGCTACGTGGCTCCTGGTCGGCACCGAAAGGTGCACATGGATGCTGCTAAGAGGGTACTACGCTACTTGTGCAGTACATCGGGCATGGAGCTCGTGCTTGGAGGACGGAGCGACGTTGTCCTCACCGGGCACTCAGACGCTTCTTGGGTTGACGACCAGGCTACGCAGCGGTTGTCACAGGGTTACACCTTCAGCCTTGGCTCTGGTTCGGTTTCTTGGCGTTCTACACGCTCGTCTTCAGTTCTCAGCTCCAGTTGTGAGGCTGAGATCTACGCCACAGCCATGGCTGCACAGGAGTTACGCTGGCTCACCTACCTGCTGACCGACTTGGGAGAGCGGCCTCGTTCTCCTCCAGTGCTGTACGTCGACAACAAGGCTGCCATTGCCTTGTGTCAGGAGCACAGATTGGATCACAGAACGAAGCACACCGCTCTGCGTTACTTCCTGGCTCGAGAGTTGCAGCAGCGTGGTCAGCTTCGTCTTGCTCACGTGGCCACTCGGGCCAACACTGCTGATATATTCACCAAGGCGCTTCTGTCTGGTGATCATCAGCGTTTCTGCACTCTGTTAGGCATTGTGCCCACGTTTCCTCACTTGCTGTAGACTTTGTGTGTACTGTGATCTATATATATACCTGCATGCTTGCTCTGCTAGGTCGAGATCACTGTGCTGTTTTTGTTGCATATATACCTCTGCATGTGAACTGGCCTTGTGGCCCTTTGCTTGTGCTCAGTGTGTGTGGTGACGTTGTGATCCACCCTGAGCTTGCTTTGCTTCTCTTGACTGGTCTTGTGACCCCTTGCTCTCCCCCACTTTGCCTATGGGGGTGTGTCAAAGTATATGCATGTTATATATGTGTAGGCTGTAGTGGGGTAGCCGATATGGGGTACAGCCCCTTTTAGGGTTTCATATTTGTACCCAATACTTTCATAGTTCAATCATTCCTGCTGCTAGATTCTAACACTACAGGCTACTAGGCCCCTCTATCTGGGGGGATACGGTATGTGCCCACATGTAGACGAACTTAAAAACGTGGTCTGGTTCTTAGGGCGTGTTCCTACGCCTCATATCAGGCAACTCATATCAGACTTGCCTGTTAAAACTAGCGAAGGATTTTGGGTTTCGGGGATTTTTCTGTGCGAGCCTGATATGAGGTTCGCTTGATACGAGGCGTAGGAACACGGCCTTATACGGTCTTCAATACCAAGGATGTCATTGTGGTCGTACTGTGCAGCATGCATGTACATCAAGACAACCAACGTAGCCAATATGCCTTGGCCAGGCTCATGGATGGGGAAAGGTTCCCGGTCATGCACATTCACATGCACCGTTGATGGCCCAATATGCCGGCATTGCTTCTCGGGATGACCAAGCTTTTGCGTGGCAGGGATCATGTCTTGCCACGACAACAAATCCCCAGCCACGATGGCTCCTTGACAGGGAATCAAAGGCACGTCCATTGATTCCCCGTAGAAGAGGCTGAACTGCGGCTTTGCAGGGGCCTCGACTGGGGCCTCAAATAGAGCTCATTTTCAACTAGTTTGACAGTTGGATTTCTCACACTTTGGTCTAATGTGTTAAGAACCATACTTCTACTCTGAGTGAGGAAGCCATGGCTACGCTGCCAGACACTCAGTTTCTATTCCATCGTCCTTCCGCCAATCGAGCACTAAGCTTTCTCTCATGGCTCAACCCTGACCCATGACCCAATGGTCCGCCAGCACCACTTGCCCCGCCAGCACCACTAGCGCTGCCTGCTCCTCCTGCTCCAGCTCCGCACCCCATCACATGCTGTCCATATCGGCAAACAACTCATTTGGTTATATTGTTTTTTCCTGTTTACGCCCACGAATGAGGCGCAAGACGATGAACCTGATGGTGATGCTGGCAAGACCCAATTAATTCGATAATACGCCGCCGCGCTGGGGGGTGGTGGAAGACTGCCCATGGAACATTCTGCTGCCGTCGAGGTGGACGAGAAGAAATTTTGGTCGCGCTCAATGGGTTACCCAAGCATCTTTCTATTCCTCATTTTCCACTTCCTACTGTCATCGCCCGGATATATGACATATATGTCTTATCTCGTACACGGGCAAAAATGCTTGGGTTGTCTTGTATTTGGGACGGTTTAGGGTGTCTTATAAGTCTTATAAATGGACAAAGAACCGTTTACAAGATACCCCCTCGTTATACAATTGCCCCTAACCCCTACACTAGCTTAACTCGTACAAAAAAATAGGTGTCTTATAATGAGGCTACCCGTTTATAAGAGACACCCGGATAATAGACACCGCTTGTCTTCTATTCAACACTGTCTTATATCCGGGTGATGACGGTAGCAATAATCGGCCCCATCTTTTGTGCAAGAATTGTGTTGTCCCTCCCCCATCTCCCAGAAACAGACCATCGATGAGGAAGAGGCATGCCTACATTGCGGAAGAAAATTTGAAATGGATTGTGCGTTTAGAAGAGGTGAAGGTGAGTGAGGCGTTTCGCAAGCAGCTGTCCGCGTGGAAACAAAACGCCTCTATGGCTAGAGATGCCAATGGATCACACAGTTGAGGAGATCAGAAATACGCCTGCCCCTACCAAAGGAGAGGGTTACGGTGATGCCCAATGAAACAGAATCCAACGTGAGGCTCAAACCGTGGGTAATTTTTGAACCTTTGTGAACCCCCCACACGGAGATATCCTGTTAGGTGGTAAACACAACTGGTTCACATCACAAATACTTTTGCCTAGAAGGTATTCATACTTCTAAAATGGGTGTAGTTATAGTCGACACGGCACAGCCCAAGCAATGTCGATCTTCTTTCTGCCGCTGGTGCTATTCAATCATGCGCCACTTCTCAGACAACGAATGGATGAGACTCCTGGAAGCAGACGTTCCACTCGTTCCCTCCGACCACCCGCTCCTTCCAAACGTGTCCGTGCTGCCGCCCTCGCCCCTCACACCCCCTCCTTCCACTCTCAGGCTGGGCTCTGCAAGGGAGGAGTGGCTGTCGCCATCGCTGCAGTAGAGCGAGAGGAGGTTGTGGAGGCGGCGGGCGACGTCCTTCATGGGGGGGTGGCGCGAGGCGGGCATCTTGAGGCAGTCCAGTGCAATGTCTGCCAGCTCCACCACCGCCTCGTCCGGCGCCTCCAGCCCCGCGTCCTTCAGCTCCCCCAGCTCGTACACCTGCACTTTGCGCGCCGCCTGGGGGGGGGGGGGTGGGGGGAGAGGGGGCGGGTAACGAAATGGTGAGCTCATACACATGCACCTTGCACATGCGCATGCACTTTGTCACGGAAAGGTGAAAGAGATGAATTTGAATCTACCCAAAGAAATCATAGCAAATGAGATGAATTTTTAGTTGACTCGAAGAACGCAGCGTGAAAGTGCAGAAGGCGGTAGTCAATGATGAGAGGAAGGCGGGTGGACTAAGGAAGGAACTGGAGCAGGTCTTGCATGCCCCCTACACCCCTTCTGAATCAGCCTTGCTTCTTTCCCTGCTCAGCTTAGAAACCCATGGAATTAGCCACGTGTGCTCCCACCACGTGTGCTCTCACCATGCATGCATGCATGCACTCACCCAGTCACTGATGTGGCTGTCTGTGCCCTCCACAGCTGCCTTCTGCCTTGTCAGCAACTCCAACAGCACCACGCCAAAGCTGCTCCAACACATATGGACAGGTTGTGAAGAGAACAGATACGAAAATGCACAAAATAGTGAGGGGGGAAAACAAGAGAAGGACTGGCACAGGTAAGAGAGCGAACGAAGGGTTTGAGTTGCAACGCAGCTTTCTTCACTGGCATTCAGAAACGACACGAGGGAGCATAGTCAGGGCGAGAGCATTGCCATGATGTGCGTGGGCACCTGTAGACATCGCACCTGTAGACGTTGCTCTTGTCGGAGACGACTTGGGTGCGGTTGTAGTCGGGGTCGAGGTAGCCCGGGGTGCCGGCCACTCGAGTGCGGTCGTGGGCGCCCTCTGCGTGGCTGAGCAGCTTGAGCAGCCCAAAGTCGGCGATCTTGGCCTGGTTGTGCTCGCCCACCAGGATGTTGCCGGGCTTGAGGTCGCGGTGCACGATGGGCGTCGCGAAGCTGTGCAGATACGCCACTCCCTCCGCTGCCCCCACCGCCATCTGCAGCCGCTGCTTCAAAGTTAATGGTGCTGGAGGGAGGAGAAGGGGGAAGGAGAGGGGTGGAAGGAACGAAACCACGAGGAACAAATTCGTGATTGAAGAGAGCGAGTGGCCAATGGTGGCCCAAGTAGGGATGGTGTATGTCTTCACAAAGCTTACTCTTTGAATCATGGATGTGGTACTTGAGGTCCCCGTTAGGGCACTCTATTCACTCAAAATGTACGGAGGCAGGGACATACTCTTGGAGTCGTGGATGTGGTACTTGAGGTCCCCGTTGGGCACGAACTCGTAGACGAGGATCTGCTCCTGCTGGCCGCTCTCCACGTTCTGATGCAGGCAGAAGCCCAACAGGCGCACCACGTGCTCATGCCGCAGCGACGCCATCGCCCTCACCTGCCGGTGGCAAGGGGGGGTTGAAAGGATAATAAATGAGGGGTTTCAGGGACGTGCTCATGCCGCAGCGACGCCATCGCCCACACCTGCCAGTGGCAAGGGAGGGGTGAGGAGTGTTAGTGGAGAAGCAAAAGAGGCTTTAGGTGACATTCTCATGGCACAGCGACGCCATCGGCCGCACCTGCCAGTGGCAAGGGGGGTTGAAACGGGGTTAAAGGAGAAAAAAAGAAGGGACTAAAGGAACGTTCTTATACCACAGCGACGCCATTGCCCGCACCTGCATGCCACCCCAGGAAGGCACAGGAATCGGAGGTTCAAGGCATCTTGGAGCATAAGACATGGAAGGTTATGCCACTTGCATAACCCACACCTGCATACCACGCCGCTAGAAATTCCCCCCCCCCCCACTTGGTTCTGCAAGACCCCCCCCACGCTACGTGGCTCAAGAAGACTCTTCCCCCCACCTCGGTCTGGAAGTCGTTGGACATGAGTGCGATGCGCTTGACAGCCCAGAGCTCGCCCTTGCTGGACACGCCCTTGTAGACGGTGGCAAAGCCGCCCTTCCCCACCACATTGCTGCTCGCCCAGTTGTCTGTCGCCCGCAGAATCTCCCCCATGCTGAACTCCTGACACACGTCCAGGTCGCTCCACCGCCCTGCCATGCCACACAGCAAAACAGCATGCCAAGATGCTCATCAGCACGCAACACCCGACGTGTTTTAGTTTTTCCATTGACCAACCAAAAAGGGATTTTGTTTGGTTTAAGTTTGACTGATGGATGGATACTTGGAAAGCGGGGATGTGGGGAGGGCCTCACGGCGTTGGCGGGGCCAGAGCAGCGCGACAACGAGAGCGAGGAGGAGAGCAAAGGCGGCAGCAGAGCCCACAGCGATGCCCACCACTGCACCCGTGGAGAGGACTGGAGGGAGGGGGGGGGGGGGGGGGTGGGGGGGGGGGGGGTGGAGAAGAGGGGAGGGTGAATTTGAGGAGAAAAGAAGGGAAATGGGGAGTTTCAGATCCACAACTAGCATGTTAAGATAGGTGACTGCCTAAGCCGCCTTACAGGCAACACATCCTTCTGCCATTCAAAGGAATATGACAGAGCACACCTGGTTGAGGGGGCGGATAAGGGTACACCTGCAGCAGGCGGCGGAGTAGGGCGGGCGCAGGTGGAGCCGAGGGTGCCGTTGGTGGGGACGAAGCCGTCGTCGCACTCACACGTGAAGCGCGCCTCTGCTGCCCCCGCCTGCGGCGGCACACACGCTCCGTGCCCGTCGCACGGCCCCAGCTCCCGCGACATGCTGCAGAATGCCAGGCACTCGTCGCTGCTGCGCTGCGTCTCGTTCGCCGTGCACTCCATCTGCTTGCTCAGGGTGAAACAGTTCCCCCGCAGACTCGCCTCGCCCTGCTTGTCGGCTGTTTGCGCTATGTCCATAATGCAACCTTGATAGTTACGGAGTGCACAGCGGCTTTGCCCTGGAAAGTTGAGTTGAGATAAGTTCAAGAGATAAGACTGGGTGATATGGGAGGGGCAGAACTGGCAGCCATCGGCGTAGAGCATGGGGTCGCCATAGAAGAAGTTGCCTGCGATGTTGAGCAGAGCGCCGTTGTCAGGAATCATGCTGCGGAAGTTGCTGTTGATGGGGCCGTAGAAACTGTTGTTGCTGATGTCACTGCATGCATTGAGAGTGGTGGAAATGACAACAAGTTTGGTGTTGTCCGGTGCCATCCTTTGTTGTCCATTCTTTCCAAGCTTACTCACACATGAGCATCTGCCTAGATGGAAATAAAAAAAGGTGGCGCATGGGTCAAGACATCGCTTGCTGCTCACATCCGGTGCAGACAATGTTCAAAGAGGCAGGACGGAAACACTCCATAGAAGTTGTTGTTGTGGAGGAACCTGAAAGCAATGCATATAAGGTAGAATATAGATATTCATATAAGTTATTTCAAACCACACAGGGCATTTACAATACGATGGATAACCAAACGCATTTGAAAACGTTGATGTTTCTTTTTGCAATTCTTTTATGAAAGGGGGTGAATTGTAGGAACTATATTTATATATATATTAATTTTTTTCTATATTTTCAGATGCAAATTGCACACATGAAAGCTGGCGAACAAAGCAGCTGAAAGCAGTCGGGTACGCAGTTAAGTGGTAGGTTGGTCAAAGGGCATTACATGGTCTGCAAGTTGGTGAGGTTGCATATGGACGAAGGGAGCTTTCCAGTGAGCTGGTTTCCAAACACGGACCTGCAAGCAACGTGCAGCAGCAGTCGTTGTGAGTAGTAGTACTAGTGAGCAGAAAATAGCAATGATTTGGCTGAGGGAAAACGAAAAAGTAGCTGCACATGTGGCTTTGCTCGACTATGTTCTACGCAGTGGTTGCAAATTTATTTAAGTTTTGGGTGCCGTCTGGCTACGAAACTATATGCCACGTTTACAAGCTATGTCGAGAGCGAGGATTTGGAAAAACGAATGGGAGTCTCCAATATAATACGTCGCTAGGCAAGTGAGTGTGTGATAGGTGTACAGAGTATGGAGGTTGGAGAGGGCGCCAAGAGCAGAGGGCAACGATCCCGATAAGTTGTTTGAAGCAAGGTCTCTGGTGGAGGTACATGGATGACACACGCCGTGGGTCGCACAGAGAGACCGCAATGCAAATGAACCATGCATTACGTGGCAATAAATTCACACCATCAAGGCTCAAAATTATGATTTTCATGAAATACTGTTCGTTCTTCACAGTAAATTCTCAGAAAAAAAAAAAAGAAAAAAAAAAAAATCGTTTTTTTTGTTTGTCTCTCTCTGTCACCTAAAGAGAAGAGAAGAAATAAAATAATTTGAAAGATGTACTTCCATTCATGGCCACAAAGGACTTGTTCAAGTTGTGTCTACATGTAAAAGAATTCATCCTGCGCCTCCTCTTTCCAGTGCCACTTTCACCATCAGTTTGGTCCCACTGGGTGGTGGTGCCCCTCCTGGTATTAAAAAAACGACCGCATAGAATGTTTCATCTTCTTTAAGCCAAACAAAAAACACCACCTGGACTGGAACTGTAATAATTCGTTTGAACGACCTTTTACACGATACCGTTTTTAACGGTAAATCTCAAATCAACGGCCGTTTTTTTTTCACCCAGATCCACATGCACATGGTAAAAAAACCGGCATTATTCTATGTTGAGTGCAATACATGGTTTGCACGGCAACCTACCGCCTATTCGCCGACGGTAAAAGAAAATGGGGAGTTTTGTTTGAAGGTAATTTGTGGCGTGAGAAATGTCATTTCATTTTTGCATTTTGTGTGTGCGCATTTTGTTTGTGTTCTGTGCGCATTCGTCCTTGCAATTTGCGTGTTTCGTTTTCATTCGTAATTGCATTTTGTGTTTGTGCATTTTCAGTTTCGTTTTCACTGTTCCCATGAAGCGCTCAAATGAGGCTCCCATGACGCGCTCAAATGAAGCTCAAATGAAGGCTCAAATGAAAGCTCTTATGAAGCTCCAATGAGCCTCAAATGAGCTTCCCATGAAAGTCCCATTTGTTTGTTATGTTTCATGCGTGGCATATGTGAGCGAGTGATGTACCGTGGGGTGTTTCTGTGGGGTCGATAGTTTGACTGGGGTGGAATTGACTTTCGCCCTGGACCCTTGGAGGTGACCCCGTGGGGAGTATAGAATTGTGTGTTTGCGATGCGACCAAATCCTTTATGAGTGAAGATTCCTCTTACAACGTATTGACGTGAAGAGTAAAATTCTGCACACGAGCCAATCGATTGACGAAACGCTGCGCGAATGACTATGGGAATACTCTAGTGCCCACAATTGAATTCGCACTTGGTGGTTCTCTCCACAAACATGGAACCTTGGTTAGGGGCTGGTTATTATGAAGCACCCAAGTAGATATGAGCACGAACCGAACTCAAAAATGTTTGTGCAAACCTTTTCGAACCTTGCATGTTGGTCGAAACGAACCGAACAGGTTTGCTCGAACTTTTTTCAGACTTTTAAGGTTTGAGGTTTGAGTATACAATGGCGAACCCTAAAGGTTTGCTCAAACCTTCTAAGGTTTGAGCGAACTCGAACCTTTTCAGGTTTGAGGCTTAAAATGATGCACATGTTACTCTACAACACATGCATGTCTAATGGTTTATGGACAGCATCATGTTCTGAGAAAAAGCAAATGAGAGGGTAAAAAAAGTCCCGACACTCCAATCAAGAAAAGTCTAGAGTTCATCTAGATCTAGATCTACTCTGCTCTGCTACAAGTCTAGGGTTGGCTGCCTTCAAATGGCAGCCAACCTACGACAATCCCGTTTTTGACGGGAAAGTCGCGATGGGTTTTTTCTGGTGGGAATTAAATTCGAACCCCTCGCGGTTCGAATTTCACCCTTTCGAACTTCGAACCTGTTCGGTTCGAGATAACTCGAACCGAACTTCTCGAACCGAACCTAAGTTCGGTTCGTTGCTCATATCTACACCCAAGGACCCTGGGGGGTGACCCCGTGGAGACCATCTCGTCTGAGTTAGTCGGTGCACATAGAGCCTTCTAGATCCCACCCTAACAGTTGAGGGGGGGGGGGGAGGGAGAAAAGGGTGCTGGACAATATAAGAACGAATTTTGCGTGTTTGGGGGTACACTTAACGTGGAAGCCACTTCTAGTTGTCAATGCTCTTCAGAATATGATTCATGCGTGCAGCTGTAGGTCAGTCATTGGCTTACTCACATAATGGTAACAGGCGCCTTCCAGTGGGAAAAATCAGGAAGGGGGCCTGAAAGCTCATTTCCTTGAATGTTCCTGCCATTCATTCAGTGGTCAGCCAACGAATCAAGAGTCAGCAGACACTATTCTTAATCAACAAACTAAGGCAATGAAGAAAGAAGCTCAATGCGGCCAATGGCATAGCAGTGCTGTTGGATGGATGCGTGTTGGGACTTACAGAATGCTGAGGTAACTGTATGAGAAGAGTGGCAAGGTTCCAATCAGATGGTTGTGCTCCAAAATTCTGATTGGTGTACATTGTGCAGTACAGCGACCAGAATGAATGAGAGAGGCTCGTGAGCAACATGCAGGCAAGTGTAGCTGCAAATTTATGCTGCCTAGCCAGCATGATATAGCTACTTCAAACATTTGCACATCAAGAAGTTCAGAGTGTTAGAGTTTAGCCCTCAATCTCATTTTTTGTATTGGTACTTTTTATATCAAAGTTTAGTGTAGTTTGTAGTTTGTGTGGGTTGGGTGTTACACCAATATCCCAACCTTACCAAAATGTGATCACCCGAAATCTCCACTGCAACCTACCAATTGGATATTTCAGCCGATCTTTAGGATTGGCCCCAATTCCCTACCCACACATCTCTTCCCATTTCTATTTTTTAGGGTTGCTCTGCCTGGTCAATTTCAAGGACGTGCGCTACATTCTATCGTAGGTGAACCCCCACCAAATCATTTCTTGACCCCCCGTCCACATTCAGGTGTGCGGCGCATGTACTGAACCCCTAGGTTTAACAGTCGCTGGTTGTGCTTGAGACAAAGGAGCCACTGCGGCTTTGTGGCATCGCCATTTTTTGTGGGCTAATCAAACAAACTGTTAAGGTTGAACAACAATGCTAGAACCCCACACAACATTCAATCAAGTTGCTAAGGATGCGGTGCGGTGGAGGGTGGATGCGCATCATGCCCGCTTGAGCGTTGCGCTTTCATACAGCGTCCAAAATGCTAGCGTCTGGACGCTGGATCGTCTTTCTCCACACGACATCTCGCTGCCAAATCCGCCGCGCAGATCTGGCACTAACATAACATGGGTGAGTTCAACCTTGTGGCATACTTTAAACATACAAAAAAAAAAAAAAACCAAACAAAACAAAACAAAACCAACTGTTTTGAGTCAAACAGAACCGCACTTTCTTTCCCTACAGAAACAGGGTCTGTCTCAAACTTGTACTAGTTAGGTTCGAAACGGCGTGCTCGGCTTGACTAGGGGGGCTAATCCGCGTCGAACCCAACCTGAACCCTGAACACTTCAGATCCCCTATACTTGAACCCAAGTAGGCTCGAATAGGCCAGCCAGTTCGACCTGGTTTGACCCAAACAGGTTCAAGTTTGGTATTTATTCAACACTAACAAACAATGTACAATGAGTGATGCACGAGTGAGGAATGATGCACGATGCAAAGTGCAAACAAGATAGGCATGAGCCAAACAAACAACCGGACGGGTTAGGGTTTTTGCTGCTCGTGTCGAGCCGATTCAATGTCGAACTGGACTGTTGAGCCGGTTCGAAGATCGACATTCAAATATCGAACCGAATTGAGTTGGTTCGAACCAGGGGCGGTTTGATTAAAAACCAAACTGGTTCGGTTTGACCTCAACATCCCTCTTCTGACATCCCCAACTCAATTGTCGGGGAAGTGGGCGGATGTGTGAGCGACAGTTGGAAAAAAAAAAAAAAAAAAAAAAAAAAAAAAAAACCCTGTCGCGGTTCGGTTAAATGTGAACCAAACCATGGTTCAGTTTTTTTTTCAAATGCCTAATATAAGGTACAATACAATTTGCACCGCCGCACGTGCATGATGCACGGTGCATGGATCTCAGCTGACATGTCATTTATCGAAAGTGACAACAACGCTGGTGGAATCTCCCCATGAAAGTTGTTTTGGCCAAGATTTCTGCAACCAGAGGGAGGAATAACAAGTTTTGTATGTGTGCAGGGGAAAGGTTATGTACAGTCAGGTAGTAAATGCAATTTCTCAATTCTTGAAAACTCCCAGAGCTTGATTACTCAATATGCATGATCCTTGGTATGTGGAGGAGAAGGTTGGACTTATGGTGACAAATAAAAGAGTACAGTAAACTTTGTTTTGCATAACCTTTGGCCTGGTAAACCACTCTCATATTGATTTGCCTTCTCAGTCTCACGGGCTGTACTACTTCACGTCACGCACCCATGCTGAACCACCCATGCTGAACCACCCATGCTGAACCACCCATGCTGAACCACCCATGCTGAACCACCCATGCTGAACCACCCATGCTGAACCACCCATGCTGCACCACCCATGCTGAACCACCCATGCTGAACCACCCATGCTGAACCACCCATGCTGCACCACCCATGCTGAACCACCCATGCTGAACCACCCATGCTGAACCACCCATGCTGCACTGCTGATGTGGTGGTATTAAAGAGATCTAGCAAATGCAGTGTTTCTCAGTGTTACAACAAATAGGGTGACTGACAGATAGTTCAGGTTTCCCAATTTAGAGATGTCACTGGGAATGGTCCCATGAAATGAGTTCCAACTGATGTCTCTGTAATAAAACGAGGGAGTTATAAAAGAAAAAAAAAGCGGGAACATAAAACGCATTTGATACGAACAGATGCTCCAAAAAGAAATTTGCTTGGGTAGTTTAAGGGGAACAGCTAATAAAGAAGTAGAGAGATCAAATGCATTGAAATTTGAAGAGCTAAGTAATCCAAAGGCATTTAGCATTTCAACATTTAGCATTTAGGGTTGGCGGAGGCTTTCATAAGAAATTGACAACCATACAAATTGACAGGGTCCCACTTAGTTCAACAATCTGTGCAAAAAAGAGGCATTTTCTGTTTCTTTTGCACGGGCTTTCCACAATTCTTCTGGTCAAGGCTTTCCGTTCTTCAAGCATCTAGCATTCTCAAGTGCTCCCGATGCTAAATGCTTGCATGGAAATGTGCTCCGTAAAGTCGAATGAATGCCACCAATAACAAACTGATCGATCAGCAGCCTCACAGGCATGATAACGCCCCTTTGCATGGTTCGCAGCCTTTCCCATGTGAGCACATACAGAGAATAAAGGTTCGTGAGCTTCAGGAGGACTGTAGGGAATGGCCCTTGAAGATTGTTGCCTCGAAAACTCCTGTTCAAGTAAGAAGTGGAAGCGGGGAAGCGACAGACAGAAGGGAAGCGAAGACATTCCTTGTGGTGGCATCGGGTGTCAAGAAGTGAAGCGGGGAAGCGACAGACAGATTTGCATGTGAAGTTAGGAGAATGTTACTGGGGCTGTCAAGCAGTCAAAGCATGACAAGCAGCTCAAAGACAACACCATGTTGATGCACAGTCAGTAATCAACTCCAAAACAGTCACCACCTTGCTTCCAGAAACAGCAACGCAAAAACGCGCAACTTACAATATATTAAGTTGTGAAAGAGAGGAGAAGCTTGAATAGCCATGTGTGAAATTGTTGAACGATACATCCCTGCAAGCATACCAAGTGCATGACTGTCAACGGGAGTTGTGTTAGGCCCCGTCCTCGCGTGGGCGGAGCCGACTTGTTGGTCGGGTGTAAGGGGAGCAGCCGACCTGCAGCAGTGGGGGAGCTGGTCGACAGGTCTGGTCGACCTGCACGAGGGCCACTGCAAGGGCGCCGACTTTGGGAGGGCGCCAACTTCGGCTGGTCGACTTGGGAGGTCGACCAGTGGAGGCTGGTCGACTTGGGAAGTCGACCAGTAGAGGGTGTCGACTTGGGTATGTCGACCAGGGGAAGCCGACTGGGTGTGGTCGGCTGACAGGTGTGTTGGTCGACCTGGAGTTGGTCGACCAGGTGGGTTGTCGACCTGGAGCTGGTCGACCAAGGTTGTGGTCGACCTGGTGAGGTCGACTGAAGGTGGTCGTCGACTTGGGAGGTCGACGAGCACACAAGGAAGCAGCTGGTCGACGTGGTGGTTGCCCGGTCGACCAGGTTACCTGGGTGACGAGGTTCTGCGAAGGAGTGCGACGGTCGCCCAGGTGGTGTTGGCGAGATCGACCTCGGTGGTGGTATCCCGAGGTCGACGTGGCTTATCAGGTGCAATCGTCAGCACGAGGACGACTTGGTGTATGCGTTGTGCAGGTGACAAGGCACTGCACGCCAATCATCTGCGAGCACCTGCGAAGTAGGTGCACTGCTGTTCTGCGGGAGCAACGCTGGCACGCCGTCGACCTGCAGCGTTGGCACGTCGTCGACTTTGCACTGCTGGAGCGCGGTCGACCAAGTCGTGCTGGAGCGCGATCGGCCGTGCTGCGCTGGCAGTCGACCTGCTTGCATGCTCGCTCTAATGTAGCCTTGTCTTGCCAACTTTTGTTGTATCATTGTTGTGAACTTTTTCCTTGTGGAACTCTTGCCAATTCTCCCCGTGAACTAGCAAGTAGTGTGAGCACTTGGAAACAACTGAGGAACGAACGAACGCAGAGATCCCTTCTAGCACGTGCCTAGCCCGTAGTCTAGCTCCCGTTGATAGAGTTATCTCCGCATGGTGCGGTGAGCGTGGACGGCACACGACTTACCTTTCAGTCAGGTCGACGTAGTGGTCACTTACCTAAGTTGCTTGTAGGCCGGCAGCCGTGCAGTCACTAGCGTGCGCGTAGGTGACACAGAGGTGATGGACACCCTGGAGGCACAGCTGGAGGATGCGAGGAGACGCCATGAGGCCCAGGAGTACGGGGCTATCCCCTGGGCGGTCGTCGAGGCTGGACTCCGCACCGTGTGGGCGACGGAGCACCCCCCTTCTCAACCAGCTTCTCCTCGACCGGTGAACAACGAGGACGGCGTCGACTTGGGAGTCAACGCTAGTGGTGACCAAGTCGGCAGCAGTGCGGGAGGCACGTCGAGGCAGCGAGGTGTGATACACGCCGATGAAGTCGGCGGCGTTCAGGGGCGAGGGATGCGGTCGTCGGCGGCTGCAGGCACCTCACAAGGCAACGTTGGAGGTCGACAAAGCAGTATGTCGCCGATGTCGGCGACCCACGTGACAGCTGGAGGGATTGCACCGAGCTACGGCTACTTCAAGTTTACGCCGGACAGGATCTCGGTTACCCCTGTGCTTGTTGGTCGACCTGATATCCTCACGTGGAAGGAAGCCATCGAGCCCTAGCTGGAGATGGTCGGGCTGATCGGCTTCGCCCGAGGGATCGTGGCGACGCCTGAGGAGCACCACCCCGACTTGCGAGCGGAGTTTCGCGCCGTGCAGCTGTTGACCTTCACGGTCATTTCGCGGTGCTGCTCGCCGGGCGTGCAGATCGCCCTGAAGTGGTGCAGGGAGTACCTCGACGCCGGCCACCGGGCGTGGCACTTCATCGAGTCGACCTACCAAGTCACCGACGACTTGTTCATCGCCCAGCTGGAAGGGCAGCTGACGCACCTGCGTATGGGCGACCAGGAGACGGCGACCGACTACTGCAACCGAGCTCGGCGAATTCTCGCCACTATCAGGATGGCCGGCGCGCAGTACTCGACGGCGTCGTACGTCACCCACGTCATGCAGGGACTTCCGAGCAGCTACAACCTGCTGAAGCGGCTGTCAATGGCGCCGAGCACACGAGCAACGCTCAACAAGGACACCATCACCTCGTACATCTTGCAGGATGAGGCGATGCAGGAGGCTGAGCGGTCACAGGAGCTCCTGGCGCAGGTGAACTACGTCGCCCCGGTGAAGCAAGGTAGTCGACCTGGGCAACGTGGGCAATCAAGCGGCGATAGTAGCAGTGGCTGGAAGTCGAAAAAGGAAGTCGACAAGAAGAAGTCGGCCAAGAACAGCGGTCGTGGAGGAGGAAGTCGTCGTCGGGAGTGCTAGCTGTGCGGCGACCCCGACCACCTCTTCTTTGAGTGCCCCGACCGCAGTGACTTCGACGACGACGACGCCAAGGGAGGCCGCGGGAGGTCTGGCAGTCGTCGTCCCCGTCGAGGCAGACACCAGCCGCGCAAGGAGAAGCAGTCGACCAAGTCGTCGACCTCGGCGAAGGACGCCGACTCCTCTGCTGGCGGCAAAGGGCGAGACGACAAGGAGGCGTCGTGCTCGCTGGTCGGCGTCGTGGAGCCGACCGTCTCGTTGGCGCCGGAGGCTGGGGAGGACTTCCAAGCGATGGCGGCAGCCGTGCAGGCAAACCCGGCGGTAGTTCTGCTCGATAGTGGTTGCTCCCACCACTTGATGGGGACGAATAAAGTCTTCGTCGACCTGCAGCGGTGACGTGAAGCACGTGCGTGGCTTCAACGGGGCCCTGCAGGACGTCCAGGGTCGGGGCACGGTCGCCTTGCAAGGGAAGGCCGGGAAGCAGGTGCTGATCCCCGACGTGCTCTGCGTCCCCGGCGTGCACGCAAACCTACTGTCGGCTGGCCAGCTGAAGGAGAACGGTGTGAAGCTGCAGGAGGACGGCGACGAGATGCTTCTCGTCTCGGCGGCAGGGGACGTCCTTGGCAGGGCGTCCTACACTGGCCGGGTCCTCTGCACCCACCTGCGTCCTTGCTCGGCGAAGTCGACGTCGCCCATGACGGATGTGGTGGCCCTGAGGGCGATAGTTTCGGCGACGAAGTCGACCCCGGGCAGACTACATGCGAGGCTTGCGCACGTCGCCATGGACACCATCCGGAGCTCGGCGAAGCACGAGGTCGCCATTGGGCTGGACCTCAAGTCGACGTCTGGCACTGCCTCACCGTGTGTCTCGTGCGTCGGCGGGAAGCTGGCACGACACCTTCCCCGACCAAGGCTCTGACGCCGACGACGTGCTGGCAGTCGTGCACATCGACCTGTGTGGGCCGTTCCGTGTAGCTGCTAAGGACAGCAGCCTTTACTTCTTGCTGCTGAAGGACCGCAAGACCCGCTACGTGTGGGTGAAGCCGGTCGCCAAGAAGTCGGATGCGCTGCAGGAGTTTGTGCAGTGGCTAGCGGCTGCTGAACGACAGACGAGCAAGTCGGTGTTGATGCTGCGCTCTGACCGGGGAGGGGAGTTCCTCGGGAAGCAGTTCACCGACTTCGTGAACAGCAAGGGAATCATCCACGACCTGACCTGCCCCTACACCCCGCAGCAAAACGGAATGGCAGAGCGGGAGATGAGGACGGTAGTGGAGTCGGTGCGGACGATGCTGCTGCACATGGGCGTGCAGCACCACTGGTGGCACCTTGCTCTACGGCAGGCTGTCTGGGTCCGCAACTTCCTGGAAAGGTCGACGTTGCCGCCGGGGACGACACCATACCAGCTGCAGACTGGGAAGAAGCCCGACTTGTCGCCGGCACGGGTGTGGGGCTGCATGGGGCAGTTCTTGGTCCTCGAACAGCAGCGAGGAGGAAAGCTGAAGCCGAAGGCCAGGTGGGGCCTTCACCTCGGCGTATCGGAGAAGAGCAAGGGCTGGGAGCTCCTCGACATCGCCGACAACCGGGTGGTCACCACGTCGGACGTGGTGTTCTACGAGCACATGTCGTTGGAGGTGTGGAAGTCGGAGCACGGGCCGGCGTCAGGACGGACGTCGACCACCCCGCCGACGAACACCTCGACGGCGACACTGCCTCTGCTCGCCGAGGTCGGAGAGCTTGCTGATGAGGACGCCGAGGTTGTCCGTCCTCCTCCCCCCCCCCCTGCACACCCTGCCCCTCCCCTCGTGGCCGACCTGCGTGGGCTGACTCCGTTGTCGGCCTCCGGCGATGAGGGGAGCAGTGGGGCGTCGCCTGTGGCGCCGGCCAAGAGCATCGCCGGTGGCCGACATGACGTCCTGCAAGTCGACAAGAGAGTGAAGTCGACGCCGGCAGGAGAGGAGCAGGCCGAGGTAAAGTCGACGGTGGTGAAGTCGGCGAAGGAGGCAGCGGCAAGGCACCAACCGACAGGGGAGCAGGCAGCAGCCAAGTCGACCAAGGAGCAGTCGGCGACAGGTCAGTCGGCAGGGGAGCCGACCACAGGGGAGAAGTCGGCAGGGACGCCGGCTGTGGTGCAGCAGGATGCTGAGGGCAGTGACGCCGGCGAAGAGGAAACCGAGCAGGCGGACGCCGAGGAGTCCACCGACAGCAACGTGGTGGAAGTCGGACCACGGAAGACACGCCGACTTCGGAGGCTGCCTGACTTCTTCGTCCCGGCAGCCTTCACCACGGTGTACGACGAGGTTGACGACGACCTGCTGTACGACGACGCCGAGGAGGACGAAGACTTGCCGGAGCTCGACCCCGACATGCACGCCGACCCCGAGCACCGCTGGGACATCTCAACGATGACGGTGAAGGAGGCGTTGGCGGGCTGGAAGGGCGCCACGGTAAAGGCCGCCATGGAAGAGGAGATCCGCAGCCTCATCGGCATGGGGACGTGGGAGCTGGTCGAACGTCCGCCGGGAGTAAACATCATGAAGAACCGGTGGGTGCTGACGACGAAGTACCACATCGACGACACCGTCGAGCGCGAGAAGGCAAGGCTGGTCGTGAAGGGCTTCACGCAGGTGTACGGCGCCGACTACGACGAGACGTTCGCGCCAGTGGGCAGTTATGTCACGCTGAGGATCTTCCTCAGCATCGTCGCCGTCCTCAACCTCAACCTGATGCAGCTCGACATGAAGAACGCCTTCTTGCAGAGCAAGCTCGACCGGGTGCTGTACATGTACCAGCCTGACTACTTCAACGACGGAACCGGACGGGTGTGCAAGCTGCTGAAGAACCTGTACGGGCTGAAGCAGTCGCCGCTGCTGTGGTACTTGGCGCTCAACGACGTGCTGGTCGGCGCCGGGTGGAAGAAGAGCCAGGTCGACGAGGCCCTGTACTTCAAGGTCGACAAGGTGGCCTGCTTGGTAGGGCGCCAACTGCAAGGGCGCCGACTTTGGGAGGGCGCCAACTTCGGCTGGTCGACTTGGGAGGTCGACCAGTGGAGGCTGGTCGACTTGGGAAGTCGACCAGTAGAGGGTGTCGACTTGGGTACGTCGACCAGGGGAAGCCGACTGGGTGTGGTCGGCTGACAGGTGTGCTGGTCGACCTGGAGTTGGTCGACCAGGTGGGTTGTCGACCTGGAGCTGGTCGACCAAGGTTGTGGTCGACCTGGTGAGGTCGACTGAAGGTGGTCGTCGACTTGGGAGGTCGACGGGCACACAAGGAAGCAGCTGGTCGACGTGGTGGTTGCCCGGTCGACCAGGTTACCTAGGTGACGAGGTTCTGCGAAGGAGTGCGACGGTCGCCCAGGTGGTGTTGGCGAGATCGACCTCGGTGGTGGTATCCCGAGGTCGACGTGGCTTATCAGGTGCAATCGTCAGCACGAGGACGACTTGGTGTATGCGTTGTGCAGGTGACAAGGCACTGCACGCCAATCATCTGCGAGCACCTGTGAAGTAGGTGCACTGCTGTTCTGCGGGAGCAACGTTGGCACGCCGTCGACCTGCAGCGTTGGCACGCCGTCGACTTTGCACTGCTGGAGCGCGGTCGACCAAGTCGTGCTGGAGCGCGGTCGACCGTGCTGCGCTGGCAGTCGACGTGCTTGCATGCTAGCTCTGATGTAGCCTTGTCTTGCCAACTTTTGTTGTATCATTGTTGTGAACTTTTTCCTAGTGGAACTCTTGCCAATTCTCCCCGTGAACTAGCAAGTAGTGTGAGCACTTGGAAACAACTCAGGAACGAACGAACGCAGAGATCCCTTCTACCCCGTGCCTAGCCCGTAGTCTAGCTCCTGTTGATAGAGTTATCTCCGCAATGACAACAATCAAAACACATGGATGCCTGGAAGAAAGAAAAGGAGTGGGCAGGCCTGACACCAAGAAACAACGGCTCCTGCATTGGAGCATTGCATTGCATGAAAATAGTAACTTTGAAACGTTGTGTATCGTCGTCTCGATGTGTTGGGTGTTGTTGGGCTAAGAGCTCACAGCTTCGAGCAGCATACAATTTTGAAGCGAAGCCAAGGCCAGCATATCGTAATCAAGTCCTAATCCAAGAGCTCACAACTTGAGCACGTACAATGTCAGCAGCCATGTCATCTTGCCCAGCACATCGAGCCCTGAGCTTAGAGAGTTGACTTGAAGCGATCTGAAACAGCCATGCACACAAGGCAGCAAGCAACAGGAGACAAGAAAGCAATGGCAAAGAGAACCGAGGGAGGAGAGATTGGAGGACGAAAACGAAGGTCGACGCACCAACACCCTGGGTAAAACACAACAGCAGTGTGGCTAACAAAAAATCAAAAGAGCTGCATACCTTTCAGTCACTCATTCGCATTTCAGTCACATGCCATACTGTATCCAAGCGAGGAGACCTCCAAAGGTCCTTTGGCTTACCAGATTCAAGCCCACCAACTCACATGTGCATAGAGCAACCACAAAGCCGTAGCCCATGAACCATCCAAAACAACATCCAATGGCTGCTCAAAGCTTTTCTTCAATTCAGACCCGAACCCCCAACACTCCTTAGCCTAGAAATTTCCCCCTTCACTCCTGCTTCAATTTAAATTTCGGCCTTGGAATATATGTTAAGATTTGCATCTCACCAAGGCTGGCAGTCAAGTAGTACTGCCCTGCAACTTTAAGCTGTCCTTGAAGGTGAAGGAATCACAAGCATGATACTCAAGTTGTACCCAGGTACACTTGAGCCGTAAATGTGCCCCAAGCCTCACCTTCGTCAAGTTAAAGTCTCAAAGCAGAAGTGGCACTACATCTAGCCCACCACCTACCCTTCTTTCACCTTGTTGCACTGGGACTGTATGTGACGCACTTTGTCATCATGCATACACTTAACATTCTTCCCCTCATGATTTCTTCCAGTGGTAGTGTTTGCAGCAGTAACAGTGCAGATAGGTCTTACATACATGAACATGAGATTGCGGAGATTGGTGAAAGAGCTTGGCACGGCCCCTGAGAAGTTGTTCATAGCGAGGTCCCTTGAGGTATGGAGGGGCGAGAGCAGGCATGGTGAGAGTGGCAAGAAGCGGGAGGGAGCTGCGGGAACTTCTGAGGAGCTTTAAGAAGATGCTTCATGTTTTGAGGCTCCCGATCATAACCCGGCCTTAAAAATAGGCGCATCAAACAAGGTGTCTCAAAGAGGGCGAAGTGAGAATGCTGGTTGACAGAAAATAACAAACAGCAACAAGATTATTCCATAATGGCAAGGGATGGCACTGCAGTATGCATGTAAGGTTCGGATTATGGAAACAGAACACTCACAATGGACGAACACTCACAACATATGGACAAACACTCACAACATATGGACAAACACTCACAACATATGGAGAAACACTCACGACATATGGACGAAAACTCACAACATATGGTGGAACGCTCACAAGTTTGTGAGGGCCGAGAAATTTCCGATGAAGGATGGGATGATGCCAGAGAAGTAATTCTCGAAAAGGCCACTGATATCACACAGAGGGGAGAGCAGCATGTGCAAAACCGTTGAGCAAACAGCATAGGTACAGCAGAGCAACAGCATAGGAACAGCAACGGAAAAGCATGGCAACACAAGAAAGTCAGAACAAAAACCGATGACAGAGGGGCCAAGCATGGCAGCGGGCATGCGGGTGTACAGTTCCTTCAAGGTAGTGGAGAGGACGGGTGGGATGGTACCGTCCATGGCGTTACTTCCCAGGATCCTGGTTCACACGCATGCGTGGGAGTGTTTGAAAAAACAAACAGTTATACTTTCTTGCTCACATGGTCAAAGCCAAGGAAAAAGGAGGAAGGGGTGTGGGGGGGAAAGGGGGGATAAGAAGAGGGGAAAGAGGGTTTGGTGTGGGAAGGAGGAAGGGGGGAAGCGTGGGGGAAAGAAAGTAAGGGGGGGAGAAAGAGGGGTGCGGGAGAAATAGGGGGGTGGGGCCAATCCTACGTTGCCTAAAACTTTGGGTATTACACTAGGGTCCGTATGCTGGACGCTGGACGCGGACACTTGGCCATTTTTTTTCGGGCAGCCCAAAAAAAAAGGCACAACGAAATTGCAATTCGAAATTTCACCGGACTGTTATTTTGACGAGAATCTGGTACACTTTTGCCTATACGGAACCAGACAAAAAAAAAATCTTCACGCTATTTCCGTTTCTACAGCATTGCACCCCTCTACCTAGAAAAGCCAACCATTCCACACTCCAAGGTAATTGGAGGATCTGGCCGTTCTCCCCGCCAGATTTAACTGAGCATTATACTTTCCGCCCTACCTCACATCTTATCACCCGCCGTCAACCTCTCACTAAGGCTAGTGCGTTTCGGTTGAGCAAAATCATTGACATTCTCACTGTCCCTGAACAGCTCGCTAGAGCATATCAGGGAGATGTCTTATTTGCGATTTCATGGCGGAACCACCTAGTTTGAATGCTGTGGTCCGTGGCCACTTCCCGCCTTCCCCACTCTCCCCCAATTTTCTTACTGCACCTGCCTGGGGATTATTTTCCCTGCCCGACCCAGGCGTATTTCCAACGTTCGTAACTGGACACTTCAGCGTATTGTATACGCTAGCGTATAGAAAAATGAACGCGTCCATGCCCACTTAACATGGACGCACCATGGTCCTGCTGGGTGAGAGAGAATACAGCCTGACTTGGCTTGGGCCAGACGGGTCTCGGCCCAGCATGATATACAGCCCGACTAGTTTTGACTGACCTATGCCGGCCTTAGGTTTGACCTGTGCTCGTGCCTACAATGTGCTCAGCGCTGTGAGAGCAGCGAATGTTGATGGAATGGAGCCCTCTATGCTGTTGAACCCAAGGTTCCTGTGAAAGCGGGATGGGAATGGAATGCAAAACGACGTATGTGCAATAGGAGGTGGGCGTGGAGTGAGAGGAAAAGGAAGACGAGAGAGAGAGATCTACTGACCAAGGGAGATGCAATCAGAACCTATGAGAAACAATGAGCGGCGAAGAGATGGCAACAGGAAGAATTTAAGCCATACAAACAGGAAGGGTTGGAGCTGAGTAGTGTTAAGGTCAAATTATATTTAACCGCATGTGTGCCAAAAGAAAGGCTCAAAAGAGGCAAGGCTCACAAGAGGCAAGGCTCACAAGAGGCAAGGCTCACAAGAGGCAAGGCTCACAAGAGGCAAGACTCAAAAGAGGCAAGGCTCACAAGAGGCAAGACTCACAGGTAAGTAAGGTGCTCCGATGAGGACCAGTACTCTGGGAGAGTCCCAACCAGCCCATTGCCCGACGCATCACTGCCATTCAAGAACGAGAAGCAAGCACCATACGAGTTGACAAGGGTCCAAGTGAAATGGAGACATTTCTAACTCTCCTGCTCGCTAGCAACTCCTTGGCTATCAGCGGATGTAAAAAGGTCGCTCATTGAAAGAGCTGTCCATCCGCGTGGTTGGGCTTATGTTGGATCTCCCACATGCCAGTCATCTGCTTGATTGTAGTCTCACTGCTGCTGTTTTCTTCTCATCCCATTCTCTTTCAGCCCAGAAATGTATGTAGCAAAGCCGACAACCACAGTTTCTCGAGTGAAAGGCTTTTGACTCTGCTGATTTGCAAGAAATTGAGCATGATGTACATTTGCAAACGATCCTCTTCTGTCTGCCGGTGATGATATGCATGCGCCCGCGCTATCCATTCCTTCCTGCTCCTTGGAACTAGTCCTACAGATCTATCAGCTTTCCCCTATCAGCAATTTGTGTGTCGGTGGTGGTTGCATTTGGTTCCCTAGAGACTGTTAGAGAACACGGGATGGTTGGAGGCACGCAGCAGCATTGAGTCGACTCATGACCCAGTGCATACTGGAAGGGGTTGGAGATGGTTGGGGGCACGCACAATTGAGGGCGCACGATTGAGGGCGCACAATTGAGGGCGCACAATTGAGGGCGCACAGTAACGTTGGAACCCTAAGAGCCATAATGTTGGATGGCATGGAAGAAGTTGTATTGACAAAGTGTCGAGATACATTTGAGCAAGAGAGTTGGGAAAGCCTAACCTAACTTAGGGAGTGTCCAGTTTAGGCTGATGCATATGAAATGAATTATGAACCTAAACTGAAACCTAAAGTGCAACTTGCTCGAAACATGGCGAAATGAGAAGAGAACACCATGATAAATATCAGAGCGAACTTTAGCCTACTCCAACAACTGAGGGCGCATAGTGAGGGTGCACAGCGAGGGCGCACAGTGAGGGCGCACAGTGAGGGCGCACAGTGAGGGCGCACAGTGAGGGCGCACAGTGAGGGCGCACGGTGAGGGCGCACAGTGAGGGCGCACGGTGAGGGCGCACAGTGAGGGCGCACAGTGAGGGCGCACAGTGAGGGCGCACAGTGAGGGCGCACAGTGAGGGCGCAATCTGGAGGCACTCACAAGTGCCGCAGCTGGTTGAGGCGGGAGAGGTCTTGCGGCACCACCCCTGTGCGCAGCTTGCTGCTGTGAGCTACATCCCTGGCCGGCATGGATGAATGGAGGGATGGAAGGGCAGGATGAATGCACAGGCAGTAGCCATCTGGTTTGGAAATTGTTTCCTCCAAGCTGTGAAATAATCCCCCCACTGATGTCCGGATAAAGAAGGAAGAGGACATGCGGAGAACAAATATCCAACAATGCAACACCAAAGTTTCTTTTACCGTAAGTGTAAAACTATCAAGTGCAACACTTGCTAGACATATTGCAAGCAGTGCGACGTGCTTACAGGTACTGTAAGCCAGTCAAGTCCATGGCCCATCGGGGGAATTGGGAAGTTTGCAGCCACCTGAAGTCACTGCAGCATGTGAACAAAAATTGCAGAAATGTACCGGTGAAGAGTGGTCATGAGCAAAGGTTGAACCCAAACCGGGCCGTGTCAAACGGGGTCGGGACGGCCACTGCGTTCGGTTTGGTAGAAGTTGAGCTTGTATGCGTTAGTCGGGAAAAAAAGCACACGACCCTAAGTACGACAAGGTTACACAATTGTTAGCAGCCTCTTCTAACACGCCCACGAGGCTGCAAAAACATCAAACCCAGTTAACCTAGTGACTTGGTGCAGATGTCAGCAAGGTTGCAGTCAAATGAAATGTGGTCAACCTTGAGATGCCCACGCTGTACTGGCGGATCTTGATGTCAAACGTTTCTTTTTTTGCCTGCCCCTACAAGCGTCAAAATAGCATCAAAGGAATCTGCCAGGTTTTCAGAGGCAATGGTAGCCTGTGAGAAGGTCAAGGCGAGGACGATGAGCACGGTGCTATAATGGAAGTGGCATGGCATCGACTTTCCCGAGCTCGCGACACTTGCGCGTCGTATGCTATGGGGCTATCCCAACCCATTTCCACCGTGTCGTGCAAGCGGAACTGGCCTGCTTGAAATTGGGTGCACACGGTGCGGTGCAACAGGCTCAATTTGGAGAACACAACTGGATTGGACCATCTTCTTTGCACACAACTGGATTGGACCATTGTGCAGGTCTGGCACAAGGGTCAACAGGAGGGGCTGGGGGAGTAAGCAACATCCCTGACCTTCTTGTCCCAAAGAGGTACGTCGTAGAGGAAGCGGAGGTAGTGGAGGAGGGGGAGGGCGAGGACGAGCCTCATCTCACCCTTCCTCGCCATCTCCCTTCCCCCCTACTTTTTTTTTTTTTTTTTTTTTGAATCACAAGTAAATTTTCTTTTGGCTGCATGCCCGAGAATCAAAATAGCATCAAAGGAACCTGCCAGGTTGCATTTTTATGCTAGTGTCAATGACGCTTGGAGCGTCGATTCCAACTTGGTCGTCTGCTTGGCTTGTCACCCTTTTTGTGGAAAGAACAAGAACAGGAGGGGCTGAGTCCTAACAACGCACACATGAATTGTTCAGGTAACGGAGGCGGAGGAAGGGGTGATTTTTTTGTGGGCAAATGTTTGAGAGTTGAGGGCTAGTTGAGGGCTCACAGATGCGTTAGGGATGTGAGGGTGCCGAGCAACACCGGTAGCTCTCCAGACCAGGAAACGTCCTGTATGGTGCTGTGGAAGGAGGAACATGAACCATGATGATGGATGGAAGGATGGATGGATGGATGGATGGATGGATGGATGGATGGATGGATGGATGGATGGATGGATGGATGGATGGATGGATGGATGGATGGATGGATGGATGGATGGATGGATGGATGGATGGATGGATGGATGGATGGATGGATGGATGGATGGATGGATGGATGGATGGATGGATGGATGGATGGATGGATGGATGGATGGATGGATGGATGGATGGATGGATGGATGGATGGATGGATGGATGGATGGATGGATGGATGGATGGATGGATGGATGGATGGATGGATGGATGGATGGATGGATGGATGGATGGATGGATGGATGGATGGATGGATGGATGGATGGATGGATGGATGGATGGATGGATGGATGGATGGATGGATGGATGGATGGATGGATGGATGGATGGATGGATGGATGGATGGATGGATGGATGGATGGATGGATGGATGCCTGAATTTTCACCATCCCGGGTCGACCCGGCCTTAAGGAACCGGGTCATACCTGTACCCGCTTTCGCCCGCGCTCTCTGCAAATTCTCGCTTTCGCCCGCCGATCTGCGCAGATCGGCGATTACGCGTGGCACTAGTAACAGAGTGAGGAAAGCTAGGCACCCCCTTCTCCCCGTCAAAATATAGAGTACAAAAAAATCCAACGACGTCGCTGCTGATTACCACTCGCCACCGCACTGACTCTACAAGACCCAAACCCCCCACAAAATTTTACAGATATCAACATTTAGCCCAGCCCAACCCTACCGTCCTCCTTCGGCGATCCCCGCAGCTAATACCCTCCACACAAGATTTCGGCGGCTAGTTAGCTCCTATCAGTACTAAATAGTCCCGACCCGGCATGTACCCGACCCGATTTAAGGGACAATGACCCGATTTCGGGGCGGGTCAATATCAAGTCAAGACCCGAGCAGAACCGGCCCGATTTCAGGGATCGGGCCACGGGTCAACCCGACCCGGCCGGGTATACCCGGCCCGATTTGGCCTGGTCGGCGTTTTGAAAGGGTGGGAGTTTTGAAAGGGTCGGCCTGACCCGGGCAAAAACCCGGGTCGGGCCGCCGGGCAGAATGCTCAAGCCTAGCTGGTTGGTGTTATGGTCACAATAGGCTTGAATGTGCCTAAAACGAAAGATAGAGAGCACAGACGGATTTCTGCACAGCGGCTTCAAACGTTGATAGCGTTCTGCTCACAGCTGCAAATGACTTGATTCAAACTGGATCTGGAGCGTCTTCACGTCGTCTACAATTAGAAATTTAGATTGCACGATTTGATAAAGAATTGACGACACAGCGTCGGTTTGAACGAACGGTACTATGGCAGCCACTATAGTCTTAGAACACAAGATAGGAAGAGTTACGAGTTGGGAATGACTCCCAGCTCCTACAAACCCCAAGAGCCGAGGTACAGTGATGTGGAACAGTGCCACACTGTCCCCAACCACGAAGGGTCTCGAAACTACCCTTCACTAGGGCCTACACCAAGTGAAATGTTACACTACACAAAGTAATGTAACTATCTTCAATATCTTGAGGTGTACCCTTTTGGCAAGCTTCGAAATCACTTGAGGCTTGACACCAAGGCTCGGGCTTTTCATCACAAACTCATCCTTGAGTTCTTGATGGGTCTGCTGCACACACCTGCGATACGCCGAACGTTCGACACAGGACAAAATAGAAAACCGCACACGACACGCAAACGACGACGTGACACGCGACTAGCGATAACTCGCTATTGACTCGACGCACACATTCAAAATCATGCTTCATCATACACACACTATTGTAAACATGAAATATATATTATTTCATGCCCTCATACCATTCCATGCACACACGCATGCACGCACACGGACAACAAGCCGAATGCAAACCGTAGGGTTGCACCAACAGTTGGAACCTTCTGTTGCACAGGAAGGCTTCAGAGTTGCTTTTTTGTTCGTCATTAATCTACTTCTATGCACGTACATGCTCACTGTACCTACTCTCCACTTACATGCACGCAAGCGTACAGTATTTATATGACTATGTGTGTTCCATCATTCCAATGCATACAAAAAGAGCACTTGGCTTGGATCAAAGCATACAGCAACTACTTGAGAGGGTGCAGCGCATACAGAGAGAGTGCAGCGCATACAGAGAGGGTGCAGCGCATACAGAGAGAGTGCAGCGCATACAGAGAGGGTGCAGCGCATACAGAGAGGGTGCAGCGCATACAGAGAGGGTGCAGCGCATACAGAGAGGGTGCAGTGCATACAGAGAGGGTGCAGCGCATACAGAGAGGGTGCAGCGCATACAGAGAGAGTGCAGCGCATACAGAGAGGGTGCAGTGCATACAGAGAGGGTGCAGCGCATACAGAGAGGGTGCAGCGCATACAGAGAGAGTGCAGCGCATACAGAGAGGGTGCAGCGCATACAGAGAGGGTGCAGCGCATACAGAGAGAGTGCAGCGCATACAGAGAGGGTGCAGCGCATACAGAGAGCGCAGCGCATACAGAGAGGGTGCAGTGCATACAGAGAGGGTGCAGCGCATACAGAGAGGGTGCAGCGCATACAGAGAGAGTGCAGCGCATACAGAGAGGGTGCAGCGCATACAGAGAGCGCAGGTTGGTGAGTCTTGAGATCCACGAAAAGTCCTCCAAACGACCAGTGATGTTTACTGCACCGATGTTGCTGCGAGAGAGGAGAGGAAGGGGGGACGAAGAAACAAGTGGAGGTAGTGGTGGTGCCGAAAGAATGGGAGAAAGGTTTTGTCTCTATTATCGAGGTTCGAGATGGCTCAAAACTCACACACAGTGCTAGAGCAGGGGTTGAGTAGTCATATTGGATTGGACTATGAATTGATGTAAGATGACTGGTGCTTATTATCCGATTCCTTAATATATTTCTGCATTGCTGGTTTGAGTTCTAGTTAGCTTGATGCTCTTAATAAATCAGTGTGTGTTTGTTGTATGCATGCATGCATGCACCTATCTTGGAAAATACACTCCAATCTAGTGTATCGTGTAGACACGCTAAAAAATCCTCACTAACACGGCTTGAGACTACTTGATTGAAAATCATGCTATACCTCACCCACCCCAAAGAGGAGCAGCACTGACAGGTATGTGAGGTGCGAGAGGCCGGCGAGAGCAGATGGTAGGTCGCCAGACAGTTTAGTCATGCACATGTCTCTGATAATTTGGGGCGGAGGGGGATTGCAGAATGTTGCGGCGCCATAGAATGGAAATTCGGGATGTATGGCAACTAGTTAGAAGCTCAACACATTAGAGAAGGCTAAAGGGTGGCTATCCGTTACTGGCACCATGCCAGACACACCTTTATACAGCTTTCAGTCGAAAACGGTTTTGAGCAGGACGTCACAGGTGGACAGGTGGTGAAAGATTTAGTTTTGGTTCTTGCGAACCTTCTGTTAGAAATATGCTGTCAACACATTGTGTACTATATTATATTGTGTAGATTATTTGTAGGTTGGGTGTAGATTTGTAATCCCAACCTTATCTGGTTGGGATTCCCTCGTAATCCGACCAATCTGCCAACTCATCATTGGAGATTTTGTTGGATTCTCATCCTATCCGTTCCCTAGCCTTGCCCAACCTAACTCTGCTTGTACTTAAGGCCTAGCGCCTTCTTTCTTAATCAATAAGTTCAAGCTCCATTTCTGACACATTCATCAGTACAGGTCTGTAAATCTGAGAATCAAAATGAAGCGCGGTTATAACCAGGAAGAAGGCGTAATGGCTGACGGTTATGGAGAGAGGCGAATGAGTTTATGACGCGAAGTTACGACTTTGTTTGACCCAATCCTTGAAACGGCAACTGGGGTCCCTTCAGGAGGAGAGTTTGGAGCTCGGGTAAAAAAAAATTGGTGTTACCACTTTGCGCACAAAATTCTCAGCTGCGACTGGTCATAACCTTGATTGAATCAATCGTCGACGCAAGCCAGAAGGCAATTTCCACGCGAGCAGAAACCTACAGGAACCAGAAAAGGCATAGCGCCACATGGCTATGTCTCGAGCTGGATGCGTCTTTGCTCCACGAACAGAAGATCAGTTGAGGCGGCTCACTCAAAACCTTCGTTACTTGACTATATTTGCACTCACAGGTGTGCGAGAGCTGAGAGCGACAGGATGGATGATGGTAGAGAGACTGAGAGCGGTGTGAAAGCGATGTCGCTGCAAGTTTTGCATGGGAAAGAAAACTTAGGGACGCGTCAAAACAGAATGTTCATATCAAGTGCCTTAACAATTCGTTCATTGGTTGGCACAATGTAAGGTTTTGAGTACGGGAGCCTCACTCCTGAGAACGTGACTTGGGTCCCGAGTGGATGGGATATGGAGGGAGGGGGAAGACAGTAGATTGTGGAAGGCGAAGGGTGGGACGAGGTAGAGCGTGTGTGGGCGGGGGGGAAATTTGTGTGAGAAGGTGTGCAGGGTGAGGGGGTTGAGTCGGAAGTTGTGGGCATGTGAGGGCACCTCAGGGCATGTGAGGGCATGTGGGGGCATGTGAGGGCATGAAAGGGCACATGATGGCAGCACTCACAGTGTACGCAGGGAGGGCGGCAGAGAGAGGTCAGAGATGGACCCTTGGAGGTTGTAATAATTGGCCAACACACTGAATGCCAGAGCACATGGTGGGGTGGGGGGATACAGTGACAGCCCAGAACTGACAGTGGCCAAGGTCTCCTTTACATTCAGATTTTTAGCAGCGTGGCCGGAGAAGAGAGGGTGGGTGGGGGGGTTAGGGAATGGGCCTGCTACCAGTGGGTGAGGGCACACCAAAAACGGGAACGAAAATGTGGGAACGGGGACGCAAGTGCGGGAAATGGGGACACAAATTCGGGAAGGATGGGGGGGGGATATCAACACGGGAATACTAAATGAGGTCTCTAAAAGAGGATGAGTGGAATGTTTCCTGTGAAGACCACGTGGGGTTCAAGTGGAGAGTGACGAGACAGCAAAGGGGTTCCTAAGAGTGTCAGGGCAGGGCATGCGGTGAAAAAAATTGCGGTGCAGGACATATATCCCAATGGAAGACAAGTCGTTTGTTATGCAATGCTGATGCTATACATGGTATCAGAAGTTATCAGGTAATGGTTTTTAGTAAGCAGGTGATGGTTTTTAGTAAGCACACGCACACCAGGGCTTCAAGCGAATGCAAGCAATGACCACAGTCTATTGCTGCTACCACTCTGATAACATGTGAGTGAGGGCTGGCTGAAAGGACAGGCAGGTTGTGGGAGTGGTCGAATTTTTGAAATGTTGATCAACAAAGGTGGGTGGAAGAGTCAAGGGGTAGACGAGGAGTGAAAGGGAAGAAGAGAAAGAGCACAGAAGAGTGGAAGAATTGGATGAGAGGAAGGGATGAGAAGTGGAAGAGGGAAGCTTACAGATGGCGGAGGTAGGGCATGTGAGAGAAGACAGAGAGGACAGTGTGAGTCATCCGCCCGTTGGCGAGTTCTTTTAGTTCTTCTCCAGTAGACACGTTCCTGTAAGAAGAGAAGCGGTGCTCGTGCAGCGCACACATGCATGCATGCATGCATGCATGCAATGCAATGCACACACATGTAGATATCCACACATCATGTGTCCACCACACGCACGCATGCATGTATGGACACACACACACACACACACACACACACACACACACACACGCGCACACACACACACACACACACACACACACAGACACACAATGAATGTTTCGACACACGCACGCATGCATGCATGGACAAAACCACAGACGCAGTGCATCATGAAAAAATACCCTCGCACACCCACCCTGAAAAAAAAAAAAAAAAAAAAAAACCCTAAACGCCCCAAAAACTCAAAATAAGAATCCCAATCGAAGTTTCTTCTGACTGCAATCACAATCTCTCTCAACACCAAGCGCGCACACTGAAACGATGAAGCCCTGCGCGTTGCACTGGATGTACTCCCACTGGTCGCAGCGCCGTGAGCGGTTGGAGTTGGACGGCCACGGCTGCCACGCGGCGTTCAGCGCCACCAGCGCACCCACTGCCCGCCCGCCCCCACTCCCCGCCGCCACCCCCCCCCTCCCCCCCCACCCACTCTCCACCAGGCACACCGACAGCAAAAGTGGGTTAAGGAAAACGTTGAAATTGGGCGAACATGGGTTAAAAACGTTGGGCGAAATCGAGTGAATGTGGGCGAAAGTGAGCGAAAGTGACCCAAATTTGACAGTCCTGAATCTGTTCTTAGAGATTCTTTTAGGATGAAGATCTCTCCTTCCTGTCCCGGAAGTATCCTAAAGTGACTTTTGAGACCACAATCTGCCCCAAAAAGTGTCCTAGAAGCAGTATCCCAAAAGTGTCTTATAAGACAGGGCGTCTGCGTTGGTCCTCAAAGTATCTTTCTGAACATTTCAGGACAGATCCAAGATTGTCAGTTTTGGTGATTGGGGGGGGGGGGGGGGGGGGGGGGGGGGGGGGGGGGGGGGGGGGGGGGGAACTTACGCTGTGTGTCCTCGAGGAGGGGCCCGGCGGCGGGTGGACGCGGGGACGGTGCCGCGGTCGAGAGCTCGAGTAGGCTCGTGCGATGACGATGGGAACGACTGCCGTGGCGAGGCCGCTCGGCGACGTGCGACCAGTGCGACCCGTGCGACCTCCGCGATACGTGCGCCGACACGTGCGAGTCGATACTATATGCATGTCGCGAGATACGCGACGGGTTGTGTGAGTCGCCCGCCATGATAGTACAGTTGCGCCGTTCCGACGGGAAGCGTTGAAAACACCACTACTACCACTGCTAGTAGTATAACTAATTGCATCGCAAAGCCAAGCGGGGCGCGCCGGCGGAGGCGCGACAGCAGATGATGGCGGTAGCGAGGCGACGACTGCGCCATGATGATGCTGGCGACAATCATGGGGAGGTTACTTATGGCAGTGGCAATGCAACGAAACACTGCACTAGTGAACTTGGATGCGGGAAATGGGATTGTACGCGGGAACAAACGCCTGGTACGCAATACATTGTCGCTTCTGAGTCACTGTGGGCCATTTCAATCCGAGGGCGCAGGAGTAAGGAGCTTTGAAGGTAAGGCAGTGCACCGTGCTCGAGATATCATTCTAGGTAGGCGGAAATACGAGCCAACCCGGTCCACCGCACTGCATTGGTGCAGCCCAGAGAGAAGGAAATGCACTCCCACGGCTCGCGACATCTCGCAAAAGTGTCGTGATCCTCGGCGTGTCATACACATCACCAAATTCATTCGGAAACAACCAGTCAGATTAGTTCTTATTGTCTTCCCACTCTGCACGCCCTTCGCCATCGCACCTGATGCACCCGAGCCTGCAACATGTCGCTGGGATGTTCCACGGCCTTAGGGCGTGTAAAATCGCCGAACCCAGAAATTCGGCCATCATCCGTCGGGCCGTTTTGGCGCGAGTACCCATTTGAACCCCTAAGTACCAAGCTGTCTCGTACCCGAACCCCTAAGTACCCTAATGGCCGAAAATCCGGCCATTAGCAAATTTGGCATGTGTGCGGCGATTTTACACGCCCTTAGGGTCGACCCTTCCCCAGGCACTTCTATCATTCATTTGGTATTCAGTAGTCTGTATTTTGCCCCTGCCCTAAACCACTTCTCGGTGACTTTTCTGTAGTTCGATTGCTACTGTATCGCACAGAGCCTCTTTACACCGCCTCGGATCGACCCAGACGATACACCGCGTCTTCCACAAAACACCCGCAGCCAGTGGCTGTCGTCGGCTACGTGTCAAGAGCCTCTCAGTACGTGTGCTTGCGTGCTCAAAAATTCCCGCCAAACCTTCCATCTAGTCAGCATGTATCTCTGGGCTGTAATTGTATCGTCATGCTATAGAACTGCCAATGAGAGAGTTCGATTTCAGGAAATTGTAAGACGTGTCTCCATCGGAACCGTCTGTTCAGTACCTATGCCATGCTGTGAGTATTCCTGGTTGAGGTACATTTCAGTGTACCCACCCACCGTGAGTACTGCTTCGAATATTTTGTGGGCACCCTACATGTTTTACCAGCAACTTTGGCTGATCTTTATGTTACTAATATAGCTGGAGAATTGTTTATCTTTACAATAAATGTCTATATTTTCTGATTTTACCAGACACACAATTCCAGATCCTACTAGTTCGGTGTTATTCGTATATACATACTTATTATTTGATACTTATTATTAAAACCAACGTATTCGATAGGAACACATGGACCTTATTTAGACATTCGATTGCTTGCTTACGAAATTTTGGGCCATTTTCATCAAACAGCTCGTCGGTTTCCCGCACCAATCCGAGAGGAGCAGCTCCCATCACCGCAGCTCCTCCCCTCCACCTCCACCAATACTCGTCACTCATCTCTAGTGCACTCTTGTGACACGAGTCGTCTACCGTCCATCTGCCGCCTTGTAACAGCCATGGCGGCATCTCACCATACGTCGCTAGTCGCCACGGCAGGAACCCTAACAAGTCCGCGGGTGTCGTATCCGTCAGCCGTCTCCCGCCTCTCCTCCGCGCACGCTTCGTCGTCGCCCATCGCTGCCCCGCTTTCCGTTCCTCTCCGTGTCCCCGCACCCCATGGCACCGCCATTGCCGCAACTCCCTTATCCCGCCGAGTCGCATTCCCCGCCGCGACGGCGGCGAGAGGACCCCTCCGCTGCGCGCGTCGCCGCCTTGTGTCCGTGCGATCGGCGGAAGGGGACGCCGCCGGGCGGGACCAAATAACTTCTGCGGAACCGCAACCGGCGGAACGACCACCCCCGGAAGCATCGGCGGCGGAGGCGCGAGCAGCGGAATCTCCAGCATCGGAAGCAGTAGCGGGAGCGGAAACGCCAGCGGAAGCCGCCATTGTTGCAAGCGCGGATTCGGTTAGCGGAGTTGGCGTCGCGGGGAAAGAGGCGGCGGCGGCGGCAGTAGAGAAAGGAAGCTGGTCAACGTCGTGGGAGCCCAAGGTACCTCTCGACTTAGAAGTGGCCATTTTCTCCCCTATCTCAAGGGTCGACTTATAAAGGCCTTCGCCGTTCCCGCACCCATGGAATCTCCCCCCCGTCGCCCCGCCCTCCGCCACGCATTCCCCCCGTCTCCCCGTCCTCCCACGCGCGCATTCCCCCGTCCCCTCTCCGCCGCGCATCCCCCCTCCCCATCCTCCCACGCGCGCATCCCCCCTTCCCCGTCCTCCCACGCGCATTCCCCCCTCTCCCCGTCCTCCCACGCGCATTCCCCCCTCTCCCCGTCCTCCCACGCGCATTCCCCCCTTCCCCCACCGCCAGGCGGCGCTGGGCGTGCTGCTGCTGTCCGTGCCCGTGGTGCCCGCGCTGCCGCGCTGCCAGTGGTCCGCGCCGCTCTACTTCGGCCTACTCGCGCTCTGGGCCGTCTACGTGGGCAGCCACCGCAGGTGCGCTCAGAGCTCAGGGCTCCCTTGTTCACGCGTGAGGGGTCCACGTGAGGGGTCCGCGTGAGAGGTCGAATTTTTGCCCCTCAAGGCCTTTTTATTTGTGGATTCTCAAAGAAGTAGGAGCAGTGTACGAAGGTAGCCACTCCACCCGCCTGTGTGCGTGCTTGCGGCTCTCCGTGGCCCCGCGCACACTCTCCCTCCTTCCTCCTCCTCCTCCTCCTCCTCCTCCTCCTCCTCCTCCTCCCACGAAACCCCTATGCCTTTCCATTAAGAATCAGGATCAGCCCCTGCAGTCACGTCCAATTTCTCCCTGCAACCACCAATGTCCAGTTTCGTCCCACACCTAGACTCGACCTGCGAGTGCTCTTCTCCTCCTACCTCACGCTCGTCTCTGCCCCTTTCCCCACCCCATCTCCCCATTCCATCACCCCCTACTCCCCTGCTACCCCCTTTCTCCCAACCCCGCACCCCTGCCCCCTGCCCCCTGCCCCCTGCCCCCTGCCCTCTGCCCCCTGCCCCCTGCCCCCTGCCCCCTGCCCCCTCCCCTCCACCATCTCCCCTTCCCCCCTCCAACCCCCCAGCCTCACCCGTCCCCCAGTGCAGGCAGTGAGCATGCAGCAGGGCATGGCAGTGCCCGTGCTCTGCTCCATCACGCTCTTCTCCCTCTACTGCCTGCTGCGCTTCGCCCCGGATCTCGACCTGAGAGTGCTCTTCTCCTCCTACCTCACGCTCGTGGGCGGAGTGGCAGTGGCCAGCCACCTTGCTGACCCACTCAAGGCCGCGTTGCCCAAGGAGATCAATGACCGTCTTTCCGTCACGCTAGGTGTGTGCGGTCGTGCTGCTGTGCTGTGCTGTGCTGTGCTGTGCTGTGCTGTGCTGTGCTGTGCTGTGCTGTGCTGTGCTGTGCTGTGATGTGCTGTGTGCTGCTGTGCTGTGCTGTGCTGTGATGTACTGTGCTGTGCTGTGTGGTGCTGTGCTGTGATGTGATGTGCTGTGCTGTGCTGTGCTGTGCTGTGCTGTGCTGTGCTGTGCTGTGCTGTGCTGTGCTGTGCTGTGCTGTGCTGTGCTGTGCTGTGCTGTGCTGTCCTGTGCTGTGCTGTGCTGTGCTGTGCTGTGCTGTGTGGTGCTGTGCTGTGATGTGCTGTGTGCTGCTGTGCTGTGCTGTGCTGTGATGTGCTGTGCTGTGCTGTGCTGTGCTGTGCTGTGCTGTGCTGTGATGTGCTGTGTGGTGCTGTGCTGTGCTGTGCTGTGATGTGCTGTGCTGTGCTGTGCTGTGATGTGCTGTGTGCTGCTGTGCTGTGCTGTGCTGTGATGTACTGTGCTGTGCTGTGTGGTGCTGTGCTGTGATGTGCTGTGCTGTGCTGTGCTGTACTGTGCTGTGATGTGCTGTGCTGTGCTGTGCTGTGCTGTGCTGTGCTGTGCTGTGCTGTGCTGTGCTGTGCTGTGCTGTGCTGTGCTGTGCTGTGCTGTGCTGTCCTGTGCTGTGCTGTGCTGTGCTGTGCTGTGCTGTGCTGTGTGGTGCTGTGCTGTGATGTGCTGTGTGCTGCTGTGCTGTGCTGTGCTGTGATGTGCTGTGCTGTGCTGTGATGTGCTGTGTGGTGCTGTGCTGTGCTGTGCTGTGATGTGCTGTGCTGTGCTGTGCTGTGATGTGATGTGCTGTGCTGTGCTGTGATGTGCTGTGCTGTGCTGTGCTGTGATGTGCTGTGTGGTGCTGTGCTGTGCTGTGCTGTGCTGTGCTGTGCTGTGCTGTGATGTGCTGTGCTGTGCTGTGATGTGCTGTGCTGTGCTGTGCTGTGATGTGCTGTGCTGTGCTGTGCTGTGATGTGCTGTGCTGTGCTGTGATGTGCTGTGCTGTGCTGTGCTGTGCTGTGCTGTGATGTGCTGTGTGGTCGCGTGTCCTGCTCTCTTCTCCTCCTACCTCACGCTCATGGGTGGGGCTGCTTTAGACCTTGGCCATTCACCATGTTCCTCTCTATCTCTTCGTTTCTGCTCTTCGCACTCCTTTTGCTCTTCTGCCTCTTCGTTCCCCCAGCCCCTTTCCTACTCTATCTCTCTCCTTCTCTCTCCTCTCTCCCTGCTCTCTCTTTCCCCACTCTCCCTTCACCTCCCTTTTCCTCCCCTCTCCTTCCCTTCCTTTTGTCTTACCTGCAACTCGTTTTCACCAATTCCTCCACCTTATTTCCCCCCCCTTTCCCTCCTTGCCCACCTTCTTCTCTATCCCTGTGTCCCCCATTTTTTTCCAATCCTCCAGACATCCCCTCGTGGCTGTTAGAGAGCTCCACTCCTTCCTCCCCCCCCTCCTCTCCCTCCTCCTCTTCTTCTTCCTCCCCCTCCCCCACCCCCTCCTCCTCTTCCCCCTCCTCCTCCACCCCCTCCTCCTCCCCGTCCCCAACCCCGTCCGCCGCTGCGCCAGCAGTGCTCACCCTCTCAGCGACTGACGTGCTCTCTGCGGCCTGTGAGTCACACCGGGCCCCCTCACACAGGGTCTTCTGTTGAGTTTCCTAAACAATTGGGGGCATCTAGTGGTTCGGGGTGGGATGAAATGGGATGGGATGGGATGGGATGGGATGGGTTGGGATGGGTTGGGATGGGATGGGATGGGATGGGATGGGATGGGATGGGATGGGATGGGATGGGATGGGATGGGATGGGAGGGGAGGGGAGGGGAGGGGATGGGATGGGATGAGATGGGATGGAATGAGATGGTGTGGGATGGTATTGCGTGTTGTCAAATGATTCCTATCACTTGCCTGTAGACTACATTCCTCTTTCCCGTCCCAATGTCCTCCAATCCTCTCGCCCCTCCAATCCTCCAATCCTCTCGCCCCTCGTGCTTGCCTCCATATCCTCCTCTCACTTCACCACTCCATCCATATCCGCGCTGTGCTCACTTGCTTGCCCCTCATCTACTCTGCAATCTCCTCTCATCTTCCAGTCAACGTGTGAGCCCCTCTCCCCTCTCCCCACCAGTGGGCATGGGGCTGGTTTTCACATTTATCTTCCTCCTTCCTCCCCTCTCCCCTCTCCATTTTCTCTGTCCCTTTAACTATCCTCTCTCGCTCATCCATCTTTACTATTCCCTCGACCATCTCTGCCGTGCCGTGCACCCCACCCCCTCCCCCACCAGTGGGCATGGCGATGGCGGTGGCATCAATGCAGCCCTCGGCGCCCTTCTCCCTGGGCAACATAGTGGCTGTCTGCATTGTCTCCGAGGTGCTGCAGATGCTCTCCCTGCGCAGGTACGGCGCATGCCTCAGCTTCTGGGATATGTGTGGTACGAGGGGTGGGGGGAAGGAGGAAACTGGGGGGGGAGGAGGAGGGGACTTGGGTGGGTGCAGTGGGGTGAATCAAGGTTGAGATGGGGTGATGATGCAGCCTTCGGCGCCCTTCTCCCTGGGCAACATAGTGGCCGTCTGCATCGTCTCCGAGGTGCTGCAGATGCTCTCCCTGCGCAGGTACCACCCATACGTGGCGCGCTTGGTGGCATTAGTAGTGGGGGAGGAGGAAAAGGGGGAGGAGCAAAGGGGGGAGTTTATGGGGCGGTGAGGTTGGTTTGGAAGGATTGGGGGTGATGACTGGTGAGGTTAAAGGAGGGAGTGACGCTGCGAGCCACGTGAACCTCTCTCGCTCACGTGGCAATGCGGGCAGAGACAGTACTTCAAGAAGGCACCTGCATCTGTGTCTGATGACGTGTGTGTTCATGTGCTGTGCATGTGTGTTCCTGTACATGTGTGCATGTGTGCATGTGTGTGTGTGTGTGTATTGATACGTGGGGGAGTGCAGTGCAGGTGGGCATCATGGACCAGGCGAAGGTGGATGATGGCACTGCGTGTGTGGTGACGGGCGATGACATTCGCCAGTGGGGCGGTGGCGTCATTGGTGCTGGTGGGGCTGCTGCTGTATGACGTGTTCTGGGTGTTTGGCGCCTCTTCACCCACCTGCCCACACACTTTCCCCTCAATACCTCCCTCTCACCCTCTCCTCCCTCCCCTCCCCCCCATCAGCTTCGCGGTGGCGTCAGCAGTGCTGGTGGGGCTGCTGCTATATGACGTGTTCTGGGTGTTTGGCTCCTCGCCCATCTTTGGAGACAACGTCATGGTCACGGTACGATGGTGCCGCCCACATGTGATGTGCTGTATAATATTATCCGCTCCCAAGCCTACCATGTACACATGCAGGAGCGAACCCCTTCTGCGCCGCCCTCCCCATGCCCTAGAATCCACTCCCTCCTTTTCCTAGAATTCGAATTCTCTCAAGTCCCTCTGCATGCGTGCACACGCCCATGCCATTCCCATGACTTGCACAAGTCCATCCATCTCTCCCTCCACTGGCCTAGCCGTGTCAAACGGAGGTGCCCACATCAAACCCTCTACTGGGCCCCATGAAGCTCGTCTTCCCTCGCAGCTCGATTTCCAGGGAGGCCCACACACAGAACCCTTCAGTTTCCATCCGCTTCCCTGACTCCCCCCCGCCCTCCCCTTTCCCTCCCCCCACTGTTTTGCCTGGTCTCATGCAGGTGGCCACATCGGATGCTCTAGTGGGACCCATGAAGCTCGTCTTCCCTCGCTGGACGGTGCGTGCGCCTGGCTGGAAAGTGTCTGGCTTGAAACACTACATGTGCCTCCTGGGTCAAAAGGCTGGTCGGACACAGCGCTGTGCTCGGTATTATGCCATGCCACGCCATGCCATGCCATGCCATCCCAAGCCATGACATGCCATGTGGTGCCGCATTTCCGTTCTACTTTTTTTGTAGTTCTAATTTTGCTCTCACTCACCAACAGACTCCGTCCTTGCCTCCCCTCCCTCCCTCCCTCCCCTCCCTCCCTCCCTCCCTCCCTCCCTCCCTCCCTCCCTCCCTCCCTCCCTCCCTCTCTCCCTCCCTCCCTCCCTCCCTCCCTCTCTCCCTCCCTCCCTCCCTCCCTCCCTCCCTCCCTCCCTCCCTCCCTCCCTCCCTCCCTCCCTCCCTCCCTCCCTCCCTCTCTCTTCACCCCCAGGTTGACGCTGCATCACCCTACTCCATTCTAGGCCTGGGAGACGTGGCAGCGCCAGGCCTTCTCATGGCACTCATGCTCCGATTCGACTCGCACCGCTCTTCGTCCTCTGCTGCCGCCGCCGCTGCTTCTGCAGCAGACACTCCCACCAAAGATTCAACAGCGCAGGGCGAGGCCAGCAGCAGCAGCAGCAAAGGGGCGGAGGGCAAGCAGCAGGGGATGGTTGTGGCAGCGGTGGGGGACGGTGCTGCAGGGTTGGAAGACAAGACGTACTTCCTCGTCTCTGTTGCTTCCTACCTCGCTGGCCTCGCCATCACCATCGGTACGCTGCAGGGGGGGGGGGGGGGGGGGGAGGGGGGGGGTGTCTTGAGCTGCGGGGAGGGAACTATATTGACCTTTGAGTCGGCTCAAAAGTCACCTTGCGCGGGGAGAGAACTTGAATGGGAATGCGAGAGTGAAAGGGAATGGGAGGATTGATGTGGGGAGAGGAGAGAGGGGGGTTAAGAGATGGTGGTGTGGCAGGATGGTAGGTGAAGAGGGGAGGGGGGAAGAGTGAAGTAGGAATGAAGGGGAGGAGAGAACCAATTTCAAGAGACAACGCCACAGGTCTCGCACAGATTTCCCTCGTCCTCGCATTTACTTGCACTCCCAGCATATCCACCCCGCCCCTACCCCCTCACATCCCAAATGGCTGTTCGGTTGACTCTATGCTCATCCACACCTCCGCGTATCTGTTGCTCTTATTCACACCTCCCTCCCTCCCATCCCTCCCTCCCATCCCCACCTCCCTCCCACCTCCCTCCCACCTCCCTCCCACCTCCCTCCCACCTCCCTCCCACCTCCCTCCCACCTCCCTCCCACCTCCCTCCCACCTCCCTCCCACCTCCCTCCCACCTCCCTCCCACCTCCCTCCCACCTCCCTCCCACCTCCCTCCCACCTCCCTCCCACCTCCCTCCCACCTCCCTCCCACCTTCCTCCCACCTTCCTCGCCAACCACAGGAGGAGTAAACACAGTGACAGGAGCAGCACACCCAGGCCTGCTGTACCTGGTACATGCTCCCATACCCTCCCCTTCTCCCTCCATCTCCCCCCTCCGTCCCGCCCACAGGAGTGAACACAGTGACAGGCGCAGCTCAGCCAGCCCTGCTGTACCTGGTACCTCCGCCCCATACCCACCCCTCCTCTCCCTCCCATCCCTCCATCTCCCCCTTCCCCCCCCCCCTCACAGGAGTGAACACAGTGACAGGCGCAGCTCAGCCGGCCCTGCTGTACCTGGTGCCGTCATTGCTGCTGGGCGTGTCAGCAGCTGCAGCAGCTAGGAGCGAGCTGGATGTGCTATTGCGATTCGATGACACCGCTGCAGGGGGTGCTGGTGGGGATGGCATGGAGGGGGGTCTGCTTTTCAAGCCTGTGCCGGTGCAAAGGGAGGGTGACCGATCGAGGGAGTGATTTATTTTTGCACTTGCATTAGTTGGTGTTTACCATTCCTTTTTTGAAAGTACAGTGCTGCTGCAGAACACTCTCACACTTGTTGTCAGTGCATTTGTGCATACATGTTTATATCTATTCATCCTGGAATTATGATACGTATTAGTCAAAATGAAGTGGGATAGGTTTACAAGTAAATCAGCTACGTTCACTTGCAGTGCTGCCACATCTGATTTTC